>CM064546.1:11915919-12013622 GCA_032716605.1 Paralithodes platypus | reverse complement strand
GTACTCTGTACAGTACATTCAGAGTCCTTCACCTACACTTATCCAAACCGAAGATAACCTAACATATCCAGTTTTCTATTATATAAAATATTTAGTATAAACCATGATATTCGTTGCCGTACCTTTACCCTATTATTTTATCAAACTTACCATAACCTTACATTACATAAAATCTAAGGTAAACCTAACATACCTATCTATAATCTACCCTTGAAGTGTTGTTCACCACTTTGCTACTGGCACCGACAAGCTTGACGCCACCCATTATACCCCAAGTATATAAAACAAAAAACACCCCCCACAAGTGTATATGCTTTGATTTATACCCTAACCTAAACTATAATAAACTAACTTCACATAACCTTATCCTTAACCTAACATATTATACGGTTACATACCATAATATAACGTTTTAAAAACAGCTTCATCCTAACCTAACCTAACTTACCAATTTCAGAGAGTGTGGACGAGAAGGACGTGAAAGTGAAGCAACCGATCATTGGGAGGAGTAAAGCCAGTGTCATACGAACGCTTTTTCCGGCAAATTTCGATGAGCAAGTTTTTCCTCGTAACTATTTTGAGGTTCTTTCACATTGGAATCGGAAAGTAGATTAGGTTAGGTAGTTTATTTGTCATGGACCTGATATTTTGAAGCTGCCAGACGACAATTGCTGCTAAACATTTATGGAATAAATGGACTCAGCACAGGACAACCAGGAAGGAGGACCGAAGACAGCGAGGACGGCAATCTACAAAGGAATTAAATACTAATCCGTCAAGACCCGCGAATTTGGATAAAGCTCCACCAACACGACCCAAATTCAAAACCGTCAGGGATAAAGAGTGAGGACCGAGGACAGCCATGAATGTAAATGTAGATCCGACCAGAACCAAAAATTTGATGAAAGAACGATCTGCGAGTTCTAAAACCGCAACTTTAAAGGTTTTCTATGCAAAACGCTCGTAGCATACGCAATAAAATTTTCAGATTTAGAGGAACTAGTGTTTACAGAAAATTATGATGTGATTGGCATAACAGAATCTTGGCTCAATACACAAGATAGAGACTTTTTAGCAGAGTATTCACTTCCCGGGTATGTAATGTTTGAGAACAGCCGAATAAATAAAAAATGGAGGTGGCGTTTTATTTTATATCAAAGAAAGTCTTAACCCGACCCTCGTGGTCAAAACCTCAAATTGTGAACGTCGACACATCTTTTGTGCTAATACACCATTATGAAGGTACAAAAATAATACTTGCGTTAATATACAGACCTCCAGCTCAATCAGTGCAAACTGACCGAGAAATTTACGACCAAATTGCAGATGTAAGTAACTCACAAGATACCGTAATTTTTGGGGACTTTAATTTACCTGTGACCAAGTGGGGCGATACTCTTACTTCACAATCCGGACATGACTTGTATACGAACTTGCAAGAGAGTTCGCTTTATCAATTTGTTCGAATGCCGACCCGTGGTAATAACGTTCTTGACATTGTACTTGCAACAAAGAAGAATTGATAGAGAATTTGAATGTTGGTGATGAATTCAGTACAGCGACCATCGTACGATAACTTTCACTTTAAAGTTTACCAGTAACGAACCAAATAGTAGCATCGAAAAAGTCCCTAATTTCAAGAAAGCAAACTTCCATAAACTTAGAGCTATGTTTAAAGAAACTGACTGGAGGAGCTTTTTAATTAACAATAACGACATAAATACATCTTGGAAGTTATTCGAAACCACTTACCTAAAAGCAGTGCAAGACTGCATACCATCGAAAATACGGCGTCCAGGCCATAATAATAAGCCCAAATGGTGGAATAAAGATATTTCAAACTGCCTGCTTGCTAAAAAATGGGCTAATGATAGATTAAAATCGTCACAAAATGACGAAGAACGGGTGAAATTTGAAGAGCTACGACGCAAAGCCAAACAGTTAATTAAGCATAGTAAAAAGACCTTAGAGTTACATATTGCGAATCAAAGTAAAACAAACCCGAAAGAATTCTATAGTTATATCAGAAAGAAAAAAGTAGTTACTTCCACTGTTGGACCCGTAGGCTAGTCGATGAAAAAGGAGAATAGACCCAAGACGAAGTACAAATGAGTAATGGCCCTCAATACCTTCTTTGCATCAGTTTTTACAACAGAAGACCTCAGTGATATCCCTACACCATCGCCGATTCAGATTGATAATTCAGATGTTCTAAGCAATATCACCGTTACAGAGAGAGAAGTATTGAATTGTTTAGATAAACTCAAGGTAAATAAAACGCCAGGACCTGATACAATCTCGCCTAGAGTTCTAAAGGAAGCTAAGAATGAGCTCTCCAAACCACTGACATTACTATTCAATAAATCCTTGCAGTCTGGAACTAGGCCTGATCAGTGGAAGCTAGCCAACGTAACACCGATATTCAAAAAAGGCAGCAAATCCCTACCCAGTAACTATCGTCCAATTAGCTTACCTCAGTTGTATGTAAAATGCTAGAAAACGGTCATACGAGACAGACTCGTAAATCACTTGGAGGAAAATAACATACTTTAAAGATACTCAACACGGCTTTCGTAAAAAACGTTCCTGTTTAACAAACCTCTTAGACTTCTTCCACGATATCCTCAACCTCTACGATGAGAGTAAAAGCTGTAGATATTATATACCTTGATTTTCAAAAGGCCTTTGACAAAGTTCCCTACAAACGTTTACTGCTAAAACTAAAAGCGCATGGAATAACAAGACGGTGTGTTGAAATGGATAGAAAATTGGCTCAGCAACAGAAAGCAAAAGGGTAGTCATAAACGGTAAGGCATCTAAATGGACCAATGTAAGTAGCGGGGTACCCCAGGGATCGGTACTAGGACCAATTCTCTTTCTAATTTACATCAACGACATAGATGAGGGTCTCACCTGCACAATCTCAAAATTTGCTGACGATACAAAAATTGCAAATAGCGTACTCTCAAAAGAACAAGTTGACGATATGCAACACAATCTAGATAAATTGTCATGTTGGGCCCAAATTTGGCAAATGAGTTCAATGCGGATAAATGTAAAGTACTACATGTCGGATACCTAAATGAGAAAGCAAACTATTCGATGAATGGCACTCAGCTTAAGAATGTAAACAGAGAAACTGATCTGGGAGTAACAATATCGAGTAACCTAAAACCGAGTCAACAATGTTCAGAAGTTGTTAAGAAGGCAAACAAAATAATTGGCTTTATAGGCAGGTCATTTGAGCATAAATCCAAAGAAGTTATCCTAACCCTTTACAATTCCTTAGTCCGCCCTCTTCTGGAATACTGCGTTCAATCCTGGTGCCCTTATTACCAAAAAGATATAAACAAGCTAGAACGAGTTCAACGTAGAGTTACCAAAATGATACCTAGCCTAAAGAACAAACCATACGAAGAGCGTCTTAGAGAATTAAATCCATTTCCTTTAACCCAGCGCAGATTAAGAGGCGACTTAATTCAAGTGTTCAAAATCATCAAAGGCATCGACAATATGAACTGTAGTAAGTACTTCACTATCGACCAATCTAATTACACGCGGGGAAACGGTTGCAAAATTATTGGTAAATCTTTTAACTCGCACGAATCTAAGAATTTCTTCTTCAATCGAGTTGTCAACTTGTGGAATGGGCTTCCCCGAGACGTTATAGACTGCAGCACCGTTGATTCATTTAACTTCCGCCTAGACAAATATCTCGCATCAAACCCGCGACTGACTGCGTTTGTAAATGAATAACTTTATCCTCCCCTCAGTTACTAACCCATATGTCCCCTACTAACTTCCTAGTCCTGCCACGTTAGTGGCAGGGCAGTAGTTCCCTTTCCAATGTTCCCTTACCCACTCTAAACCACTGTTTGGACACTTGATCCTCAGTGTTTTGGAGGACAAGCAACCTAAAGGGTCACTAGATCTGTTGTTGCTTGATTTCCTTTGTACTCCTTTGTACTCCTTTGAAAAATCGCTTGTGTGACACCGGCTTATGGCAAGAAAACCATTAAGGTAATAACAGAGTACATAACACTAGATTTCCGAGGCCTGTGAGATTTATGGCGGCATGGACTGTGTAAGATAAACTATATAGAAGCAAGGGTCTATCTCTCTCTCTCTCACTCTCTCACACACACACACACACACCCTTTCTCTCCTAATAAAGTACCTCATTGTAGGCCAATATGAGTGGTTTGGTGTCACCTTTTTGGAAGTTATAGTACCTGCTTTGCACCCATATATATTTGCAGGGAACCCGAACTATATATAATATTGTCAAATTATACCCATGATAATGCAGACATATATTTATATAGTATAAGGACGTATATAATTATGAACCAGGACCGTGAGTGCCGATATTGATTCAACCTGCAACTTCCGAACGGTAACTTTATTCTTACTATTTGAAACTATTTTGCACCGGTAATGACATGTAGGCTGAATGAAGGTCATATATTTTCGAAGATATACTACTTTAAATAGTTTATATAATGTTGCCAGCCAGTCAACAATAAATGTCCTGATAATACGCTGGTGAGACTCCTCCAGAATACTGTCCATATTGATGTGGCTGTACCATCAGGGTATACAGTGTGTTATGACCAGTGGCTTCTGGGGTAACATCTGATAATACGCTGGTGAGACTCCTCCAGAATACTGTCCATATTGATGTGGCTGTACCATCAGGGTATACAGTGTGTTATGACCAGTGGCTTCTTGGGTAACATCTGATAATACGCTGGTGAGACTCCTCCAGAATACTGTCCATACTGATGTGGCTGTACCATCAGGGTATACAGTGTGTTATGACCAGTGGCTTCTGGGGTAACATCTGATAATACGCTGGTGAGACTCCTCCAGAATACTGTCCATATTGATGTGGCTGTACCATCAGGGTATACAGTGTGTTATGACCAGTGGCTTCTGGGGTAACATCTGATACTACGCTGGTGAGACTCCTCCAGAATACTGTCCATATTGATGTGGCTGTACCATCAGGGTATACAGGATGTTATGACCAGTGGCTTCTGGGGTAACATCTGATACTACGCTGGTGAGACTCCTCCAGAATACTGTCCATATTGATGTGGCTGTACCATCAGGGTATACAGTGTGTTATGACCAGTGGCTTCTGGGGTAACATCTGATAATACGCTGGTGAGACTCCTCCAGAATACTGTCCATATTGATGTGGCTGTACCATCAGGGTATACAGTGTGTTATGACCAGTGGCTTCCAGGGTAACATCTCATAAAACGGCCATCAAGTACTGTTATTGCCTCCCTCATGGTGACTCTGATGCTGGCCGTACACTGGAACTTTTACCGAAAAAACAAAAACAATAAAACTTTTATTCAATATATACAAATATTTATATTATAGATATATTTTTAAATAATGTTAAAAATATAATATTAATTAATGCGAACGTACGAGTACCTGCATACCTATAAATATCACACACGCAAAGAAGTTCAAACCCCAGATCCCACACACTTACAGTATATACACACGTACGCACACCCAGCTCTCCAGACCAAACCTGTTATCAATTAAACAATGCCCGGCTGAGGGCAATTAAGGAGTCATTAAACCCGCTATAACACAGACTCTTTATCCAGATTTCAGCATTAGCATAGATATTACCGTCGGTGGTCATAGTAAATCTGTTCCGACCCCCCCCCCCCCCTCTTCCTAGATGAGAGGGTGGTGGCCGGAAAAAGGCAAATTATTGGAGTGGTAATTATGGTGGACGGTAAATTAATGAAGGCAGGCACAGGCACAGTAAGTCAGATAAACCGAGGGGGAGAGGTAGTAGGCTGTTTGAGCATTTGAGGTTTGGGATCCCAGATTATAAGAACAACAATTTGGGGCTGACAAATGTTGAGGGAATATTATGAGGCCTGGTAGAATTGGTGATGACAGTTGTTGGGGATGATTGGGGATTAGGAAAGAAGGATTGGGAGGTTGGGGATAGGCTTGCTGGATTGGGAGAATTAGAGTATGTTGACACCAAGACGGCAACCAAACATAGTTTGGAGCAGACTGTCTGTCTTGAAGTGATATTTAATTGAATTGACACAATTGTAGCTGTATGTTCTTGATGTGCACCATAGAGTTATGCTCTTTTGAATAAACTTCCTTGTTTATTTGTCTTCTTGTCTTTCATCTTTTGCTTGGCTTGTTTTGGGTATAGATTGGACATCCAAATGCACAAATGCAAGCTAAGTAAAAGAAAAACTAACCTACAGCTGATTTTCCTCGCAGGAATCATAGTTATAAAAACTTAAAATACAGTATTTGACTACTGTTGTATTCAGACTGATGCACGTTGTATACACAGATACATTTTCATGTCATATTTTAAGGGGACAGTGGTTATTGTTTGGTCTATTATGTAATTTACTCATATATTTTTTTAGTTTCCTCCCTAGACCTCCATCAAGCTTAGTAAAAACACCCCCTAGACTCTCCCTTCAAGATAGATTTGTAAATTTTTCGGTAGAAGAGTGTCCCGGCCAAAGGCCGATTCCTCCTAAAATTACAGGCTCGCTACCACTCGCCAGGAAAAAAATTATGCCTAAATGGCACGAAGGGTCCCAATATTGACAGACATGGGGTGAAAGGTCATAAAATCCCCAAACTAATGGAACCAACATCTTAAAATCTCAAAATTAGTGGGGCTAAACATTAGGGAGAAGGGGGTCCAGAAAAACGGTCTGTCTCCCCTTAAGCAATGGACTAAAGCTATGTAATATAATTATAACACCGGAAATTTTATATGTTCAGTATATACAGTATATTGTACAACAACACATTTCACATTCATCTATTTAGACTGGAGACATGTAGGCGAAACTGTTCCGCCAGTATCTGTGAGACATTACCCTGCCGGACTTGACCCATATTTATAATTAAAAAGCCTATCTACCTAATGCTGGTATCATACGAGAGCTTTTATAGTCAACATTCGATGATCAATATTTTTCTGGCAATATTTCTAGAATATTTTGCACTGGTATTAGAAACTAAACTGATGATAGATGAACTTAGGTGATCAAAATAGTTGAATTAATTACCTCATAAGCTGCCAGACCAGTGTTAAGGATAAATGTTGAGGGAAAAACCTATCTACCTAACCAGTATAGGCTACTGCTTATAACCCGTGCAACACACTTTTTGTTCACGAACAACAAATATGCATTTCACTTAACCTCATAGACTTCAAATAAACAAAAACACCCACATATTTTTACACATACAAACAGCCAGACATAAACACACACATACACATATAATATCCTTCCACGCAAACACACACACACACATACACAAACACATACACACACATAAACACAAACCCACACATATAAACCCACACAAGGAACCTCTCATAATAACACCAGACACATACAGTAGTTGAGGCAGCAATGTAATGTAGAGTGTACTAACGCTGACACAAGTTCTCCAAGTAATGTCCTACCAGGCTTTGTTTGGGGACAACAAGACGTGTAAGGGACGGATAATAATGTTACGCTTAAAGACAATGGAATTTATATACTTATTATATTTCAGCTTTGCATTTAGCATTGTATTTCCATCTGTCCATGTATCCAACAATACATCTAATGAACCAGGGAATTAGTCCTATATATCGAATATCTGTGTATTGACTAATAACTTAGATATCTTGTTATCTTTCTATCTGTTTATCCCCATATCTACCAACCTATTTATCTCTCTCTCTCTCTCTCTCTCTCTCTCTCTCTCTATATATATATATTTATATATATATATATATATATATATATATATATATATATATATATATATATATATATATATATATATATATATATATATATATATTGTCACATTCCCCTGAACTTATAACCTCAGTTCAGTTGTATGTGTGTTATAATATAATTTATATAGCCTTTGTTATATTGGGGGAGAGTCCTGATTTCTTCCTCTCTCTCTATCTCCCTTGTATCTTTCGTGTCCAGCAGTGACATCATGATTTCACCATGTTATGAAACGCTCTTCTCTGTTGCCACAAGGAGGCTGTTTTGTTGCCACGAGTATAATTACTTATTTTGTTCAGCCCTTGGGGGATTGTTTTCGTTATCATAAGTTTGCACAATGATGCCTTATGTTTTATTTGATTACTTTTGTATAGTTAATGAGAGCCTAGGAGCTTTTAATAATTGTTGAGTCTAGCGATTTTTGGAGTTCCCTTAATCCTTCTCGAGGCTGGCCCAGTGTTGGCTGTGTTGCTGCCTCACTCGTGAGATAGACACCATACTGAGCACACGTGCAGTGTGGGCTGTCACAGGCTTGCCATATAGTTCCCTTGTTAACCGCATTTACGATCTTGTTTCTTATTGAATAGTAGCATGGCAAGTCTGGGAGTCATTTAACCTAACTTTTATTAATATAACTTTATTATTTGGCATACAAGAGCTTTCTGCATTTGGTAGAGATACTGCATTCATGCTTCTTTGGCAATCTTAGTGTATAAGCTTCTACATTGGTTTCTTATTTCTGTTTCATTATTCTGCTGCATTGTTATACCATTATTATATGTGCATATTATTCATGGTTGATATCACTGGGGGGATTGGGTGACTGGACTGTTTATCTCTGTTTTTGTCAGGCCTTTGAGCCCAGAGGTTGCTGGGTGTGTGCTTTGGTAGGCTAAGCCTTTTTTCCACCACACAGCATCCTTTGACTCGGGTCTTATCCAACCCTTTATTGGGTGGCAGCCAGCTTCCAACTTCCCCAGGATATTAACCCTTTGAGCCTTGATTAGTTTTAGCAGCAATACATTTGGTTCAGTTTGGGACTAGGGGTGGAGCCTGTTACTAGGTAAGGTTGTCCCCATTGTACTCAGATGTATTGAGCTAACCCCAGATGATGTTGTAAGGGTTAAGTCATTAAAGTTGTTTACCCCTTACAACACCACCGCCGTGCTGTGCTGAAGAGAGCCACTCGGTGTATTATTAGGACATAGGCTAGGGATAATAGGCTTGGCACAGAGGTTTATTGTACTGGACTTTCCATGGGTTTTTGCTTTGTATTGTTCTCAATTCTTAAGTGATTGGTCATGATACAGAGTGTTCTGGGAGTCTAGTAGTGGTATGGTTGGATAATGTTGGGGCAGTATAGAATAACCTTAGAAGTTCTCTTGCATACTACACGCACTATGGACGAGACTCGGGGACAATAGATATTTTTGTGTCTCCTTGTTACTGCTTTAATAGAGCAAAGAGGAAGATAACCATTTTTCCTAGAGAACCTGTGTGTCTTGGTGTTTGAGTCAGATATTAAGAGCGTGTCTGTTGCAGGGTAGTGCGGTGCTGTGGGCTAGGCTATGTAAGCATCTGGTTGCCCCGGCTCCCCTCGTAACATTGGCGACCTCAGGATAGTGTGATAGTATAGAGTTCTTGTGGTGTGAAGCAATTATATTTAGATGTCAGTAATTTTTTCTTGTAGTTGAAAGTCTACGGACCTAGTACTCTTTTTTCATTAACCCGTGTCCACAACTATTGCTAAGATGTTGCATGTTGATTACATTCCTGTTCATATTGTGGGGAAGGATGATGTTTGGCAGTTTCTTAGAGCCCATCCTAGTCAAGAAGAGGTTGCTAGCAGGAGTAATGATGAATTAAGATGTGTTTTGGAGGGGTATGGGTGGAGGTGCAGTGGTATGTCTAAGGCATAGTTAGTTCAAGAGGTGTGCAAGTTGGCTGCCCAGCCTAGTGGTCCTTATTTTGAAGCTAGTACTTGTGTTGTGGATGATGGCACCATCCTGCATGTGCCGCAGCGTCCTAGCAGTCAGGCTAGCTATTATTCTACTGGGGCCCGGAGTCAAGCAACAACTCCAGAAGTGCTAGGTGAGACTGCATTTAGGCAGTCTCCCCCTATTACCACAGTACCTGCCACAATGCCTCCACAGTCAATTTTTACAACTATCGGTATGGCTCCTTCATTTGCACAGTGCTATGGTTATGCCCGTATGGCCAGTACCTTTGTTTCGAGTTGTGCTAGCAATCCCCAGTATCCTTCTTCTTCCCCCCATGTGTCGGGGGCCACACCCCAGCACTTTACAAGCATAGTTGAACGGGACATTGGGGCAAAATTAAAAGAAAAGCGGTTTAAATTAGTAAGGGAAGCAGCAGTTTGGGCTGATGACTTTGCACTAGCCCAGCGTGGCAGTTGTATGGGGAGCGGTGTTGGTGACAGGAGAGACCGACCTGTGCACCAAGCAGCCATGGTATCTGCTCGTCCCTTATCACCCAAAGTTACCTCAAATGAGGCACAATCTTATAATGAGGTATACCAGCGGCATGCTATGAGCATGCGCACGTCTTATTTTTGCAAACAAGAGGGTCATCTTAAACCTCAGTGTGCTAAATGGAGGGATACCCAGGAACCCAAGGCTGTTCAGTTGGTGGCGACACTAGGTGAGGTGCCTGTGAAAGGCAAGCCAGGTACTGGTGAGTTTGGGGGGCAGTGTTGGCCAGTGCGAAGCAGGGTAGTATGCACTTTTTCGCCCAAGATGGTATCACCACCTGAGCATAACCAGACTTCCCCTGAGTGGTGTCGGCCATTCATACATGATGGATTTGTACGGGTTGGGGAGCAGACTTACCCTGTCAAGGTGTTTAGGGATACTGGAGCGCAACAATCCATGTGTCGCAACCTGACAGGGGGACCTATTAGCACGGGAGAGTTTGTAATGTGCAAGGGAATCAACAGTGAACAATTCTGTGATTTAGTCCCGGTGACCCTAGAGTGCCCACTTTTGACTGCCGAGTGTAAGGTGGCCATGGTGGACACTCTGCCAGTTGAGGGGGTGGACTTTTTGCTCGGGACTGACTTGGCAAGGTATGTAGTTTTCCCGCCTCCTACTGTATAGTCGTCGCTGAGGCTGTTTTTGTGCCCCCTGGTGGTGGTTGTTTGCAAGAAGATAACATAGACTCTATCTACCCTGTTGGAGCAGTGACCCAATCAGTGGCACATTTGGCACAACAGGTGGATGATTTAGTGGATGCAGGGGCCGACAGCCAGGAGTGCGGGCCATCCCATGATGCACTACTAGATAACACTGGTTCGGAGACAGCTGTGGGCTTGGCTGACCCCAGTGAGGCTACCGAGATTTGTAGAGGTGACCTAGTGCCGGACGAGGAGTTTGACATAGTGAAACCGACTCAACCTTCTGATATTTTTGAGAGGTCAGAGGTAACTGCCTTGATGGAGTTACCTAGAAACAAACTGAGCAAGTTGCAGCAAGAAGACCCCAGTCTGGGCCTCCTGTTTAAGAAGGTTGGTACGACTGGTGGGAAGAACGGTCAAGCAGAGAAATTTGTTGAAAAAGGGGCATTGTTGTATCGGCAGTGGAAGCCGGGTACGAACTCAGGTTTGGGGGAGGAGTAGTTAGTGGTGCCTGCCCAGTTCAAGGAGGAGCTGGTTAGGCTAACGCAGGTGGCATCACTGGCGGGTCATTTAGGGGTATGTGAGACTACTGATAGGCTACATTCTCATTTTTGGTGGCCTAATATGCATGCATCGGTGGCTTATTTTTTGATGTATCATATTGGTAAGGTAGTTGGAGAACCCCATCCAGGAATACCCGTGGCACCTTTGATCCCTACACCTGCAGTTGACTCGCCATTGACTTGTGTCATAGTTGACATGGTTGGTCCCTTATAACCCACCAGTTCGGGAGATAAATACTTGCACCCTTTAATTGAGACTACCACTAGATACCCGGAGGCTATCCCGGGTAGCAGCATGAACACAAAGATAAGAGGCCATTGTGACAAACAGGCTAAATCTAGGGTGTTCAAGGTGGGCGATGAGGCTTTGGCTTGGTTGTCAGTTCAGGGTCGACCCATGGCTGCTAAGGGTGGTGGTCAGTATCAGGACATTAAGCAGATTGCTGAGGTTAACTATGTAATAGATACGACCGACCGTCGCATAGCCTCCCAATGCTGCCCTATTAAAATGAAACAGCCCTACCATAGACTGACTGCATCTGGCCGTGGCGCTGAAGGCGGTGATGCTGCGCAGGCAGGTATAGCCGCAAGGAATGCGGGGGTGCGCATGTATGGTATCGGCGGGGAAGCCGATGAACTGGGGGAGTGACTGCACAGGTTTTACAGATTGTCCCTCTCATGACCTGGCTGTTTTAGGGACGGAGGTGGAGAAGGAGGGAGATTATAGTTTAGAGGCTGCGGTCCCGGCTGGGTTGTGGGAGGGCAATGAGTATGTTGTTCTTCGAGATAAGTTACAACCTCTTGTTCCTAAGCGCCAAAAGGAGTTGTTTACTAGGCTGTGGCAGTACTTCCGCCTGTTTGTTGATTCTCCAGGCCTGATGTCCGGGGTGGCACCCGACATAGATGCTGGAGACAGTGCAAATTTCAAGTTGGCTCCCTACCATATAAATCCTGCTCGACAGCCTGTCTTAAAAGCAGAGCTGGACTACATGTTGGAGAAGGGTCTGAGGGATAAGGGATATTGTGAGTGGTCTTTGCCAGTGACTTTGGAACCTGAGCAGAGTGGCAAGATCCGTTTTTGTGTTGATTGCAAGAGTGTTAGTGCATTATCCTTGACAAGACGCCTATCCATTACCCAGAGTTGACGACCCCATAGACCGCATCGGGGCTGCCTCGTTTGTCACTAACGTGGAAATAGTGAAAGGTTATTGGCAGGTCCCGTTGCCGGAGAGAGCGAAGAGAAGTGCCAGTCTTGTGGTGGACTGGGTAGTTTATCAGTGTCAGGTGTTGTTTTGCTGCCGGAACACAGTTTGGATGTGTGGCATGTTAAGGGCACTGATAATGTTTTGGCTGATTGTTTGTCATGGGAGGGTATGTTTTAAGGAGAACCCTCGCCGTTCAGTCAGTGTTGGTGTAGCCTCCTACTTTGGTTTGATTAGCATGTTTATGTCTGGTGCTTGTTGGTTGCCATATGTAGCCCAGCGTAGGGTCGTAAAGTAGGAGTTGCTGTGTTTCTGTATAGAAGAAAATATTTAAATACAAAAATATAAAAGCTATAAAAATACAAAAAAGACTGTAGTTGTGTATGTCTTGTAGTGTTATTGAAGTATGAGCAGTCTGTTGTTTCAAGATGCACCAACAGACTCCCCCTGGGTGTGAGGGTATCACATTCCCCTGAACTTATAACCTCAGTTCAGTTGTATGTGTGTTATAATAAAATGTATATAGCCTTTGTTATATTGGGGGAGTCATGATTTCTCTCTCTCTCTATCTCCCTTGTATCTTTAGTGTTCAGCAGTGACGTCATGATTTCACCATGTTATGAAACACTCTTCTCTGTTGCCACAAGGATAGCACTGTTTTGTTGCCACGAGTATAATTACTCATTTTGTTCAGCCCTTGGGGAATTGTTTTCGTTATCATAAAGTTTACACAATGATGCCTTATGTTTTATTCGATTACTTTTGTATAGTTAATGAGAGCCTAGGAGCTTTTAATAATTGTTGAGTCTAGCGACCTTTGGAGCTCCCTTCCTCCTTCTCGAGGCTGGCCCAGTGTTGCTGCCTCACTCGTGAGATAGATACCATACTGAGCACACGTGCAGTGTGGGCTGTCACAGGCTTGCCATATAGTTCCCTTGTTAACCGCATTTACGATCTTGTTTCTTATTGAATAGTAGCATGGCAAGTCTGGGAGTCATTTAACCTAACTTTTATTAATATAACTTTATTATTTGGCATACAAGAGTTTTCTGCATTTGGTAGCGATACTGCATTCATGCTTCTTTGGCAATCTTAGTGTATAAGCTTCTACATTGGTTTCTAATTTCTGTTTCATTATTCTGCTGCATTGTAATACCATTATTATATGTGCATATTATTCATGGTTGATATCACTGGGGGGATTGGGTGGCTGGACTGTTTATCTCTGTTTTTGTCAGGCCTTTGAGCCCAAAGGTTGCTGGGTGTGCTTTGGTAGGCTAAGCCTTTTTTTCCACCACACAGCATCCTTTGACTCGGGTCTTATCCAACCCTTTATTGGATGGCAGCCAGCTTCCAACTTCCCCAGGATATCAACCCTTTGAGCCTTGTTTAGTTTTAGCAGCAATACATTCTGTGCAGTTTGGGATTAGGGGTGGAGACTGTTACTAGGTGAGGTTGTCCGCATTGTACTCGGATGTATTGAGCTAACCCCAGATGATGTTGTAAGGGTTAAGTCATTAATGTTGTTTACCCCTTACAACACCACCGCCGTGCTGCGCTGAAGAGAGCCACTCGGTGTATTATTAGGACATAGGCTAGGGATAATAGGCTTGGCACAGAGGTTTATTGTACTGGACTTTCCATGGGTTTTTGCTTTGTATTGTTCTCAATTCCTAAGCGATTGGGCATGATACAGAGTGTTCTGGGAGTCTAGTAGTGGTATGGTTGGATAATGTTGGGGCAGTATAGAATAACCTTAGAAGTTCTCTTGCATACTACACACACTATGGACGAGACTCGGGGACAATAGATATTTTTGTGTCTCCTTGTTACTGCTTTAATAGAGCAAAGAGGAAGATAACCATTTTTCCTAGAGAACCTGCGTGTCTTGGTGTTTGAGTCAGATATTAAGAGCGTGTCTGTTGCAGGGTAGTGCGGTGCTGTGGGCTAGGCTATGTAAGCATCTGGTTGCCCCGGCTCCCCTCGTAACAATATATATATGTACAGTACATTTCACACACAAATATTAACACATCCATATAAGAATATCGATTCATATTACTTAAGAATTAACTATGGAAAAATATATATATATAGATTATAAAATCCTAAGCTCAAATTAGTATAAAACACACACACATGCACACCCACACCCACACACATACATACAATGAGCACATACCATTCATGCAAATAGTTCCGGAATAGCGAAAAACAGTCTCATTTACCCAAGGAGGGGGGGAGAGAGAGAGAGAGAGAGAGAAAGAGATATTACAATTACTATGAATAGAAACTATGCCATATCATATATGGCCTATGTTGTCTTACAAATGCATTTTGAATTAACATAAATTGTAGTATAATCCTTCTTTGAGTTATTTTGTATATGTTATACATTTACTTCTACTGTATATGTGAATAAATGTACAAAATAACTAAGTATAAATATTTTCTCTCTCCTCGATGTTCTCCTCCCCTGCCAACTTTTAGCCTCGTATGTTCTATTAACAAAGAGGAAGGCAGACAATAAAAACATTCGATTAGGGTTTTTTGGGGGGGTTCGTAATTTGCATTCAAAAACTTTCATATCTTGTTACGCTGCGGCAGCAAGTTACCAGACATTTTCTTGCCTGGAAATAATCCCTTGCAGTAGCCATATATCTCTTTATTATATCTAATTCTGGCCAACAGTATACAGTACAAAGGAGTACAAAGGAAATCAAGCAACAACATATTTGGTGACCCTTCTAGGCTGCTTGTCCTCCAAAACACTGAAGGTCAATTGTCCAAACAGTGGTTTAGAGTGGGTAAGGGAACATTGGAAAGGGAACTACTGCCCTGGAACTAATATCCGTGGCAGGATTAGGAAGTTAGTAGGGGACAGATGGGTTAGTAACTGAGGGGGGTATAAAATATAGTTATTCATTTACAAACGCAGTCAGTCGAGGGTTTGATGCAAGATATTTGTCTAAGCGAAGTTTATATGAATCAACGGTGCTGCAGTCTATAATGTCTCGGGGAAGCCCATTCCACAAGTTGACAACTCGATTGAAGAAGAAATTCTTAGATTCGTGCGAGTTAAAAAGATTTACCGATAATTTTGCAACCGTTTCCCCGCGTCTAATTAGATTAGTCGGTAGTGAAGTACTTACTACTGTTTATATTGTCAATGCCTTTGATGATTTTGAACACTTGAATTAAGTCGCCTCTTAATCTGCGCTTGGTTAAAGGAAATAGATTTAATTCTCTAAAACACTCATCGTATGGTTTGTTCTTTAGGCTAGGTATCATTTTGGTAACTCTACATTGAACTCGTTCTAGCTTATCTATATCTTTTTGGTAATAAGGGCACCAGGATTGAACGCAGTATTCCAGAAGAAGGCGGACTAAGGAATTGTAAAAGGTTAGGATAACTTCTTTGGATATATGCTCAAATGACCTGCCTATAAAGCCAATTATTTTGTTTGCTTTCTTAACAACTTTTGAACATTGTTGACTCGGTTTTAGGTTACTCGATATTGTTACTCCCAGATCGGTTTCTCTGTTTACATTCTTAAGCTGAGTGCCATTCATCGAATAGTTTGCTTTCTCATTTTGGTATCCTATTTGTAGTACTTTACATTATTTTATCCGCATTGAAACTCATTTGCCAAATTTGGGCCCAACGTGACAACTTATCTAGATTGTGTTGCATATTGTCAACTTGTTCTTTTGAGAGTACGCTATTTGCAATTTTTGTATCGTCAGCAAATTTTAAGATTGTACAGGTGAGACCCTTATCTATGGCATTGATGCAAATTAGAAAGAGAATTGGTCCTAGTACCGATACCTGGGGTACCCCGCTACTTACATTGGGCCATTTAGATGCCTTACTGTTTATGACTACTCTTTGCTTTCTGTCACGGAGCCACTTTTCTATCCATTTCTTCACACCGTCTTGTATTCCATGTGCTTTTAGTTTTAGCAGTAACATCATAGAGAAGACTTGGATACATATTATACTTAAAGGTTTCTCACTATAGTTTCCATTTATTCTCTCCCTCAAATTATTAACCCTTGTCTAGCGGGGCCGGACTTAAGTCGGTCTAGAGAAGAAAGGACTATGTGGCGGGACCCGCCTTAAGTCGGTAGCAATTTTGAGCACATAATTGGCTCTGAGAGAGAGACGAGCGGTGGGAGGAGCGTAGGTTCACTCTGACCGCTCGGCACGGTCCCCGCGCCGCAACTAACCTCCCCTCCTCACTCACCCACACCCTTTACCTCGCTACACAGGGAATTTTGTAAGGAAATTACCTTATTTTAGCGATTTTTCCTTCGTGTTGCACGATCGTTGCAAGAGAACCAGTTGTCGTAGAAGGATGGTTCTGGTGTCATTGGAAAGCTCAATTAACGCCCTTTCAAGGATACATAATTGTATTACGCTTTGGCTCTTGTTTATGCATGAAAAAGAGCATGGAAACAAGGTCGTTTAGGGTAAAACTACCCGCTTGGTGGGTAGTAGAAGTTACTGACGGGCCCGCTCTTAGGGCGTTAAGCAATAAGCTACCAACAAAGCGAAGCAGACCCTAGTAGATTGTTGACCAATACTACTGTTCCAGGCTACTTCCGGTCAAAGAGAGATAAAAAGATAATCTCTCTCTCTCTCTATCCTGAGGGTGTTGTACCTTCAGTATACTGACGCTCCTGGGCTGAAGGTCTTTCAGTACCGCCCTAATGCAGTACTGTTGTTGGCTGCTGATGGTAACCCGGTGTTGACGCCAGCAGAAAGAGAGAGAGTGTGTGTGTGTGTGTGTGTGCGTGCGCATGTGCGTGTGTGTGATACTGTCGAATTAGTTAATCTCCTAACCTAACCTAACCTAACAACCAAAAACACTCCATTTCAACGCATTTTAAAGAGGTGTGTACACTTAAACTGTCGCCCCAAACCTCATGTACCTGCAAACCTACATATTTAGTCAATTTTGTACTTTTAACCCTTAACTGGCAGCGCGCAACATATGTCGAGTGAAAGAAATTTGGACTACGTGGCGGCTCACATCATAAGTCGTGTGCCATTTTCAGCACGTAATGTTGCTGAGAGAGAGAGATAAGTGGTGGCAGGAGAGTAGCGAGCGTATGAGTGCTCCAGACCACCGCGGTGGACCAACTGACATGAATTCCACCCTCCTCCACCCTCTCACACTCGCTACACAGGGAATTATGTAGAGAAAGTACCGAATTACATGGTTTTTGCACTCGTGTTGCGCGATTGTTGCAAGAAAACTAGCGGTCGTACAAGGATCGTTGGGGTGTCATTGGAAAGCTCTGTTTATGCCCTTTCAGGGATAGATACTTGTTTTACGCTCTGGGTCTTATTTAGGCATGAAAATTATCACGTAAACAACCCTATTTTGGGTAAAAACACCCCGCTGGGCGGTACATATTAATTACCGCCTAGGCCGCTCGTTAGGTGTTAAGCACACCACCGCTTGTCCTCACACACACACACACGCACATAAGCACACACACACGCACTTACGCACACACACACATACGGACGCCGCGCGGATTGACTCTTCCCAAATGGTAGAAATATTAGCTCGATCACTCTAGTCGTTTTTGAGTTACAGAGGTTAGAGGTCATGATTTCTCGCCTACTTACAGCGAATAGACTATAGCCTCTACCACACCTTTACCTCGGGAGATACACGGTAATGTATGGCCCTCGGGGGAAGACACCAGATTTGATGCCTTTTTATCAGTAGAATCCTTTGGCTGATCTTAAGGGGGGTCACCTGCTTTTTTTCTCTTTCTCTATTTTTCTCACTATCACAGCAAAGACATAGTTTTGCCCTTATACAAAAGTATGGTGAGACCGCACCTCGAATATGCTGTGCAGTTTTGGTCACCTCACCTCATAAAGGATGTTAAAAATTGGAATCTGTGCAAAGGCGAGCCACTAAGCTAATCCCTTCATTGAGAAATAAATCATATGATGAAAGACTGAGAGAACTTGATCTATTTTCACTTAAGAAACGAAGGACGAGAGGCCAATTGATAGAATGTTTTAAAATTCTAAAAGGATTCAGTAACATTAATGTTGCTAAATAAGGGTTAATCTAGATAAGTTATTCAAAAAAGCCGAAGACACATCTACAAGAGGAAACAATTTAAAATTATTAGGTCGGAGAGCGAATCTAGATACAAAAAAAAAAAATCTTCACTCACAGTGTAATTGATGAGTGGAACAAACTTCCAAATAAAGTAATAGACAGCTCCTCTATAGATACATTTAAGACAAATCTAGACTCATCCCACAGAAAAATTGGTATGGAGTAGGCAGTAATTATCACCGTTATTATTTGTTCAGCTGAAGAGAGCGTTAGAAAAGAAAAAAAATAATAATACACAAATAAAAAATAAGAATAATAAACATCACTAAATATGTACATACTACTAAGGGTGATGGATTGGATGATTCCAATTAACCCCAAAAGTTACATGCTGCTAAGGCGAAGGGTTGCATGATTTTTTTAATTTCTTTTTTGTTTTCCCTTTCTTTTTTTCCAATCTTTCCTGTAAATTCCTTCTGGGGATTTCGAAGCCCAGCAAGGTTAATCACTTCCAACTTTTTCATGTACGGCAATTGCCGGAGGGGACGGAGGGTGGGGAGAGAGCCTTCTTCTTTTCTATCCTTTCCTTTTCTATCGGATATGCCATCTCTACTAGAATTAAGTCCTGACCACCTCGTTTGGATCGTAAGGTCTGTGTGGCCTGTATATCTATGTAAGTCTATATAAGTCTGGTTTGTATCCAATCGGCCCCATTTAGCCAACTGTTAAGACGTTTATCCCCATCCAGGTGTCTATTTCTTCCTGGCGAGCGATAGCGAGCCATTATTATTTGGAGAAATCCGGCTTCGCCGGAGAAATTTGTCTATCGAAAAATGTACAAATTTAGCTTGGTGTCAAAAACAAAATATTTATATGCTGGCTCGCTACCGCTCGCCAGGAAAATATTGGCACCTGGATGGGGGTAAACGTCTTAAAACAGTAGGCTGAATGGGGCCGAATGGATACAAGCCAAAGAGAGCGGGAGAGAGAGAAATAAAAGCGAGGTAGGCCCCCATAATCCCAAACTCTCCTATATCATGTTGCTGACATTTATGATATTTAAACCTTGGTATATTTAATTCCTTGCCCCGAATTGCTCCAGTTATAAGTTAGCTATAAGATCAGGTATGATGTACCTAATCATTATTGTTTATGATGGTGAATATTGCAGGCTAGCTATACAATAATTGAGTTGTTAAAATAAAACAGGTCACAAATATGGTTATGTTTACCTTGATCTACACTGGGGCAATACCTGATAGATGTACAATGAAGGCCGCTAATGTAGTCATTTGACTAAGTCCTTCACAGTAACTATCCAGTATGATAGAGGGTTGTATATAACTTTCTTGAGGTTGGAAGATTCTTTAGACAAATGTGCATTATAAACATTATATCATGTAAAATAAAAACACAACCCTGTGAGGTCGATACAATAACTGGGAAACATTTCATAACCATGATGAGGGTTTGTCGTATATCCACCATCAGTGTCCAGTTATTCCAAGGTGTTTATAGAAAATATAGAGATACAAAATATGTATATTTAAATATTATTATGTTCCTTCCAACAACCAACTATACTCCTAAAATCCATTAATGAAATTTACAAACACATGTGGCAGTCCGTGGATTCGAATCCAGGATGCTCACACCGAAAATCAACACCTTATGCATCGCACCACGAAGACAGTTAAAAGAATGGTGGACACTGCCTACGATTTATTATGCAACTTCGAATCCTGCATATCAATCTAAGCATGTACACACATCCCAACTGCAACTCACGTAGGCTATGCATATGTGAATGGAAAGAGCAATTAATGGGGCCTTAAGAAGTAAAACAGTAATAATTAAGATTAAGGGGACAGTGGCTGTTTGTTTGGTCTATTAATTCATTTATTCATATTTTTTTTTTAGTTTCCTTCCTAGACCTCCATCAAGCTTAGAAAAACACCCCCTAGACCCCCCCTTCAAGATAGATTTGTAAATTTTTCGGTAGAAAAATTTCCCGGCCAAAGGCCGATTCCTCCTATAATTACAGGCTCGCTATCGCTCGCCAGGAAAATATTGACACCTAAATGGCACGAAGGGTCCTAATATTGACAAAGAAATGGGGTGAAAGGTCATAAAATCACCAAACTAATGTAACCAACGTCTTTAAATCTCAAAACTAGTGAGGCTAAACATTAGGGAGAAGGGTGTCCAGAAAATCGGTCTGTCTCCCCTTAATAAATACTAAATGCTAGTTATGAAAGCCTGGTATTGTTATAATGTAGGTTTTAGTGTATGCTTTGTTTATATTTTGCCATTATCTAAACCATAAGGAACTGCTGAGGTTTGAATATTCCGGTTGGATGAAATACATAAACAAACATTAAATATTCAATATGACCAAACAATTGAAGAATTCTCCCTACATATGGCTAGCTACTATTTCTAAGGTAAGGCATTTCCCATCCTCCATATATATTTCCCTATCCACAGGGGATAAAAGAATGAATAATTGTCCCTTATGTATTGGCAAGGACATATGGTTCCTATGGGGAAGCTGAAAAAAAAGTATGTTTGTTTCTTTAAATCTTTGTCTGGTTCTGGAAAGCATATACACCTTATTATTGTGCATATTACGGTACTGGAGGTAGATACTACAATATCTTGGTATTATAAGTTTCTGTAACTCATAATAGTACTTCATAATTGTTCGCATAAATGCTTATGGCTTAAGGTCGTTGCACACTGACACGACAGCCCCTTCAAAACTGGCACGAACACCCACGACACATACAACTCCTGAGTCTTGCCAAATTTACTAGAGATCGTGGCGAAAATGGCTGGCATCGTTAGAGTCGTATCTCTACCTTATTTCTACCGTATCTCTTCCGCACGACTTGATCTTGATAAGACTAGCGATGCCGATACGGTGGAGAAACGAATGCTACGAAGAAGATAGGAAAGGTCGTGCGATGGGTACACGACTAGTCCACGGAAAAAATGCGACCCAAAAGACTGTGATACAACTCTGAAATATCGTATCGACGCTGTGAGACGCCGTGAGACGTGCAACCGATGGGTTGTCAAGGTAAAACAGGGGTGTGCCTGAGCACCAATCACACAGTCTGCATCTATTTATTTTAGTATAGATATATTTTATTATAGATTATACTTATATATAGTATCAATTATATATTATACCCTCATTTATTTTTGTTTATAGTATATTTTTTAATAACCTATTTATTTTATTATTGATATACAGTAGTTTATCATGGATTATGCCTATATACATTGTGCAATTACTGTATATAATATTTCCTCATTATTATTTTTAGTATATCTTCATTGTATTATATATTATTGATTTATTATTTAATTCATTATATATTGGTCAGTTTATATAGTATACCTTCGTTCGTGTTTATTGTATTTTGTCTTTATTTTGTATTTATTTGTTATTATTTACATGTGTAATATTTACTAGTTATATATTATTTTATTCATTATAAATTGGTCAGTTTATATAGAATACTTTCATTCGTGTTTATTTTATAGTCTTTATTTTTGTATTTATTATGTATTATTTACTTATTATATATTTAATTATATTTCATACCTATATATATTGGTAATTCATATATTATACCTTCAATCAAGTTTTCCACCATGTCTGACTCTCATTTGTATTCTATTTATATTTATCAATTTACAAAAATATAAAACGATATGTAATCGTGTATGGGAATAATGGAACCCAGTATTACTCTTTTTACATGTTTATTTATTTATTAGTGTATAGTGTACATCAACTCTCACTAGATTTCCTAGTCCTCGTGGTGCAGTGTTTCTATTGATGAGGTTTGGTGGGCTGGGGAGGACCATACGTCTTTGATACGGACCATACGTCATTGATACGGACCATATGACTTTGATACGGACCACACGTCTTTGATACGGACCATACGATTTGGAAACGGTGAGTTCGCGATGAAGACCAGACTCAGACAGTTGCCGGGGGATTCCCGCAAACTTTTGAACAGCTCAAAATCTCGTATCGACCCCCGATACGTCCCTTGGACCGTAATGCCCCTTTCCCACTGATAAGATTTCATACGATTTTCATCGCCGAGGACGTAGTTTTGTCAATTCGCAACGAATTTGTGCGACGTCAACGATTTTGACCGTTAAAAACCGTTGACAAGTTTACACTCGGCGACGATGTCGCCGATGATACAATGTAATCGGCGACATTATGCGACGTGATCGACAAATTGAGCGATGGTTCGCCGATGACCTCGGCGAAAACTGTCACATTTGAATAAAATATTGTGAAATAATGCGAAGGATGAACGAATCCTCGGCGTATGTTCTGCGACGTCTTCGGCGAATTAAGCGATACCCAACCCATCTCGTCGAAAATGTACAAATTTATCTTGAAGGGTGGTCTAGAGTTTTTTGTTTTAAGTTTGATGGAGGTCTAGTGAGGAAACTAAGAAATGAAGGAATGAATGACCAAACAAACGGTCCGTTTCCCCTTAAGGGGGGATGGGCGTAATATTTGCTCATTTATATATTTGTTTATGATTTATTTAATTTCATCCCTAGACCTCCATCAAGCATATAGAGCATCCCCCAACACCCTCCTTCAAGATCAATTCGTAAATTTTTCGATAGAAAAATTTCCTGGCCGAAGGCCGGTTCCTCAAAAAGTACAGGCTCACTATCGCTAGCCAGGAAAAAACTCGACGCCTAAATGACACGAAAAGTCTTAATATTGACAACGAAATGGGGTGAAATGTCTTAAAATCGCCAAACTAATGGGCCAAACGTCATAAAATATGAAAACTAATGGGGTTAACCATGAAGAAGAAAGGGGACCAGAAAAACGACCCATCTCCCCTTAACCCGGGAACTGCGGGGAGACTCTTAAGAGTTCCCCTGGCGGATTGCGGGAAGACTCTTAAGAGTCAGAGAACAAAAAAATCAACTTTTGACATCGATTTTTTTTTTTTTTTTGGCCCCTGGGCCATGCAAAATCTCAGTCCTCTACCTCCCCTCCTTCCCCACTTTCCTCCTCTCCTTCAGTTATCACCTATTTTCCCTGTTATTCCCTTATTCTGAGGTATATTTTCGTGCTAAGATTAGCGAGTTGCAAGCAGGGCGTTGGCATCACTGATGGCAAGCGAGTGCAAGAGAGAGAGAGAGAGTATCGATCGACTGTGTCTCAGTGGCCTTGGGGGAAATTGGCGGGAAAGCAGCTTGCCTCACCCATACATTATACAACTCGCGGGCTATATCTCCGATTTTGACCATCCAAACGCTGTTTTCACTCGTTTTATTGTTGTTTCAGGTAAATACCTTTATAATCAACCCATAATAGGCGCGTATGGATAAGTATTAATGCTATTAATGGTACAATGAATATTTTAGTGACGGAAACACCTCAAATACATGCGCACAGGGAGAGGTGTCTAATTACCCCCGTGCGCACTTGTTAGGTTAATTTGGAGATTGGCAATGTCCTTGCCGTATGTTTACGTTACGGCTTAATTGAGCCCACCTCGCTTTTTTTGTTTTCTCTTTCTCTCCCTCTCTCTCCTCGCTTTTTTTTTCTCTTTCTCTCCCTCTCGCTTTGCCTTGTATCCGTTCGGCCCCATTCAGCCTACTGTTTTAAAATGTTTACCCCCATCCAGGTTTCAATATTTTCCTGGTGAGCAGTAGCGAGCCAACATATACAGTATATATTTTTGTTTTGAGAGCAAGCTAAATATGTATATTTTTTATAGAAAAATTTCTCTGGCGAAGCCGGATTTCTCCATACAATGCTGGCTCGCTATCGCTCGCCAGGAAGATATAAATACTTGGATGGGGATAAAGGTCTTACAACAGTTGGCTAAATGGGGCCGAATGGATACAAGCCAGAGAAAGACAGAGAAGGAGAGAAAGAGAAAACAAAAAACAGGTGAACCCCCTGACGAGAGGTGCATAGAAAAAAGGGTTGACAGGTTCACTATAGGCCTAATCCTTTTTTTTTACCCACCTCGCCGAAGGTGCTCTTTGGCCTTGGCGAGGTGTTTTCCGAGCATTTATTTACGTCGCACAGCCCTTTGCACGCCTCTGCGAAGTATACCCGTGGCGGGTATACTCTCAGCGACGCTTTTTTTTCGTGCGGCACCCTCGTCGATGTCTCGCCGATGTCGCCGAGGATCTCCGAGGGCCTCGCCGATCCCACGGCAATGTTCGACAATGCTTGCGAGGGTTCGGACCCCTCGCAATTCCTCGTCCCAAATTTTGAACAATCCGAACATTTACGATGACCCGCAAGGGCCCTTGCGAGGCCTTGCGAGTCAAACGATTATCATGCGAGGGTTCAAGATTTTGTTGCAACATGTCACGAATGTGCCCATTTCTTGGTGTTTGCGATGAAAATCGTATGAAATCGCATCAGTGGGAAAGGGGCATACGAGTCACCCACGGCTAATTTCCGATGTCAACGATTATGTTGCCGATTCGCCGTATCAGGCTGAAATCTCGAGTCGTGAACTCGCCTGGAGGGGCTTTCTGGTCAGTGTGCAATGACCTTTAGGGTTAAGCTGAACATTATATTTGTTCACACCTGTGCATTAAGACTAAAGACTCCTCATCATATGATAAAGACTTATACGGGAAATATATAGAAAATATAGAGGGGAACAATAGAAGAACAAATTACGAGAGGATGAAAGAATACAAAGTAAAGTCAAGTGGCTTACGGTAGGCAGCGTTTGGCCGGGGTGATCATCTCCGTATCATTGACCTTTGGAACCAGTGGTTGGTGTTTTATGAAAAATTAGTGTTCAGATCGTTCCGGATCATTTACATGCAACTTCCTTATAAATTCCTTCCTTTTCCAACAGGTCACCATTGTCCCATTTCTTTGACTATAGTATATGACAAATTGCGCAAATATGTGGAAATTAGTGTTCATGTTTAATTGCTCACTTCCCCCCTCCCCCCTCCTCTCCTACCTTTCCTTCTCTATTTAGATTACGCGCTAGTTCTTTGTTCAACCCGTCCCCCTCTTTCCCCCTCTCCCCCCTTCCCTTCTCCTTCACCCTTCATTCCCTCGGTTATTGAACATGTGAGTGGATCGAATTTATATAGTTAGTCAGTCTGGAGTGATATCAGCTGGTGGTAGGTTACCCGCCTTACTCAGGTTTATACATGGACACACAATAGAGTGAGTATGGTAGTTGATATTTAATATTTGACCCTTTCAATCAGACTAAGTCCACTCGTTGGCTCTTCTACATACAATAGTAGTATAGTAATTTATAATAAAGAATCGTAGTTGTAATTGTTTGCTGTTGGTGTTTCCCTATAATTATGGGAGGTTATTCATGTGTCTGTTGGGCTGGATTAGCGGGAAATATGTGAGACATGTCTGATTGTGAGATTCGAATTATGTGTGGTGTGTAGCAACATGTGATATTCTTACTTTTTGTTAACTGAAATAATTTAGTTGCTTCGTTCGTTAATATATTGGATTAGAAATATATGAAGCTAATTGAAAGGTTCCATTAGTGGCAAGGTTCAAACTAATTTTAATTACTTACTGGAAGTCTCATACATTATTTAATTATATCTAACGAGTTTTACTTATAAGTTCATAAAGGTATATTTCTATCAACTTATTAGACATTAAGAATTAGCCGTACATATGTTTGGCGATTGGTGTGTTATATGTGTTTTGTATCACTTATAGATTGAACAAGACTTTATTATATACATTTGTATTTCTAAATTCTTGGAAAGAACATGCACTTAGTTTGTTTGTTGTTCTCAGGATGAAACTTGATCCAGAATAAAGAAGTTCTACATCCAGTTGTGTTTGGCTGTCCAATCCTGAAACAGTTGGTAACTGGGGTAAATCATCCATCCTGGTACACAGGTCCTACTGTATATTATCCATGTTACCACAGTTATCCAGCTTGGTACACTGGGGCTACTGTATATTATCCAGTTTACCATAGTTATCCAGCCTGGTACACTGTGGCTACTGTATATTATCCAGGTTACCACAGTTATCCAGCCTGGTACACTGTGGCTACTGTATACTATCCAGGTTACCACAGTTATCCAGCCTGGTACACAGAGGCTACTGTATATTATCCAGGTGACCACAGTTATTCAGCCTGGTACACAGGGGCTATCTATCTATATACTCAGGCCCAATCCCCTCTTTTCCTTTTTTTATGGGGGGGGGGGGGACTCAAGACAGAGCAAGAATAGGGAAAACACAAAACACAACAGAAAACAATTAACACACAAAAACAAAATACAAATTCACACACATCTAGGTCATCCAGGAGAAGACCCAGAGACCAGGGTCACCAAAGTCCCTCCAGCACTCCCCCGGCCCCCGACCACCCGGAGAGGTTCCGATCTCGGCAGGCAGACATGCAGCAGAGCCGAAGCCACAAGCCCGCCCACCACACTTCCAGGCGTACCCTTCATATTAATCGTCTCCCCGGGCCAGACGCCTGATGGAATATTATCTAGTCCAACTTGCGCCCGACCCCTTCCCCCAAATGACCACGTGTTCACTCATCTATTCACAAGCATTCTCCATTAATTCCTGTTTATTACCACTTCCCTTGCCTGATCTATAGTCATTCCTCTATCATCCAAAGCTTGTCTTACACAGTCTCTCCATCTCAATGGGGGTCTTCCTGCCCTTCTATCTCCCCTTGTATCTGATTCACATATTCTCTTTGTAAGCCTTTCATCTTCCATTCTTTCAACATGACCATACCAGCTCAGCACCCTTCTGTCCACTCTGGCTGACAAATGTTCCTGCTGCCCCACTCTCCTATGTATCTCTTCATTCTTCAATCTGTCTCTACGAGTAACTATACACATACTCTTCAAGCAGCTCATCTCCATCACATCCAGCTTTCTTCTCTCCTTTTCCTTCAGAGCCCATGTCTCAGCCCCATACATCACTGATGGCACAACAATTCTTTGATACATTGCACTTTTTACTTTCATTCCAAAATTTCTCGTCTTCCGCATACTTTCCATTGCTCCGAAAACCTTCCTTCCTTCACACACTCTCTGTTATCCAGGTTACCGTAGTTATCCAGCCTGGTACACAGGGGCGACTGTATATTATCCAGGTTACCACAGTTAGCCATCTTGGTACACAGGGGCTACTGTATATTATCCAGGTTACCACAGTTATCCAGCCTGGTACACTGGGGCTACTGTATATTATCCAGGTTACCACAGATTACCTCCCAGGATAGGACCACGAAAAATCTATAACTCCAAGGTATTATTTATCGCTAGGGGTAAACAGATGCATTGGGTGTTAAGAGACTTGCCCAAATAGTCTCGTCCAGCCTGGGAATCGAACCATGGTCCTCTCTGCTGTGAACCTAATGCACTAACCAGTACGCCACAGGCCACCCAGTGTGGGAGAGTGACACTAATGTCTATCTATCTATCTATTGCCGAATGTCTTACTCCCCTTAATGAGGGTGGCCATACACCGAATGCCCCCAAGCGGACCTATTCCCCGTAAGAGGGACAACCCGAGCCAGTTTACTGAAGGACTTACAGGATTGACCACTCAATTTAGGATCAGTCCGACTCCGAGGCCCTCTGTGTATCTTGTTAGCACTATTTTTCTACAGTGGTGTTTGGCTAATTCATCCACTAACCTGCCTTACCCTTAGGTATGCAGTACAGATTTGTATCAGGTTTACTCCCCTAGACAGGTTACCGACCAAGGCTGATGAGTCCCATCCAGCCGGATTTTTATAAGGTTGTCTCCCATAGACGGGTTGCCGACCAAGGCTAATGAGTCCCATCCACCCCAATAATGTAATGTACGCATATAATGTGCACATCTATCATTATATGTATCTGTCTATTTAACTATTTTCCCAGCCATATAATATATTTGTTATAAACCATCACACCAACACCACCTTGATGGAGTGTCATCAAAGAAAGAGCAACCTGGGATATTTCCAGATAAAGGTTCGCTTGTAACCCCAAAAGATTTGCACATCAAGGTGACTGAAGGGATAATCAATATAATAATACGATCGAACATCTTCATATTATACTCAACGTAATTCCCCTTCCTCAAATTTTGGCGTTAGTAAAATAAAGATTGTATCGCGTTTCATCCTTGTCTTGATATTGAATTCGCGTCTAATTTACCCCATTAAAATTAGTCTTAACTACATATATTTCTTATTCTCTGAAGGAATTTGTATTTAATAATCAGAAGTATTGCAATATAAGGACGGAAACACGTATCAATAACATATCAATAAATGTTCATTTATATTGTTAGACTTTCTCCCTGACATTTGTTCCTGGAATTGTTTCCGTTTCCTAACCTGGGATTGCAAGAGGGATTCAGTTTTAATGGGGAAAAAAGTAAATATTGGGTGGTGACGATAGTTTGCGCTTTGCCTTGGCGTTCATCTCTGTATCTTTGCTGTTTAGAGCCTGTGGTGGGTGAATTACCCAGCCAGTACAAAGGGACTATTGTCTATTACCAAGGTTACCACAGTTTACTTCCCTATATTGGCCATCTCAATTGACCACTTGCGAGTTTCAGGCCATAAGGAAGTTGGAGCCGTTAACATCGATATGAATCAGAAATGCAATAATAATGTACGTTTCTGATGGATAAATGGTATCTTGAATTGGGCTTTATGTGTTTATAGATGTACTACGACTGTATTTTAGCTGTAAAATGTGGTAAATATCGTTGTCTACAGCTCCAACTTCCTTATATATAGAACGAAACCCGCAAGTCGGCAAATGTTCACGGTTACTCGAAGTTCCTAATTAATTAACCCCTTCTGTACCGGCAATGTCTTTTTCATTATTATACTCTAGCTATGTTTAGACGATTTTGTGCAGTTTATGAAGGATCTGTGTGGAAGTGAAAGGGTTGAATAAATATGTTGAAGCCTGTTAAGTGCTGGAGGCCCTTTTTTAAGCTGAATAATATAATCTAATAGTATCCAAAATAAAGAAAAACAAAAAGACGTCGCCGGTACAGAACGGGTTAAGGGAGCTCAGACGGTATTGTGCAGCATAATTTACTGGTTCGGCTCAATGGTTTAAGTTAGTTTGCTCTCAAAACCTCTATCAAGCTTAAAATAACACCCACAAGACCCCCCCCCCCCCCCTTTGATATAAATTTGTACATTTCTAGGTAGAAAAATGTCCCGGCCGAAGGGCGATTCCTCTTCAAATACAGGCTCGCTATCGCTCGCCAGGATTTTTTGTTTACACCTAAATGGTACGAAAGGTCTTAATATTGGCAAATAAATGGGGCAAAAGGTCTGATAATCGCCAAGCAAATGGGGCGAATGTTTTGAAATCTCATAACTAATAGGGCTAAACATGAGGGAGGAGGAGGACTAAAAAAAAAAAATGCCTCCCCTTAACTGGTAAGTGAACAGTGGTACCAGGTGTCCGTAGACTTAAATTGAGGCTGATGGGCTGTTGAGGTTAAGGGGAGATGGGTCGTTTTTCTGATCCCCTTTTTCCCTCGTGTTAAGCCCCATTTGTTTTGAGATTATAAGACGTTCGGCCAATTAGTTTGGCGATTTTAACACCTTTCGTCTCATTTCGTTGTCAATTTTAACACCTTTCTTGCCATTTAGATGTCGATTATTTCCTGTTGAGCGATAGCGAGCCTGACATTTTAAGTTGAACAGGCCTTTGGCCGGCACATTTTTCTACCGAAAACTGTACAAATTTATCTTGAAGCAGGTCTAGGGAGTGTTTTTCTAAGTTCGATGGAGGTCTAGCGAGAAAACTAATATATAAAGGACTAAATGAATTAATAAAAAACAAAAAGAAAGGCTCCGTCTCCCCATAATAACCATCTAGTCTTGCGTGGATATCGGACTCGAGTAACTCATAATACGAGACCAGGTGTTGTAGGCTACTGATTTTTCTTTCGGAGATATGAGTCATACTATAAATTTGTATTAATCATGCGAAATAAGCAATGCATAAAAGAAACTTGTGAAATTTACAAGGCAATACAAAAAACGAGAAAACCTAATAGAAAATTGAAGAGAATGAAAACAAAACACAAACAAAAATTATAATACAAGTAAGTAAAAGGACTTCGCTCAAAAGATAACAGGTGCAATGGAAAAAATAATAAGAGTAACAATAGGAATATAACAAATTACAGTCAAGAACACTTCAGAATAATACCAATAACGAAGAAGAATATTTCGCTCAAAGCAATAATAAAAACCTTGGAAAAAGTGAGACAATGCTACAAAATGGTATAGTATGAAATGAAACTCCCACCACCACCACCACCACCACCACCAGCTGCGTCGATAACAAGGAATAGCTAGAACAATAATGAACTGTCAATTTCCACACCTATTCCCTAGCCAAGTCTTCCTATTTGGTAGAACTAGTTGCTTGATTACTCTAGTCCGTTTTGAGCTATGAGAGGTTACGATTTCTGCCCAACCTAGAATGAACAGACTATAGTCAGTTTGACCCCAAGTCTATTTGACCAACCTCCATTTGTATCACTTACAATTCAAAATATATTATGATAAATGTATTACTATATGTTTGGTTAAGCTTTTATTATAATTATTAGGTTCGAGTTAATATACTGTACATGCGGAATACGATTTGGTTGGGTTAGGTTAGAAGTCAAGGTAAGGTATGGTAGGATATTAAGGTCATATAAATAATAAGATACAGCTAGTTAAGTTGAGCTGGGTTAGGCATGACTAGAATATGTTTGGTTAGTTGAAGGTCAATAAGATCTGAATGTGTACTGAGTGACTGGGAGCGAAAAGAAATATGGGTGAAGCGTCTGTAAATCCTATCGTTATCCCGTCTTATAGTGTCTCTTTACATTGCCGTTAAGGGGGGATGGGCCGGTTTTCGTGACCATTTTGTCCATTAGTTTTCAGATGTTAAGATGTTTGCCCCATTAGTTAGTCGATTTTAAGACCTTTCGCCCCCCCCCCCCAATTCTTCCTCGATATTTAGACCTTTCGTGCTATTTAGGTGTCGATTTTTTCCCTGGTGAACGATAGTGAGCCTGTAATGTTGGAAGAACCAGCCTTTGGCCGGGACATTTTTCTACCGAAAAATGTACAAATTAATCTAGAAGGGGGATCTAATTAATGTTTTTTTGTTTTAATTTGATGGAGGCTTAGGGAGGAAACTAGAAAAATAACGAATACATGCAAAAATTGATAGTAATGAACATTGGACAAACGGTGCCATACTACTGAATAGGTTAAGGGGGGTCACCGGCTTTTTTTGTTATCTTTCTCTCCTTTTCTTACTTTCTCTGGCTTATATCCATTCGTCCCCATTCAGCCAACTGTTTTAAGACGTTTATCCCCATCCAGGTGTCGATTTATTCCTGGTGAGCGATAGCGAGCAAGCATTGTATAGAGAAGACGTTTTTCTATCGAAAAATGTACAAATTTAGCTTGCTGTCAAAACAAGAATATATATATGCTGGCTCGCTCCCGCTCGCCAGGAAAATATTGACACCTAGATGGGGATAAACGTCTTAAAACAGTAGGCTGAATGGGGCCGAATTGATACAAGCCAAAGAGAGAGGGAAAGAAAGAGTAAAGAAGCGAGGTGGGCCCCCTTAAGCTACTCTCTCTAATATCCCATGCATGAGATTCTTGTAATACTATTGTCCACATATAATTTCCCAACCCACATCTATAGTAGGAAACGTAAATAATGATCTAACTTCTGATAATTCAGTCCTTGCCGTAGGATATACTACGCATGCTTTATATATGTCTAGCACAGGATTTTTATCATTTTACACTCCATATATAAATGTCATCATAGTCCTCAACATAATCGTCTCTCACTCGCATTCAAGTAACTAATTATATCTTACATTTTCATTTCATTAAGTAATTATACTTTACATGTGCAGCCACCTGCAAAGGTCAGTGGTACAATACTGTGTTATTTAACGTGATAAATAAACAATTGACTGAAAATGGATACAACTCCTCTGACTTGTTCCTTGATATTTGGATCAACGTGCCATACCTATTCGCCATGAAGTGAACCACATATTTTCTAGCTGTCAATTATACGTCTGATTTCCACATCCACTCCATCAAATATTTCATGAAGGCCTCAATCCGTCCTGCCAGTCATCCTTTACTATTTAGCTAATTGGAAACATCCATCACTTTACGCCTGATTTCAATTTCGCCTCTTCAATACATATTCGTCCACCGTGTTAACGTGTATTATTCGCATTACAGACGTCAATGGCATTCTCTCTCTCTCTCTCTCTCTTTCTCTTTCTTCGATGTAAGATTGCTTTCAGTTTGGTACTATCTCGTGTGTTTGTGTGTGTGTGTGTGTGTGTGTGTGTGTGTGTGTGTGTGTGTGTGTGTGTGTGTGTGTGTGTGTGTGTGTGTGTGTGTGTGTGTGTGTGTGTGTGTGTGTGTGTGTGTGTGTGTGTGTGTGTGTGTGTGTGTGGGTGTACGCTTCCACCTCTCTCCTGGTTGTCATCTGTCACTTCCCCTCACAGTCATATCATTTAGTTTGGGCATTAGTTTGTTATTGGTTTCCGAATACCTGATGGACACTTGAAGTTTACGGTTTGGATCTAAATGATAACAAATATAATATCAACCCGTTTGAATATTACGGCTCCATAATAGCTTTAAACAAAACTGATGGCCGATCTCTCTAATTACAGGAAGCGTAATAGAGCATACAACAAATATGTATTACAGATTATGTAAATAAGCTGTGTAAGAAGCACCAGGCATGTTTTTGTCATCGAAAATATATACAACGCAGCAGTGAAATAAAATAATATATCTGATACCGTAAAACACATACTTACTACAATATAATAGACAAGAAACCCAAGCTAAGTCTAACCACCGACACAAATGCATTACCAGGATAATAATAAAAAACCAAAAAAAAAAATGTATATGTATATAATAATAATAATAATAATATAATGATAATAATAATAAGAATAATACAAGGATAAGAGGTCCGTAGTACTTATCAGGATAATTCATTACCCCGCACATTAGTTGACCAGTGAAAGAGAAGGAAGGCCCCCTTGATACAGTGGGATGGTTACCGGTCTGCCAAGCAAAAAACAGAGGCAACCGAGGACCACCAGCGATGAGGACTGAGGAGAGCGAGGACTGACGACAGCCATGAACATAAATGTAGATCCGACCAGAACCAAAACATTTATTAAAGAGCGTTCCATGAGTTCTTAAATCACAAATTTATAGGTTCTCTATGCAAACACTCGTAGCATACACAATAAATTTCCAGATTTAGAGGAACTAGTGTTTACAGGAAATTATGACGTGATTGGCAGAACAGAATCTTGGCTCAATATAGAAGATAGAGACTTTTTAGCAGAGTTTTCACTTCCGGGTTATGTAATGTTTGAGAAAAGCCGAATAAATAAAAATGGAGGTGGCATTTTACTTTTTATCAAAGAAAGTCTTAACCCGACCCTCTTGTCAAAACCTCAAATTGTGAACGTCGACACATCCTTTGTGCTCATAAAAAATAATACAAGTACAAAAATAATACTTGTGTGTGATAACCCAGGTTCGAATCCCGGTGGATCACATATATGCTTTCATTAATTTCATTGGAGGCGTTTGGTGGTGTGGTGAAATTAATTAAAACAAAAAAATTATCAGTAGGTTCAGGGATATTTTGTAGCGAGGCCATTCTATATGTTCTGTGCCCCATGAATATTCTTTCCTCTCACTTAAACATTAGGCTATCATAGTGCGGTGGAAATATGAACATGATTAGATTAATATCCAGTATTCGAGAATGGATAATAAGTCGTAGGCGTGTGCATAAACCTTTAACCGTCATGGAGGTGTAATGGTTAAGGTGTCTAAAAGTCTGTGTGTGATAACCCAGGTTCGAATCCGGGTGGATCACATACTATGCTTTAATTAATTTAATTGGAGGTGTTTGGTGGTGTTGTGAAATTAATAAAAAGTAGATTAATATACAGACCTCCACCTTAATCAGTACATACTGACCGAGAAATTTACGAACAAATTGCAGATGTAAGTAACTCACAAGATACCGTAATTTTTGGCGACTTTAATTTACCTGTGACCAAGTAGGGCGATACTCTTACTTCACACTCTGGACATGACTTGTATGCGAACTTGCAAGAGAGTTCGCTTTATCAATTTGTTCGATCGCTGACCCTTGGTAATAACATTCTTGACCTTGTACTTGCAACAAAAAAAGAATTAATAGAGAATTTGAATGTTGGTGATGAATTCAGTAACAGCGACCTTCGTACGATAAATTTCAGTTTAAAATTTACTAGTAACGAACCAAATAGCAGCATCGAGAAAGTCCCTAATTTCAAGAAAGCAAACTTCCGTAAACTTAGAGCTATGTTTAACGATACTGACTGGAGCTTTCTAAATAACAATAACGACATAAATACAACTTGGGAATGATTTGCAACCATTTACCTAAAATCAGTGCACCACTGCATACCTTCGAAAATACAGCGTACATGCCATGCTGATCGTCCCAAATGGTGGAATAAAGATATTTCAGACAGTTTGCTTGCTAAAAAGATTGCTAATGATAGATTAAAATCCTCACAAAATGACAAAGAACTGGTGAAATTTGTAGGACTATGACGCAAAGCCAAGCCGTTAATTAAGCAAAGTAAAAAGACCCTGGAGTTACATGTTGCGAATTAAAGTAAAACAAACCCGAAAACATTCTATAGTTATATCAGAAAGAAAAAAGTAGTTACTTCAACTGTTAGTCGATAAAAATGGAGAATACACCAAAGACGAAGTACAAATGAGTAATGCCCTCAATACCTTCTTTGCATCAGTTTTTACAACAGAATACCTCAGTGATATCACTACCGCATCGCCGATTCAGATTGATAATTCAGATGTTCTAAGAAATATCACCATTACAGAGAGAGAAGTATTGAAATGTTAAGATAAACTCAAGGTAAGTAAAACACCTGGACCTGATACAATCTCACCTAGAGTTCTAAAGGAAGCTAAGGATGAGCTCTCCAAACCACTGACATTGCTATTCAATAAATCCTTGCAGTCTGGAACTATGCCTGATCAGCGGAAGCTAGCCAACGTAACACCAATATTAAAAAAAGGCAGCAAATCCCTACCCAGTAACTATCGTCCAATTAGCTTAACCTCAGTTGTATGTAAAATGCTAGAAACACTCATAAGAGACAGACTCGTAAATTACTTAGAGAAAAATAACATACTTAAAGATACTCAACACGGCTTCCGTAACAAACATTCCTGTTTAACAAACCTCTTAGACTTCTTCCATGATATCCTCAACCTCTATGATGAGATTATAGCTGTAGATATTTTATACCTAGATTATCAAAATGCCTTTGACAAAGTTCCCTACAAACATTTAATGCTAAAACTAAAAGCGCATGGAATACAATACGGTGTGTTGAAATGGATAGCAAATTGGCTCAGCAACAGAAAGCAAAGAGTAGTCATAAACGGTAAGGCATCTAAATGGACCAATGTAAGTAGCAGGGTACCCCAGGGATCGGTACTAGGACCAATTCTCCTTCTAATTTACATCAACGACATAGATGAGGGTCTCACCTGTACAATCTCAAAATTTGCCGACGATACAAAAATTGCAAATAGCGTACTCTCCAAAGAACAAGTTAACGATATGCAACACAAACTAGATAAGTTGTCATGTTGGGCCCAAATTTGGCAAATGAGTTTCAATGCGGATAAATGTAAAGTACTACATATTGGATACCAAAATGAGAAAGCAAACTACTCGATGAATGGCACTCAGCTTAAGAATGTAAACAGAGAAACCGATCTGTGAGTAACAATATCGAGTAACCTAAAACCGAGTCAACAATGTTCAGAAGTCGTTAAGAGTAAACAAAATAATTGACTTTATAGGCAGGTAATTTGAGCATAAATCCAAAGAAGTTATCCTAACCCTTTACAATTCCTTAGTCCACCCTCTTCTGGAATACTGCGTTCAATCTTGGTGCCCCTATTACCAAAAAGATATAGACAAGCTAGATCGAGTTCAACGTAGAGTTACCAAAATGATACCTAGCCTAAAGAACAAACCATACGAGGAGCGTCTTATACAATTAAATATATTTCCTTTAACCCAGCGCAGATTAAGAGGCAACTTAATTCAAGTGTTCAAAATCATCAAAGGCATCAACAATATGAACTGTAGTAAGTACTTCACTATCGACCAATCTAATTACACACGGGGAAACGGTTGCAAAATTATTGGTAAATCTTTTAACTCACACGAATCTAAGAATTTGTTCTTCAATCGAGTTTTCAACTTGTGGAATGGACGTGCCTGAGACGTTATAGACTGCAGCACCGTTGATTCATTTAAACTTCGCCTAGACAAATATCTCCCATCAAACCCGCGACTGACTGCGTTTGTAAATTAATAACTGTATTTTATCCCCCCCTCAGTTACTAACCCATCTGTCCCCTACTAACTTCATAATCCTACCACGGACATTAGTTCCAGGGTAGTAGTTTCCTTTCCAATGTTCCCTTACCAACTCTAAGCCACTGTTTGGACACTTGATCCTCAGTGTTTTGGAGGACAAGAAGCCTAGAAGGGTCACTAGACTTGTTGTTGCTTTATTCCCTTTGTACTCCTTTGTACTCCTTTGTAGGAGAGACTGGAAGCTGCTACATTCGCCCACATGTCGTACTCTGTACAGTACATTCAGAGTCCTTCACCTACACTTATCCAAACCGAAGATAACCTAACATTCCATTTTCTATTATATAAAATATTTAGTATAACCATGATTTTCGTTGCCGTACCTTACCTATTATTTATCAAACTTACCATAACCTTACATTACATAACATCTAAGGTAACCTAACCTACCTATCTATAATCTACCTTGAGTGTGTTCACCACTTTGCTACTGGCACCGACAAGCTTGACGCCCCCCATTATACCCAAAGTATATAACCAAGTGTATATGCTTTGATTATACCCTAACCTAAACTATAATAAACTAACTTCACATAACCTTATCCTTAACCTAACATATTATACGGTTACATACCATAATATAACGTAAAACAGCTTCATCCTAACCTAACCTAACTTACCAATTTCAGAGAGTGTGGACGAAAGGACGTGAAAGTGAAGCAACCGATCATTGGGAGGAGTAAAGCCAGTGTCACACGAACGCTTTTTCCGGCAAATTTCGATGAGCAAGTTTGTCCTCGTACTATTTTGAGGTTCTTTCACATTGGAATCGGAAAGTAGATTAGGTTAGGCAGTTTATTTCTTATGGAACTTATATTTTGAAGCTGCCAGACGACAATTGCTGCTAAACATTTATGGAAAAATCGCTTGTGTGACACCGGCTTATGGCAAGAAAACCATTAATGGTAATAACAGAGTACATAACACTAGATTTCCGTGGCCTGTGAGATTTATGGCGGCATGGACTGTGTAAGATAAACTATATAGAAGCAAGGGTCTATCTCTCTCTCTCTCTCACACACACACACACACACACACACTCTTTCTCTCTCTCTCCTAATAAAGTACCTCATTGTAGGCCAACATGAGTGGTTTGGTGTCACATTTTGGAAGTTATAGTACCTGCTTTGCACCCATATATATTTGCAGGGAACCCGAACTATATATAATATTGTCAAATTATACCCATGATAATGCAGACATATATTTATATAGTATAAGGACGTATATAATTATGAACCAGGACCGTGAGTGCCGATATTGATTCAACCTGCAACTTCCGAACGGTAACTTTATTCTTACTATTTGAAACTATTGTGCACCGGTAATGACATGTAGGCTGAATGAAGGTCATATATTTTCGAAGATATACTACTTTAAATAGTTTATATAATGTTGCCAGCCAGTCAACAATAAATGTCCTGATAATACGCTGGTGAGACTCCTCCAGAATACTGTCCATATTGATGTGGCTGTACCATCAGGGTATACAGTGTGTTATGACCAGTGGCTTCTGGGGTAACATCTGATAATACGCTGGTGAGACTCCTCCAGAATACTGTCCATATTGATGTGGCTGTACCATCAGGGTATACAGTGTGTTATGACCAGTGGCTTCTGGGGTAACATCTGATACTACGCTGGTGAGACTCCTCCAGAATACTATCCATATTGATGTGGTAGCACCATCAGGGTATACAGTGTGTTATGACCAGTGGCTTCTCGGGTAACATCTGATAATACGCTGGTAAGACTCCTCCAGAATACTGTCCATATTGATGTGGCTGTACCATCAGGGTATACAGTGTGTTATGACCAGTGGCTTCTGGGGTAACATCTGATAATACGCTGGTGAGACTCCTCCAGAATACTGTCCATATTGATGTGGCTGTACCATCAGGGTATACAGTGTGTTATGACCAGTGGCTTCCAGGGTAACATCTCATAAAACGGCCATCAAGTACTGTTATTGCCTTCCTTATGGTGACTCTGATGCTGGCCGTACACTGGAACTTTTACCGAAAAAACAAAAACAATAAAACATTTACTCAATATATACAAATATTTATATTATAGATATATTTTTAAATAATGTTAAAAATATAATATTAATTAATGCGAACGTACGAGTACCTGCATACCTATAAATATCACACACGCAAAGAAGTTCAAAACCCAGATCCCACACACTTACAGTATATACACACGTACGCACACCCAGCTCACCAGACCAAACCTGTTATCAATTAAACAATGCCCGGCTGAGGGCAATTAAGGAGTCATTAAACCCGCTATAACACAGTCTCTTTATCCAGATTTCAGCATTAGCATAGATATTACCGTCGGTGGTCATAGTAAATCTGTTCCGACCCCCCCCCCCCCCCTCTTCCTAGATGAGAGGGTGGTGGCCGGAAAAAGGCAAATTATTGGAGTGGTAATTATGGTGGACGGTAAATTAATAGAGGCAGGCACACGCACAGTAAGTCAGATAAACCGAGGGGGAGAGGTAGTAGGCTGTTTGAGCATTTGAGGTTTGGGATCCCAGATTATAAGAACAACAATTTGGGGCTGAACAATTTTGAGGGAATATTATGAGGCCTGGTAGAATTGGTGACGACAGTTGTTGGGAATGATTGGGGATTAGGAAAGAAGGATTGGGAGATTGGGGATAGGCTTGCTGGATTGGGAGAATTAGAGTATGTTGACACCTAGACGGCAACCAAACATAGTTTGGAGCAAACTGTCTGTCTTGAAGTGATATTTAATTGAATTGACACAATTGTAGCTGTATGTTCTTGATGTGCACCATAGAGTTACGCTCTTTTGAATAAACTTCCTTGTTTATTTGTCTTCTTGTCTTTCATATTTTGCTTGGCTTGTTTTGGGTATAGATTGGACATCCAAATGCACAAATGCAAGCTAAGTAAAAGAAAAACTAACCTGCAGCTGATTTTCCTCGCAGGAATCATAGTTATAAAAACTTAAAATACAGTATATGACTACTGTTGTATTCAGACTGATGCACGTTGTATACACAGATACATTTTCATGTCATATTTTAAGGGGACAGTGGTTATTGTTTGGTCTATTATGTAATTTACTCATATATTTTTTTAGTTTCCTCCCTAGACCTCCATCAAGCTTAGTAAAACACCCCGTAGACTCTCCCTTCAAGATAGATTTGTAAATTTTTCGGTAGAAGAGTGTCCCGGCCAAAGGCCGATTCCTCCTAAAATTACAGGCTCGCTACCACTCGCCAGGAACAAAATGATGCCTAAATGGCACGAAGGGTCCCAATATTGACAGACATGGGGTGAAAGGTCATAAAATCCCCAAACTAATGGAACCAACATCTTAAAATCTCAAAACTAGTGGGGCTAAACATTAGGGAGAAGGGGGTCCAGAAAAACGGTCTGTCTCCCCTTAAGCAATGGACTAAAGCTATGTAATATAATTATAACACCGGACATTTTATATGTACAGTATATACAGTATATTGTACAATAACACATTTCACATTCATCTATTTAGACTGGAGACATGTAGGCGAAACTGTTCCGCCAGTATCTGTGAGACATTACCCTGCCGGACTTGACCCATATTTATATATTAAAAAGCCTATCTACCTAATGCTGGTATCATACGAGAGCTTTTATAGTCAACATTCGATGATCAATATTTTTCTGGCAATATTTCTAAAATATTTTGCACTGGTATTAGAAACTAAACTGATGATATATGAAATTAGGTGATCAAAATAGTTGAATTGATTACCTCATAAGCTGCCAGACCAGTTTTAAGGATAAATGTTGAGGGAAAAACCTATCTACCTAACCAGTATAGGCTACTGCTTATAACCCGTGCAACACACTTTTTGTTCACGAACAACAAATATGCATTTCAATTAACCTCATAGACTTCAAATAAACAAAAACACCCACATATTTTTACACATACAAACAGCCAGACATAAACACACACATACACATATAATATCCTTCCACGCAAACACACACACACATACACAAACACATACACACACATAAACACAAACCCACACATATAAACCCACACAAGGAACCTCTCATAATAACACCAGACACATACAGTAGTTGAGGCAGCAATGTAATGTAGAGTGTACTAACGCTGACACAAGTTCTCCAAGTAATGTCCTACCCGGCTTTGTTTGGGGACAACAAGACGTGTAAGGGACGGATAATAATGTTACGCTTAAAGACAATGGAATTTATATACTTATTATATTTCAGCTTTGCATTTAGCATTGTATTTCCATCTGTCCATGTATCCAACAATACATCTAATGAACCAGGGAATTAGTCCTATATATCGAATATCTGTGTATTGACTAATAACTTAGATATCTTGTTATCTTTCTATCTGTTTATCCCCATATCTACCAACCTATTTATCTCTCTCTCTCTCTCTCTCTCTCTCTCTCTCTCTCTCTCTCTCTCTCTCTCTCTCTCTCTCTCTCTCTCTCTCTCTCTCTCTCTCTCTCTCTCTCTCTATATATATATATATATATATATATATATACTCATGTTAGTAAAGTTGTCTGCCTACCTGGAGCCGGAGTCGGGAGGGTGGCAGAGAAGATGGATGGTGTCCTAGAAGTGGGTGGGGAGGACCCCATCATCTTCATCAACGCGGGATCCAATGACATATGGAGATGCAGGACTGAGGAGTTGCCGACCAAGTACCAGGAAATGCTGGAGAGGATCAAGGAGAATGGTGGATTTCCTGTGGTACACAGTATCCTGCCAAGAAGAGGGGTACGGAAGGAATGGTCCTCCAGGGCTATTGGTGTAAATAGCCGGCTGGAGAAGTATTGCAAGGCAAAGTCAATACCATTCCTAGATAACTGGACCCACTTCTATGGTAAGGATGAACTGTATGCCCAGGATGGAGTACATCTTTCTCGACTAGGAGTTTCGACCTTGGCCAGCTCACTGGACAAGATTGTTGCGGGGTTTCGTTAAAAAAACCTGGGTGTGTAAGTAAAATACTGTCTTCATATGGAGCAGGTACTTCATGTGACAAACCAGTGAGTAAAATAGAAATAATCAGTCAAGATAGTGCGAATATAGTGATGTGTAATAGTAGTATCGATAACACTACACATGTAACTGATAGTAAAGATGAGAATACTGATAGAGTAGAATTTCCGTCTAGAGCTAGTAGTTCAACAGGAAATAATAAGTTAGCTAAAAACAATAGAAAATTAGTTGCAAATAAAAGTAATAGGTTGAGGGTATATTATACAAATTGTAGGAGTTTATGTAACAAAATGAACGAACTTAGAGCACTCGTTAGCACAGAAATTATAGACATAATAGCGCTAACTGAAACGTGGATTAATACAGAATCTAGGCATTTTTTAGCAGAATTTGATATTCCAGGATATAGTTTGTTTAAATATGACCGAACAAGTAGGAGGGGCGGGGGTATAGCAGTGTTTGTCAGGAGTACATTAAAAAGCTGTATTAAATCAGGTATTAGACTAAATAATGATAATGAAAGTGTTTGGGTAGAGGTTAACGAAGGTAGTGAGACCATAGTTATTGGAGTTATATATAGACCGCCTAATATGAGTAGAAATGGCGGAACATCGTTATGGGAGGAAATTAAAATAGCATCAAGGTTTAGCAATGTGTGCATTATGGGGGATTTTAATTTTCCGAACATTGATTGGCAGCACCAAATAGGCGACTCCGATTCAGTAGAGTTTATTGAGGTAGTACAAGATAGTTTTTTATTTCAATTCATAGAAACGCCGACTAGAGGTATTAATATTCTTGATTTAGTTTTCAGTAACAATGAACATATGATAAATGATGTAGAGATTGGTGACCACCTAGGAAATAGCGATCATAAATCTATTTATTTTAATATACAATGGACAGGGAATGCTAAAGAGAATACGACACTTATCCCAGATTTCAGAAAAGCCGATTATGGTGGGCTAAGAAGTGACTTAAGGGTGGACCCTATTCTTAAGCAATTAAGTCAGGATATGCCAGAGTTAAACTTGCCACCTACATATAACCAGTTTATTGCTTCACTCCACAATGCTCAAAATAAATATATCCCTAAAAGAAAATTTAGATCGCCGCAGAACCAACCAAAATGGATGACTAATAAGCTAATAGATCTTATAGGAAAAAAGAAAGGAATATATAGAAAAATAAAGAAAGGCGAAAATCATCTACATATATACTATCAGACTCTATCAAGACAGGTCAAAAAGGAAATCAGGAAAGCAAAAAGAAATTATGAAATAAGGATAGCCAGTGACTCAAAAAATAACCCTAAAGCTTTTTACCAACTATATAAATCTAAAGTTAGAGATGTAATAGGCCCCCTAAAAACTTCAATAGGAGAAATAACAGAAAATGATTTAGAAATGTGCAGTACATTAAATAGTCAGTTTCTTTCCGTTTTCACTAATTAAAATTTGGCACAGATTCCAGAAGTCAATATGGTATATAGTGATAGTATAGAAAATATGTTAAGTACAGTTAGTATAAGTAGAAATGATGTGCTTAAGGAAATTGACAGACTGAAACCTCAAAAATCGCCTGGTCCTGACGAGGTATATGCTAGAGTATTAAAAGAATGCAGAGATGAGTTAAGTAGCCCATTAGCATTTTTATTTAACAAGTCTTTAGAAACAGGTTTAGTTCCAGAAGCTTGGAAGCTTGCAAATGTAGTTCCGATCTTCAAAAAAGGTGATAAATCGATAGCATCCAATTACCGTCCCATTAGTCTCACATCAATCATAGGAAAGTTGCTAGAGTCTATTATTGCTAGGAAAATTAGAAGCCACTTAGACAAATTTAACTTAATAAATTCTTCTCAGCATGGATTCACTCAGGGACGTTCTTGCCTTACTAATTTGCTTAGCTTTTTCTCAGAGGTATATGAAGCAGTAGATAGTGACAAGTCATATGATATTATTTATTTAGATTTCAGTAAAGCTTTCGACAGAGTCCCTCATGAGAGATTGATGAGAAAGGTTGAGGCACATGGAATAGGAGGATCGTTGTTGGGATGGATTAGGTCATGGCTAATTGGTAGGAAACAGAGAGTCAGCATAAATGGTACCAAGTCAGAGTGGGGAGCAGTCAAAAGTGGTGTCCCCCAGGGATCGGTATTAGGTCCCCTGTTGTTTCTTATATACATAAATGACCTAGATTTAGGTATAACTAGTAGGATAAGTAAATTCGCAGACGATACTAAAATGGGGATATCAATTGATTCAGATAGCGATATAGAGTGCCTCCAAAGGGATCTAGATATCTTGCATGAATGGTCAGTAAATTGGCAGATGAAGTTTAACATTGACAAATGCAAGGTATTAAAGATAGGGAAGATGCATACAAATGTTAAATATAAACTAGCTAATTTAGAATTAGAAAATTCAGATTGTGAGAAAGATCTAGGTGTGTTTGTTAGCAATGATTTGAAGCCTAGAAAACAGTGTATAAGCGTTCGTAATAAGGCAAACAGGATTCTCGGGTTCATCTCTAGGAGTGTGAGTAACAGAACTGCTGATGTTATCTTAAAACTTTACTTGTCATTAGTGAGACCCCATATGGATTATGCTGTCCAATTTTGGTGTCCTTATTACAGAATGGACATAGATTCATTGGAGAGAGTACAGCGTAGAATGACAAAAATGATCCATAATATTAGAAATCTTTCGTATGAAGAAAGGTTGAAGAAATTAGGTTTACATTCGTTAGAGAGACACAGAGTTAGAGGGGATATGATAGAGGTGTTCAAGTGGGTTAGTGGGATTAACAAAGGGGACATGACAAATGTACTAAAGCTCAGTGATAGCGAAAGAACTCGTACCAATGGTTTCAAATTAGATAAATTTCGTTTCAGAAAAGATATAGGCAAATATTGGTTTGGTAACAGAGTTGTAGATGGGTGGAATAGACTACCAAGTGCTATAGTGGGGTCTAAAACGGTAGGGAGCTTTAAGATAAAATTGGATAAGCATATGGACGAGAAGGGTTGGGTGTGAAGGGGGATCAGCCGGGTTGGGCCAATCAGCACTCTGCATACCCCCATAATCCTGCATTAATCTCTAACCGTTTTGGTAAGATGATCCTCAGGGTATTAGAGTGTTGAGCCTATAATTGGGCTTTGTAATTGAACTGGGGTTGTGTGGGACAGGGATCTGCCTTGCTTAGGCCAATCGGCTTTCTGCAGACTCCCATTTTCTTATATTCTTATGTTCTTATACATATATATATATATATATATATATATATATATATATTGTCACATTCCCCTGAACTTATAACCTCAGTTCAGTTGTATGTGTGTTATAATATAATTTATATAGCCTTTGTTATATTGGGGGAGAGTCCTGATTTCTCCCTCTCTCTCTATCTCCCTTGTATCTTTCGTGTCCAGCGGTGACGTCATGATTTCACCATGTTATGAAACGCTCTTTTCTGTTGCCACAAGGATAGCACTGTTTTGTTGCCACAAGTATAATTACTTATTTTGTTCAGCCCTTGGGGGATTGTTTTCGTTATCATAAGTTTGCACAATGATGCCTTATGTTTTATTTGATTACTTTTGTATAGTTAATGAGAGCCTAGGAGCTTTTAATAATTGTTGAGTCTAGCGATTTTTGGAGTTCCCTTCCTCCTTCTCGAGGCTCGCCCAGTGTTGGCTGTATTGCTGCCTCACTCGTGAGATAGACACCATACTGAGCACACGTGCAGTGTGGGCTGTCACAGGCTTGCCATATAGTTCCCTTGTTAACCGCATTTACGATCTTGTTTCTTATTGAATAGTAGCATGGCAAGTCTGGGAGTCATTTAACCTAACTTTTATTAATATAACTTTCTTATTTGGCATACAAGAGCTTTCTGAATTTGGTAGAGATACTGCATTCATGCATCTTTGGCAATCTTAGTGTATAAGCTTCTACATTGGTTTCTTTTTTCTATTTCAATATTCTGCTGCATTGTTATACCATTATTATATGTGCATATTATTCATGGTTGATAGCACTGGGGGGATTGGGTGGCTGGACTGTTTATCTCTGTTTTTGTCAGGCCTTTGAGCCCAGAGGTTGCTGGGTGTGTGCTTTGGTAGGCTAAGCCTTTTTTCCACCACACAGCATCCTTTGACTCGGGTCTTATCCTACCATTTATTGGGTGGCAGCCAGCTTCCAACTTCCCCAGGATATTAACCCTTTGAGCCTTGATTAGTTTTAGCAGCAATACATTTGGTGCAGTTTGGGACTAGGGGTGGAGCCTGTTACTAGGTAAGGTTGTCCCCATTGTACTCGGATGTATTGAGCTAACCCCAGATGATGTTGTAAGGGTTAATAAGTCATTAAAGTTGTTTACCCCTTACAACACCACCGCCGTGCTGTGCTGAAGAGAGCCACTCGGTGTATTATTAGGACATAGGCTAGGGATAATAGGCTTGGCACAGAGGTTTATTGTACTGGACTTTCCATGGGTTTTTGCTTTGTATTGTTCTCAATTCTTAAGCGATTGGGCATGATACAGAGTGTTCTGGGAGTCTAGTAGTGGTATGGTTGGATAATGTTGGAGAAGTATAGAATAACCTTAGAAATTCTCTTGCATACTACACGCACTATGGACGAGACTCGGGGACAATAGATATTTTTGAGTCTCCTTGTTACTGCTTTAACCCTCCCGCCCCGGCTACGCATTACATAAATATTCCCCAAAATCCGGGTGTTTTGGCCGAAAAACGTCTAGGCTAGGCTACCGTATCATTGTTATGCTGACTGCTTCCCGCATTCCCGCGCATCCCCAAGCGTAGCTGTGTTATTTACCTGTAGAATGGCGTTAAGTAGAGCTCTCTAAGTCAAGTGCTTGATTTGTGATGATGATTTCATTGGAGATAACTTTATGGCCAAAACAGCCACTTTACACTACTTTTCGATACTTAACAACAACATACAGGCACACACGAACAAGCGACGCTCTCCTTCTTGTGGCCGGAGATGCGGGGCGTCGGTCCAGCCGGCTGTTGTTTACATGCGTCGGACCGACGCCTCGCACACGAAGCTCACAGGCTTTCAAGCAATGGTACAATGTTGTACCACCCGGGTTCCTGGGGGCAAAACATAATGGTACACACGTGTACCACCCGGGGTTGAAGGGTTAATAGAGCAAAGAGGAAGATAACCATTTTTCCTAGAGAACCTGTGTGTCTTGGTGTTTGAGTCAGATATTAACCCGTCCAGCACCAGCGACGCGTCTGGCGCGTCGGCGATGTATGTATCACACAGCCCCAGCGACGCGTCTGACGAGTCACCCTAATTGCTCGGACCGTAACCTCAGGTGTAGCCACTCGAGAGGGCTCAGATTTGTATGGGAACTGTGTACGTATCCCACGCAACCGTGCCGATGGTTGAAAACTCTCAAAGTGCACGTGCGTGCGCGTGAGCGCGCAATAACCTGTTTTTTGGGGTAATTGCCTTCAATTTATTACTCATGTAAAATACATTTTCGGGGGCTCTGTAGGACCATTCTTTAAGCTTTTTGAGCGGTTTTTCGTGGTTTTTCCTTCATTCCTAACCCATTCGCTATTGTTTCTGAAATAAAACAATTTTTTGAAAACCGGCCGGGTTCTGGTGAACAAACAATACAAAACTAGCCGGGGCTCCACGGGTTAAGAGCGTGTCTGTTGCAGGGTAGTGCGGTGCTGTGGGCTAGGCTATGTAAGCATCTGGTTGCCCCGGCTCCCCTCGTAACATTGGCGACCTCAGGCTAGGATAGTGTGATAGTATAGAGTTCTTGTGGTGTGAAGCAATTATATTTAGATTGTCAGTAATTTTTTCTTGTATTTAAAAGTCTACGGACCTAGTACTCTTATTTCATTAACCTGTGTCCACAACTATTGCTAAGATGTTGCATGTTGATTACATTCCTGTTCATATTGTGGGGAAGGAGGATGTTTGGCAGTTTCTTAGAGCCCATCCTAGTCAAGAAGAAGTTGCTAGCAGGAGTAATGATGAATTAAGATGTGTGTTGGAGGGGTATGGGTGGAGGTGCAATGGTATGTCTAAGGCAGAGTTAGTTCAAGAGGTGTGCAAGTTGGCTGCCCAGCCTAGTGGTCCTTATTTTGAAGCTAGTACTTGTGTTGTGGATGATGGCACCATCCTGCATGTGCCGCAGCGTCCTAGCAGTCAGGCTAGCTATTATTCTACTGGGGCCCGGAGTCAAGCAACAACTCCAGAAGTGCTAGGTGAGACTGCATTTAGGCAGTCTCCCCCTATTACCACAGTACCTGCCACAATGCCTCCACAGTCAATTTTTACAACTATCCGTATGGCCCCTTCATTTGCACAGTGCTATGGTTATGCCCGTATGGCCAGTACCTTTGTTTCGAGTTGTGCTAGCAATCCCCAGTACCCTTCTTCTTCCCCCCATGTGTCGGGGGCCACACCCCAGCAGTTTACAAGCATAGTTGAACGGGACATTGGGGCAAAATTAAAAGAAAAGCGGTTTAAATTAGTAAGGGAAGCAGCAGTTTGGGCTGATGACTTTGCACTAGCCCAGCGTGGCAGTTGTATGGGGAGCGGTGTTGGTGACAGGAGAGACCGACCTGTGCACCAAGCAGCCGTGGTATCTGCTCGTCCCTTATGTGACGTACTTACTACTGTTTATATTGTCAATGCCTTTGATGATTTTGAAAACTTGAATTAAGTCGCCTCTTAATCTGCGCTTGGTTAAAGGAAATAGATTTAATTCTCTAAAACACTCATCGTATGGTTTGTTCTTTAGGCTAGGTATCATTTTGGTAACTCTACGTTGAACTCGTTCTAGCTTATCTATATCTTTTTGGTAATAAGGGCACCAGGATTGAACGCAGTATTCCAGAAGAAGGCGGACTAAGGAATTGTAAAGGGTTAGGATAACTTCTTTGGATTTATGCTCAAATGACCTGCCTATAAAGCCAATTATTTTGTTTGCTTTCTTAACAACTTCTGAACATTGTTGACTCGGTTTTAGGTTACTCGATATTGTTACTCCCAGATCGGTTTCTCTGTTTACATTCTTAAGCTGAGTGCCATTCATCGAATAGTTTGCTTTCTCATTTTGGTATCCTATTTGTAGTACTTTACATTTATCCGCATTGAAACTCATTTGCCAAATTTGGGCCCAACGTGACAACTTATCTAGATTGTGTTGCATATTGTCAACTTGTTCTTTTGAGAGTACGCTATTTGCAATTTTTGTATCGTCAGCAAATTTTAAGATTGTACAGGTGAGACCCTTATCTATGGCGTTGATGCAAATTATAAAGAGAATTGGTCCTAGTACCGATCCCTGGGGTACCCCGCTACTTACATTGGTCCATTTAGATGCCTTACCGTTTATGACTACTCTTTGCTTTCTGTCACGGAGCCAATTTTCTATCCATTTCAACACACCGTCTTGTATTCCATGTGCTTTTAGTTTTAGCAGTAAACGTTTGTGGTGGTAAAAGTATATAGTAGGTGTAGCATAGAGAAGACTTGGATACATATTATGCTTAAAGGTTTCTCACTATAGTTTCCATTTATTCTCTCCCTCAAATTATTAACCCTTGTCTAGTGGGGCCGGACTTAAGTCGGTCTAGAGAAGAAAGGACTATGTGGCGGGACCCGCCTTAACCCTTAATTAGCGGCTCATCACATAAGTCGTATTTAATAAAGCTGGACTATGTGGCGGCGCTCGACATAGGTCGAGTGGCAATTTCAGCACGTAATGTTGCTGAGAGAGAGAGACAAGTGGTGGCAGGAGAGTAGCGAGCGTATGACTGCTCCAGACCACCGCGGCGAACATACTGACACGAATCCCAGCTCCCTCCTCCCTCTCTCACTCGCTATATAAGGAATTGTATCGGGAAAGTGGCTAATTACATGCTTTTTGCACTCGCGTTGCACGGTTATTGCAAGAAAACTAGCCATCATAAAAGGATCGTTATGGTGTCATTCGAAAGCTCTGTTTATCAGGGATAGGTACTTGTTTTACGTTCTGGGTCTTATTTAGGCATGAAAATGATCACGTAATCAGCCCTATTTTGGCTAAAAACACCCTGCTGGGCGGTACATATAAATAAACCGCATAGGCCGCTCGTAAGGTGTTAAGTCGGTAGCAATTTTGAGCACATAATTGGCTCTGAGAGAGAGACGAGCGGTGGGAGGAGCGTAGGTTCACTCTGACCGCTTGGCACGGTCCCCACGCCGCAACTAACCTCCCCTCCTCAGTCACCCACACCCTTTACCTCGCTACACAGGGAATTATGTAAGGAAATTACCTTATTTTAGCGATTTTTCCTTCGTGTTGCACGATCGTTGCAAGAGAACCAGTTGTCGTAGAAGGATGGTTCGGGTGTCATTGGAAAGCTCAATTAACGTCCTTTCAGGGATACATAATTGTATTACGTTTGGCTCTTGTTTATGCATGAAAAAGAGCATGGAAACAAGGTCGTTTAGGGTAAAACTACCCGTTTGGCGGGTAGTAGAAGTTACTGACGGGCCCGCTCTTAGGGCGTTAAGCAATAAGCTACCAACAAAGCGAAGCAGGCCCCTAGTAGATTGTTGACCAATACTACTGTTCCAGGCTACTTCCGGTCAAAGAGAGAGAAAAAGATAATCTCTCTCTCTCTCTATCTTGAGGGTGTTGTACCTTCAGTATACTGACGCTCCTGAGCTGAAGGTCTTTCAGTACCGGCCTAATGCAGTACTGTTGTTGGCTGCTGATGGTAACCCGGTGTTGACGCCAGCAGAAAGAGAGAGAGAGAGAGTGTGTGTGTGTGTGTGCATGCGCAAGTGCGTGTGTGTGATACTGTCGAATTAGTTAATCTCCTAACCTAACCTAACCTAACCTAACCTAACCAAAAACACTCCATTTCAACGCATTTTAAAGAGGTGTGTACACTTAAACTGTCGCCCCAAACCTCATGTACCTGCAAACATATTTAGTCAATTTTGTACTTTTAACCCTTAACTGGCGGCACGCAACATATGTCGAGTGAAAGAAATTTGGACTATGTGGCGGCTCACAACATAAGTCGTGTGCCATTTTCAGCACGTAATGTTGCTGAGAGAGAGAGATAAGTGGTAGCAGGAGAGTAGCGAGCGTATGACTGCTCCAGACCACCGCTACACAGGGAATTATGTAGAGAAAGTACCGAATTACATGGTTTTTGCACTCGTGTTGCGCGATTGTTGCAAGAAAACTAGCGGTCGTACAAGGATCGTTGGGGTGTCATTGGAGAGCTCTGTTTATGCCCTTTCAGGGATAGATACTTGTTTTACGCTCTGGGTCTTATTTAGGCATGAAAATTATCACGTAAACAACCCTATTTTGGGTAAAAACACCACGCTGGGCGGTACATATTAATTACTGCCTAGGCCGCTCGTTAGGTGTTAAGCACACCACCACTTGTCCTCACACACACACACACACGCACATAAGCACACACACACGCACATACACACACACACACATACGGACGGTGCGCGGATTGGCTCCTTTGAAGTGGTGAACAGCGGGAGAATATACTGTACGGTAGATAAAAACAACATGTTTATAAGAACAACAATTTCAGAAACTCTCTCTCTCTCTCTCTCCCTACGAGATATAATATATAAACTTCTGTCTATATATGATGATAACATGTGGTCCATCCCTCCTCCACCCTGGTAACACTATAGTCTATGCGCTGTAAGTAGACGAGAAATCATGACCTCTATCCTTTGTAACTCAAAAAGGGCTAGAGCAAATTGGCTGTTAACTTCCACATCTATAATCTATTCCTTGACTGACTCTTCCCAAATGGTAGAAATATTAGCTCGATCACTCTAGTCGTTTTTGAGTTACAGAGGTTAGAGGTCATGATTTCTCGCCTACTTACAGCTAATAGACTATAGCCTCTACCACACCTTTACCTCGGGAGATACACGGTAATGTATGGCCCTCGGGGGAAGACACCATATTTGATGCCTTTTTATCAGTAGAATCCTTTGGCTGATCTTAAGGGGGGTCACCTTCTTTTTTCTCTTTCTCTATTTTTCTCACTATCACAGCAAAGACATAGTTTTGCCCTTATACAAAAGTATGGTGAGACCGCACCTCGAATATGCTGTGCAGTTTTGGTCACCTCACCTCATAAAGGATGTTAAAAATTGGAATCTGTGCAAAGGCGAGCCACTAAGCTAATCCCTTCATTGAGAAATAAATCATATGATGAAAGACTGAGAGAACTTGATCTATTTTCACTTAAGAAACGAAGGACGAGAGGCCAATTGATAGAATGTTTTAAAATTCTAAAAGGATTCAGTAACATTAATCTAGATAAGTTATTCAAAAAAGCCGAAGACACATCTACAAGAGGAAACAATTTAAAATTATTAGGTCGGAGAGCGAATCTAGATACAAAAAAAAAAAATCTTCACTCACAGTGTAATTGATGAGTGGAACAAACTTCCAAATAAAGTAATAGACAGCTCCTCTATAGATACATTTAAGACAAATCTAGACTCATACCATAGAAAAATTGGTATGGAGTAGGCAGTAATTATCACCGTTATTATTTGTTCAGCTGAAGAGAGCGTTAGAAAAGAAAAAAAATAATAATACACAAATAAAAAATAAGAATAATAAACATCACTAAATATGTACATACTACTAAGGGTGATGGGTTGGATGATTCCAATTAACCCCAAAAGTTACATGCTGCTAAGGCGAAGGGTTGCATGATTTTTTTAATTTCTTTTTTGTTTTCCCTTTCTTTTTTCCAATCTTTCCTGTAAATTCCTTCTGGGGATTTCGAAGCCCAGCAAGGTTAATCACTTCCAACTTTTTCATGTACGGCAATTGCCGGAGGGGACGGAGGGTGGGGAGAGCCTTCTTCTTTTCTATCCTTTCCTTTTCTATCGGATATGCCATCTCTACTAGAATTAAGTCCTGACCACCTCGTTTGGATCGTAAGGTCTGTGTGGCCTGTGTATCTATGTAAGTCTATGTAAGTCTGGTTTGTATCCAATCGGCCCCATTTAGCCAACTGTTTTAAGACGTTTATCCCCATCCAGGTGTCTATTTCTTCCTGGCGAGCGATAGCGAGCCATTATTATTTGGAGAAATCCGGCTTTGCCGGAGAAATTTTTCTATCAAAAAATGTACAAATTTAGCTTGGTGTCAAAAACAAAATATTTATATGCCACTCGCCCGGAAAATATTGGTACCTGGATGGGGGTAAATGTCTTAAAACAGTAGGCTGAATGGGGCTGAATGGATACAAGCCAAAGAGAGCGGGAGAGAGAGAAAAAAAGCGAGGTAGGCCCCCATAATCCCAACTCTCCTATATCATGTTGCTGACATTTATGATATTTAAACCTTGGTATATTTAATTCCTTGCCCCGAATTGCTCCAGTTATAAGTTAGCTATAAGATCAGGTATGATGTACCTAATCATTATTGTTTATGATGGTGAATATTGCAGGCTAGCTATACAATAATTGAGTTGTTAAAATAAAACAGGTCACAAATATGGTTATGTTTACCTTGATCTACACTGGGGCAATACCTGATAGATGTACAATGAAGGCCGCTAATGTAGTCATTTGACTAAGTCCTTCACAGTAACTATCCAGTATGATAGAGGGTTGTATATAACTTTCTTGAGGTTGGAAGATTCTTTAGACAAATGTGCATTATAAACATTATATCATGTAAAATAAAAACACAACCCTGTGAGGTCGATACAATAACTGGGAAACATTTCATAACCATGATGAGGGTTTGTCGTATATCCAGTATCAGTGTCCAGTTATTCCAAGGTGTTTATAGAAAATATAGAGATACAAAATATGTATATTTAAATATTTAAGAAGTAAAACAGTAATAATTAAGATTAAGGGGACAGTGGCTGTTTGTTTGGTCTATTAATTCATTTATTTATATATGTTTTTTTAGTTTCCTTCCTAGACCTCCATCAAGCTTAGAAAAACACCCCCTAGACCCCCCCCCCCCCCCCCCCCCCCTTCAAGATAGATTTGTAAATTTTTCGGTAGAAAAATTTCCCGGCCAAAGGCCGATTCCTCCTATAATTACAGGCTCGCTATCGCTCGCCAGGAAAATATTGACACTTAAATGGCACGAAGGGTCCTAATATTGACAAAGAAAGGGGGTCAAAGGTCATAAAATCACCAAACTAATGTAACCAACGTCTTTAAATCTCAAAACTAGTGAGGCTAAACATTAGGGAGAAGGGTGTTCAGAAAATGGGTCTGTCTCCCCTTAATAAATACTAAATGCTAGTTATGAAAGCCTGGTATTGATATAATGTAGGTTTTAGTGTATGCTTTGTTTATATTTTGCCATTATCTAAACCATTAGGAACTGCTGAGGTTTGAATAATCCCGTTGGATGAAATACATAAACAAATATTAAATATTCAATATGACCAAACAATTGAAGAATTCTCCCTACATATGGCTAGCTACTATTTCTAAGGTAAGGCCTTTCCCATCCTCCATATATATTTCCCTATCCACAGGGGATAAAAGAATGAATAATTGTCCCTTATGTATTGGCAAGGACATATGGTTCCTATGGGGAAGCTGAAAAAAAAGTATGTTTGTTTCTTTAAATCTTTGTCTGGTTCTGGAAAGCATATACACCTTATTTTTGTGCATATTACGGTACTGGAGGTATATACTACAATATCTTGGTATTATAAGTTTCTGTAACTCATAATAGTACTTCATAATTGTTCGCATAAATGGTTATGGCTTAAGGTCGTTCCACACTGACACGACAGCCCCTTCAAAACTGGCACGAACACCCACGACACATACAACTCCTGAGTCTTGCCAAATTTACTAGAGATCGTGGCGAAAATGGCTGGCATCGTTAGAGTCGTATCTCTACCTTATTTCTACCGTATCTCTTCCGCACGACTTGATCTTGATAAGACTAGCGATGCCGATACGGTGGAGAAACGAATGCTACGAAGAAGATAGGAAAGGTCGTGCGAAGGGTACACGACTAGTCCACGGAAAAAATGCGACCCAAAAGACTGTGATACAACTCTGAAAAATCGTATCGACGCTGTGAGACGCCGTGAGACGTGCAACCGATGGGTTGTCAAGGTAAAACAGGGGTGTGTCTGCATCTATTTATTTTAGTATAGATATATTTTATTATAGATTATACTTATATATAGTATCAATTATATATTATACCCTCATTCCTTTTTGTTTATAGTATATTTTTTAATAACCTATTTATTTTATTATTGATATACAGTAGTTTATCATGGATTATGCCTATATACATTGTGCAATTACTGTATATAATATTTCCTCATTATTATTTTTAGTATATCTTTATTGTATTATATATTATTGATTTATTATTTAATTCATTATATATTGGTCAGTTTATATAGTATACCTTCGTTCGTGTTTATTGTATTTTGTCTTTATTTTGTATTTATTTGTTATTATTTACATGTGTAATATTTACTAGTTATATATTATTTTATTCATTATAAATTGGTCAGTTTATATAGAATACTTTCATTCGTGTTTATTTTATTGTCTTTAGTTTTGTATTTATTATGTATTATTTACTTATTATGTATTTAATTATATTTCATACCTATATATATTGGTAATTCATATATTATACCTTCAATCAAGTTTTCCACCATGTCTGACTCTTATTTTTATTCTATTTATATTTATCAATTTACATAAATATAAAACGATATGTAATCGTGTATGGGAATAATGGAACCAAGTATTACTCTTTTTACATGTTTATTTATTTATTAGTGTATAGTGTACATCAACTCTCACTAGATTTCCTAGTCCTAGTGGTGCAGTGTTTCTATTGATGAGGTTTGGTGGGCTGGGGAGGACCATACGTCTTTGATACGGACCATACGTCATTGATACGGACCATATGACTTTGATACGGACCACACGTCTTTGATATGGACCATACGATTTGGAAACGGTGAGTTCGCGATGAAGACCAGACTCAGACAGTTGCTGGGGGATTCTCGCAAACTTTTGAACAGCTCAAAATCTCGTATCGACCCCCGATACGTCGCTTGGACCGTAATGCCCCTTTCCCACTGATAAGATTTCATACGATTTTCATCGCCGAGGACGTAGTTTTGTCAATTCGCAACGAATTTGTGCGACGTCAACGATTTTGACCGTTAACAAATTTTGACAAGTTTACACTCGGCGACGATGTCGCCGATGAATACAACTTAATCGGCGACATTATGCGACGTCATCGGCAAATTGAGCGATGGTTCGCCGATGACCTCGGCGAAAACTGTCACATTTGAATAAAATATTGTGAAATAATGCGAAGGATGAACGAATGCGAAGGATGAACGAATCCTCGGCGTATGTTCTGCGACGTCTTCGGCGAATTAAGCGATACCCAACACATCTCGTCGAAAATGTACAAATTTATCTTGAAGGGGGGTCTAGAGTTTTTTGTTTAAGTTTGATGGAGGTCTAGTGAGGAAACTAAGAAATGAAGGAATGAATGACCAAACAAACGGTCCGTTTCCCCTTAAGGGGGGATGGGCGTAATATTTGCTCATTTATATATTTGTTTATGATTTATTTAATTTCATCCCTAGACCTCCATCAAGCATATAGAGCATCCCCCAACACCCTCCTTCAAGATCAATTCGTAAATTTTTCGATAGAAAAATTTCCTGGCCGAAGGCCGGTTCCTCAAAAAGTACAGGCTCGCTATCGCTAGCGAGGAAAAACTCGACGCCTAAATGACACGAAAAGTCTTAATATTGACAACGAAATGGGCATGTCTTAAAATCGCCAAACTAATGGGCCGAACGTCATAAAATATGAAAACTAATGGGGTTAACCATGAAGAAGAAAGGGGACCAGAAAAACGACCCATCTCCCCTTAATTCGGAGATTGGCAATGTCCTTGCCGTATGTTTACGTTACGGCTCAATTGAGCCCACCTCGCTTTTTTTGTTTTCTCTTTCTCTCCATCTCTCCTCGCTTTTTTTTTTCTCTTTCTCTCCCTCTCGCTTTGCCTTGTATCCGTTCGGCCCCATTCAGCCTACTGTTTTAAGATGTTTACCCCCATCCAGGTTTCAATATTTTCCTGGTGAGCAGTAGCGAGCCAACATATACAGTATATATTTTTGTTTTGAGAGCAAGCTAAATATGTATATTTTTTATAGAAAAATTTATCTGGCGAAGCCGGATTTCTCCATACAATGCTGGCTCGCTATCGCTCGCCAGGAAGATATAAATACTTGGATGGGGATAAACGTCTTACAACAGTTGGCTAAATGGGGCCGAATGGATACAAGCCAAAGAAAGACAGAGAAGGAGAGAAAGAGAAAACAAAAAACAGGTGAACCCCCTTACGAGAGGTGCATAGAAAAAAGGGTTGACAGGTTCACTATAGGCCTAATCCTTTTGTTTTTACCCACCTCGCCGAAGGTGCTCTTTGGCCTTGGCGAGGTGTTTTCCGAGCATTTATTTACGTCGCACAGCCCTTTGCACGCCTCTGCGAAGTATACCCGTGGCGGATATACTCTCAGCGACGCTTTTTTTTTCATGCGGCACCCTCGTTGATGTCTCGCCGATGTCGCCGAGGATCTCCGAGGGCCTCGCCGATCCCTCGGCAATGTTCGACAATGCTTGCGAGGGTTCGGACCCCTCGCAAGTCCTCGTCCCAAATTTTTAACAATCCGAACATTTGCGATGACCCGCAAGGGCCCTTGCGAGGCCTTGCGAGTCAAACGATTATCATGCGAGAGTTCAAGATTTTGTTGCAACATGTCACGAATGTGCCCATTTCTTGGTGTTTGCGATTAAAATCGTATGAAATCGTATCAGTGGGAAAGGGGCATACGAGTCACCCACGGCTAATTTCCGATGTCAACGATTATGTTGCCGATTCGCCGTATCAGGCTGAAATCTCGAGTCGTGAACTCGCCTGGAGGGGCTTTCTGGTCAGTGTGCAACGACCTTTAGGGTTAAGCTGAACATTATACTTGTTCACACCTGTGCATTAAGACTGAAGACTCCTCATCATATGATAAATACTTATACGGGAAATATATAGAAAATATAGAGGGGAACAATAGAAGAACAAATTACGAGAGGATGAAAGAATACAAAGTAAAGTCAAGTGGCTTACGGTAGGCAGCGTTTGGCCGGGGTGATCATCTCCGTATCATTGACCTTTGGAACCAGTGGTTGGTAACTGGGGTAAATCATCCATCCTGGTACACAGGGGCTACTGTATATTATCCATGTTACCACAGTTATCCAGCTTGGTACACTGGGGCTACTGTATATTATCCAGTTTACCACAGTTATCCAGCCTGGTACACTGTGGCTACTGTATATTATCCAGGTTACCACAGTTATCCAGCCTGGTACACAGAGGCTACTGTATATTATCCAGGTTACCACAGTTAGCCATCTTGGTACACGGGGGCTACTGTATATTATCCAGGTTACCACAGTTATTCAGCCTGGTACACAGGGGCTATCTATCTATGTACTCAGGCCCACTCCCCTCTTTTCCTTTTTTTATAGGGGGGGGGGGGGGGGGAACTCAAGACAGAGCAAGAATAGGGACAACACAAAACACAACTGAAAACAATTAACACACAAAAACAAAATACAAATTCACACACATCTAGGTCATCCAGGAGAAGACCCAGAGACCAGGGTCACCAAAGTCCCTCCAGCACTGGGCCCCAGTCCCCCCGGCCCCCGACCACCCGGAGAGGTTCCGATCTCGGAAGGCAGACATGCAGCAGAGCCGAAGCCACAAGCCCGCCCACCACACTTCCAGGCGTACCCTTCATATTAATCGTCTCCCCGGGCCAGACGCCTGATGGAATATTATCTAGTCCAACTTGCGCCCGACGCCTTCCCCGAAATGACCACGTGTTCACTCATCTATTCACAAGCATTCTCCATTAATTCCTGTTTATTACCACTTCCCTTGCCTGCTCTATAGTCATTCCTCTATCATCCAAAGCTTGTCTTACACAGTCTCTCCATCTCAATGGGGGTCTTCCTGCCCTTCTATCTCTCCTTGTATCTGACTCACATATTCTCTTTGTAAGCCTTTCATCTTCCATTCTTTCAACATGATCATACCAGCTCAGCACCCTTCTGTCCACTCTGGCTGACAAATGTTCCTGCTGCCGCACTCTCCTATGTATCTCTTCATTCTTCAATCTGTCTCTACGAGTAACTCTACACATACTCTTCAAGCAGCTCATCTCCATCACATCCAGCTTTCTTCTCTCCTTTTCCTTCAGAGCCCATGTCTCAGCCCCATACATCACTGATGGCACAACAATTCCTTGATACATTGCACTTTTTACTTTCATTCCAAGATTTCTCGTCTTCCGCATACTTCCCATTGCTCCGAAAACCTTCCTTCCTTCACACACTCTCTGTTATCCAGGTTACCGTAGTTATCCAGCCTTGTACTCAGGGGCTACTGTATATTATCCAGGTTACCACAGTTAGCCATCTTGGTACACAGGGGCTACTGTATATTATCCAGGTTACCACAGTTATCCAGCCTGGTACACTGGGGCTACTGTATATTATCCAGGTTACCACAGATTACCTCCCAGGATAGGACCACGAAAAATCTATAACTCCAAGGTATTATTTATCGCTAGGGGTAAACAGATGCATTGGGTGTTAAGAGACTTGCCCAAATAGTCTCGTCCAGCCTGGGAATCGAACCATGGTCCTCTCTGCTGTGAACCTAATGCACTAACCAGTACGCCACAGGCCACCCAGTGTGGGAGAGTGACACTAATGTCTATCTATCTATCTATTGCCGAACGCCTTACTCCCCTTAATGAGGGTGGCCATACACCGAATGCCCCCAAACGGACCTATTCCCCGTAAGAGGGACAACCCGAGCCAGTTTACTGAAGGACTTACAGGATTGACCACTCAATTTAGGATCAGTCCGACTCCGAGGCCCTCTGTGTATCTTGTTAGCACTATTTTTCTACAGTGGTGTTTGGCTAATCTATCCACTAACTTGCCTTACCCTTAGGTAAGCAGTACAGATTTGTATCAGGTTTACTCCCCTAGACAGGTTACCGACCAAGGCTGACGAGTCCCATCCAGCCGGATTTTTATAAGGTTGTCTCCCATAGACGGGTTGCCGACCAAGGCTAATGAATCCCATCCACCCCAATAATGTAATGTACGCATATAATGTGCACATCTATCATTATATGTATCTGTCTATTTAACTATTTTCCCAGCCATATAATATATTTGTTATAAACCATCACACCAACACCACCTTGATGGAGTGTCATCAAAGAAAGAGCAACCTGGGATATTTCCAGATAAAGGTTCGCTTGTAACCCCAAAAGATTTGCACATCAAGGTGACTGAAGGGATAATCAATATAATAATACGATCGAACATCTTCATATTATACTCAACGTAATTCCCCTTCCTCAAATTTTGGCGTTAGTAAAATAAAGATTGTATCGCGTTTCATCCTTGTCTTGATATTGAATTCGCGTCTAATTTACCCCATTAAAATTAGTCTTAACTACATATATTTCTTATTCTCTGAAGGAATTTGTATTTAATAATCAGAAGTATTGCAATATAAGGACGTAAACACGTATCAATAACATATCAATAAATGTTAATTTATATTGTTAGACTTTCTCCATGACATTTGTTCCTGGAATTGTTTCCCTTTCCTAACCTGGGATTGCAAGAGGGATTCAGTTTTAATGGGGAAAAAAGTAAATATTGGGTGGTGACGATAGTTTGCGCTTTGCCTTGGCGTTCATCTCTGTATCTTTGCTGTTTAGAGCCTGTGGTGGGTGAATTACCCAGCCAGTACAAAGGGACTATTGTCTATTACCAAGGTTACCACAGTTTACTTCCCTATATGGGCCATCTCAATTGACCACTTGCGAGTTTCAGGCCATAAGGAAGTTGGAGCCGTGAACATCGATATGAATCAGAAATGCAATAATAATGTACGTTTCTGATGGATAAATGGTATGTTGAATTGGGCTTTATGTGTTTATAGATGTACTACGACTGTATTTTAGCTGTAAAATGTGGTAAATATCCTTGTCTACAGCTCCAACTTCCTTATATATAGAACGAAACCCGCAAGTCGGCAAATGTTCACGGTTACTCGAAGTTCCTAATTAATTAACCCCTTCTGTACCGGCAACGTCTTTTTCATTATTATACTCTAGCTATGTTTAGACGATTTTGTGCAGTTTATGAAGGATCTGTGTGGAAGTGAAAGGGTTGAATAAATATGTTGAAGCCTGTTAAGTGCTGGAGGCCCTTTTTTAAGCTGAATAATATAATCTAATAGTATCCAAAATAAAGAAAAACAAAAAGACGTCGCCGGTACAGAACGGGTTAAGGGAGCTCAGACGGTATTGTGCAGCATAATTTACTGGTTCGGCTCAATGGTTTAAGTTAGTTTGCTCTCAAAACCTCTATCAAGCTTAAAATAACACCCACAAGACCCCCCCCTCCCTTTGATATAAATTTGTACATTTCTAGGTAGAAAAATGTCCCGGCCGAAGGGCGATTTCTCTTCAAATACAGGCTCGCTATCGCTCGCCAGGATTTTTTGTTTACACCTAAATGGTACGAAAGGTCTTAATATTGGCAAATAAATGGGGCAAAAGGTCTGATAATCGCCAAGCAAATGGGGCGAATGTTTTGAAATCTCATAACTAATAGGGCTAAACATGAGGGAGGAGGAGGACTAAACAAAAAAAATGCCTCCCCTTAACTGGTAAGTGAACAGTGGTACCAGGTGTCCGTAGACTTAAATTGAGGCTGATGGGCTGTTGAGGTTAAGGGGAGATGGGTCGTTTTTCTGATCCCCTTTTTCCCTCGTGTTAAGCCCCATTTTTTTTGAGAATATAAGACGTTCGGCCAATTAGTTTGGCGATTTTAACACCTTTCGTCCCATTACGTTGTCAATTTTAACACCTTTCTTGCCATTTAGATGTCGATTATTTCCTGTTGAGCGATAGAGAGCCTGACATTTTAAGATGAACAGGCCTTTGGCCGGCACATTTTTCTACAGAAAACTGTACAAATTTATCTTGAAGCAGGTCTAGGGAGTGTTTTTCTAAGTTCGATGGAGGTCTAGCGAGAAAACTAATATATAAAGGACTAAATGAATTAATAAAAAACAAAAAGAAAGGCTCCGTCTCCCCATAATAACCCTCTAGTCTTGCGTGGATATCGGACTCGAGTAACTCATAATACGAGACCAGGTGTTGTAGGCTACTGATTTTTCTTTCGGAGATATGAGTCACTATAAATTTGTATTAATCATGCGAAATAAGCAATGCATAAAAGAAACTTGTGAAATTTACAAGGCAATACAAAAAACGAGAAAACCTAATAGAAAATTGAAGAGAATGAAAACAAAACACAAACAAAAATTATAATACAAGTAAGTAAAAGGACTTCGCTCAAAAGATAACAGGTGCAATGGAAAAAATAATAAGAGTAACAATAGGAATAAAACAAATTACAGTCAAGAACACTTCAGAATAATACCAATAACGAAGAAGAATATTTCGCTCAAAGCAATAATAAAAGCCTTGGAAAAAGTGAGACAATGCTACAAAATGGTATAGTATGAAATGAAACTCCCACCACCACCACCACCACCACCACCAGCTGCGTCGATAACAAGGAACAAGTCCCAGAGGATCCCAACCTGTAGACCAAGGAGGCTCACCAGGAACTGGAAGGTAATAATAACAACATGAAAGTGGTGATGGAGAAGGACGAGAGAGAAATATAGTGGAAGATAGTGGAAGTGGAGAAGGCGGAGACAGATATAAAGCGGAAGAGAGTGGAGAAAGAGGAGACAGAAATATAATGGAGGTTAGGAGAGAAAAGATAGATTACATAATACTATAATAATAAAGTAGGTGTGCAGTTTTCGCATTACCAAGAAAGAAAAAAAAATGCATACGCAACTCTGCGACCTAGAATTCTGCAAGTAGTATTGAATCTCTTAGGTGAAATCGGTTTATATGCAATTTATATATGTACAGTATATATATTAAATGTTTTTATACTCACAGCCGGACTTGAACCACCGACAGTCAAAACAAATGCCTATACTTTAATCCACTATACTACAGCGTGATAGAGGATACTTGTGTGTAGTGGATTAAAGCATAGACACTCGTCCTGACTGTTGGTGGTTCATGTCCGCCTGGGAGTATATATGTATATATATAATTACATTTATGATCACATTGAATCTTAACTATTAAAAAGTTATCGATAATAAGGTCAGCGTAACACTATTTTGTAGCATTTTGAATAGTTATTACAAATAGTGATCATATAGGCCTACTGTGACCTTGACCTTTGACATATAATAAAATACATATATTTGGATGGTCGTCGCATTGACCAACTGAATTTGCCTGTATAACTTGGTGACAATACATTAAACAGTCTAGGAGGAGTTTAGGGAATTTGACAAATACTCTTGTTTTGACCTTGACTTCTGACCTTAAATATTACAATATGTATGTGAAATTTGATGTATATATAATATGTAAGTAATAAGCCATAACACAGCCAGTTTTCCAAAATATGAGTAATCTTTCTTAATAAATAATAAAAGTTGACCTTTGACCATGACCTGTGACATTGACCTTTATGTAAGAGTACATTTTTGTTTGCATTGATATTGCCCATGAAAATCAAATAAGCATGCGTAATTTCATTAAAACCCATTGGATAGTTTCATATATATCACTAGAATAGTTGACTTTGACCTTTGACCATTATATTGACCTTTATATATCTCGACATTTATTATTTTACTTTTCACTTAAAGTACAATTATATCACCAAATGTTGTGAAGTTTGCATGGAAAGTAAAGAAAATAGCATATTGACCTTTTATTTGACCTTGACCTGTGACCTTGACCTATCATATGGAATTGTATAGTTTCGTTCATGACCTTGGCCTAGGTATTCCGAATAAACATGGTAAGCCTAGTGAAAATCTAACAGTTAGTATAAGAAATACTAGTAGAAAACTATTTTGACCTTTGACCTTGATATTTGACCTAACCCTTTAGAATATGTATCTAAAATGTGGGCAATACGATATCAAGGTTACCAGTAACATGTATAGTGAAAATGAAGACATTTGAGTATAAAGTAAAATAAATAGTAAAAGTTGACCTTTGACCTTGACCTGTGACCTGGACCTTATGTAAGAGTGTTTTTTTATTTTTTTATTGACATTGCCCTGGGAAATCAAATAAGCATGCCTAATTTCATTAAAACCCATCAGGTAGTTTCATATATATTAATAGAATAGTTGACCTTGACCTTTGACCTTTATCTTGACCTTTATGATGTGTCCAAATGTATTATTTCCTTTTCATTTAAAGTGCAACTAGGCCTATCTCACCAAATGTTGTGAAGTTTGCAAGAAAAGTAAAGAAAGTAGCATATTGACCTTTTATTTGACCTTGACCTGTGACCTTGACCTTTATTATGGAATTGTATAGTTTCTTGTATGACCTTGGCCTAGGTATTCCGAATATACATGGTAAGCCTAGTGAGAATCTAACAGTTAGTATAAGAAATACTAGTGAAAAACTTATTTTGACCTTTGACCTTGACCTTTGACCTTACCCTTAAGAATCTTTACATAAACATTTGGTCAATACGATATATAGGTTACCAGTAACTTGTATAGTGAAAATGAAGACATTTGAGTAAAAAGTAAATAAATAGTAAAAGTTGACCTGTGACCTGGACCTTATGTAGGGGTGTTTTTTTTTTGTTTTTTTTTATTGACATTGCCCCGGAAAATCAAATAAGCATGCCTAATTTCATTAAAACCCATCAGTTAGTTTCATATATATTACTAGAATAGTTGACCTTGACCTTTGACCTTTATCTTGACCTTTATGATATGTGTGTCCGAATGTGTTATTTTCCTTTTCATTTAAAGTGCAACTATCTCACCAAATGTTTTGAATGTTGCATGAAAAGTAAAGAAAATAGCATATTAACCTTTTATTTGACCTTGACCTGTGACCTTGACCTATCATATGGAATTGTATAGTTTCTTGCATGACCTTAGCCTAGGTATTCCGAATAAACATTGTTACGACTGAGGTTTAAATATATCAGGGCTCTTATTCATTGGACTAGTAATGGCATAAATGCTACAACGGAAAGTGCTAGATCCAACCTCTGATGTATATTCCCAGTGAACAAAGAACACAAATACTCTCCGAGTTCTATATGCAATAATAGGCTATCAAACTCTCAATAAATGTGCGTCTACTCTAGGCTTAATGTTATGTGAAAACAGCCTATTACTACCTATAACCGAAGGTGCTTGGTTATGGTATGCAAAGTAAGGTGGTAAGAGAAGTTACAGCTTACGTTACTTTAATCAATAAATGTCAGGCACTCCTGCATGAAAGAAAGTGCACTAAAGTCCTTCAACACTAACAAGGAATCTTCTTTAAATGTTAGATGCTATAAAGATGCTCGTATCGGAAATGGAACCCAAAAAGGCAGGCAGCGGAACAATGCTCGTGCAGGCTATGCACACAAAAAGGCAGGATATATAATGCAGTCGGGGCGAAGAATATCCTAAACGCTACAACAATTATAATCGCCACGACAATGCAGTATTCCTATCAACAAAAAGAGCCTAAGTCGTTTGTGTCTCCATACATCAAACTAGGCTGCGAAATGCTTGTGTAATCATAAATGGGTATGCATAAAAAGAGTACTTGGTTTAATATACTTAATGTCTACAATGATTGATAAAGTCTAGCTAGAGTCAATGATACGAGATACTGGTGCGCATGGCATGCCGCATAGCCTAGTGTAAATCTCAAGTCTGTGCGTCAAATATTACGTTATAGGGAAGGGTAGCTCTCTTGTGAAACCTTAATACCGAAGTATTAAGCGTTCTCCTGGCGTACCTCAAAGACAAACAACGAGCTTAGAACAGTGCAGAATGGTATAGGCAAAAAGTCCTCATTCGTGCATGCTCTACTCTCAATGGCACACAGACTAGAATTTACTCGATCAACTCCAGTTCTCAGGTATGTCGTGCAGCTTTTTCCTAAAGCCAGCACTCATAGGAAACAATACCTTATAATATCAGACCCCTAGTCTAGCATTATCTAATCCAGCAGAACACTAATACTTATAGGAAGCAGTACTGAACAATATGGATGCTAACCAATACTTCGTGATCAACTTATCTTAACAACTAAACATACATAGGTTATATCAGACCTTAACGCACAATACAACTGGCCAGCATGAAGCTGATTTTGCAGAGTTAACCAGAGGGGATATAGTCTTAATAAAAGGTGGTGAAAGATATGAAAAAAGAGAGAGGTAGGCAGAGGAAAAGATTCTCAGGTGCAGCACAGGGGACAGGTAGCAAGGGATAAGATAGATGCGTTCTAGAAACCAGATCTGAGGGAGAGAGTGGCGAGGAACCTGTATATATACCGGTACTAGGTCGAGCCGCGTGGGAAAAAAGCGGTAACAAGTCCTCTAGCCACTAGCAAGGGAGCTAGCAGCATGGTAAGGACCTCTCTCAACCAACCCCCACGAGGCAGCCAGCCGTGACGTCATCGAGCGGGGCAAAAACACTGCGCGCCCCCCTCTCACTCTGTTCTACTCTCTCTCCCTCTCCCAGATCCCATCATTACTAGTTAATGATAAAACATATACTTTACAATTAAATATAGAAAGCCTTGACATGGGTGAAATCAAAGAGCCTTTCTGGACTGCCCATGACACGAGCTTTCATATGAAATAAAGCACACTCTAATACATAAACTGTAGCCCCATCCACTGCCCTGGCAATCCTAGCGAGTCACTGTAGGACAAGCCATGCGGTTCTAACGGAGTGGTTAACGTCACACCCCCCCCAAGATTTTTCTCAGAGGCCCCAAGGCTCACAAAAATCTGATGGTTAGAACCCATGCTATATCTCTACTTCCCATCACCCAGCGGCAGTAAAATATCTGGCACAGTTCCTCAACAAAACATTATACAAAATTATAACCCTCCCCAACACAATAGGTAAAATTATATGTAGTTATGCTCCTCAAGAGCGAGCTTCTCTAGCCCAGCATTCTGAGAGGAGTGCAACTCAGAATTACTGCTATAACATACTGAAAAAATTCAACTATCAAAGAAAGAGTTTTTATTTGATTTTTATGTTTTTAATTTGTTTATTTCGGCTGCACTATAGGGGCAAGCCTAGTTGTTTCTTCTATACCAAACGCTCAACTCCTGCTTTACGACCCAATACGCTGGGCTACAACCGCGAGCCAACAAGCACCAAGCGCAAAATACTATTCAAACTAAAGCAGGAGGCTACCAGTGTGTCAATCTACCCAGGATCATATACCCTTGAACGATCATCTGCAACCACGTTGTCACAACCGGCAATATGGCGTATGTCCAGGTTATATACCAGTAACCTTAGTGACCACCTGGTCAGCCTCATATTCCGATTGTGAAACTGGTCCAAGAACTTGAGAGGGTGATGATCTGGGTAAACTACAACAACCGGACCATAGGCTGGAACATAGACCTCGAAATGCCTCAGAGCAAGTACAATTGCCAGCAGCTCCCCTGGGCTGAATTGAACTTCTCCGAGCAGAAACTAACCGGATGCTCCAGCCCATCATCGTCCTTTTCCACAAGGACGGCACCAGCCCCCACACCACTAGCCTCCATTGCTAGTTGGAAAGGTAGGCTAAAGTCAGGGGCCCTGAGGATCGGGTGAGTGCACAACAGGTGTTTTACTTCTCTAAACACCTTCTCACACTCAGGCGCCCATTTGAACTTCTTATCCTTCCAGTTATCCTCCACCTGAGCTTGACTGTCCCGTTCTCCTTCTCCACCTTGACTGCTAAACGTCATCACAGGCACAGTGAGAGGCTCAGGGGGGTGCCTCCCATACTCCTTCACGAGATTAACATGACATAACTGATTGCGCTTCCGTCTGTCTGGAGTGGCTACCAAGTAATCCAGGTCTGATAGCTCCTCAACCACCCTATAAGGACCAGCGTACTTCGCGGATAAGGGGTGACCTACAAGGGGCAGTAGAATCAACACCTCCTGACCCACGTGCAACTCCCTGAGTTCAACCTTGATGTCGTACCTGTCCTTCCTGAGGGCCTGAGAGCTAGTCAAATTACGGCCAGCCAACTCCAGACTGCGCAACATCCGTTCTCGACTGTTGAGGACACACTTGAGCATAGAACAAGGTTGTTCTGCACCCTCCCATACTTCTTCAACCATATGGAGAGGCCCTCTGACACGGTGTCCAAAGACGAGCTCATTAGGGCTGAATCCCAAACTATCCCCAGGTACCTCCCGCACAGCAAACAAAACACATGGCAGGCCAAGATCCCAATCCTTCCCACTCTCAAAGCAACAACAACGAAGCACAGATTTCAAGGCTGAGTGCCATCGCTCTAACACACCCTGGCGCTCCGGATGATACGCAGATGACACAACCCCAACAATCCCATGCTGCGGCATTGCTTGAACAAAGAGGCTAGAAGTGAAGTTGGGTCCCTGGACTGACTGAATCCCCTGCGGGTAACCATACCGGGAAAAATACACTAGCAAGCTTCGGACCACCGTCTTCGCCGACCCATTTCTCATAGGGTACGCGTCAGGGTACCTTGTTGCTACATCTCCCGACTGTGCATCACTGTCCTCCTTCAACTCTTTCGTCTTTTTAAGCCCATCCTCTGCCTTTACAGGAACAGTTACTGGGTCTTCTCCAGACTCGAAATGTGGTCCTAATAATGAGTCCCCGAAAAGGTCCGTTGATACTAAACTCTCAACCGCATCAACTTTCAACCCCTTCTCGGTACCCTTCCTCCGCTGATCTAAAGACTGTTGACCAGAATGTGACTCCCTGGATGCAGGATCTCCGTTGACAACACACGCCATAGGCTGCACCGGACATTTCTCAACCCACTCCTGCTCCTCCCTACTCACGTCGGCCGGCTTCTCAGCAATGACCAAGGGTGGAGCCTCAGAAGTAGGTCCCGCAAAGTCGTTGCCGAGAAGGAGGTCGACGCCCCCAACAGGTAACTTCTCCACAATTCCTACATCCAGGTCCCGAGTCACACCATCAACTTCCACCTTCATTCTTACAAGCGGGTATGACCTTGTCGCATTAACTCCCTGAACCACAACCACCCGCGCCGTATTGACAGGTTTACCAGTGAAATTTCTCAACAGTGTTTGCGATGCCCCAGTGTCACGCAAAATTCTCACCTCATGTCTTCTACCCCCCACTCCACACAACCGAGTCCCCTGTGGTCACTAAAGGCATCACGGACAGGGAATAAGCCTTCCGGATCCTTCTGCACTGGCAGTGTATTTACCTCAGAAGAAATGCCTCTAACAAACTCCGATGTCCTCTTGAACACTCCAATGCCGTGAGCAAAAGACATGGCTGCCGGAGGAGGTCGACTAGGGCACTCATTTGCCTTATGACCCTCCTGGTGGCAACTAAAACACATAAATTTCGGTTTCGGCTTATACTGTGATGTAAAAGGCCCCTGACTTTTCACATACAGTGTGGTGTAAGGTTTGGATTCAGTTTTAGTTTCATGGCTCTTCTGTTTAAATGTGTCATTGTTACGGGGAGGGGGAGGATAACGGTCCTTAGCACTTACATCGTACTTCTGTGAGGACCCGCAACCCCGAATCAACGACAGCCGTCAATCAGCCATTTCTGCTGCTTCGACTAGAGTTCTTGGGGTTTTCTCCTTCAAGTTCAAAGTTAGATCACCGCCCGTGCTCTTAAAGAACTGCTCCAACATCATCAACTGCTTAACTCCATCAAACGTTGTTACCTTCTCAGATCGGAGCCAGTTCCCCATAGCATCGGACAAGTCCCGGGCGTGTTCCAAAAAGGTGCTATCTCTTCCCTTAGTTACACCCCGGAACTTCAAACGGTACGTTTCTGGTTGCAGTTCGTAAGCCCTCAGGACAGCCTCCTTGAGATCCTCATACACAATACATGACTCCAAAGGTAACGCATCGTAGGCTTTAAGACCCTTGCCTATTAATCTAGAGGATACAAGTGCTGCCCATTTATTCTCTGGCCACTGGTGTTCCCGGCACTTCTTCTCAAAGCGTGTGAAAAATTCTGTAACACCACTCTCATCAAACACCGGAACCAGTTTCAATAAGTGCGAGAGAGATTGATCATGAGCACGGTTACCAGCCCCAAGTCGCTGTCCCGTTCTCTCTACTCGCGACTTCTCTACGTCCCTGTCGGCACAGTACCTAGTCGACTCAGCTTGGATTTTTGCTAGCTCTATTTGCTGCTCACCTGCCCTGATAGCCTTTCTCTCTTCGATCTTAGCTAATTCGAGCTGAAGCAATAATTCTGGAGATAACCCTTGAGGAGGTGAAGGTGCTACAATGTTTGAAATTACCGGTGGTCCCCCCAGGGGCAACCCCCCCTGCCAGTCACCACCCAACTGTGGACGCGTACTCGGAGTCGGCAAACCACTGGGATGGCTAGGAGTCGAGTGTAGGGGAAGCATGGCCGAAGGGCTCTGAGCACTCAACCCATCTCGCTCACCAGTCACCCTGCCCAGTACACACGTTATCAAGTTATCCCTGGTCATGCTGCTAGTAACCGCATGACCGATAGCTGTGGCCAGGCATTGAAGACCGTACCGATCCATACCCTCCAACCGCTCGGCAGTAACAGGCCATTGCAAAAATATCCTAGCATCCTCCTCACAGTTCACCTGATTAACCACATCATCATACTGCTGTTCCTCAGTTTCGACATGACGTACCGTGTCTCCATTCTCCTCTGATCCGGTATAAGACATGATGCTCACAAAAATTTCTCACCTCAATATTCAGAAAAGAAGCACCCCAAACTCTTATACCTCGATATACACACAAACATTCTCGGAAATACTCAAGGGCTATACTATGTTGCAAAAAAAAAATATTCTTGCTGATCCCCGCAAAATATTCCCCAAAACAACAAATGTTCCCTGCTAATAAATGTAGGTTCACCAAATCCTAGGTAAGGTCGCCATTTGTTACGACTGAGGTTTAAATATATCAGGGCTCTTATTCATTGGACTAGTAATGGCAAAAATGCTACAACGGAAAGCGCTAGATCCAACCTCTGATGTATATTCCCAGTGAACAAAGAACACAAATACTCTCCGAGTTCTATATGCAATAATAGGCTATCAAACTCTCAATAAATGTGCGTCTACTCTAGGCTTAATGTTATGTGAAAACAGCCTATTACTACCTATAACCGAAGGTGCTTGGTTATGGTATGCAAAGTAAGGTGGTAAGAGAAGTTACAGCTTACGTTACTTTAATCAATAAATATCAGGTACTCCTGCATGAAAGAAAGTGCACTAAAGTCCTTCAACACTAACAAGGAATCTTCTTTAAATGTTAGATGCTATAAAGATGCTCGTATCGGAAATGGAACCCAAAAAGGCAGGCAGCGGAACAATGCTCGTGCAGGCTATGCACACAAAAAGGCAGGATATATAATGCAGTCGGGGCCAAGAATATCCTAAACGCTACAACATTAATAATCGCCACGACAATGCAGTATTCCTATCAACAAAAAGAGCCTAAGTCGTTTGTGTCTCCATACATCAAACTAGGCTGCAAAATGCTTGTGTAATCATAAATGGGTATGCATAAAAAGAGTACTTGGTTTAATATACTTAATGTCTACGATGATTGATATAGTCTAGCTAGAGTCAATGATACGAGATACTGGTGCGCATGGCATGCCGCATAGCCTAGTGTAAATCTCAAGTCTGTGCGTCAAATATTACGTTATAGGGAAGGGTAGCTCTCTTGAGAAACTTTAATACCGAAGTATTAAGCGTTCTCCTGGCGTACCTCATAGACAAACAACGAGCTTAGAACAGTGCAGAATGGTATAGGCAAAAAGCCCTCATTCGTGCATGCTCTACTCTCAATGGCACACAGACTAGAATTTACTCAATCAACTCCAGTTCTCAGGTATGTCGTGCAGCTTTTTCCTAAAGCCAGCACTCATAGGAAACAATACCTTATAATATCAGACCCCTAGTCTAGCATTATCTAATCCAGCAGAACACTAATACTTATAGGAAGCAGTACTGAACAATATGGATGCTAACCAATACTTCGTGATCAACTTATCTTAACAACTAAACATACATAGGTTATATCAGACCTTAACGCACAATACAACTGGCCAGCATTAAGATGATTTTGCAGAGTTAACCAGAGGGGATATAGTCTTAATAAAAGGTGGTGAAAGATATGAAAAAAGAGAGAGGTAGGCAGAGGAAAAAATTATCAGGTGCAGTGCGGGGGACAGGTAGCAAGGGATAAGATAGGTGCGTTCTAGAAACCAGATCTGAGGGAGAGAGTGGCGAGGAACCTGTATATATACCGGTACTAGGTCGAGCCGTGTGGGAAAAAAGCGGTAACAAGTCCTCTAGCCACTAGCAAGGGAGCTAGCAGCATGGTAAGGACCTCCCTCAACCAACCCCTACGAGGCAGCCAGCCGTGACGTCATCGAGCGGGGCAAAAACACTGCGCGCCCCCCTCTCACTCTGTTCTACTCTCTCTCTCTCTCTCCCAGATCCCATCATTACTAGTTAATGATAAAACATATACTTTACAATTAAATATAGAAAGCCTTGACATGGGTGAAAACAAAGAGCCTTTCTGGACTGCCCATGACACCAGCTTTCATATGAAATAAAGCACACTCTAATACATAAACTGTAGCCCCATCCACTGCCCTGGCGATCCTAGCGAGTCACTGTAGGACAAGCCATGCGGTTCTAACGGAGTGGTTAACGTAACAACATGGTAAGCCTAGTGAAAATCTAACAGTTAGCATAAGAAATACTAGTAGAAAAAACTATTTTGAACTTTGACCTTGATCTTTGACCTAACCCTTTAGAATATCTATCTAACATGTGCGCAATACGATATCAAGGTTACCAGTAACTTGTACAGTGAAAATGAAGACATTTGAGTATAAAGTAAAATAAATAGTAAAAGTTGACCTTTGACCTTGACCTGTGACCTGGACCTTATGTAAGAGTGTTTTTTGTTTTTATTGACATAGCCCCGGAAAATCAAATAAGCATGCCTAATTTCATTAAAACTCATCAGTTAGTTTCATATATATTAATAGAATAGTTGACCTTGACCTTTGACCTTTATCTTGACCTTTATGATGTGTCCAAATGTATTATTTCCTTTTCATTTAAAGTGCAACTATCTCACCAAATGTTGTGATGTTTGCAAGAAAAGTAAAGAAAGTAGCATATTGACCTTTTATTTGACCTTGACCTTTATTATGGAATTGTATAGTTTCTTGTATGACCTTGGCCTAGGTATTCCGAATATACATGGTAAGCCTAGTGAAAATCTAACAGTTAGTATAAGAAATACTAGTGAAAAACTTATTTTTACCTTTGACCTTGACCTTTGACCTTACCCTTAAGAATCTTTACATAAACATTTGGTCAATACGATATATAGGTTACCAGTAACTTGTATAGTGAAAATGAAGATATTTGAGTAAAAAGTAAAATAAATAGTAAAAGTTGACCTTTGACCTGTGACCTGGACCTTATGTAGGAGTGTTTTTTTTTGTGTTATTGACATTGCCCCGGAAAATCAAATAAGCATGCCTAATTTCAATAAAACCCATCAGTTAGTTTCATATATATTAATAGAATAGTTGACCTTAACCTTTGACCTTGACCTTTATTATGGAATTGTATAGTTTCTTGTATGACCTTCGCCTAGGTATTCCGAATAACATGGTAAGTCTAGTGAGAATCTAACAGTTAGTATAAAAAATACTAGTGAAAAACTTGTTTTGACCTTTGACCTTTGACCTTACCTTTTTGAATATTTACCTAAAATTTGGTCAATATGATATATAGGCTACCAGTAACTTGTATAGTGAAAATGAAGACATTTGAGTAAGAACTAAAAAATCTGAAATATTGACCTTATTTTTAACCTTGACCTTTGACCTTAACCTTTAAGTTAAATGGAAAATTTCTTTTGACTGACCTTCGCATTGACCAAATGAATATACCTGTGAAATTTGGTGAAAATCCATCAAAAGGTCTAGGAGGGGTTTCTGGACAGACAGACAGACAGACGGACGACGATGACGACGACAGACAGGCTGGCTGGTGGTGCACAGTATACGGGCGGGATCTGTGTGCGCGATACCACTCTGCTTCGCAGAGTTGATAATAGTAATTGTATGGTTGCATATAACTGTACATACAGTACACAGAATACATATATTACAGAAGATTTCAAAGAGATAGAGAAGGAAAAGCCCCAGATACAATACTATATAAAAGATGGACATGGAGAAGAAGTAATATATGATGAGAAGAAAGTGGAGGTGGAGCAGAAAGGACAGATGGAGACAGGAATTAAATAGATTCAAATGAAGATGGTTATTGGGGGTTGGGTGTTATATATCACATGTAGAAGTGAAAATGGAGAAAATATATAAATGGAAATGGACGAGGCAGGAAAAGGAAAGAAAAATTGAATTGAAACGTATATAAACTAAATACAGAATGGGAGAGAAAGAAAATATTGTATTGAGCATTGTATACCCACTTAATTTTCTAGATATTTATCATGAGGCAAACAAATTAAAATTTGCTTAATTAAAAACAAAATTTGTATGCTGTTGCGAATAATGTGTGAAACAAGCAAAGTGAAAAAAAATGAAGATGGGAGTGTGTGTGTGAGAGAGAGAGAGAGAGAGAGAGAGAGAGAGAGAGAGAGAGAGAGAGAGAGAGAGAGAGAGAGAGAGAGAGAGAGAGAGAGAGAGAGAGAGCAAATTATATGAAGGAAGATCCCCTGACGGAACGCCGACGCTTCCTTCCTTCCCTCCCTTCTGTATTTGTGTATGAGTGAGGCCCCCAACGGACACCACCAGGACCTCATTCATATGTAAAGCCAGAGTGTTTATATACATCTGTGGCCACGTCCGTCACTCCCTCGCTCTCGTGAACCCTCTGGCTCTGTGTGGGTTCCCGGGCTATTGGAGAAGTTAAGAAAGGGGGCAAAGTGAGGGAGCAACAGTGAGAGAGGGTAATGAAAATGACAGCCATATTGACAAACAGAGATACAATTATATAGACAGGTTTTAATCTTCTCATTATATGTCAAGCATCTGTGTTAATGTGTGGGTTTGTTTAATAGTATGTGCGTATGTGTATCTGTCGAGTCCTGGTGTGAGCGTGCGTGTGGTGGAAAACTTTGACAATTAAGTCTCTTCCTTCTAGTGTTCTACTTCTATACACTATACAAAATCGTATTTTATTGAACCTTTAACTACGGAGAGACAACAGATGGAAGTTATAAATTAGTGTAATGGGGGAAAGTTACATTACTTTTTTCCTTGTATATTTGCTTAAGCACTAGTGGCTTTAGTATTTCAGAACCATTGATGTCAGATGAAATAGTACATAAATATTACATAACATAACAATTCTCAATACAACCATTTGTATCGTACGGGAGAGTATAGTAATATTATTACATAACACACCAAACTTAATACCGAGGTATTACTACAAATAAAACAATATCAATGCTACAAGAAGGGGACATTAAGTAAGGGTAATACATCTATATAGGTGAAGTTGTAGTACTGTAGTAGCAGCAATACCAATATTTAAGGTGAAATATATATTCTGCATGGCGTGGTAGAGAGTGATCAATACATTGTGTTAGCTCATCCTATTGTGTTTAGTAGGGCAACTCTCTCTCTCTCTCTCTCTCTCTCTCTCTCTCTCTCTCTCTCTCTCTCTCTCTCTCTCTCTCTCTCTCTCTCTCTCTCTCTCTCTCATACACATACTGAATCTGCTCTCTAATCTAACTGGCAAAGCCAACAAACTCGTTCACAGTTAATACGAAATTCGGAAAGACAAATATATGTCCCTTTGGTATCCAGAGTGTAGAATTAAAAGAGAAGAGAGGATGGGAGTAAGATAAAACAAGAGGAGAAAGAGGAAGGTAATTACACACACATATATATATATATATATATATATACAAAGGAAAATATAACAGAGCATATCTATGTAGTGTTTACAAGGTTGCTTGTTATAAGGTAATGCTGGAGTTGACACGGACAGTGATTGTAGAGATGGTGTTCGTGAGTCACCAACAATGTGGACATGAACCGACGTCTGCGTGTGGCTTCACTGCATATGTTCTGGGTGTGGTGTCCCTACCATATGCTTTCATTAGTTTATTCAAGTACATTGGGGTTTGTAATTGATGATTAATGTTAAGAACGGGGTGTTACTTATACTATAACAACGAGAACATTAGAAACACAGAAGAGGTCCATGGTTATCCAGGAAACTACATTATGTATATATAAATATATAAAGTGGTGCTATAGTCTATTCGCTGTAAGTAGGCGAAAAATCATGACCTCTATCATCTGTAACTAAAAAAGGGCTAGATCAAATGGGCTGTAAATTGCCACATCTATTCTTTGACTGACTCTTCCTAAACGGTAGAAATATTAGCGCGATTACTCCAGTCGTTTTTTAGTTACAGAGGATAGGGTTCATGATTTCTCGCCTACTTACAGCGAATGGACTACAGTGCTGTGCACAACCCACGACAAATCATCTGCCAGTTTGCTTAATAGGCTAAGCAATTTTGAATAATTAATGAGTATTCTAATGATTATATTATATATTTGATTTGATTTATATTTCTTTACTGGGAGCATTTTAGTCATTAGTTGCCTTGGTGTCAGAATCTAAACTGAAGGACAATTGTAATAGGTGGATCAGTTCTAATAAACGCTAAGTAGAAATGCAGGAACAGTATGTGTCAACAAAGGCCGGAGATCTCTCAAAGTTAATAACGTATTTCCTAGATTGAACATAATCTTCTTGTATAGTCTATTAGCTGTAAGTAGGCGATAAATCATGACCTCTATCCTCTGTAACTCAAAATGGGCTGGAGTAAATTAGCTGTAAATGTCCACATCTATTCCTTGACTGACTCTTCCCAAATGGTAGAAATATTAGCTCGATTACTCAAGTCGTTTTTTAGTTACAGAGGTTAGAGGTAATGATTTATCGCCTACTTACAGTGAATAGACTATAGTAGCAATAACTTAAAGCAATGTATTATATGCACATATACATACAAGCATACATAGACACATACAGGAGAGAAAGACAAACCATATAAATGTGGTAGTTGCAAAAATATATAAAACACTCGTTGTCCCCGCCCAGGCCTTCAGAGTCACGCCCAATTAACCTTCCAGCGGGCGAGAAATAGCCCAGCAAGAAGGGCACGTAATAGCCCATGCAGGGAAACTGACTTTATGAAGAAGTTAGTTGCGTCTCTCTCTCTCTCTCTCTCTCTCTCTCTCTCTCTTTCTCTCTCTCTCTCTCTCTCTCTCTCTCTCTCTCTCTCTCTCTCTCTCTCTCTCTCTCTCTCTCTCTCTCTCTTTATCTCTCTCTCTCTCTTTCTGGCAGCTAATAGGTATATAAAGTATTAGAATACAACAACATAATTATATGTTTTCTCTCTTTCACGATATAAATGCAAACAAACACCAAAACACAAACTTCTTTTAAAATATTAAATTAAGTTGGTCTGGACTAAATGGAAGCAGAAAAAAAAACAATTATAAATATAATAATAAAGAACACATGAAAGGATTGGAGAGATAAGGAGAAGGAAGAATAGGACATAATTACGCAGAAAAAGATAACACACAAATGAACGAACAAATATTTAACAAGATGAAGAAAATAAAAAAAGATGAACAAGGAATTGAGAAAATTATCAATAACAGTAAAATATAAGGAAACAATGGGAAGGAAGAACAAAACTAAACACAAATAAATAAGAAAGAACGAGGGGGAAGACTAAGAATGAAATTATAATGGAGATTTCCATAGATACACCAACCTCATAGATCTTACGATCCCAGCGAGGTGGTCAGGACTTTATTCTAATAAAGATAAAAAACACGAGCACGGGTAAAGGAAGGAGAGAGAGAAAGAATCATTGACGGGGACCCCTACATTAACCAGATTATAAGCATCAATATAATGATGGGGTCATCAGGGTGTTGTAATGTGCTATGCAACATAATCCCCAAGTTTGAATTAGTTCATAATCTATATAAAGACCCTCGTCTACGTATTGTGAAAAGCCTTATATATTTTGGGCAAATGTGACTTTTAGTCTATCTATCTATCTATTGCCCGACGCCGTGATCCCCAAAGGGGTGGCCACGAACGAACCGTCCCCATGCACCTCTGTCCCCAGTCAGTCGACGCCCCTCCTCCCATCCAGCACCGCCTTCATCCATATACTTCCTCACTCCATCCTTCCACCTCTCCTTTGGTCTACCTCTCCCTGTCTGTCCTTCCACCTCGTTCTTGTACACCCTCTTAGTCATTCTCTCGCTTTCCATACATTCCATATGGCCGAACCATCTCAAGTTGTTCCTTTTCACACTTTCCAGCACATCTACCTCCACACCACTCCTCCTTCTTACTTCCTCATTCGTCTGTCTATCCCTCCATGTAACTCCGCACGCACTTCTTAAGTAACTCATTTCCACCGCTCATACTCTTGGTCTGAGACTTTCAACCAATGTCCATGCTTTGCTTCCGTAAGTCAGTGTCGGGATTACCACACTGTCATGCAAGGACTTCTTCACTTCCATACTGACCACCCTATTTCTTGTTACTGCTTTTAGCGTTCCTACAACCCTCTTCCCCTGTTGTACCCTCTCCCGCACTTCTTCATCCATAGTCCCATCTTTGCTCGACACACTGACCAGATACTGTACTTAAAAGAGTTGACAATCTCCATAGCCTGACCGTTCAACTTCACCTCACACTCTGTGACTTCACCCTTTTCGAAGATGATAACCTTGCTCTTCCCCGAATTTACCTTCAAATTCTGTTTTTCACACACTGTTCCAAACTCATTTACCAGACCCTGCAATTCCCATTCATTATCGCTCATCAGAACTGTATCATCCGCAAACAGCAGTATAGGCAGCTTCCACTCATTTCCCTCCCTTTTCAGCGATACACTAACATCCACTGCTCTTCCTAGTATTTCTTTCATGACTCCATCCATATATACAATAAACAACCACGGGGACATCACACACCCCTGTTTCAACCCAATACTTAGGTCAAAGAACTCGCTCTGCTCATTCTCCACATGTACTGCCGCCTTTGCACCCTCATACATGCTCTTCACTGCTTTCAGCAACTTGCCATCTACTCCGTATATTCTAAGTACTTTCCACATACCTTCTCTATCCACTCTGTCATAGGCCTTCTCCAAGTTCATAAAGGCAACATACACCTTTTGTTGCTTCTCCAGATATTTCTCCACAACACAATTTAGGGTAAAATTCTGATCTACACATCCTCTTCCCTTCCTAAAACCTCCCTGCTTGTTGCCTATCCATTTCCCATTCTCACTCCCACTCTCTCAATCACTACCCTACTGTACACCTTCCCTACTACGCTTAGAAGACATATTCCTCGGTGGTTACCACACACTCCTCTTTCCCCTTTGCCCTTATATAGGGGAACTATTATGCCAGTCTTCCGGTCATCAGGTGCACTCCCCTTCTCCCATGCTAGTTTGCACATTTTCCATACCCATTCGATCACTATCTCACCACCATACCTCAACATTTCCCCACATACTCCAGCTGTTCCTGGTGCTTTCCCCAACTTCACTCTTTTCATGGCTTCCCACACTTCTGACCTCCTGATCCCCACCTCCTCCTCCACTACTTCTCTTCTTCTCCCTCCCATGCCATATCCAACTATGTTTGCTGGCTCTTCATTCCTTACATTTAGCAACTCGTTGAAGTACTCCCTCCATCTTTCGACTCTCTCTTGCTTCTCGACTTGCATTCTCCCATTCTTATCTTACACACCCTTATTGTTTCCCTTGCTACCTTCCATAACTTTCTGGACTTCTTTCCAGAACAGTTTCTGACACTCCCTCCATTTTACACTCAAATTCCTTCCAAATTCCTCATCTACTCTTCTCTTACTTTCCTTCACTACTCTCTTCACCACTCTCTTTCTCTCCACGTACCTCGCTCGTTTCTACCTCTCCAAATCTTCATTCCCTCTACTACCCAACCACTCTCTATACGCTTTCTTCTTGTCTTCCACAACTATTTTTACCTCCTCATTCCACCATGCTGTACCTTTCACTCCCCTCCCTCTTCTCCTCACTCCACACACCTCCTCACATGCTGCACAGATCTCTTCCTTAACCCGTCCAGCCCCGGCTAGTTTTGTAATGTTTGTTCACCAGAACCCGGCCGGTTTTCAAAAAATGGTTTTATTCCAGAAACAATAGCGAATGGGTTAGGAATGAAGGAAAAACCACGAAAAACCGCTCAAAAAGCTTAAAGAATGGTCCTACAGAGCCCCCGAAAACGTATTTTACAAGAGTAAAACATTGAAGGCAACTACCCCAAAAAACCAGGTTATTGCGCGCTCACGCGCACGCACGTGGACTTTGAGAGTTTTCAACCATCGGCACGGTTGCGTGGGATACGTACACAGTTCCCATACAAATCTGAGCCCTCTTGAGTGGCTACACCTGAGGTTACGGTCGGCGCAATTAGGGTGACGCGCCAGGCGCGTCTCTGGGGCTGTGCGGTACATACATCGCCGACGCGTCAGGCGCGTCGCTGGGGCTGTACGGGTTAAACACCTTGCTCATCTCCTCCACTTCCTCCATATCTTCCAGGTCGAACCCATCTAGTCGTCTTTCTACTGCTCTCCTGTACTCGTCCCTGATCCTCTCCACCCTCCTCACCATTCCACCTTCCTCTCGCCTCCCTCCAGCTCTCCTCACCCACTTCTTTTGTATCCTAATTTTAGCTACTACTACATAATGATCCAACAGACCCCCTCCTCTAGCATTGTGACCTTTTAGTGACCTATTTAGTGACCTTTAGTATTGTTAATAATTATTTTCGTGCTTCCGTACTGTTAGTTTACCAAGACGATCACTTAACAAGACTTGCATAAGTCAATCTAACTTAGTCCAACAGTTAAGTTATGTTAGGTAAGGTTAAGTAAAATTAAACTAGTAAGATAACTGCGATCATCCAGGAAAATAGGTATCGGTAGTGTATGACCTGATGGTGAGCCCCTAAATGTTATCCCCAGCCGAGCCCTGGATTAAACACCTTAATGCTTATACTCGGTGTTCACAATCATTAGTATATATCAGTATCCTCTTTCTCCCTAGACCTTTTAAACTGTATTTTCCTAGACCTTCAGCATGCTTCTGATAGCGGTGCAAAATAGTATAAACTTAATTACCAGACCAAAGTTGCGGATGAAAAGTTGTGATAAACTTCCGTAGTGTAAATCCGTGTAACTTGAACGGCCTCCCCCTCACATATCACATATCATCACAGATACCGGTTATTTGGATCACTATAGTCCGTTCATTCTAGGTTGGGCACAAATCGTAACCTCTAACCTCTGTAACTCAAAAAGGGCTAGAACAAAATTATGAACTGTCAATTTCCACACCTATTCCCTAGCCAAGTCTTCCTATTTGGTAGAACTAGTTGTTTGATTACTCTAGTCCTTTTCGAGCTATGAGAGGTTATAGGTTACGATTTCTGCCCAAACTAGAATGAATAGACTATTGTCAGTTTGACCCCAAGTCTATTTGACCAACCTCCATTTGTATCACTTACAATTCAAAATATATTATGATAAATTAATTACTATATGTTTGGTTAAGCTTTTATTATAATTATTAGGTTCGAGTTAATATACATGCGGAATACGATTTGGCTGGGTTAGGTTAGAAGTCAAGGTAAGGTATGGTAGGATATTAACACCTTACGAGCGGCCTATGCGGTTTATTTATGTGTACCGCACAGCGGTGTGTTTTTAGCCAAAATAGGGCTGTTTACGTGATCATTTTCATGCCTAAATAAGACCCAGAACGTAAAACAAGTACCTATCCCTGAAAGGGCATAAACAGAGCTTTCGAATGACACCATAACGATCCTTGTATGATGGATAGTTTTCTTGCAATAACCGTGCAACGCGAGTGCAAAAAGCAGGTAATTCGGTACTTTCAGTACATAATTGAGTATGTAGCGAGTGAGAGAGGGAGGAGGGAGCTGAGATTTGTGTCAGTAGGTTCGCCGCGGTGGTCTGGAGCAGTCATACGCTCGCTAGTCTCCTGCCACCACTTGTCTCTTTCTCTCAGCCACATTACGTGCTGAAATTGCCACTCGAGTTATGTCGAGCGCCGCCACATAGTCCAGCTTTATTTAACTCGACTTATGTTGCTCGCCGCTAAATAAGGGTTAATGCCTTAAGAGTGGGTGGTGGAGTATATTTCACTGTGCCGCCCAGTGTTTTTTTTTTACCATAAATGGGGTTGTTTCCGTGCTCTTTTTCATGCATAAACAAGACCCAGAGCGTAATACAAGTATGTATTCCTGAAAGGGCGTAAATTGAGCTTTCCAATGACACCCAAACCATCCTTCTACGATCACTGGTTGTCTTGCAACGATCGTGCAACCGAAGGGCAAAATCGCTAAAATACGGTAATTTCTTTATATAATTACGTATGTAGCGAGGGAGTGAGGGTGGATGTAAGTGGAGTACATCTCAGTCGGTCTACGGCGGCCATGGCGAGCGGTCATGAGGAAACCCAGGCTCCTCCCGTCGCTCGTCTCTCTCTCAGAGCCAATATTGCGCCAAAATTGCACACAGATTTAAGTCGGGCCCCGCCACATACAGTAGTCCAAATTTTTCGATACGGACTTAAGTCGGCCCCGATAGACAAGGGTTAAGGTCAGATAAATAATAAAATACAGCTAGTTAAGTTGAGCTGGGTTAGGCATGACTAGAATATGTTTGGTTAGTTGAAGGATAAGATCTGAATGTGTACAGAGTCACTCTGACTGGGAGCGAAAAGAAATATGGGTGAAGCGTCTGTAAATCCTGTCGTTAATCCCGTCTTATAGTGTCTCTTTACATGGCCGTTAAGGGGGGATGGGCCGGTTTTCGGGACCACTTTCTCCCTCATTTTTAGCCCCATTAGTTTTTATATGTTAATATGTTTGCCCCATTAGTTCGTCGATTTTAAGACCTTTCGCCCCATTTCTTCCTAAATATTTAGACCTTTCGTGCTATTGAGGTGTCGATTTTTTCCCTGGCGAACGATAGTGAGCCTGTAATGTTGGAAGAACGGCCTGGACATTTCTCTACCGAAAAATATACAAATTAATCTAGAAGGGGGATCTAATGGATTTTTTTTTTAATTTGATGGAGGTCTAGGGAGAAAACTAGAAAAATAACGAATACATGCAAAAATCGCCCAAAAACCGGTCCATCCCCCTTAAACAAAATCCTTCCAAATGATCGCTGAGAAAAGAGATGAGATAATGCCTTAACAGTGACCATTTCCAGAGAGAAAACAAAGCTAAAAACGGAGGTACAGTACACAAAAAAACATAAGGAAACGGTTACACTACTCTTTACTCCTTGTATTGAGTATTGTTCACATGTGTGGGGAGGATCCTCTCACACTGCACTCCTAGACAAAGTACTGTAAAAAAGGAAGGCCTTTCGATCGTATCAGTAACTCCCATCCACTCACCAACTCTCTGCAATCTCTCTATCTTCGCCGCACTGTTACATCTCTCGCAATTCTATCGCTACTACAACAATCAGTGTTCCCCAGAGCTCTCTCAGTGTATACCACCCCCTCTTCGTAGAGCACGTAGCACCCGTCTTGCAACACAATCTCACCCCTACTCTGTGCATCACTCCAACCCAAAAGTGAAACTGTAGTCTCTACATATTCAACAGAAAGATTAAAGAATATTTGATAAATAGTGAAATAAATTATCTTTAAAGTAGTGTTAAGTGTGAACAGATTATTATTCTAGACGGACTTCTGTTGTAATTGTAGTAGGGTTATTTTTGTTTCTTTCTTTTTAGCACTTTTTTTTTTAGCACTTTCTTGGTGACTTTTTTGATGACTAATTTGTATTAGTGTAACAAATTTAAAGAGGACATATATGCCGGAAGGCATCAGTTCCCTGTTGTCATAAGGTATATAGGACTTTTGTATGATGTACTATATGATATGATTGCAATATTGATGTACTTTATGACAATACACTTTTTGAAATCTAGAATCTAAAATCTAAACGTTACTCAGTCTTTCTTGTATTCAACAGATGAGCTCTGGTACTCTCTTCCAGAATCAATCTTTTCCCTCTTCTTATGACTTAAATTGCGTCAAACTCCGTGTATCCAGGCATTTTGGCTCGAACGTCCCTTGATTTTGGCCCTGTCACTCTTTCAACTCTTGGGGAGGCACTTGCTACAGGCAGTCCTGCCTCTTGTCTCCCTCACTCGCATAGAAGAAAAAAAACACACACACTATACACTTACTATAAAGTTATAGTAGACAACACCCACTGGTTGACGTAGTACTGGTTGACATGTACTGGTTCATGTGCAGTATTGGTGGAATGGGAATGGAATACCCGAGAGTTAATATTAGGAGAAATAAACACAAAAGAAGAACACAATTCCTTCAGGGAAAGAGTCAAGGGAAGACAAGATGTGTCGCCAACTTTCATCCCACCATAATGACAGAGAAAATGTAATTTAGAAACTTATGACGACTGTGATTGTAGGAGAGAGAGAGAGAGAGAGAGAGAGAGAGAGAGAGAGAGAGAGAGAGAGAGAGAGAGAAGGGTGGTGGGGGTGGGGGGGGGGACGAACATAGATAAACTACTTCAAGGGAAAAGAAATATGAGAAGAAAATATGAACAAAATAGACATCGCGACGTGTAATACATGACAGTAATAAAGCCGAAAAACGAAACTCGCTATTGGTATTTCTGGGACAACTTTTCAAAACACGTGAAGCGGATATAACGAAGTTAGTGAGTTAGGTTGCATAGTAAGGGGGGGGGGGGGGATTTCACAGGGGTGATCATATATGAATAAGATATTACACTGATTGCAAAGAACTTGCTGTCCAGTGTAAGTAAGTGGGTAAAAAATGTTTTGGGAGAGAGAGAGAGAGAGAGAGAGTCTAGTGGTGTAAAGATTATAATAACGATTATAATATTTTATTCAAATTATTTCTACGACAAGATGTTTTCAATAATCAATAAATACAATATAGAGGCAATATTATACAAAGTAACAGAAAAGGGCAATAAGTAGAGGTGCTAATTTCAGCCTGGTGTGGCAGAGGAAAAACAAATTTTAATATCTAAGGATGGGGTCCCTTGATTATCTCGCAAATCTCCCATATCTTTGCCTTTCTGAACATAGCTATCATCTAATGGACATACATACATATACAAACATGGATAATCTCCCTAGTATTTCCTTGAATATACGTTGGGTTATGTTAATATTGACAATACTTGTACATACTGCACTGTCAACAACATAATTCAAAATATAAGCATATTATACATATGTGATTTTGCTTTATCAATATCTTCCATTTTGTTCCTTTTCCACCACTTTCCTCTCTTGCATCCTCGCACATTTTCAACTATTCGCTTTACAATGTTTAACTTCCTCCCAAGCTTGTACCTTCACTTAAGAATTTTCTTCCGCACCTTTCCAGCATCCACCTTTGTATTTGTATATTCGCTTGAAGTTTACACATATTATTTAACGAATGGCGGTGAGGTATTCCTTTGGTATCTCATTTTCCCCTGTTCTCTTTCATTCGTATTTGTTTCGGCTTTTTGGTTATTCCCTTTTGTCTCTTTCGGATAGTGGTAATTTATGCCCCTTTACTGTTAATATATCGGGTCTGTCTAACAAAGTACGTTGTTGATCTATATGAGAGATATGGAAAGGGATGGGGACATGCCTTCCTGCATTGATATATGCACAACTACATTCATACCTACAATGTTAAGTTAGTATATATACCACAAACATATATTCTACACCATTCACACATCGGTACAATGCATCTCAAACAATATATTTTGCTAACAGTATATTGTAATCGATTATATTCAGAATTCCTCTTGCTCGTGTCCAACTGTCCAACTGTCTTGATAGCGTAATGCATAAGGGCGCGGAATTTCGATGTGAGTATCCTAGGTTCGAGTCCTTGGAGTGCCACATGTATTTGTTGATTTCATCAATTAAGTTTAGAAGTGAAGTTAGTTGGTGGAAAAAATATGATAATTCAGAACAAAATCTGATCCACAAACGCCTTACTGACAACATTCATAAACGTTTCTATTGCCGGTGAGGGGTTTTGTGGACTGTGGCCAACACGATAACGTTAAAGTATTGCTGAGGGTTAGTATTAGTGCAGTATATGATGGTGTTGGTGCATTGTGGGCTTTATGTAGTAATGTATTGGTGTTGTATGTGTTCAGTGTTCTGGGTGTAGTGTCCCGAGTTCGAATCCCTGGAGGATCATATGCTTTCATAATTGTATTCAAGTCCATTGGGGTTTATAATGGAGGATTATTGTTAAGAATAGGGTGTTCCTCAATTATATGTCAATTTTGGTGAATTGTTTATTTGTTTTGGTGCATTATATGTTTGGTTGTATTGAATGTTATAGTACTGCTGAGGGTTAGTATTAGTGCAGTATAACATTGTGTTGGTGCATTGTGGACTTGTGTTGGTGCATTATGTGGTTGTATTAAGTGTTTATGTTGATGTATTGAGTATTTATGTTGGTGTATTATGTGTTTGTTTTGATGTGATATATGTAATCTTGCATTGTGTATTTGTGTTGGTGTATTATTGGTTTATGTTGGTGTATTATGTGTTTCTGTTGGTGTGATATATGTAATCTTGCATTGTGTATTTGTGTTGGTGTATTATTGGTTTATGTTGGTGTATTATGTGTTTCTGTTGGTGTGATATATGTAATCTTGCATTGTGTATTGTGTTGGTGTATTATTGGTTTATGTTGGTGTATTATGTGTTTCTGTTAGTGTGATATATGTAATCTTGCATTGTGTATTTGTGTTGGTGTATTATTGGTTTATGTTGGTGTATTATGTGTTTCTGTTGGTGTGATATATGTAATCTTGCATTGTGTATTTGTGTTGGTGTATTATTGGTTTATGTTGGTGTATTATGTGTTTCTGTTGGTGTGATCTATGTAATCTTGCATTGTGTATTTGTGTTGGTGTATTATTGGTTTATGTTGGTGTATTATGTGTTTCTGTTGGTGTGATATATGTAATCTTGCATTGTGTATTTGTGTTGGTGTATTATTGGTTTATGTTGGTGTATTATGTGTTTCTGTTGGTGTGATCTATGTAATCTTGCATTGTGTATTTGTGTTGGTGTATTATTGGTTTATGTTGGTGTATTATGTGTTTCTGTTGGTGTGATATATGTAATCTTGCACTGTGTATTTGTGTTGGTGTATTATTGGTTTATGTTGGTGTATTATGTGTTTCTGTTGGTGTGATCTATGTAATCTTGCATTGTGTATTTATGTTGGTGTATTATTGGTTTATGTTGGTGTATTATGTGTTTCTGTTGGTGTGATATATGTAATCTTGCACTGTGTATTTGTGTTGTTGTATTATTGGTTTATGTTGGTGTAGTGTGTGTTTGTGTTAGTGTAATAGGTGGTTGTTTTGATGCAGTGTGTGTTTATGTTGGTGTATTATGGGGTTATGTTAATGGACTAAGCGTTTGTGTTGGTGTAGATTGTGTATTATGTGCTTGTGTTGTTGTAGTATGTGTATATGATGGTGTGTTTGTTGGTGTATTGTGTGTTTGTGTTAGTGTGTTTGCGGGAGTATATTATGTGTTTGTAATTGTGTGTTAGTATATTGTGTGTTTGTATTGGTGTAATATAATACTACAGGTACTGGGAAGGAGGGAGGGTTTTGGTATGGTGGTACTAGTGTGGTTACAGTAATGTGTTTACATATAAGGGTCGAGGTAGTGTTATGTTTCATGTGATAAGGATGTATTTTCGAAATTGTATCCATTGACGTTGTTGCAGTATGATAATATAGAGGTTCCAAGTATATGGTAGAACTAACCTACATTAATTCATAGGCAGTGCTAGTGCACTTCATCGAAGTGAGAAAGAAAATATCATAAAACACGTGCCATAATGTATGGGCAAGCCAATTGAAAGGTACATAGTGCTTGCTATATATTTCAGGTAACCATAAGCAATTTTAGTTCGGTATAAATATCTATAATTATTTGCATAGAGTACTGCGGTGGCAAAAAGTTTACTGTTACTGACTATCAACTTCGATTCACGGTGGGGGAAGTTGGCAACAAACTCATTTGTCTGGCCAGCCAATATTATAATGGGTAGTATGTTATTGATGAAATGGGGTTAAACCTGGATATATTGAACTATGGTGACCTGGGTAATAGTCAATAATATCATTGAACCAGGCTGGGCCGCCCACCCATCATAGGCTTATTCACATTTTGTCACCAACCAACTTTACTTCGAAACTCAATTAATGCAATCAACAAATGCATGTGGCACTCCAAAGACTCGAACCTAGGATACTCACACCGAAATTCCGCGCATTTATGCATTACGCTATCAAGACAGTTAACGAATTATGCACAAGCCTACAATTTATTATGCAGTATAGAATCCTGCATGTTAATCTGAGGGTATATATACTTTCCAACTGAGCTATGGTAGCCTAATGTATAGACGAATGGAAGGAGTAATTAATGGGGCACTTAACCCTCTGGAAAGCCTCGCTATAAGATGCTCCTGAACAGTACACAACCATATTAACAGCAAAGGCCAGGAAATAAGTGTCCGGCAAACTACATCCTAATATAAGTCCCTCCCTAAAGTTACCTCATAGTAAAACATATTTAGTAATGAGAACACAATATATACCCCAGCTGTAAACCACCCAGTTGTAAACCTGTCGCCACCGAAAACCTCATCTCTCATCCCTACAAAAACACCAGCCACCATATTACCCCAGTTTGGACGAGTTCTTACTCTTCCGTTACTGATCACTTCCAGGACAATAGAGGTAACATGTACTATAGTCCGTTCATTCTAGGTTGGGCAGAAATCGTAACCTCTAACCTCTGTAACTCAAAAAGGACTAGAGTAATCGAGCTAATTTTTCTACAAAATAGGAAGACTTGGCCATGGAATAGGTGTGGAAATTGACAGCTCATTTGCTTTAGCCCTGTTTGAGTTACAGAGGTTAGAGGTTACGATTTCTGCCCAACCTAGAATGAACGGACTATCTAACCTGACTTAAGCTAACTCAATTTCTCCTAACCAAGCCGTTATGTTAGGTAAGTTAACGTGGATGGGATTATGTTAGGTTAGATTAGGTTAGGCGAGGTTATCGAGAACATCGGGGACAGAATTACTATCCAAACTTGGTTACTACATCACAACATTGCCAGGCCGGGTGTCGTGTTCGGGTATAATGACTTGAAATTACCGACCAGAGGAGTTCATTACTGATCTGGCTACACCTAATTACCCCATAATACCTGATAAAGGCTCCATGTGGTAATTGTTTCTGGTCTTTACGATAAATGACATGTAGATGAACACAAAGACCTGCAGGCAATATAGTCATGAACACGTACAATACTGTAACGTGTCCCAAAGACAAAGCCGCTTGTAATTCTCCCAATGTAATAGTACGACATTCACACATGTGGCACATGCACAAAGTATTGATATAACCACAGAAACACACATCTGTTCAAATGCACACACACACACACACACACACACACACTCAGTACACACTCAAACGTACGTACACTATCTTCCCCCCCCCCCCCCCAGACACATATTGTATACAATTTAGGAAGGATCTGTGGGAATTATACGGGTACAGACTATTTCAAATAACCCTCTGACTTCCACATATCCTTCCTAATCTGAATAAAATCGTCTAATGATAGCCAGAAAACAAAGAACAATGCGTCATCGTATCTAATTAGTATAACCTTTGCTATGAGGTACCAGATAACAGAAGACATGAAAGTGGATGACTAGCAACTATTGAGCGTGACTCTACATACGGATTGATCTATGATGTATGAGGTGTTAACCCCTTGAAGATTATGACGTATTTTGACAGTTTATTCTGGCTGTTACTAGACGATTTGATTAAGTTATGGAGGGATCTACGTTAGTCAAAAGGTTAATTGAGATCGACTTTACCCTTCTGATTGCTAGAGTTCTTTCCTAAGCTTTATAAAATCGTCTAATAACAGCCAGAGAAAAAACAGCTAAAGGCGTCATAATCCTCAAAAGGTTAACCCAAGACTCCAGTTCTCCACCACTGTCACATTATCAAGGAGGGAATCCTTTCCATCATACTCGCTCCCTCTAGTAAAATTGCAATTAATGAACACTCTTGAAAACAATTAAATAAATACAAAATGAAATACAATGAACGGCCCAAAATGAAAGCCCTGTAAGAACAATATGACACATACATTAGTGCAGATCTGTAAATATTCACAAACTACGTTATCATGAATTAAATGCAATATATCCAGATACTATTTCCTCACTGGCATTATTGATGACACACAATATCTCCTACAAAGACCTACCGTGTATTGAGGTAGGAAATTGAATATTGCAGCGAAGGCAATATCTTACCAGCCGAGTTGTAATAAACGTGTTCATGGCCTTCTGTTTTGGCAGACCCAACCTCTCTAGTGTTAAGGGGAGGCAGACTGTTTTTATGGACCCCCTTCTCCTTAAGGTTTAGCCCCACTAGTTTTGAGATTATGAAACGTTCGGACCATTAGTTTGGCGATTTTAGCACCTTTCGCCCCATTTCGTTGTCAATTTTTAAGACCTTTCGTGCCATATAAGTGTCGATTTTTTCCTGGCGAGCGATAGCGAGCTTGCAATTTTAAGAGGAATCGGCCTGCGGCCAAGACATTTTTCTACCGAAAAATGTACAAATTTATCTTGAAAAGGGGTCTACGGAGTGTTTTTCTAAGCTTGATGGAGGTCTAGGGAGGAAACTAAAAAAAATATATGAATACATTAATTAATAGACCAAACAAACGGCCACTGTCCCCTTAACAAATGTGAGGCTTTGATCCAGAAACAAATATGTCAAGAGAATTTATGGAATAGCCTTAAAGCTGAAACTATATAATTATATAAAAGATCAAATATAAATATAACACGTACCTAAGATTGATTACCTTATTTTCACATTATGACCTACGCACAACGATTAAGTAAAACGTTTTATCGACAAACCAAACTTGAATTCAGTTGCAGATATGAGAGTGGTTCAAACGATGGGTATGGGTGGTGTGCGTGCGTGTGAGCATGTGTGTGTGTGTGTGTGTGTGTGTGTGTGAGCATGTGTGTGTGCGTGTGAGCATGTGTGTGTGTGTGCGTGTGAGCATGTGTGTGTGTGTGCGTGTGAGCATGTGTGTGAGTGTGTGTGTGTGCGTTTGAGCATGTGTGTGAGTGTGTGTGTGAGAGAGAGAGTGAGAGAATGTGGTATGTGTGTGTAGCGTTGTTAAGGGAGCACACATCTTTGTTTTCTATTTCTTTCCTTCTCTCTTTGGCTTGTATCCATTCGGCCCCATGCAGCCTACTGTTTTAAGACGTTTACCCCCATCCAGGTAATATTTTCCTGGCGATCAGTAGCGAGCCAACATATATCTATTTTTGTTTCGACAGCAAGCTATATTTGTACATTTTCGACAGAAAAATGTCTCCGGCGAAGCAGGATTTCTCCATACAACGTTGACTCGCTATCGCTCGCCAGGAAGAAATCGACACCTGGATGGGGATAAACGTCTTAAAACAGTTGGCTGAATGGGGCCGAATGGATACAAGCCAGGGAAAGAGAGAAAAGGAGAGACAGGTAGGTGACCCCCTTTAAGACAGCCACGGATGAGTGTGAGAGGTTGTGTGGGTGGTTGGTAACGGGCAGCAGTCTTGGTTAATGGTAATAATGTGCTATTGATGGTATGACCACAACCTCTTTATAATACCCAACAGGTTATGATGTTATGATGTGTGAGTTTAGTACTGTGACAATGTCTACCCCAAGGTCTGTCTTATGTTGATAATATACTGTATAAGTAACAACCCGTTCTTAACATTAATCATCAATTACAAACCCCAATATACTTGAATAAACTAATGAAAACATATGGTCCTCTCGGGATTCGAACTCGGAACACCACACCCAGAATATAAGCACCTAAACCATTACACCACCAACTCAGTTAAAGGTTGAGTACACGATCACGATTAATATCCATTTTCGAATTTTGGATATAAATCTAATCATGCACTCAGACCCAACTGCATTATGGAAAACGTAATGTTTTAGTGAGAGGAAAGAACATTGAATGGGGCTAAGATCATTAAGGACCGGCCTCGCTATACAAGTTCCTGAACCTATAGAAATAAGTAACACCCCGTGTTTTCTTAACATTAATCGTCAATTACAAACCCCAATGTACTTGAATAAACTAATGAAAGCATATGCTACCCCCGGGATTCGAACTCAGGACACCACATATGTACAGTTGTTCACATAAATTAGTTCTGTTCCTCGTTGTTATCTTATTATGTTCCCTCCATTAATTAATTAAATCAACAAATACATGTGGCAGTTCAGGGATTCGAACCTAGGATGCTCACACCGAAATTCAGTGCATATATCCATTGCGCTACGAGGACAGTTAAAGAATGGTGGACAAGCCTACGATTTATTATGCAGTTTCGAATCCTGCATATCAATCTAAGCATGTACGCACATTCCAACTGCGCTAGCATAGGCTATGGATAGATGAATGGAAGGAGTAATTAATGGGGCCTTAACCCTAAGGAAGGCCTCTCTATATACAACCCCTGAACCTGAATGAATTAATATGTTCCCTCCACCAACCGACTTTACTCCTAAACTCAATTGATGAAATCAACAAATACATGTGGCAGTCCAGGGATTCGAACCTAGGATGCTCACACCATAATTCAGTGCATTAATCCATTGCGCTACGAAGACAGTTAAATAATGGTGGACAAACCTACGATTTATTATGCAGTTTCGAATCCTGCATATCAATCTAAGCATGTACACACATTCCAACTGCGCGAGCATAGGCTATGGATAGATGAATGGAAGGAGTAATAATTAATGGGGCCTTAACCCTAAGGAAGGCCTCTCTATAAAATACCACTGAACCTGAATGAATTAATATGTATGAAAGTAAAATTACCATGATTGCATTGTGAGTGAGGTTTCTTTTATTTATCAGTTGACTAATCCGATGAGCTAACCACTGTTTGATAAACTACACTCGTAATTCAATCATACGCATTGTATTTCCATGTATAAGACTACGGAGAGGAACAGGCCTTTTTTTACGGGGGCAACTGTACACGTAAAAAGGTACTTGGATAACAGTCCCCTAGTACAATATGAAACCCGCAGTATGTTCTTCTTTAATTAGAAGGTACTTACTATAGTTGTAAACATAAACTATTATGATAATTGTACAATCGCATACAACATTATAAACACATTCTCAAACTAATCACAAATATTAACTTTGGCTGTTTTAATTTATGCATCTTAAGTGTTAAAGTATTATTCGAATTCACGAAATTAAGCAAAGCATACGAAGTTGTAGCAAATTCTATTAACCCCTTCTGTACCGGCGACGTATTTCTAATTCTATTCTTGCTATTATTAGACGATTTAACTCAGCTGAAAAAAGGCTTCCAGAAATGTACAATCTTTGAACTATCTCACTTAACTCTTTTTACTACCTCACATCCATCTCAAACTGCACAAAAACTTCTAAATATAGCTAGAATAATATTCATAAGACTCCGCCGGTACAGCAGGGGTTAACTTGGCCAAGTGACGAGTAGATTAACTAATATACACAAAAATAGTCAATGAATGAATACACACACATATCCTGCGAGGTAAACAAGATGGCGGGTGTATACTATTGATTGGTTAGTATGGTGTTGGTGTACAGTAGAGGGAGGGTCATGAGGGAAGTTTATAGCCTATGTAGCAGTTTATTGACGGTATTCTTGTGTGTGTGTGTGTCTGTAGGCGTATGTGCTCTCTCTCTCTCTCTGCCTCTCTCTAAAAATGGTCCATTCATTCTTTGCAAAGTGTTTATATATCTTGCTTACCGTGGCATTCTTTGTAAAGTGCTTATATATCTTGCTTACCGTGGCATTCTTTATCTTGATATACAGTAATTCTCTCTTACTTTGTAAAGTGCTTATATACCTTGCTTACCGTGGCATTCTTTATCTTGATATACAGTAATTCTCTCTTACTTTGTAAAGTGCTTATATATCTTGCTTACCGTGGCATTCTTTATCTTGATATACAGTAATTCTCTCTTACTTTGTAAAGTGCTTATATATCTTGCTTACCGTGGCATTATCTTGATATACAGTAATTCTCTCTTACTTTGTAAAGTGCTTATATATCTTGCTTACCGTGGCATTCTTTATCTTGATATACAGTAATTCTCTTTTACTTTGTAAAGTGCTTATATATCTTGCTTACCGTGGCATTCTTTATCTTGATATACAGTAATTCTCTCTTACTTTGCACAAATTGCGACGATTAGTCTTTTGTGACCTGTATATCTTTGTGGCATTGTTTTGCTTCTGTGTGTGTGTGTGTGTGTGTGTGTGTGTGTGTGTGTGTGTGTGTGTGTGTGTGTGTGTGTGTGTGTGTGTGTGTGTGTGTGTCTGTCGTGTGTGTGTGTGTGTGTGTGATACTACCCTATGGGCACAGATCTAAGTTTTCCATTAGTAAAGATGGAATAAAACGAGTGTGCTTTATCCAACATCATGGAAATAGAAGTTTTGTATCTTCACCACCAGTGAACAACACAAAGAGACCAGCAGAGCAAGGATAAACAAGGACTCAAGTGATGTGCAAAACCTCTTGCAATACCTGGCTCCAAGAAATCCCTTCAGCACTGCTGGACCACCAACTCTGCGAAACATAGACACTGGGGTAAATGCACATGCAACAGTGAACTGCGACACAGCCACACATGTTGGCAATGAAATATTGAAATCCATGACAGGCCAAAATGTAGCCGAGTACACATTCCGCAAGAAGAACCAGGCAATAACAATGGACACAAAAACCTCAGTGAAGATTAGAGATGATGTAGTACATGTGGACCCCCAACTAATTTTCCAGCGTCTGGTAACAGCAGGCACTAGATGTGGTGACCTAACTGAGGTATTCAAATGTGAACTCTGCTCCTACCCACCTGCAATGTTTGAGTCACCACATATGATGAGACCTGCCAACAAAGCCAGCTTAGCAGACAGTCTGTGGTATTCTACAATTGAGGCAGCCCCCAAACCACCAGACCAGGCTCAGTTTGTCCTTGATGGAGGTGCTCTCCTTCACAGAATCCCCTGGACAAAGGGATCTTCCTGGGATGAAATTCTGGGAGAGTGGTCTTGCCACTGGACTGGTAATCCAATGGACCCGGGTTCGAATCCCAGTATGTCAATGGGAAGATATTATTGGGATGGAATTTGTGCTGTACCTAGTTTCAGTGCATTACCACAGCACACCAAAATGCCAAAACAAAATACCCTCATTGTTCCCTGATTAAATAGCACTGTATGAATATTCCCATATTCAAAATATTCTAAAGGGGGGCAATGCCTAGTGAGTTAATTGCTCAATAGGTGGCGTTCTGAGAATGAGGGTCCGAGTGTGGGGAATGAGACTGTGAAGCGCAGAGGCGAAGCAGCTTCAGAGATGGAGTTGGGTTCGAGCCGTGAATAGGTGCTTCGCATGTCTCACTCCCTAGACTGGAACAAGACCTCACGGGCCTCACCGTGTTCAGGCTATCAGCCTATGCCCGAGAGGGAGTAGTTGGAATACAAAAAAAAAAAAAAAAAAAAAAAAAATCACAGGTATGGGAGAGCCACTGTTGTGTTTGATGGCTACCTTGACTCCCCTAGTACCAAGGACAGTACACCTACAATAAGAAGTGATGGCTGCATTGGTGCTGCAGTGCACTTTGATGCAACAATGGCCCTACAGACCAAGAAAGAAGAATTTCTGTCAAACTCGCAGAACAAACAAAGGTTCATCAACATGCTAGGGAGCAGACGTGAGGCAGTGGGTTGTGACGTTCTCCATGCCAAGGGTGATGCTGATGTTTTAGTAGTAGAGGCAGCTGTGGAATGTGCAGAAAAGAACAATACTGTTGTGATTGCAGATGACACAGACATCTTGATTCTTCTGATTCATCATGCTGGCCATGCCAAGTACAACATATGGTTTCCAACCAAATGTCAAAAGGGAAAGCAAAAAGGGTCAGAGGTGTTGGAATATAGAAGCTACAAGGTGTCACCTGGGGAGCACTGTCTACAGCAGCATTCTATTTGCTCACGCTGTTCTGGGTTGTAACACCACATCCAGGCTGCATGGCACCGGAAAGAATAAGGCAATTTCAAAACTGAAGGGTGAAATCTTCTTCTCAGACAAGCAGCGGTGTTCATGGATTCAAATTCAAAGATGGAAGATGTAATCAAAGCTGGAAACCATGCCCTTTTCTCCATATACAATGGTGATCAAGATGAAGACTTTGACAGCTTGAGGCTCCGCAGGTTTTATGAGAAGACGACAAGCAGCACTGCAGCAGTTGAACCCCGTGTTCTACCTCCAACATCAGCTGCTGCTAAGTACCACAGCCTGCGTGTCTACCAACAGGTGCAAGTTTGGCTGGGCCATGGTCAAAATGTACTTCCAGAACTATGGGGTTGGAAGATTAGTGAAGAAAAAATGGAGCCCATTCTGACTGATAATCCTCCAGCCCCACAAGAACTACTACAAGGTATCCGCTGTTCCTGTAAAACTGGCTGCTACAGTTTTACGGTGCACCTGCAAAACGCAATGGACTAGATTGCTCAGTTGCTTGCAGTGACTGTCGGGGAGTATGCTCAAATACTCAAACATTGCCTCCTGATACTGATCCGGAAAGAAGAGGAACTTTAATGTCAC
>CM064546.1:11855881-11915819 GCA_032716605.1 Paralithodes platypus | reverse complement strand
AATGGGGCCTTAACCCTAAGGAAGGCCTCTCTATATACAACCCCTGAACCTGAATGAATTAATATGTTCCCTCCACCAACCGACTTTACTCCTAAACTCAATTGATGAAATCAACAAATGTGGCAGTCCAGGGATTCGAACCTAGGATGCTCACACCATAATTCAGTGCATTAATCCATTGCGCTACGAAGACAGTTAAATAATGGTGGACAAACCTACGATTTATTATGCAGTTTCGAATCCTGCATATCAATCTAAGCATGTACACACATTCCAACTGCGCGAGCATAGGCTATGGATAGATGAATGGAAGGAGTAATAATTAATGGGGCCTTAACCCTAAGGAAGGCCTCTCTATAAAATACCACTGAACCTGAATGAATTAATATGTATGAAAGTAAAATTACCATGATTGCATTGTGAGTGAGGTTTCTTTTATTTATCAGTGACTAATCCGATGAGCTAACCACTGTTTGATAAACTACACTCGTAATTCAATCATACGCATTGTATTTCCATGTATAAGACTACGGAGAGGAACAGGCCTTTTTTTACGGGGGCAACTGTAACACGTAAAAAGGTACTTGGATAACAGTCCCCTAGTACAATATGAAACCCGCAGTATGTTCTTCTTTAATTAGAAGGTACTTACTATAGTTGTAAACATAAACTATTATGATAATTGTACAATCGCATACAACATTATAAACACATTCTCAAACTAATCACAAATATTAACTTTGGCTGTTTTAATTTATGCATCTTAAGTGTTAAAAGTATTATTCGAATTCACGAAATTAAGCAAAGCATACGAAGTTGTAGCAAATTCCTATTAAACCCCTTCTGTACCGGGCGACGTATTTTCTAATTCTATTCTTGCTATTATTAGACGATTTAACTCAGCTGAAAAAAGGCTTCCAGAAATGTACAATCTTTGAACTATCTCACTTAACTCTTTTTACTTACCTCACATCCATCTCAAACTGCACAAAAAACTTCTAAATATAGCTAGAATAATATTCATAAGACTCCGCCGGTACAGCAGGGGTTAACTTGGCCAAGTGACGAGTAGATTAACTAATATACACAAAAAATAGTCAATGAATGAATACACACACATATCCTGCGAGGTAAAACAAGATGGCGGGTGTATACTATTGATTGGGTTAGTATGGTGTTGGTGTACAGTAGAGGGAGGGTCATGAGGGAAGTTTAATAGCCTATGTAGCAGTTTATTGACGGTATTTGTGTGTGTGTGTGTCTGTAGGCGTATGTGCTCTCTCTCTCTCTCTGCCTCTCTCTAAAAATGGTCCATTCATTCTTTGCAAAGTGTTTATATATCTTGCTTACCGTGGCATTCTTTGTAAAGTGCTTATATATCTTGCTTACCGTGGCTTGCTATATCTTGATATACAGTAATTCTCTCTTACTTTGTAAAGTGCTTATATCTTGCTTACCGTGGCATTCTTTATCTTGATATACAGTAATTCTCTCTTACTTTGTAAAGTGCTTATATATCTTGCTTACCGTGGCATTCTTTATCTTGATATACAGTAATTCTCTCTTACTTTGTAAAGTGCTTATATATCTTGCTTACCGTGGCATTCTTTATCTTGATATACAGTAATTCTCTCTTACTTTGTAAAGTGCTTATATATCTTGCTTACCGTGGCATTCCATCTCTTGATATACAGTAATTCTCTTTTACTTTGTAAAGTGCTTATATATCTTGCTTACCGTGGCATTCTTTATCTTGATATACATTAATTCTCTCTTACTTTGCACAAATTGCGACGATTAGTCTTTTGTGACCTGTATATCTTTGTGGCATTGTTTTGTTTCTGTGTGTGTGTGTGTGTGTGTGTGTGTGTGTGTGTGTGTGTGTGTGTGTGTGTGTGTGTGTGTGTGTGTCTGTCTGTGTGTGTGTGTGTGTGTGTGATACTACCCTATGGGCACAGATCTAAGTTTTCCATTAGTAAAGATGGAATAAAACGAGTGTGCTTTATCCAACATCATGGAAATAGAAGTTTTGTATCTTCACCACCAGTGAACAACACAAAGAGACCAGCAGAGCAAGGATAAACAAGGACTCAAGTGATGTGCAAAACCTCTTGCAATACCTGGCTCCAAGAAATCCCTTCAGCACTGCTGGACCACCAACTCTGCGAAACATAGACACTGGGGTAAATGCACATGCAACAGTGAACTGCGACACAGCCACACATGTTGGCAATGAAATATTGAAATCCATGACAGGCCAAAATGTAGCCGAGTACACATTCCGCAAGAAGAACCAGGCAATAACAATGGACACAAAAACCTCAGTGAAGATTAGAGATGATGTAGTACATGTGGACCCCCAACTACTTTTCCAGCGTCTGGTAACAGCAGGCACTAGATGTGGTGACCTAACTGAGGTATTCAAATGTGAACTCTGCTCCTACCCCCCTGCAATGTTTGAGTCACCACATATGATGAGACCTGCCAACAAAGCCAGCTTAGCAGACAGTCGATCTGTGGTATTCTACAATTGAGGCAGCCCCCAAACCACCAGACCAGGCTCAGTTTGTCCTTGATGGAGGTGCTCTCCTTCACAGAATCCCCTGGACAAAGGGATCTTCCTGGGATGAAATTCTGGGAGAGTGGTCTTGCCACTGGACTGGTAATCCAATGGACCCGAGTTCGAATCCCAGTATGTCAATGGGAAGATATTATTGGGATGGAATTTGTGCTGTACCTAGTTTCAGTGCATTACCACAGCACACCAAAATGCCAAAACAAAATACCCTCATTGTTCCCTGATTAAATAGCACTGTATGAATATTCCCATATTCAAAATATTCTAAAGGGGGGCAATGCCTAGTGAGTTAATTGCTCAATAGGTGGCGTTCTGAGAATGAGGGTCCGAGTGTGGGGAATGAGACTGTGAAGCGCAGAGGCGAAGCAGCTTCAGAGATGGAGTTGGGTTCGAGCCGTGAATAGGTGCTTCGCATGTCTCACTCCCTAGACTGGAACAAGACCTCACGGGCCTCACCGTGTTCAGGCTATCAGCCTATGCCCGAGAGGGAGTAGTTGGAATACAAAAAAAAAAAAAAAAAAAAAAAAAAATCACAGGTATGGGAGAGCCACTGTTGTGTTTGATGGCTACCTTGACTCCCCTAGTACCAAGGACAGTACACCTACAATAAGAAGTGATGGCTGCATTGGTGCTGCAGTGCACTTTGATGCAACAATGGCCCTACAGACCAAGAAAGAAGAATTTCTGTCAAACTCGCAGAACAAACAAAGGTTCATCAACATGCTAGGGAGCAGACGTGAGGCAGGGGGTTGTGACGTTCTCCATGCCAAGGGTGATGCTGATGTTTTAGTAGTAGAGGCAGCTGTGGAATGTGCAGAAAAGAACAATACTGTTGTGATTGCAGATGACACAGACATCTTGATTCTTCTGATTCATCATGCTGGCCATGCCAAGTACAACATATGGTTCCAACCAAATGTCAAAAGGGAAAGCAAAAAGGGTCAGAGGTGTTGGAATATAGAAGCTACAAGGTGTCACCTGGGGAGCACTGTCTACAGCAGCATTCTATTTGCTCACGCTGTTCTGGGTTGTAACACCACATCCAGGCTGCATGGCACCGGAAAGAATAAGGCAATTTCAAAACTGAAGGGTGAAATCTTCTTCTCCAGACAAGCAGCGGTGTTCATGGATTCAAATTCAAAGATGGAAGATGTAATCAAAGCTGGAAACCATGCCCTTTTCTCCATATACAATGGTGATCAAGATGAAGACTTTGACAGCTTGAGGCTCCGCAGGTTTTATGAGAAGACGACAAGCAGCACTGCAGCAGTTGAACCCCGTGTTCTACCTCCAACATCAGCTGCTGCTAAGTACCACAGCCTGCGTGTCTACCAACAGGTGCAAGTTTGGCTGGGCCATGGTCAAAATGTACTTCCAGAACTATGGGGTTGGAAGATTAGTGAAGAAAAAATGGAGCCCATTCTGACTGATAATCCTCCAGCCCCACAAGAACTACTACAAGGTATCCGCTGTTCCTGTAAAACTGGCTGCTACAGTTTACGGTGCACCTGCAAACGCAATGGACTAGATTGCTCAGTTGCTTGCAGTGACTGTCGGGGAGTATGCTCAAATACTCAAACATTGCCTCCTGATACTGATCCGGAAGAAGAGGAACTTTAATGTCACATTTTTGTATCGGTGTACGTCAGTAAAGTATCCTTAACCCTTATTTAGCGGCGAGCAACATAAGTCGAGTTAAAAAAAGCTGGACTATGTGGCGGCGCCCTCCTCTCTCACGCGCTACATACTCAATTATGTACTGAAAGTACAATACCTGCTTTTTGCACTCGCGTTGCACGGTTATTGCAAGAAAACTATCCATCATACAAGGATCGTTATGGTGTCATTCGAAAGCTCTGTTTATGCCCTTTCAGGGATAGGTACTTGTTTTACGTTCTGGGTCTTATTTAGGCATGAAAATGATCACGTAAACAGCCCTATTTTGGCTAAAAACACCCCGCTGTGCGGTACACATAAATAAACCGCATAGGCCGCTCGTAAGGTGTTAAAATGTGTTTAAGGAAGGTCATGGAGCAGCTAAGGTAACATTTAATGACATAAAAAGATTGAATACCATGTCTTCATAACTATTTTATGGGTTTGATACAAAATACAATTGGTTGGAAACATCTATTCAAGTTTGTAATGAGCGCAATAGCAGAATTTAGGAATTTTAGGGGGTAGGGGTAAACTGAGCTTTTAAAAAGTATGATCCACCAAATAGATTTTGGTAAACTTTTGAAAATTATATTGTCACATACGTATAGAAGTAATACAAAAAAATTGAAAACTATTGCAATTTGTTTTAGGTTACCCCCTAAATTTCCACAGGTTGCCCGGACTAATATTAGTGGGTGTTTGTGTACATGGGTGTGTGTGTGTGTTCGCTTTCTCTCTCTCTTTCTCTTGTTCTCTCTCTCTCTTTGCTATCCTTTCCTTCCACTTGCCCTTACTCTCGGGTTTGCTATCTCTACTAGAATTAAGTCCTACCCACCTCTCTGGGATCGTAAGGTCTGTGTGGTCACTGTATTTATGTAAATCTCTCTCTCTCTTTCTCTCAAGATGGCCCATTCATTCCTCTTTAAGAGCTTTTACTGTATATCTTCCTTAACGTGGCTTTCCTTTCCTTGATATAATTCACTACAGATTGCCACCAGATTGTCTCTTTATTTGTGTCTCTACTGACCTTTATTTCTGTATGCCTTAATTTTAATGTTAAGGGGGCCCACCTCGCTTTTTTCTCTTTCTCTCCCTTTTGCTTTGGGTTGTATCCATTCGACCCCCTTCAGCCTACTGTTTTAAGACATTCACCTGCATCCAGGTGTCAATATTTTCCTGGCGAGCGGTAGCGAGCCAGCATATATATATTTTTGTTTTGAGAGCAAGCTAAATTTTTAAATTTTTCGATAGAAAAATGTTTCTGGCGAAGCCGGATTTCTCCTTACAATGCTGGCTCGCTATCGCTCACCAGGAAGAAATCAACACCTGGATGGGGATAAACGGCTTAAAATAGTTGGCTGAATGGTGCCGAATGGATACAAACCAGAGAAAGAGAGAAAAGGAGAGAAAGAGAACAAAATACAGGTGACCCCCCTTAATATGGCACACGCTCTTATTTATAATGGTAATATAAATAAATATCGATTATGTTAAACCATTGTTATTCGTTTATCGTGCAATATACACAGTTAGCAGTGCTCGATAACAATGAATGAACACAGAAATATACCATTGTTATTCGTTTATCGTGCAATATACACAGTTAGCAGTGCTCGATAACAAAGAATGAACACATAAATATCTCCATGTAATATACTATATTTATGTCATTCATAGATTCATAATATTGTTTTTATCTTGTCCTCTGAATTAAGGGGGGTAACCTGTTTTGTTTCTGTTTCTCTCCTTTTCTCTCTTTCTCTGACTTGTATCCATTCAGCCCCATTCAGTCAACTGTTTTAAGACGTTTATCCCCATCCAGGTGTCAATTTCTTCATGGCGAGCGATAGCGAGCTAGCATTGTATGGAGAAATCCGGCTTTGCCGGATACATTTTTCTATCGAAAAATTTACAAATTTAGCTTGCTGTCAAACAAGAATATAAATGCTGGGTCGCTAACGCTCGCCAGGAAAATATTGACACCTGGTTGGGGGTAAACGTCTTAAAACAGCAAGCTGAATGGGACCGAATGGATACAAGCCAAAGAAAGAGGGAGAGACAGGGAAAACACGCGAGGTGGGCCCCCTTAACTTATCTGCCCCATCTGCCCTACCCGGTGTCATCCATCCTCTCCAGTATATTTGGTTGTCCATAATTTCCGTTCAGTCGATTATCTTCCACTATTATTTGTCACTGTTACTGTCCCATCTGTCCACCCTTAACCCCTTCGGTACCGCGACGTCATTTTAGCTTTATTCTAGCTATACTTAGACGATTTTGTGCAGCTTAAGAAGGATCTGTGGTAGTTAAAAAGGATTACTTGAGATAGGATGTAGTCTTTTAATGTGTAGACGTCCTTCCTAAGCTGAATTAAATCGTCTAATAGTTGTCAGAATATAATGAGAAGGACGTCACCGGTACAGAAGGGGTTAAGTCTCTTCCCTATCCTCTTGAACATCTGCCAATATTCCTATCTCATTTCCCTCTGTCCCCTCGACCCCCCTTATATACACCTGTCCCATACGTCCACCCACAAGTCTCTTCTCTGTCCCATCCGTCCACTCCACCCACAAGTCTCTTCTCTGTCCCATCCGTCCACCCACAAGTCTCTTCTCTGTCCCATCCGTCCACCCACAAGTCTCTTCTCTGTCCCATACGTCCACCCACAAGTCTCTTCTCTGTCCCATCCGTCCACCCACAAGTCTTTTCTCTGTCCCATCCGTCCACCCACAAGTCTCTTCTCTGTCCCATCCGTCCACCCACAAGTCTCTTCTCTGTCCCATCCGTCCACCCTCATGTCTCTTCTCTGTCCCATCCGTCCACCCTCAAGTCTCTTCTCTGTCCCATCCGTCCACCCACAAGTCTCTTCTCTGTCCCATCCGTCCACCCACAAGTCTCTTCTCTGTCCCATCCGTCCACCCACAAGTCTCTTCTCTGTCCCATCCGTCCACCCACAAGTCTCTTCTCTGTCCCATCCATCCACCCACAAGTCTTTTCTCTGTCCCATCCGTCCACCCACAAGTCTCTTCTCTGTCCCATCCGTCCACCCACAAGTCTTTTCTCTGTCCCATCCGTCCACCCTCAAGTCTCTTCTCTGTCCCATCCGCCCACCCACAAGTCTCTTCTCTGTCCCATCCGTCCACCCACAAGTCTCTTCTCTGTCCCATCCGTCCACCCTCAAGTCTCTTCTCTGTCCCATCCGTCCACCCACAAGTCTCTTCTCTGTCCCATCCGTCCACCCACAAGTCTCTTCTCTGTCCCATCCGTCCACCCACAAGTCTCTTCTCTGTCCCATCCGTCCACCCTCAAGTCTCTTCTCTGTCCCATCCGTCCACCCACAAATCTCTTCGCTGTCCCATCCATCCACCTACAAGTCTCTTCTCTGTCCCATCCGTCCACCCACAAGTCTCTTCTCTGTCCCATCCGTCCACCCACAAGTCTCTTCTCTGTCCCATCCGTCCACCCTCAAGTCTCTTCTCTGTCCCATCCGTCCACCCACAAGTCTCTTCTCTGTCCCATCCGTCCACCCACAAGTCTCTTCTCTGTCCCATCCGTCCACCCTCAAGTCTCTTCTCTGTCCCATCCGTCCACCCACAAGTCTCTTCTCTGTCCCACCCGTCCACCCACAAGTCTCTTCTCTGTCCCATCCGTCCACCCACAAGTCTCTTCTCTGTCCCATCCGTCCACCCTCAAGTCTCTTCTCTGTCCCATCCGTCTACCGACAAGTCACTTCGCTGTCCCATCCGTCCACCTACAAGTCTCTTCTCTGTCCCATCCGTCCACCCTCAAGTCTCTTCTCTGTCCCATCCATCCACCCACAAGTCTCTTCTCTGTCCCATCCGTCCACCCTCAAGTCTCTTCTCTGTCCCATCCGTCCACCCACAAGTCTCTTCTCTGTCCCATCCGTCCACCCACAAGTCTCTTCTCTGTCCCATCCGTCCACCCACAAGTCTCTCCTCTGTCCCATCCGTCCACCCACAGGTCTCTTCTCTGTCCCATCCATCCACCCACAAGTCTTTTCTCTGTCCCATCCGTCCACCCACAAGTCTCTTCTCTGTCCCATCCGTCCACCCACAAGTCTCTTCTCTGTCCCATCCGTCCACCCTCAAGTCTCTTCTCTGTCCCATCCGTCCACCCACAAGTCTCTTCTCTGTCCCATCCGTCCACCAACAAGTCTCTTCTCTGTCCCATCCGTCCACCCTCAAGTCTCTTCTCTGTCCCATCCGTCCCCCCACAAGTCTCTTCTCTGTCCCATCCGTCCACCCACAAGTCTCTTCTCTGTCCCATCCGTCCACCCACAAGTCTCTTCTCTGTCCCATCCGTCCACCCTCAAGTCTCTTCTCTGTCCCATCCGTCCACCCACAAGTCTCTTCGCTGTCCCATCCATCCACCTACAAGTCTCTTCTCTGTCCCATCCGTCCACCCACAAGTCTCTTCTCTGTCCCATCCGTCCACCCTCAAGTCTCTTCTCTGTCCCATCCGTCCACCCTCAAGTCTCTTCTCTGTCCCATCTGTCCACCCTCAAGTCTCTTCTCTGTCCCATCTGTCCACCCTCAAGTCTCTTCTCTGTCCCATCTGTCCACCCTCAAGTCTCTTCTCTGTCCCATCCGTCCACCCACAAGTCTCTTCTCTGTCCCATCCATCCACCCACAAGTCTTTTCTCTGTCCCATCCGTCCACCCACAAGTCTCTTCTCTGTCCCATCCGTCCACCCACAAGTCTCTTCTCTGTCCCATCCGTCCACCCCCAAGTCTCTTCTCTGTCCCATCCGTCCACCCACAAGTCTCTTCTCTGTCCCATCCGTCCACCCACAAGTCTCTTCTCTGTCCCATCCGTCCACCCTCAAGTCTCTTCTCTGTCCCATCCGTCCACCCACAAGTCTCTTCTCTGTCCCATCCACCACCACAAGTCTCTTCTCTGTCCCATCCGTCCACCCTCAAGTCTCTACTCTGTCCCATCCGTCCACCCTCAAGTCTCTTCTCTGTCCCATCTGTCCACCCTCAAGTCTCTTCTCTGTCCCATCTGTCCACCCTCAAGTCTCTTCTCTGTCCCATCTGTCCACCCTCAAGTCTCTTCTCTGTCCCATCCGTCCACCCTCAAGTCTCTTCTCTGTCCCATCCGTCCACCCACAAGTCTCTTCTCTGTCCCATCCGTCTCTTCTCTGTCCCATCCGTCCAACCCTCAAGTCTCTTCTCTGTCCCATCTGTCCACCCTCAAGTCTCTTCACTGTCCCATCTGTCCACCCTCAAGTCTCTTCTCTGTCCCATCTGTCCACCCTCAAGTCTCTTCTCTGTCCCATCCGTCCACCCTCAAGTCTCTTCTCTGTCCCATCCGTCCACCCTCAAGTCTCTTCTCTGTCCCATCTGTCCACCCTCAAGTCTCTTCTCTGTCCCCTTGACCCTCCTGATATACACCTGTCCCATCCGTCCACCCTCAAGTATATTCTCTGTCCCATCTAGTCCGTGGTGTTATCTTCAGTCTTATCCTTGGGGGCTTTCTTAAGGGGGGATACCTGTTTTTTGTATTTTTACCTCCTTTTCTCTCTTTCTCTGGCTTGTATCCATCCAGCCCCATTCAGCTAACTGTTTTAAGATGTTTATCCCCATCCAGGTGTCGATTTCTTCTTGGCGAGCGATAGCAAGCCAATATTGTATGAAGAAATCCGGCTTCGCCGAAGACATTTTTCTATTGAAAAATGTACAAACATAGCTTGCTGTCAAAACAAATATATATATATATGCTGGCTCGCTACCGCTCGCCAGGAAAATATTAACACCTGGTGTCCAAACTCTGATATGGACAGTCTTACTTTAAGTATTACATTAAGTCTTTAGTATTAGGTTTGTGGGATCAATAATTATATAGAATAATTAAGAGGTTAATAATTATGTTCTGTATTGGATATTGGGTAATCTATCATTCATATGAACTTAGGTAATTATAATTGGGAGGGAAAATATATACCTACCTATTCGCGCATGCGTGATATCGGCGTACCTCCCGCGAATATGGTGAGGGCCCCGCACTCTATACCTAGCCACCACATCAACCTTGACTGCCTACACTCTCGTGTTTCACCCCACCTTTCGCCCCATTAGTATAGTACTTAGCTCATCAATTCTCCATATATCCATACTAATCCATAGGTCATTAATCATCATTCCCATCACTTATCCAATATAGTGGCCCCTTTCTTTGTGCATTAACTCTGTCCTATTAACTAACACTCCCGTGTCCCACACGCCATCTTTTAACATCGCCATGGCTCAACAAGACAACTAGGTCCTGCAGCACTAGCACCAGTATTCAGGTGATATAATGTATTGTATGGTATTCAGATACAGTCCACTAAATCATCTTAACCACGAATATCCACATAATATATGGTCCTTCGTCCATCCCAGTGTGTTCGTCAGCCGGGCCTCCATTGTTTACTTGCCGGTGCGTATGATGGCCTCTCCTCTCCCGCGATTTTTTGCTCGTTTTTCGGCCGCGAGGGTTTTCCTGATTTTCCAACATGGCGCATGTTTTTTTTAGGCATGGAGCAGCAGGAGGTGGTGTAGGGGAAGGTTTTGAGCCAGAGAGGGCTATTTACCCTGGCCTCATCAAAATGGTGGCAATAATAGGCCATTCATATGTGCGCGAATTATACATAGATAAGCCTATCTACCACCCCCACTACACCATCAAAACTCTTGCCGCCCCAGGGGCTAGAAAAAGTACCTTGCGTAGCACTGAAGCGTGGGACCATTTGGTTGGCTGGCGTCCTGACTTATCATACCTGGTAATAGGTGGTAATGATATTAGGTCAGGCGTTGCCCCTAAAGAACTGGCCAATCAAATCCAGGAGTTGGCCAGAGATATCGAGAGTCATACAGGAGGTCACTGTTACATAATCGGCATAGAAAAGTGCCAGAATCCATGAGGAGTCGAACCCGCCGAGTTTAACCGTATCCGAAACTCCATCAATCAATTGAATATGCACTAAATTTAACTAACCCATAGATTGCATTTTTCTGATTAACTAAATTTAAAGTTCAATAGGTCTTGTTCTTTCTGATTAAGCCTAACTAAATCTAAATTTAAAGATATCTATTGGCTTTTCTAAATTATTAGTAAATCTTGATGCATCTAATTTAACCCTGTTTTTCAAAATTTCTGTGAAAGCCAAACTTTTCAATTCACATTGCGGTATCTAAATTCTAAATTTTGAAGGGTTGTATTTTGGGTTTTAACATTTGGTGATTTCAGCACTAGGCGGGCGCGTACATTTAATTCTACAGTACTAATGTCACCCATGTTCTGATAGTTTGCCATTTATCCCATCGCTCGCGTTTAGTATTAGGTCCAAACCCGAGTTTGATCGGCTATTTATCACCATGTCTTGTTAATATATCCTATTTTTTCTTCCTTTTTTCTCTTACCGTTGCTCGCGTTTAGTGTTAGAACCTGAGTTTGATCGGCGGAAGATTTCCTGTTTCGAGTAAACTGTCGTAAAAATCTAGGATTTGCAATTTCCATTTGTTTTAGACTAAGGGTGACAATATGGACGCTCTAGCCCAAGGCAAACGCCGTGGGGCAGGTACGTCTTAAAGGTTCATTGACTGTCCTGTCAAATGATTTAGGTGAGTTCTTGGAAACCGCAACTCGGGTAGAAGTTGAGGCAAAACTGCATAGCGTGCAGACCCAAGTGCCCAAGTTTGAGGCCAATCAAGAGGTCTTGTTGCCGCTATATACCTCAGACGATGAATATTTTAAGGAGAACCAAGCGGATACCATCTACTTATTTGATATCTATGGGATAATCGTCAATTTAAAGGAGAAATTGGGTAAACCAGAAGGGCAAACTCGATCCGACAACAAGAAAGGATCGGGAATTAATTTGCCGCACCTGATCCTACCCACCTTCGCTGGCGACCCCACATTATGGACTGGGTTTTGGGACATGTTCAGATGTGTGGTGCATGAAAGGACTGACTTAACCCCCTCTGACTCATATGACGCTAGTGCGTCATATGAACTTATCTTAATATCTCTCTAATAAGCTATATGACGCTCTAGCGTCATTTAGGCCTCAGTAAGTTAGGTAAGTTAGATCAGAATCTGTCGAATGGTGGCAACCCCAAGTTCCTCCGACTTCTAACGGTCCCTCAGTGAGATTTTGACTGTTGTGGGGATAATACCGTGCGGTCCGCCTCCTCGTCAGTAAGTTAACTATTTCAATCTGAGGGTGTTAAAGTGCAATTAAAAATTTGACATACTTAAAGGGTCAGTTAGAGGGGGATGCCTATAAATAGAAGGCTTCATGGTTGAGGGTGCAAGTTACGCCCCTGCCTTAGACTTGCTTCAACAAACCTTCGGGCATCCCGACAGAGTAAAAGCGGCACATATCAATCATGCATTTCCATAACCTTGTCGCCCCTAAATGTCAGGCCGTAGAACTAAAGGCTTTCTACGCCAACATGGAGAGTGCGATGAGGTCTATGACTAGTCAACAGGTGAGTCTGGAAGAATTCTGTGTGGTTACATTGCTGAATAAATTGCCATCACCAGTTAAGGAGACCATTAGGAGGGAGATGGGTGAGCAAAGCCTAGATTACAAGACTTTCACACAGTGTTTACAGGCAGAACTGTATAACATGGTTGGTCAGGACTCCCCAGGAAAAATTATGCCCGTGGCTACGGCTGCATTCTCAACACAGAGTGGTAGTAGCCGGTTCCCATGTAAACTGTGCGGTGGGAATAACCATCCCTGGTATAAATACTTTAAGCATAAAACGGAACCGCTCAAAATCAAAAGAGCTCGGCAACTACGACTCTGTGCGGGATGTCTCTCCAGTGATCATGGTAGTAATGGGTGCACTAACCCTAACATCAAAAATTGTAGGTATTGCCAGGGTAAGCACTTTCACTCCCTGTGCCCAAAACAGAGAGAGGCAAGACTGGCAAGTGGGGGTACTACTAGGGAAGAGTCAACACCTACAACCTCAACAACAATGTCTGTAAGTATGAATAAGCAAACTGTGATCCTACCCACAGTTCAGCTGCCTGTAAAGGGTAGACACAGGAAAAGTATAAAAATCAGATCGTTACTAGACCAATGCTCACAGAGGACCTTCGTGAAGAAATCCGTACTACCGTCCCTTTCATACTAAACCGTGGGGATGGAAGAATTACGGCTTCATGGTTTCACCGGAACTCAAACCCCTTGTGAGTATACTATTGTAGCACTGAAATATTTACATCGGGGTAGGTTCCATCGTCTCGAAGCAATTGTGGTCGAGGAACTTCCCGAACATAAAGGTGAGTCTAGTCTTAATGCTGAAATGACTAGTTTAAAGCACCATGGCATTAAATTGGCCGATTCATGCGTCACAGAGACAGCACAGCTGGAGGTACTAATTGGTGCCGACTATTACTACAACATAGTGAGACTTGATTATAAACAGGTAGGTAATTTGGTTTTACTTCCAACCAAATTCGGATATGCACTGAGTGGTTCTTATGCGGCATCCACATCCAGCTCCAATACTGAGGTTGTAACAATTCTAAAAGTGGCAGTAACTCCAGTGGACCAATATATGTCTACTGGACAGTTTCCGTGCAAAGAAGAACTGAATGCTTTGTGGGATATAGACCACATTGGCATATCACCCAAAGAACATTCGCAAGCCGAACGGCAAGCTTTGATCAGTTATGAGGAGACAGTCACCTACGAGCCTGAGAGTCAACAATATCAGGTACGTCTGCCATGGACTGAATTAAAAGAACAGTTGCCCACCAATAAAGGTTTGGCTGTTGGGAGATTACGAGGTCTACAAAAGAAATATATAGCTGAGCCTAAGTTTTGTGACCAATATTCACAGGTAATTTCTGATCAACTGTCGCGGGGTTTCATCGAGGAGGTTCCTTTCGATGACTCTGTCTCATGTCATTATCTGGTGCATCACGGGGTTGTAAAACAGAGCAAGACTACACCGGTACGTATTGTGTTTGACTGTTCCGCCAAAATCGTCAAACACAAACCCAGTCTAAACGACTGTCTACATACGGGACCCTCTTTAGTACCAGACCTTGCCCACGTTATGTTACGATTCCGTCTGCATCAGTATGCCTGGGTCAGTGACATCGAGAAGGCTTTCTTGATGTTGAAACTTCATGAAGATGACAGGGATTACACTAGGTTTATGTGGCCGAAAGATCCTCTACAATTAGATTCTCCTCTACAGATTGGCATCTGTTGATTATGATATTGTCTTTTGTTCTGAAACCCTTGTCTCTAGTTATAGAGATTATTCTGAACTTCTTATACCTAACTTCAGTAAACCAGTTCTTATTCGGCGTGATTCTATTCCTCGTGCTCATGGAATGAGCTTGTATATTAGATCTGGGTATAATATCCAGCACTTAATTAAGCATATTTGTAAATGCCATGAGATGCAGTTAGTTAAAGTTTCCAGCAAGTATCATAATCATTACATTTTTAGCCTGTACAGAAATCCTGATGTTAACAATGACATATATGACTGCCTCTTAACAGCCATGGCTTCAATACAGTCTGTAGATGTCAAATCATCCTTTATTTGTGTTGGTGATGTCAATGCGCATCATCAAGAGTGGTTGAACTCGGTCTCTCCAACTAATAGAAATGGTCTTGCTGCCTTGGATTTTGCAAACTTATCTGGTTGTGAACAGCTAATCCAAGGACCTACTCATATGTCTGGAAATTGTCTTGATCTAGTACTAACAGATATTCCTGGCATTGTAGAAACCTCCGTTCTTGTACCTGTTGGCACTTCCGACCACAATGCCATCATGTGTAAAATTAATCTTGATTTTTCTGTTCCTGATATTACTCTCTCACGTAAAGTTTACCTTAAATCCCGGGTTAACTGGGACAACGTTTGTAATGATGTTTGTAATATTGAGTGGAATCTCATACTAAGATCTCATGACCCGGTTTCAGCTCTCAACAATTCCCTTCTTGGTATTCCAAAATTGGTTCGCAAAAGAGTTCCATCAAAAAACAATTAAGTCTCGTATGAGGGATAAAGCATGGTTTAACCCTTTACTAGCGGCGCTCGACTTAAGTCGAGTGAAAGAAACTGGGAGAAAACGGGTGAAAAATGGGTGAAGATCGAGTGAAAATGGGTGGAACAGTAATGAACCATACGTCCGACATCTGTGGCCTCCCGGCCCACACTAACTTCAGTTTCCCCACCGCACGGGTGGATGACAGTGTGACCAATAGTTAGCGAAAAGTGAACAATGTAGCAAAATCAGCTAAACTTCCATCTTTGAGGTAACACTGTCAGGGCTGTGGTGTCATTGTGTAGCGATTTCCGCCTAGTTTTTGGCACAATACAGTTCCTTTCATGCTGATGGTTGATATAGCAGTCAGAATGGCCTGAAAAGGCCCAAAACGGCCACATACCCCCTTCTAGACAAGGGTTAATGATGAATGCAAGCGTGCATTTGATGACAAACAGGCTGCATATCGTCTATGGAGGCGTAATCAAACCCCCTTGCATTGGAAAAGTATGTTTTTAAAAGGCCAGCTGCGCAGAGAGTTTATGATAGTGCTGAGAGGGATTATAACTCCCATCTTCAGGATGTTCTGGTAGGAGCTACACAGCCTCATAAATGGTGGTCTGCTTTGAAGTCCTCTTTATTTGGAATAGATTCCTCCATGCCTCCTCTTTGTGATTCTGATGGCTCCATCTCTTTTGATCCATTATCGAAGGCCAATATTCTACCAAATATTTTTATTAATAAGCTGAGTAATCAGGAATTGTCTTTTCCATTGACATGTTTCCCTAGACCCAACCTCAATTCAATGGCATTCAAATCAGCTGAACTGAATAGGTACTTGCTGGATCTTGATACCTATGGTGGCACAGACCCGGATGGGTTTTTCCCTCTCTTTTTTTAAGAAGGTTGCAGTGGTCTTGGCACCTAAATTGGCCGTGGTGTTTAGGTTGCTTTTGAAATCAGGTAGTTTTCCTATTTGCTGGCGTAAGGCTAGTATCACTCCTCTTCCAAAGGGAAATACTGCCTCATCATCTCCTTATGACTATCGCCCTATCTCCATTACGCCTATCCTATCCAAGCTCTATGAGAGGCTTTTGTCCAGACGCCTTTCCTCTTATTGTAATAGTCATAATTTGATACCAAACTCACAGTTTGGTTTTCGTAAGGGACTGGGTACATGTGATGCACTTCTGACACTCGCCCATGACTTTCAATCTTCATTGGACCAGGGACATGAGTCTCGTGTCGTGGCTATTGCCTTTAGTTCTGCTTTTGACTTAGTCAACCATAAAGCACTTCTGTATAAGTTACAGCTCATCGGTATTGGTGGCAATTTTTTAAGGATCTTTAAAGATTTTTTGACGAAAAGATCTCAGTCTGTGGTCATTGATGGGTGTCATTCCCCTTCTGTTACTGTTGTTTCTGGTGTTTCACAAGACAGTGTCCTTGGGTCTTTGCTTTTTATTATTTTTACTGCTGACCTGTGTTCCGAACTTGAAAATAAACTAATCTCCTATGCCGATGATACAACCTTATATGCGTCAATTCCATCACCAGTTGATCGACACGAAATTGCTACTGCTCTGAATAGGGACTTAGCCAAAATTACATCATGGTGTGAACTTTGGGGTATGAAACTTAATGCTAGTAAAACACCAACATTATCATCAGCAGATCTCGTACCTTGGATCCTGCCCATCCTTATCTACAAGTTTCTGGCGAGCAAATTGAGAATGTGGATACTCTGCGTTTGTTAGGAGTTACTCTGGATCCCAAACTTACTTTTGAAAAGCATATTCGTTCATTCTCCTCTTCCATTTCCCCAAAAAATTGGTCTGCTTTGCAAGTGTTATAAAACGTTTGCTTGTGACGCCACAGTTATCAAGTCTTTTTATGCCTTTATTTTGCCACAATTCGAGTACTGCTCACCTGTCTGGTTGTCAACAGCTGACTGCCATCTCAAGTTGCTTGACAGGTCACTAAACTCTATCAGTTTTATTCTACCTCATTTGTCTCTTGATCTGTGTCATCGACGTAAAGTTGGTGCCCTTAGTCTTTTATTTAAAGTTTTTAACAACCCTAAGCATCCCTTACATGGGGTTCTGCCAGGGCCCTATGTCCGGGCTCGTGCAACTAGATTCACAAGCAACCTTAATGATCTTGCCATCTATCTATCTATCTATTGCCTGACGCCGTGATCCCCGAAGGGGTGACGACGAACGAACCGCCCCCATGCACCTCTGTCCCCAGTCAGTCGATGCCCCTCCCCCCAACCAGCACCACCTTCGTTCATGTACTTCCTCACTCCATCCTTCCACCTCATATTCGGTCTACCTCTCCCCCTCTGTCCCTCCACCTCGCTCTCATACACCCTCTTAGTCATTCTCTCGCTTTCCATACGTTCCATATGGCCGAACCATCTCAAGTTGTTCCTTTTCACACTTTCCAGCACATCTACCTCCACACCACACCTCCTTCTTACTTCCTCATTAGTCTGTCTGTCTATCCCTCCATGTAACTCCGCACGCACTCCTTAAGTAATTCATTTCCACTGCTCTCACTCTTGGTCTGAGTCTCTCAACCAACGTCCATGCTTCGCTTCCGTAAGTCAGTGTCGGGATTACCACACTGTCATGCAAGGACTTCTTCAATTCCATACTGACCACCCTATTTCTTGTTACTGCTTTTAGCGTTCCTACAACCCTCTTCCCCTGTTGTACCCTCTCCCGCACCTCTTCATCCATAGTCCCATCTTTACTCAACACACTGCCCAGATACTTAAAAGAGTTGACGATCTCCATAGCCTGACCGTTCAGCTTCACCTCACACTCTGTGACTTCACCCCTATCGAAGACCATAACCTTGCTCTTCCCCGTATTTACCTTCAAATTCCATTTTTCGCACACTGCTTCAAACTCATTTACCAGACCCTGCAACTCCCATTCATTATCACTCATCAGAACTGTATCATCCGCAAACAGCAGTATAGGTAGCTTCCACTCAATTCCCTCCCTTTCAGCGGTACACCAACATCCACTGCTCTTGATAGTATTTCTTTCATAACTCCATCCATATATACAGTAAACAACCACGGGGACATCACACACCCCTGTTTCAAACCAACATTCAGGTCAAAGAACTCACTCTGCTCACTCTCCACACGTACTGCCGCCTTTGCACCCTCATACATGCTCTTCACTGCTTTCAGCAACTTGCCCTCTACTCCGTATATTCTAAGTACTTTCCACAAACCTTCTCTATCCACTCTGTCATAGGCCTTCTCCAAGTCCATAAAGGCAACATACACCTTTTGTTTCTTCTCCAGATACTTCTCCACAACACAATTCAGGGTAAAAATCTGATCTACACATCCTCTTCCCTTCCTAAAACCTCCCTGCTCGTCGCCTATCCATTTCTCCATTCTCACTCTCACTCTCTCAATCACTACCCTACTGTATACCTTCCCTATCTTGCAATGAGCCGTGTTAATTTTTCTACTACACAGTTTTCACGGTGCTTTGTGCCGGACATGGTTGACTTGTGGAATAAGTTGCCAAATGACCTAGTCAATTCAGCTCATATCTCCATCTTTAAGTCTAGAGTTAATGCTTTTTTGCAGCATTAAGTCTAATTTTTAAATTTATTTAATCTATTTTATTGTTTTATATTTATATTTGTTATCCTGCACTGCATAATATTTTATTATTCATTTTATCTGTGTTGAATATATGTATATATACAGTACAGTATATATTTTTTGCTGTTTTTTTTTTTTTTCCCTAAAGATGCCGTAGTCTCTCTCCAGTGCCTCCGGGTGTTTTGTGTGGATTCATCTTGCTGGTGTTTCTGCACCCTGGTTGGAGACTTCGGCATATCATATAATAATAATAATAATAATAATAATAATCTGTAATCGGTTCAGGGTTGTCCTTTTCGGTGCTACCTGTTCTCAATTTCTCCTTAACGCGACCATCCTTTACCCGGGAACGGCGAGGAGGGGGGTAATGAACTAGCTCCCCATGGGCGAGCATATGGACTCCATTCAGGCCTATAATCGTCATTTTACGATAAATATCGTTATTACCTATTCATATGAGCCTATTTTACCTTCACTATGAAGATAGTAACCTGTAACAACAATCAAACCAGTGAAAATATAATTTTTCTGGTCAAAATCGCGAATATAGATGGACCAGCCCATTCATGAATTTTGGAGAAAATTGAGGCAACCCCTCCCTCCACAAGGCCTCAAGCCACACTGAGCCTACTCATACACACACTCGCTTGTGTAACACACCTGCTAGGCACGTAAGCACATTCCCCACACAGTTTGCTAATGATAGCAAAAAAATATACCAACAAATTAGGGGATAACAGGGAAAATAGGTGATAATTGAAGGTGGAGGGGAAAGGGAGGAAGGAGGGGATGTGGAGGAGTGATATGAGGTATAGGGAAAAAAAAAAAAAAAAATTGTTTAGTGCTGTTTAACCCTTAATTAGCGGCTCACCACATAAGTCGTATTTAATAAAGCTGGACTATGTGGCGGCGCTCGACATAGGTCGAGTGGCAATTTCAGCACATAATGTTGCTGAGAGAGAGAGAGACAAGTGGTGGCAGGAGAGTAGCGAGCGTATGACTGCTCCAGACCACCGCGGCGAACATACTGACACGAATCCCAGCTCCCTCCTCCCTCTCTCACTCGCTATATAAGGAATTGTATCGGGAAAGTGGCTAATTACATGCTTTTTGCACTCGCGTTGCACGGTTATTGCAAGAAAACTAGCCATCATAAAAGGATCGTTATGGTGTCATTCGAAAGCTCTGTTTATGCCCTTTCAGGGATAGATACTTGTTTTACGTTCTGGGTCTTATTTAGGCATGAAAATGATCACGTAAACAGCCCTATTTTGGCTAAAAACACCCCGCTGGGCGGTACATATAAATAAACCGCATAGGCCGCTCTTAAGGTGTTAAATGGTATTTTTAGGCCTCCCTCTTAAGAGCTTTGCCGCCGTTGCCTCTTAAGCCGTTGCCTCTTAAAACCTCTTAAGAGGTTTTCCGCCGTTTACGGGTTAACCCTTAACTGGCGGCGCCCGGCTATTGTCGAGTGAAATAAATGTGGCCTATGTGGCGGGTCATGGCTATTGTCGAGTGTAATTTTGAGCACACAATGTGCTCTGAGAGAGAGCGGAGCGGTGGGAGGAGCGTAGGTTACCTCATGACCGCTCGCCATGGTGGCCGTGGAGCTACTGAGATGTACTCCTTTGTACTCCACCCTCTCTCACTCGTTTCACACGTAATAATGTAAGAAAATGACCGTATTTTACCGATTTTGCCCTTCAGTTGCACAATCGTTGCAAGACAACCAGTGATCGTAGAAGGATGGTTCTGGTGTCATTGGAAAGCTGAATTAACGGTCTTTCAGGGATACATACTTGTATTACGCTCTGGCTCTTGTTTATGCATGAAAACTAGCACGGAAACAAGCTCGTTTACGGTAAAACCCCCCGCTGGGCGGCACAGTCAAATATACTCCACCACCCGCTCTTTGAGTGTTAAGCATCTTTCTCTTGTTGATGCAGACCCGGAGTTGGTGCAGGAAATTAGGGCCGGGCTATATATCGATAACATCCAAGGTACGGGGGATAATGAAAGTTCCCTCGTCCATGCTTACGATATGGCTCGTGAAGTAATGGATAATGCCCATTTATTCCTGCGCCAATGGGCCATAAATAGTCCCGTCTTGAGAAGGGTGCTGCAGAGGGATGGTGTTGCTGCGGAAAAACAGGATTTGGTGAGAGTACTAGGCCTGGTGTGGAAAACTGACTCTGATTCTCTTTCCTTTGGAGTTCAGTATGCTCCTTTTGAACAGGTTACAAAGCGTGAGCGTTAAAGGTTTGCTGCCAAGCTCTTTGATCCTTTGGGTGTTGTGTTGCCTGTATCAATAAGGTCTCGAATCTTTCTCCAACAATTGTGGAGACTGAAATTGGGTTGGGACGATGATCTCTCTGTGGACCTGCAAGCGGAATGGCGGGGGATAGTGGATGACATGGTTCTCTGTAGTTGTATTGAGTTCTCTAGGAGGATCTGTTTCAGAAAGACTGTTTCCCTGCATGCATTTGCTGACGCAAGCAGTATCACTTACTGGACTGCTATATATCTAGTCAGTCCAGAGGGTAGCCACTTGGTCATGGCAAAGGCTAAGGTGGCCCCCATCAATCCCTTTCCATCCCTAAATTGGAATTGACTGCAGTTCTGCTAGCCGCCAGAATAATTAACTTCGTTGAGAATTCCTATAAAGATAAACTTCATATCTCTGAAACCTATGTGTGGAGTGACAGTCAAATTACGCTACACTGGATTCACAATCAAAAGAAACTGCCAGTGTATGTCACTAACCGCATCGACGAGATACATGCCCTAGTCCCGACTGCTTATTTCCGGTATGTGTCGACTAAAGAGAACCCAAGTGATATGGTATCTCGAGGCGTGTCTGCTAGATGTTTGAGTTCTACTGCGTTGTGGTGGAATGGGCCTACATGGCTCCCGAAACCCGATGGATGGACTGAGAATATAGATCTCCATCAGCAGCCCGCTGGTATCGTGACCCAAATTGTAGGCACGGTGCCCCAAGATGACACACAGTTATGGGACTGGCACAAATATAGCAGCTATGAAAGATTGCAGTGTGTCACAGCATGGGTGATACGTTTTGTAAATAATTTGAAGGCAAAAAGAAATAGCCTGGCCCCACAGGTAGTGCTCATCTCAACGTACAAGAAATTAGAACTGCAGATAATGTTTTACTCATATTATGACAAAAGGAGACCTATTCGCAGGAACTTGAAATAATGGTGAAAGGTAAACAGTCCAGAAATAACTTAATCAACCAGTTAGGACTACACCTGAAGGGAGGTATAATTCATTGTGGAGGCATATTGAGGTTAGCGGCTATCTCAGAATCATGCAAGTATCCTAAACTACTGCCCTCCAAACATCCCTTGACCCCCCTGATAATTGATCGGTGACATCGGCTCTGTTGCCATTACGGGGTCGGTCACGTGGTTACCTAAGTTCGTCAAAAATGGTGGGTGCCTAAACTCAGGCAGGTGGTGAAAGGTGTACTGGGTAAATGTCTGAAATGTCTGAAATGTCGTCGGGTAAAAGGTAAGCCCTACGACTATGCAGGACTGCCACCTTTACCAGCCCTGCGAACCACCCCTGGAGACCCGTATAAGGTCACTGGGGTGGACTATAGCAGAGCAATCCCGATCAAGGTCTCGCCGACCATAAAGGCTTACATCACCAGAGCGATTCACATCGAAGTAGTCATCAACCTCACTTGTGACAGTTTCCTCCACGCATTCAGGAGGTTCTGTAGTCGACAGGGATTTCCCCGGATCATTTTAAGTGACAATGCCAGCACTTTTGTTGGGGCCTCTAGGTACTTGTCGGACATTTGTAATCACCCTAAAGTTCAGTCCCACCTTGGCAGTGTTCAATGTGAGTGGCGGTTTATCACGGCTAGGGCGCCGTGGTTTGGCGCTATATGGGAAAGGGCCATCGACATTGTCAAGGCGGGGTTGAAGAAGGTGTTGGGACGTGCCTTAATTTCCTTGGAGGAATTGACTACTCTACTGTTGGAAATTGAGGCCACTATCAATGATCGTCCCTTGTATTATGCTTCCGGAGACTTAGGGGATCTTACCCCTAAAACACTCTCTGTGTTGGTGCGGGGTCATCGGTTGCGGGATCTTCCTGATGATAATGAAGTGGAGGATGGGTTGGAAGATCCAGACTACATAAATAAGATGTAATTTCAGCCAGATACCAATATATTCGCAAACTGTCGAAAGATATCTGGCGACGCTGGTCTAACGAGTATCTGGTGACCCTCAGAGAGGCGCATAAGTGTAAGCTGAGACCAATAATTGGTCGGTGGCCAGATATCGGTGATGTCGTCACCATCCATGACGAGGGTCCACGCGCTTTCTGGAAGTTGGGCCGTATTGTCGAGTTATTGCCCGGTCGAGACGGAGAAGTCCGAGTGGTTGGAGTCCGGACGAAGACTGGAACATATACGCGGCCGACTGTCCGTCTGTACCCTCTTGAGGGGGACATTGAGTGCAAAGAAGACTCCTCAGAGACGCCTGGAGACATTCCCACAGTGGCTACCTCAACCGATCAACCGGTCGACGTACCCAGTGGACGTCCTAGTCGACAGGCGGTTCAAGCATCCTCCCAATCATGGCGGGATAAAATAGCCTCCGGGCTTTTATAGATACTGTATTGTATAAACCTGGTGGCGGGAATATGTCCAAACTCTGATATGGACAGTCTTACTTTAAGTATTACATTAAGTCTTTATATTAGGTTTGTGGGATCAATAATTATATAGAATAATTAAGAGGTTAATAATTATGTTCTGTATTGGATATTGGGTAATCTATCATTCATATGAACTTAGGTAATTATAATTGGGAGGGAAAATATATACCTACCTATTCGCGCATGCGAGATATCGGCGTACCTCCCGCGAATATGGTGAGGGCCCCGCACTCTCTACCTAGCCACCACATCAACCAGACCGACTGCCTACACTATCATGTTTCACCTCACCTTTCGCCCCATTAGTGATAGTACTTTGCTCATCAATTCTCCATCTATCCATACTAATCCATTGGTCATTAATCATCATTCCCATCAATCATCCAATATAGTGGCCCCCTTCTTTGTGAATTAACTCTGTCCTATTAACTAACACTCCCGTGTCCCACACACCATCTTTTAACATAGCCATGGCTCAACAAGACAACTAGGTCCTACAGCACTAGCACCAGTATTCAGGTTATATAATTTATTGTATGGTATTCAGATACAGTCCACTAAATCATCTTAACCACGAATATCCATACCTGGATGGGGGTAAACATCTTAAAACAGTAGGCTGAATGGGGCCGATTGTTGGATACAAGTCAAATAGAGAGGGAGGGAAAGATGAAAAAAAAACGAGGTGGGCTCCCTTAATGAAATGATGTGTGTTATTTAATGCAAGTATATGTTAATGTGTTGGTGTTTATGTCTGTATATCAATGTGTATGATATATGTACTGTACTATATGTGTATATATATCTAAGTGTGCATATATGTATTAGTAATTAATAAGTTAGTTTTTATATGTACAGTGTATCTGTATATGTAAATGTATCTATATGTATTAATTAACGTATTGTAGGAGATGAGTGTGAATGTGTGTTTTGTCTGTGTTTGTTCGTTGTTTTATGTTGTGTTTTGTGTTTTCCCTGTTCTTCCTCTGTCTTGAGGCGGCCATGGCCCCCCCAAGAAAAAATAAAATAAAATCGAATTAAATCGAAAATAAAAATAAAAAACAGGAAAAGTGGGGATTGGGCCGGAGCATATAGATAGATAGATAGATTGTAGGAGAAGGTTGATGTTTGTGTCGCGGGCTGTTTAGGGTTCTCCTATTGTGTGTGTTCAACCTTGTAAAGGAGAACTGTGTGACTACCCTTGGTCTGGGAAGCTTGTGTGGCCCAGGTGCACCCCTTGTCTGAGAGAGAGAGAGAGAAAGAGAATCCATGAAAATATACTCTATGGGGATAATACAAGTTTCATGTCAAGTCTCATCTCCATAGTCCAAAAGATTATAGGGCGTAGCAGTCACAGGAAGACAATCAAACCATATTGCTTTATAGATATACATATAGGCCTACTATAGATGGCATGTGCTACTCCATGCTTCGATAAGGCAGGCTGAGGGATTTGGCAATCCAGGGGTACGTTGAGCCCACCATGATTACTGAAGATACTGTAGTGTGACGTGTGGCCCTTTCTCTCCCCCTGGTCCCTACACTCTCCCTGATGACTGGTTCTCCTCACTCACCTCCTTCCTCCTGCACTTTGAATCTCCACTTCATCCTCTTTTTGCTCTTCATCTTCCACCTCCTCCTCCTCTTATTTATCATGTTGTTCCATCTCTACCTCCTCCTCTTTCTTCTCATCATCTTCCACCTCCTTCTCCTCTTCTTTCTTCTCATCATCTTCCACCTCCACCTCCTCTTCTTTCTTCTCATCATCTTCCACCTCCACCTCCTCTTCTTTCTTCTCATCATCTTCCACCTCCTTCTCCTCTTCTTTCTTCTCATCATCTTCCACCTCCACCTCCTCTTCTTTCTTCTCATTATCTTCCACCTCCACCTCCTCTTCTTTCTTCTCATCATCTTCCACCTCCTTCTCCTCTTCTTTCGTCTCATCATCTTCCCCCTCCACCTCCTCTTCTTTCTTCTCATCATCTTCCACCTCCACCTCCTCTTCTTTCTTCTTATCATCTTCCACCTCCTTCTCCTCTTCTTTCTTCTCATCATCTTCCACCTCCACCTCCTCTTCTTTCTTCTCATCATCTTCCACCTCCACCTCCTCTTCTTTCTTCTCATCATCTTCCACCACCACCACCACCTCCACCTCCTCCTACGCATCATTGTTATCTTCTGGTTGTCCTCCAGTACCAAAAGAGTCAGTCGAGTAGGAGAAAAATAGTGGCACCAAGAGATGTTTCTATTGACAACGGAAACAAAGGGATATATATATATATATATATATATATATATATATATATATATATATATATATATATATATATATATATATATATATATATATATATATACCGGTATATATATATGTTTCTAATCTCTCAGTGGGGTTCGAACCCCACTGAGAGATTAGAAACATTTAGTGGCTCACGTGTATTTGTGATATATACACCATATATATATATATACAGTATATATAAATATATACAAAGAGAGAGAGAGAGAGAGAGAGAGAGAGAGAGAGAGAGAGAGAGAGAGAGAGAGAGAGAGAGAGAGAGAGAGAGAGAGAGAGAGAGAGGAAGAGTCAGAGGAATACATACATATGGATATGATCGTGTGAACGCGCACAAACTCACGATCGCGTAATTATATATATGTGCACATGAGCGCCCGCGCACATGCAAGCATACTGTATATTTATACACAAAATTACAAAATATAGAAGACATGATAAGTTTTTCTAGATTATGTATTTTGTTTTAATTTTGCATAAATAAAGATAATTCATTATTTATAAGCCGATCAAAGTCCATTCCACACACCACTGCCAACCAATCATATTCCTTCATAATCATACATACGATGAGGTAGTGTGCTGCCAAGTTAATGTGAACAGTGTATAATAAATATAATTGTATACAACGCAACGTGGGGACTAAAAAGAAAGCTAGAGGTGTAAAAACTACCAGCAGACAAACTCCTCCCACACACACACACACACACACACACACACACACACACTGAGATCCCTGGGGGCGCAGGAGAATGAGCTGAAGAGTATATATAACATCTTCATACTCCCTAAGCTCACCTACGCCTCTCCCGCCTGGTCCTCCTCTCTAACCCTGACACAACAACGTCAATTGGAAAGAGTGCAGAAGAGGGCATGCAGGATCATCCTGGGTGGCACATTCCCAGGGTACGAGGAAGCTCTCACCACCCTTAGCATACCTGCACTTTCAACCCACCACTACAACACACTCAAGCAGTTTGCATCTAAGCTACTTGTTCACCCACGACACAGAAACTTACTTCCACCAGACGCCCCTAGACCAACACGTGCAGCTCGACACTTCAACACACTCCAACCAATAAGGGCAAGAACTGACAGATAGAAAAATAGTCCTATCCCAACCATTGTAAATATTATTAATTATGTGTAATGCCGGCCTGTCACACCATATATACGCGCCCTCCTTTAATAATGTATGCATAAGTGTGTGTGCGTGTGTGTATTAGAATATATGTATGTATTTGCTTGAGTTTGTTTATGTATATGTGTATATGTATATGTGCATTTATGTATGTACAGTATATGTGTATGTATGTGTGCGTATATGTGTCTGTATGTATGCGTTAATTATCTATATATGTATGTGTCTATAGTGTATACTGTTTGTGGTTCGAGGCTCGAGCCCGGCTGAGAGTATTCTATCACACACACACACACACACACAAACAAACAAACCCACACACACACACACACACACACACACACACACACACACACACACACACCTACACTGTAGAATGTCCCATATACTATAATTCCCCCCAGCTGTCTCTCCTTATTTTATATTCTTTTTTTGTTCTCTACCGAGGATTACCTCCCATTGTAGTAGGCTTTACCTGACCCTATCTGTACGGGCCCGTAGGCCATTTCGCCTTAACCCTTTTCAAACTCCTCATTTGATCTCTTCCGACGTTTGACATTCCATTCTAATTGGCTTTACTTGACCTACAGTCCGTTGCCCCATTAACCCTTTTCCAATTCCCTCATTTAATCTCTCCCAAGGATTTAACTCCCATTATTAGCCTCACCTGACCCTACCAGAACAGTTTTTGTATGTATGTATGTTTGTTTGCATACGTGAGCGTTTATGTATACGGGCATGTGCACACTTACTGTATGTTCTTATGTTCTTATATATGTATGTATATATATATATATGCGTATTTATGTGTGTACGTATGCGTATATATGTATGTTCTGTATATATATGAGTAAAATAAATATGTACTGTATATGCACTGTAAATCACTTACTCTCATGGTTAAATTATGATAATTTGTATTTTGCACTATACTAGCATAATTATTGTATTAATTTCTTGTTTTAATGTAAAGTATATTATACTCACCCATTGTAAACTGAGCTTACCATTTTCATATCTGTACATCTCATGTTCATCCACTAATTGTAAAATGTGTATGTTCAGCTCATGAGGCTGCCATTCTTTAATAAACCGTTTATTATTATTATTATTATTATTACACACACTCTATATTTCCTCAGTAACAAATAACCCTCCCCTCCACTGACCAACCACTTAGGCTGTAGTACATAATATTACCCGTCACCCAGGAAGTACTGTACTACATAACAGTTAAGTACTACCATCACCGGGGGAAGGGAGTTTATTATGTACACCCTAGTTCTGTCCATTATCATAACCCTCACACGAGTCTCACCTCAAGTATCGGCGACGTCTATTTAATGTTATTCTAGCTAAATTTAGACGATTTTGAGAAGTTTAAGAAGACTCTGTGGTAGTAAAAACGGGTAAGTGAGATAGTTCGAAGCTTGCTGATTGCTGGAGGCCGCTTTAAAACTGAATAAAATAGTCTAACAGTAGCCAGAATAAATTTAAGAAGACGTCGCCGGTACAGAAGGGGTTAATTACGAAAAGTATAATAAGGATTATTGACTACCATGAGTATGATGATGGTGTAGTGTCCCTAGTCTAGCATACCGAGCCTGAATTACATAAATTACGTATTCCACGATCTATTCTCGTATATAAATCATACACATTTTACTTGCATTCATATAATAATACACAGCGAGGACATTCACGTGTACAACTATACATATCACACCACCACGTATCGTATGAAGGACTCCATTAATCCCATCTTTACCGGGGACGTCTTTTTAACTTTATTCTAGCTACTATTAGACGATTTTATTCTGTTTAAAAAGGGCTTCCAGCAATTAACAGGCTTCAAACTATCTCGCGTAACCCTTTTTACTACTACAGATACTTCTTAAGCTGCCACAATCGTCTAAATACAACTAGAATATAATTAAAAAGACGTCGCTGGTAATGAAGGGGTTAATAGGCTACACTAATGTTTCCATTTACATACCATTTTTTCTTTTTGTTATGTGGATAAGGTAGACAAAAGACAGAGCTGCCTGTGACAAGTGCCTCCCCCAGAGTTGAAAGTAGGTAGGGACGAACAAGCCAGACCGAATAAACCCAAGTGGGGACGAACAAACTACCAAGCCAGACTCAGCTGGTAGAGACGAATATTTTTGTTGTGTAGTGACAGAAAGAATAGTGGTGTGCTTGTTTAGTGTAGTGAAGTAAATGTGGTGGGTAACAGCTATAAAGATATGGTATAGTTTGAAGTAAAGTAAACTAGGGTCAGTTAGGGTAGGCTATGTAAACTGATATAGATGTTAGCCTATACACTAATAGTTAGAACTGGGTTACACATAATAAACTGACCACCGGGAACCATTTGTCGCAGCTGTCTACCCGCCCACGAAACACGCACATTAAGGAAGCCCACCTCGCTTTTTTTATCTTTCTCTCCCTCTCTCTTTGGCTTGTATCAATTCGGCCCCATTGAGCCTACTGGTTTAAGACGTTTACCCCCATCCAGGTGTCAATATTTTCCTGGCGAGCGGTAGGGAGCCAGTATATGTGTATTTTTGTTTTGACAGCAAGCTAAATTTGTAAATTTTTCGATAGAAAAATGTCTCTGGCGAAGCCAGATTTCTCTATACAATGCTGGCTCGCTATCGCTCGCCAGGAAAAAATCGACACCTGGATGGGAATAAACGTCTTAATACAGTTGGCTGAATGGGGTCGAATGGATACAAGCCAGGGAAAGAGAGAAAAGGAGAGAAAGATACAAAAACAAAAAACGGTGACCCCCCTTAGCTACAAATAATATTTACTTTATGTACCGTTACCTTATCCCCAATTATCTGTATTTCCTTCCCCTCCATCTATAATACACACACACACACACACACACACACACACACACACACACACACACACACACACACACCTTGAGTAAACAATAATCCTCCCTAAGGCAGGACCCCGCCCACCACATATTTTGTTTTCCACCCAGAGTTACGGGAGCAGTAAAACCCTACGAGTGAGAGAGAGAGAGAGAGAGAGAGAGAGAGAGAGAGAGAGAGAGAGAGAGAGAGAGAGAGAGAGAGAGAGAGAGAGAGAGAGAGAGAGAGTGTTTTAGTAAATGAGAAGGTCAATAGATCACGATTGACTGATGAGATAGCGAAACAGTGGTGATGCAGCTTCGAAATGTGGAACTGCACCAAGCCACAGAGATACGATCAGATGTCGTTGGTCTGGGAAGCCAAGACTATGTCGGGCCAATTGCAACAACTCCTCTGACACGTCGCCTCAGTCATCATATGGAATATAACCTCTAAACCGAACTAGGCTGACTGTTCAAATCTGCAGGCTATAAGAATGGAACATAATACTTAAGACAAAATTATGCAGACAGACCGAGATAACATACAGGACCGAGAAACTACAATAAATCTCTCCAATGCTCACTCTGTATGTCTCTCTTGCTCTTTCTCTAACACACACACACACACACACACACACACACACACACACCCACACACAGAAGCAACCACAAACAACATAAAACAGAGAGCATAAGAGCAAAAACCTCCCTACCTGGGCAAAAAAGGGAGGAAAACTCCGGTGATAAACAGAATGTGTAAATTGGTGTGGAAAGCGAGGGAAGGGAGAGAGAGAATGGGAGGAAAAAAGAAGTGGGAGGGAATGGTAAATAAAGGATATCAATAGTCTGGAAGAGAGAGAGAGAGAGATGATATATATATATATTAGTAGGGCAATGAGAAGAAATACGTTGTGGAACATCATGATTTATTCTAATTTTCGGCGACGTCACGCAGCCATCCTCAGGAAAGGGTTTCCAACAGATCCTAAACATTTAGTAGAGCTCTGTATATATTGCTAAAACAGGATCACTAAAATGTAATGTATTGTTGAACACGTGGCAATTTGCCTATCTAAAAAACAATTAAACAACATAATTTTGGCCAACTAGGCAAGGTTTGAATATAAAATAAATCTACGGCTAGACACCATTAAATTCAAAATAGCTAAATCTCAATGCAACAAAAGAAATCAAAACGCATAAGATATCAAATTTATGTTATCATTTCTTTTTCAATTCAAATATTATTCTGAACTGTAAAGGCTAAAATCTATTAAAAAAAATAATAATATATATATATATATATATATATATATATAATATATCCTACAATACATATAGATGTACAGCTACTGACAAATGTTTGTGAGCTCCTGCAACGTTATTTATGCAAATATATCAATTTAGATTGATGTTCAGATCAAATCAGGTATGTATTGATAAATACATATAATGTATTTATTATCATATAGCTGATCACCTCCACAACCATACCATCAATGTATTGTGTATTATAATTTATTGCCATTGGCCCTCACAAATGTATATACTGTATATATATATATATACAGTATATTATATATTTTTTATTTTTTTTTTTTTTTACTCTGGACAATGTAGTAAACATACCATTTCTATTAACGGACTCACTAACTCGATAAACCGATAAACGTGCTCCTGTAACTTGGACTTTGGACCGATATATAGATAGATTTGGTAAACAAAGATAGCTCCGTTTCTACCATATTATTAATTCACGTCACGCATATCATAGAGTGTGGGGGGTGGGGAGAGAGTGTGGGGGGTGGGGTGAGAGTGTGGGGTGGGGTGAGAGTGTGGGGGGGTGGGGGAGAGTGTGGGTGTTGGGGGTGGGGAGAGAGTGTGGGGGTGGGGAGAGAGTGTGGGGAGTTGTGAGAGAGTGTGGGGGTAGGGCGAGAGTGTGGGGGTGGGGTGGAGAGTGGGGGGGGGTGGGGTGAGAGTGTGGGGTTGGGGAGAGAGTGTGGGGGTTGGGGAGAGATTGTGGGGGGTGGGTGGGTGAGTGTGGTGGGGGGGTGGGAGAGTGGGGGGTGTGGGGAGAGAGTGGGGGTGGGGGAGAAGTGTGGGGGGTGGGTAGAGAGTGTGGGGGTTGGGGAGAGAGTGTGGGGGGTGGGCCGAGAGTGTGGGGGTTGGGAGAGAGTGTGGGGGGTTGGGAGAGAGTGTGGGGGGTGGGGAGAGAGTGTGGGGGGTGGGGAGAGAGTGTTGGGGTTGGGAGAGAGTGTGGGGGTGGGAAGAGAGTGTCATATATTTGCATGGGCCGCATACGTTTTGCAGAAAAACTTGGTGGTGGAAAGAGTTTTTGGAGCCTGTTGTTTTACTTGGGCGTCATTGTTTCACCGTAAGCTAACAAAGTGTATGTGCATGTGTGTGAAAACCTAGACAGACAGAGAGAGAGAGAGAGGAGTGAGAATGAGAGTGAGAGTGAGTGAGAGGGAGAGTGAGGAGAGAGAGTCAGACAGACAGACAGACACACGTCCCCATCATCCTGGTACACTTAAACTTAGTACAACTTGTGAGATGGTCGCTAACTTTCCCTTAACTTAGTTGGAGTAAGTAGTTTGGTCTGATTATGGTAGAAGTTATGGTGGTCCAGGTGGTGGTAGTTGTTGTGGGAAGAAATGTTAGTGGTGGTAATAAATGTAAGGTAATAGTACTAGTAGTAGTTGTTGTTGTTGTTGTACCTTTGAATTATTAGTAGTAGTAGTAGTAGTAGTAGCAGTAGTAGTACCATGCCACAAACTAACAAACATACATACTACACCCACCCACATCATGTACACCTACACATATAGTCTCACCAAAACACCTGTACACTCCCTTACTTCAAAATCTCCATCATAGCTATTAATTACATGTAGCAACTCTCCAACCCAAGAGTGAAACGTTATTCTCAGTCTTTCTTCTATTCAACTGCTGAACTCTGGAACTCTCTCCCAGAATCAGTCTTCCCCTCTTCCCATGACTTAAATTGCTTCAAACACTGTGTGTCCAATTATTTTGGCTCGAACGTCCCTTGATTTTGTCCCTGTCACTCTTTCAACTCTGGGGGAGGCACTCACTACAGGCAGTTTTGCCTTTTGCCTCCCTCACTCACATAGAAAAAAAGAAAAAAAGACACAAGCAACCTCGAGGGAATATATAGAGTTGTTGTTGTTTGCCTTCTTTGATATTCCTTTGTACTAACTCTACACCCACCTACGCCACATACACCAACCCAACTACACACTCAACACATCCATACCGTACATAGCCACATACACCAAACCAACTACACACTCAACACACCCATAATGTACATATAGCCACATATACCAACCCAACTACACACTCAACACATCCATACCGTACATAGCCACATACACCAACCCAACTACACACTCAACACATCCATACCGTACATAGCCACATACACCCACACAACTACACACTCAACACATCCATACCGTACATAGCCACATACGCCCACACAACTACACACTCAACACACCCATACCGTACATAGCCACATACACCAACCCAACTACACACTCAACACATCCATACCGTACATAGCCACATACACCCACACAACTACACACTCAACACACCCATACCGTACATAGCCACATACACCAACCCAAATACACACTCAACACATCCATACTGTACATAGCCACATACACCAACCCAACTACACACTCGACACATCCATACCGTACATAGCCACATACACATACACCAAACCAACTACACACTCAACACATCCATACCGTACATAGCCACATACACCCACACTATCGTATAAATACGATAGACTATGACTCTTTTGTGATCTTGTATGTCTCTGTGACGTCACGATCTCTCCTACAGCACGATGTAGGACGAGTAGATCGTATATTATAAGATTGTAAATAAGTTAAGTTATAAAAGGCCTAATATGCTATTAAGCAATATTGCCATGGTTTTATGTAGTATATATGAATTTATCGTATATATTAATATAATTTATCGTATAGAGCAACCTAAATGCGGTACGATAATTTGGGCTCCTGGCGGTTTGCCAAGGCAGCAAGGTGTGCTTTTGAGGTACGTCAGAGCCTTCACGAACACCAACCAGTTAACATCTAATTTTCCGCCCTCAGTTGATCGTGCTTTTGTGCCTCTAATCACAATACACATACAGCAATACACACAGCTACACCATCACGACGCTCTCATCGACATCATGACTGACTGATAGATAAGCATATATTCATGTCCATTCCCATGTAATCATTTATTCTTTCTTTAACTTGACTCGTGTCTCGGGACCGAAGTCTCGTTCCCCATTGTCCACCACCATATTGGGTAAAACGTTCTCCCTTGCCTCATTGCCACGTGGAACTATTGGTGAGTTAATTCCTGGCTAATATTAACCCTTATAACCTTACCCTATAATTATATACATTTATTATGTGAGACCTTTGGATATAAATTAGCTTGTTTCAGATTGAATTCAATTTAGATATAGAGGATTCATTTAGATTGATTTTTTTTTGTTCATTATAGCTTAGTAATATTTAACTTCCATTGATAGTTTACCACATTGGTGCCCAGACCCGGGAATTAGCTACCAGTAAGGGATTTTAAGGCAATGAACAGGGGACATAAACAGGATGCAGGAACAACTCTATGATTAACTGGCAAGGCTAGCCAAGCGATGGTTTAGAGCCGGAAAAGCAGGGGTCACATCGTTGTGCCTGCCTAAGTCCTGCTTCCCACCCATCGTCTTTCCCCAGTAATGTTCTTTTCATGTTTCAGACTTCCTGTGACATATGACCTGACCTAACATTTTTTCTTGGTCAATATGATCCATTAGTAGGTATTGCTATATAGTGTACTATTTTTTCTCCATAACATAGAAGTCCGCCGGTTGGCGTCTCTTAAGTAGCCTATTATTTGGCCGTTGTTTTTTGTAACGTGATATTTAGATACATAGCCTATAGGCTCACATGCAAAATGGATAAAGACCATAAAGAGACACCGTCTAGTGGGGTGCTAAGCAAAGCCCCTAAAAATCAAAGGGCGGGACTTCGGGGAGTGTTAAATAGGCTCATTGTGGACTTAAACACTTTCATCACTACTGCTGATCTAGAGGAATTGGAGGCTAGATTAGATAACGTCCAGGCTACCCACGGTCGTATTACGGCTCTGAGTGAGGTGATTGTGGCTGACATGATAGAGGAGGAAGAGATAGTTACAGAGTGTGATAATCGCGCCCTCTATGACGAACCTGTCTTTAGAGCGAAGCGCCTATTACAGCGTGCTGTCGCAAGTAAGAAGGGAGGCGATAATGAGGCCCATAGAAGGGCTGACCCAAAACATACTGTACACCTCCCAAAGCTCAATCTTCCTACATTTGGGGGCAAGTTAACCGAGTGGTTAGCTTTTTGGGACGTATTTCGATCTACGGTTCATGAATCCTCTTTGGATAATGTCCGCAAGTTTCACTATCTGAAGGGACAAATGGAAGGAGAGGCCTTACATTTAATAGAGGGTTTTGCAGTAGTAGGTGGTAGTTATCTTGAAGCGGTACACTTATTAGAGTCCACATACGGGGATAGAGAGCAGTTGAAGATGGCCCATGTCGTTGCCTTGTTGGGGCTCGCAGAACCACAGTATAAGGTTGATGAGTTGACAAACTTCAGGGCAAATATGGAGTGCCATACTCGATCGCTAGATACCCTAGGGCTTACCACGCAGGAAATGATAGTCATTATCTTGCGTCAGAAGCTTTCTATGGCAATACTTGATAAGGTAAGATCATTTGAGCTGGGGGAATTCAAAACTCAGTTCAGTAAGGAGATCAATAATCTACAGTTGAACAAAGGGAGAATGTATGAGTCGGGAGGGAGTGAGAATGTGGAGAAGAGGGGAACAGTAAGCATGACAGTGGGGACTAAAGTAAAGAAAGAGGGTGTGTATAAGACACCTGCTCAGATTCTATGTAAGCTATGTAACAACAAACATAAATGGAGTTTCTGCGTAAAATACCCAACAAATGAGACAAAACTAGCACAGGCGAAAAGATTGAAGCTATGTGTAGGTTGTCTAAGTAAAGAACATGGTAAGCAGGGACAATGTACTGCTACATACTTAAGGCCCTGTCGCCACTGCAAAGGACATCACTTTGATAAGTTGTGTCCTACAGCAGATAAAGTCAAAGACGTCAAAAATGAGGGTACTACAACTGTGGCACTAGGTAGCACCCAAGACACCACTATATTGCCCACAATACAGATTCCCATGGAAGGTAATGACAGTAACAAAGTTTGTCGGGTACTTCTAGATCAAGGGTCTCAACGTTCCTTTATAAAGAGGTCCGTACTAGTGGGACTGAAGCACCGAATCGTAGGGGCTGAGACTCTTCAATTACAGGGCTTCACAGGGGTTACTGATAAACAAGACTACGAGATAGCGGAGATTTCATATTTCTATCGTAAAAACCGGTACTTTATGACTTGTATCGTAGTAGACACCCTACCAGAATATGTATCTGTGGGTGTGAAGAAGGTGGAACACGCATTACGTAGCAAAGGGGTTAACTTGTCAGATCCCATGGGAAATCAGAGTGAGGTGCATGTTCTACTTGGTGTGGATCATTATTATGAAGTAGTATACCCTGGATTTAAAAAGATGTGTGGTGTAATTTTAATCCCCACTAAATTTGGATACTGCATGAGCGGAAAGGTGCATACTACACAGTCAAAGGTCCTGGTCGACACGGTCTCGATATATAGAGTCAATGTAACCGCGGCAGAGGAGTTGGGAAGGGAGGATTCCCAACCTAGTGACCCTAAGATGGCTGCCGAGTTCGACCTGGAACGACTGTGGAGATTGGATCACATAGGCATTAATCCTATGGAGACTGATTATGACTCGGAAGTTGCGCTACAAAGGTTTGACGAGTCTGTGTGCTACTGTGCCTCAGACAAGCAATATAAAGTTAGTTTACCCTGGAAGAACAGTGAGATAAGCCTGCCTACCAACTATGGTTTGGCATTAGGTCGCTTGCGCGCATTGCAGCGGAAATTGTCTAACGAACCGAGCACGCGCCAGGCGTATGACGATGTATTTCGGAGTTATGAGGATAGGGGCTTTATAGAGAGAGTCGATGTCAGGGAACCGTGTAAGAAGGGTAGGGTTCACTATCTGGCCCATCATGGGTTAAAGAAAGACAGCGTCACCACACCAATACGGGTGGTGTATGACTGTTCTGCCCACCAAGGTCAACAACCCAGTCTGAATGACTGCCTGTTGACAGGTCCGTCCATGGTGTCGGACCTGTCCCAAAATCTATTGCGGTTTAGGCTGGGAAAGTACGCCTATACCAGTGACATCGAGAAAGCATTCTTGATGGTCAAGCTAAAGGAGGAAGATAGAGATGTTACCCGCTTTCTTTGGTTCAGCGACATTAGCGACTCTGAAAGTCCCATCATAATATACCGTTTTCGGGTTGTACTCTTTGGGGCCACTTGCTCGCAGTTTTTGTTAAATGCCACAATCAGAAAACATCTAGCTGACACTCATGAGGACACAAGTAAACTATCTCGCGGATTATACATTGACAATTTGCAGGGTACTAGCGATAGTCAAGATGATTTGTTGTATGCATACTGGCAAGCACGCAGATTGTTTGCGGATGCACATCTATTTCTCCGCGAGTGGGTTACTAATAGTGAAGATCTTCAGAGTTTAATACAGGTGGATGGTACGGCATCTCTTAACCAGGAAAAGTCCAGAAATTTGGGGATGATCTGGCAACCTAAACATGACATACTAACTTTTCAAACAAGGTCTTTTGCTCAGCAGACAGGAGCGCACACAAAAAGAAGTCTGTTGAGCAAAGTTGCGCAATTTTTTGATCCTCTGGGTCTAGCATTACCTGTTACCATAAGAGCTAGGATTCTAATGCAGGAAGTTTGGAGACGTAAAATAGGATGGGATGACAGTTTGCCCGAGGACCTGAATGACCAAGGGACATTGTTGTTGAATGAATATGCCATCCTATGTACTAAACCTATACCTCGTAAAGTGGCGGCGTTCGGTGACGTTACGTTACACACGTTTTGCGATGCTAGCGCCACGGCATACGGGGTAGCCATATATGTTGTTACTTCATTTGGGGCACATTTAGTTACAGCCCGGGCCAAAGTAGCCCCGGTTAAGAAGGTAACTATCCCTAAAATGGAATTGACTGCCATGCTGCTATTAGCACGTCTGGTGCAACATGTACGCGCAGCATACGAGAGCGAATTAAATATTGAAATCGTTCACGTATGGTGCGATAGTCAGGTCGCACTCAACTGGATACATAGCAAGAAGTCTCTGCCAGTTTATGTGCGGAATAGGGTAGATGAGATTAGAGCCCTTTTGCCAGACGTTGCTTATCATTATGTAAATGCAAAGGAAAACCCTAGTGATCTCATAACTAGGGGTATAACGGCTAGCCAGTTAATGAAGTCCGAATTGTGGTGGCATGGTCCAAAGTGGCTGCTCCATGAAAGTGAATGGACGATATGGCATGCTGTTGGTGAGGGACTTCTGCCACTGGAAACAGTGGCAGTTACAGCCCAACCAAATGAGCCACCGGGTCCTATCATAAAGTGGGCAAGATTCGGTGACTATAATAAACTAGTCAGAGTTGTAGCTTGGGTGTTGCGATATGTATCCAATCTTAAGCTTAAAGTAACGGGCCAACTCTGCAACAGGGGTCACAACATTGATGCTCGTGAATTTAAAGCAGCTGAAGTAACTTTGGATCAAATGGGTTCAAGTAGTAACCTTTTCCAATGAATTAGAATCCTTGAAAGGCTCGAATAAGACATTAATGCCTAATATAGTGCGTCAACTAAGGTTGCACCTAGACAATGGCCTCATCAGGTGTGAGGGTCGCCTGAAGTGGTCGGGTGTACCAGACGGCACAAACCGACCTATACTTATGCCAACAAGACATCACGTTACTGATCTATTGATCATACGTGCACATAGGGAAGTAAAACACTACAGGGTATGTCATATTATATCAAATTTACGTCTCATATGGTGGATACCCAGAGTTCGACAAGTAGCTCGACGCGTAGTGAGAAAGTGTGTAATATGCCAGAGACTAAAGGGTAAACCATATGCAACTGGACCAGCTCCACCTCTACCTGAATGCCGTGTAAAGCACGTAGAACCTTTCCAAGCGGTAGATTAGATTACACAGGGGCATTGAAGACGAGGGAGCATGAGAAGGTTTATATATTATTGTTTACCTGTGCGACGTCTCGAGCGGTACACCTAGAACTATGTGATAATATGTCTAGCGAAGAATTTATGCTGGCGTTCAGACGGTTTTGTGCCCGTCGTTCATTCCCTCAACTCATTCTTAGCGACAATGCTCCCACTTATGTCCAAGCATCAAAATATCTAAAGGATATGAGTAGTGATCCTACTATCATCACTTTTTTGGGAGAGAAGAAGTGCGAATGGAGGTTCATTCCAGTTAAGGCACCTTGGTTTGGTGGAATGTGGGAACGGTGTGTCGGCATAGTAAAGTCAGGACTAAGAGCGGTTGTAGGACGTGCTCTATTAAAGAAGAGTGAGTTGACGACAGTCCTCACAGAGATAGAGGCAGTCGTGAATGATCGCCCGCTTACATATGTGTACACCGACCTGCAAGAACCACTACCATTAACGCCAGCTCACTTGCTATATGGAAAACCATTGACTGCGTTTCCATCTGATTTTCAGTCCATAGTAGAGTTAGAGGATCCCTCGTTGTACTCTGCGGTAGCGGTGTCTAAGAGATACCAGTATATATCCAGGATAATCGAGGAGTTTAGGAAACGGTGGATTAGTGAATATCTGCTAGCATTGAGGGAAAGGAGTGTTACTCCCTCTGGTAGACCAACGGCCCTACAGTTGGTGACGTTTGTTTTAATTAAAGAAGATAGTCCTCGTTTATACTGGAAATTAGGCCGCGTATTGGAGGTATACAAGGGGGCAGACTCTGTAGAGCGGGTGGCGTTATTAAAGACAGCCACTGGAACTACTGTTCGTCCTATCGCACGTTTGTACGCTTTGGAGCTAGATTCCGCATTTCAATCTGAGGCTCCACCTGTTATTGCTGGGTCCGAGGATTCTCGAAGGAACGACTCACCTCATACTGATGGTGATTATTCTCGGACCGGGACGCGTCCCAGACGCGCTGCTGCTGGCGCTGTCGACTTGTGGCGTCAGAAGATAGCCTCTGGGCAACTTTAGGTTTAAGGTGGGGTTCAGGTCTTTTTTGTGGGGGGAGTGTATCGTATAAATACGATAGACTATGACTCTTTTGTGATCTTGTATGTCTCTGTGACGTCACGATCTCTCCTACAGCACGATGTAGGACGAGTAGATCGTATATTATAAGATTGTAAATAAGTTAAGTTATAAAAGGCCTAATATGCTATTAAGCAATATTGCCATGGTTTTATGTAGTATATATGAATTTATCGTTTATATTAATATAATTTATCGTATAGAGCAACCTAAATGCGGTACGATAATTTGGGCTCCTGGCGGTTTGCCAAGGCAGCAAGGTGTGCTTTTGAGGTACGTCAGAGCCTTCACGAACACCAACCAGTTAACATCTAATTTTCCGCCCTCAGTTGATCGTGCTTTTGTGCCTCTAATCACAATACACATACAGCAATACACACAGCTACACCATCACGACGCTCTCATCGACATCATGACTGACTGATAGATAAGCATAATATTCATGTCCATTCCCATGTAATCATTTATTCTTTCTTTAACTTGACTCGTGTCTCGGGACCGAAGTCTCGTTCCCCATTGTCCACCACCATATTGGGTAAAACGTTCTCCCTTGCCTCATTGCCACGTGGAACTATTGGTGAGTTAATTCCTGGCTAATATTAACCCTTATAACCTTACCCTATAATTATATACATTTATTATGTGAGACCTTTGGATATAAATTAGCTTGTTTCAGATTGAATTCAATTTAGATATAGAGTATTCATTTAGATTGATTTTATTTGATTCATTATAGCTTAGTAATATTTAACTTCCATTGATAGTTTACCACACACACAACTACACACTCAACACATCCATACCGTACATAGCCACATACACCCACACAACTACACACTCAACACACCCATACCGTACATAGCCACATACACCAACCCCACTACACACTCAACACATCCATACCGTACATAGCCACATACACCCACACAACTACACACTCAACACACCCATACCATACATAGCCACATACACCAACCCAACTACACACTCAACACACCCATACCGTACATAGCCACATACATACACACCCACACAACTACACACTCAACACACCCATACCATACATAGCCACATACACCAACCCAACTACACACTCAACACATCCATACCGTACATAGCCACATACACCCACACAATTACACACTCAACACATCCATACCGTACATAGCCACACACACATACACCCACACAACTACACACTCAACACACCCATACCGTACATAGCCACATACACCAACCCAACTACACACTCAACACATCCATACCGTACATAGCCACATACACCAACCCAACTGCACACTCAACACATCCATACCGTACATAGCCACATTCACATACACCCACACAACTACACACTCAACACATCCATACCGTACATAGCCACATACACCAACCCAACTACACACTCAACACATCCATACCGTACATAGCCACATACACATACACCAACCCAACTACACACTCAACACATCCATACCGTACATAGCCACATACACCAACCCAACTACACACAACACATCCATACCGTACATAGCCACATACACATACACCAACCCAACTACACACTCAACACATCCATACCGTACATAACCACATACACATACACCAACCCAACTACACACTCAACACATCCATACCGTACATAACCACATACACATACACCAACACAACTACACACTCATCCATACCATACATAGCCACATACACATACACCAACACAACTACACACTCATCCATAACGTACATAGCCACATACACCAACCTAACTACACACTCAACACACCCATGCCGTACATAGCCACATACACATACACCCACACAACTACACACTCAACACACCCATACCGTACATAGCCACATACACCAACCCAACTACACACTCAACACATCCATACCGTACATAGCTACATACATATACACCAACCCAACTACACACTCAACACATCCATAACGTAAATAGCCACATACATATACACCAACACAACTACACACTCATCCATACCGTACATAGCCACATACACCAACCCAACTACACACTCAACACATCCATACCGTACATAGCCACATACACCAACCCAACTACACACTCAACACATCCATACCATACATAGCCACATACACCCACACAACTACACACTCAACACATCCATACCGTACATAGCCACATACACATACACCCACACAACTACACACTCAACACATCCATACCATACATAGCTACATACACATACACCAACCCAACTACACACTCAAGACATCCATACCGTACATAGCCACTTACACATACACCCACACAACTACACACTCAACACATCCATACCGTACATAGCTACATACACCAACCCAACTACACACTCAACACATCCATACCGTACATAGCTACATACACATACACCAACCCAACTACACACTCATCCATACCTTACATAGCCACATACACCAACCCAACTACACACTCAACACATCCATACCGTACATAGCCACATACACATACACCAACCCAACTACACACTCAACACATCCATACCGTAAATAGCCACATACACATACACCAACCCAACTACACACTCAACACATCCATACCGTAAATAGCCACATACACATACACCAACACAACTACACACTCATCCATACCATACATAGCCACATACATAGCCACACTGGTGAGTTATCTGCTCAACAGGTGGCGTTGTGTGTGTGTAAGTGTGAGAGACCGAGTGTAGGGGTTGAGACAGTGAAGCACGGGAACGAGGTGGCTTCAGAGATGGGGTCGTTTCGGGCCATGAGTGAGCACCGTGCCTCATGTGAAGGCAAGATGGCAGGTGCTCGTTGTACTCTACGTGCTTCACATGTCTCACTCCCTAGACTGGAACAAGACCTCACGGGCTTCACTGTTCATTGTAAAGCGGTGAATGTTAAGGCTCTCAGCCTATGCCCGAGAGGAAGTAAGTTGGAATATAGAAAAAAAAAAAAAAAAAAAAAAAACACATATACACCAACACAACTACACACTCATCCATACCGTACATAGCCACATACACCAACCTAACTACACACTCAACACACCCATGCCGTACATAGCCACATACACATACACCCACACAACTACACATTCAATACACCCATACCGTACATAGCCATACCGTACATAGCCACATACACATACACTACACACTAAACACACCATACCATACATAGCATACACAGAAAGTCTTAACCCGACCCTCTTGTCAAAACCTCAAATTGTGAACGTCGACACATCCTTTATGCTAATAAAGAATAAAAAGATAAAAGAATAATACTTGCATTAATATACAGACCTCCAGCTCAATCAGTACAAACTGACCGAGAAATTTATGAGCAAATTGCAGACGTAAGTAACTCGCAAGATACCGTATTTTTTGGCGACTTCAATTTACCTGTGACCAAGTGGGGAGATAGTATTACTTCACACTCTGGACACTACCTGTATGCAAACTTACAAGAGAGTTCGCTATATCAATTTGTAAGATCTCCAATCCGTGGAAAAAACATCCTTGACCTTGTACTTTAAACAAAAGAAGAATTGATAGAGAATTTGAATGTCGGTGATGAATTTAGTAACAGCCACCATCGTACGATAACTTTCAGTTTAAATTTTACTAATAACGAACCAAATAGCAGCATCGAGAGAGTCCCTAATTTCAATAAAGCAAACTTTCCTAAACTTAGAGCAATTTTTAAAGAAACTGACTGGAGCTTTCTAATTAACAATAACGACATAAATACATCTTGGGAAGTATACATACTGCATACCATCGAAAATACTGCGTACAGGGCATAATGATAATCCCAAATGGTGGAATAAAGAGATTTCAGACTGTTTGCTTTCTAAAAAGTTTGCTGATGATAGAATAAAGTCCTCACAAACTGATGAAGAATGGGTGAAATTTGTAGAACTACGATGCAAAGCTAAAAAGTGAATTAAGCAAAGTAAAAAGACCCTAGAGTTACATGCTGCGAATCAAAGTAAAACAAACCCGAAAGAATTCTATAGTTATATCAGAAAGAAAAAAGTAGTTACTTCAACTGTTGGACCGTTAGTCGACGAAAATGGAGAATGCACCAAAGACGAGGTACAAATGAGTAATGCCCTCAATACCTTCTTTGCACAAGTTTTTACAACAGAAGACCTCAGTGATATCCCCACAGCATCGCCGATTCAAGTTGATCATTCTGATGTTCTAAGGCATCTAAGCTATATCACCATTACAGAGAGAGAAGTATTAAAATGTTTAGATAAACTCAAGGTAAATAAATTGCTCGGACATTGCTATTCAATAAATCCTTGCAGTCTGGAACTATGCCTGATCAGTGGAAGCTTGCCAACGTAACACCGATATTACAAAAAGGCAGCAAATCCCTACCCAGTAACTATCGTCCAATTAGCTTGACCTCAGTTGTATGTATAATGCTAGAAACACTCATAAGAGACAGACTCGTAAATCACTTAAAGGAAAGTAACATACTTACAGATAATCAACACGGCTTTCGTAACAAACGTTCCTGCTTTAACAAACCTCTTTGACTTCTTCAACGATATCCTAAACCTCTATGATGAGAGTAAAGCTGTAGATTATATACCTTGATTTTCAAAAGGCCTTTGACATAGTTCCCCACAAACGTTTAATGCTAAAACTAGAAGCACATGGAATACAAGATGGTGTGTTGAAATGGATAGAAAATTGGCTCAGCAACAGAAAGCAAAGAGTAGTCCAAAACGGTAAGGCATCTAAATGGACCAATGTCAGTAGCGGGGTACCCCAGGGATCGGTACTGGGATCAATTCTCTTTCTAATTTACATCAACAACATAGACGAGGGCCTCACCTGTACAATCTCAAAGTTTGCTGACGATACAAAATTACAATAGCATACTGTCAAAAGAACAAGTTGACAATATGCAACACAATCTAGATAAGCTGTCACGTTGGGCGCAAACTTGGCAAATGAATTTCAATGCAGATAATGTAAAGTACGCACATCGGATACCGAAATGAGAAAGCAAACTCTTCGATGAATGGCACTCAGCTTAAGAGTGTAGACAGAGAAACCGATTTGGGAGTAACAATATCAAGTAACCAAAAACCGAGTCAACAATGTTCAGAAGTTGTTAAGAAGGCAAACAAAATAATTGGCTTTATAAGTAGGTCATTTGAGCATAAATCCAAAGAAGTTATCCTAATTCTTTACAATTCCTTAGTCAGCTCTCTGCTGGAATACTGCGTTCAATCCTGGTGCCCTTATTACCAAAGAGATATAGACAAGCTAGAACGAGTTCAACGTAGAGTTACCAAAATGATACCTAGCCTAAAGAACAAACCTTACGAGGAGCGTCTAAAGGAATTAAATCTATTTCCTTTAACCCGACTCAGATTATCCCTTTCACGTTTTTTATTATGCAGAGGTTGCCAGATTAACAATAATAAATAGAGTTCTCTCACTCTTATAAATACCTCTCCAAAATTAGTTTTCTACCCATAGCTAACTCAAAGACAACTGCAGAGGTTGAAGTAACTAAACTAAAGGTTTCTAAATTCCTCTGATGGTAACAAAGGCTTTAAAGTATCTCTATTAGGCTCAAAATTACGTAAAAGACGTGAGAGGGTTAGGAGGCGACTTATTTCAAGTGTTCAAAATCATCAAAGGCATCGTCAATATGAACTGTTGTAAGTACTTCACTATCGACCAATCTAATTACACGCGGGGAAACGGTTCCAAGATTATTGGTAAAAACTTTTAACTTGCACGAATCTAAGAATTTCTTCTTCAATCGAGTTGTCAACCTGTGGAATGGGCTTCCCCGAGACGTTATAGACTGCAGCACCGTTGATTGTTTTAAACTTCGCCTAGACAAATATCTCTCATCAAACCCGCGACTGACTGCGTTTGTAAATGAATAATATGACGCCTACCAGCGTGGTCAGAATCGCCTCCCGTTAGCCACTAGCGCTCGCCAGGGCAGTGAAATGGGCTACAGTCATCAGAGAATGTTGTTCTCTCTTTCATAGTGCTCGTGTTGTTACAGACAGTCCAGTGGTGGTCTTTCTTTTCGTCTGTGACAACGGGAAGTGCTTTATAACATTAATAGAATATAACATGCATTGTATATTGTTAAGGAGAGAGAGAGAGCGAGCGAGCAGCGTCGGGGCAGTGAGTGTTGCTTTCCTCCTCCTTCCTCCCTCCCGGAGGAGTTTCCCACCCGCGTGGCCTTTCTCTCGGTTTTGATTGGCTGGTGGTTCCTGGCGCCTTCTGGGAGCCTGCTGTCTTGTGACGTATCGGCCCGTGATTGGCCGAACCACCGCGCCTTTGTGTGATCCTGGGGGTCCAGAGAAGCTTCCTTCCTCAAAGCAGATTAGGCACGCACATGACTAACATCCTTTTTACAACTGTCCCCCATATCTCCACCATTCTGATACTGTCTCTCTCACTCAACTTCCTTCTTTCATTCCTCTAATCTTTTAACTTCACAGCACTCCCTTTGGGTTCTTTACACGATTTCATATCGGCCCATCGTATGATGTGCGTCGCTCTCACATTTATTTCCATGTATTAGAATAGGCTATAAGAGTTCTTAGTCTATGGAGGTTTGATGAACTCAGGTGTGGGTCTCCCTCATTATCAGTAGTGTTCTGCTTGGTTATTTAATGCTAGACTGGGATAAGGCTTCTATTGTCCGTTGGCAGCGATGTGTGTACGGTTCGCTTATACCTACACGACTTCGAACGGTTTCTGTGGTAGCCTAGGTTGTCTTTTTGGTTGTGCCTTTTGCGAGTGCAGCAATCGTGTGGTAAGAGGGCATTAGCCCTACCTTGTCACACAGTGCTGCCTCTTTGCTTGACTTTAGAGGGATCGCCAGGGTAGAACCAGATACTTGAGATCTGGATCTACCAAGAGAGCATCCCCGTCATTAATGTAACTTTAACTATACTGCCTTAAGGACAACGCTAGGCTATGAGCCCCTCTTGCTCAGCCACAGTTTCTTAACCTTGATATCCCAGCTAGACTTTATTCGCCGAGCAGACACTAGTTAGGATATGAGCTCTTTTGATATGTACGCATTATTATTCACAGTATTTATGAGTCTAGGTTGTTGTTGAGTTTGCACAGCCATAGTAGACTGTTTCGTTGATGAGGAAGTACTTCTTTTAGTGTCGAACATTACTGCCGTTGCGCACTTACAATATTCTCGTATCAGTTAACATTATATGTCCTATCTTTTAGTGTATTCAGTCTACACGTTTGGTGTCCTGCCTCCTGCCTTTCTATAATTTAAGATATGAGCATCTTATGAGCATCAGACTTTCTTCAGAAGTTTCCAGGTCTATGTTGTAGGACTATACTTCACTTTCTTTCAGATAGGAGTGAAGCGTTTATTGTTGTTTAGAGTAACTATATTGAAGCATCTTTTTATTGTATTAAATCTTGCTGTGATTTAATTGATCTTTCCATAGCTTCCCTTTTGTGCATTTTAACGTAACTTGCATCTTGTTTGTTATCAGGCTATACCAGTGTGGGTTAGCCTGAAGTAGAGCACATTTATGCCCAGTTAAGCATACCCCGTTATCGCAGATTAACTCTGGAGGGTATAGGTGTTTTTGTTAGCCGGCATATAAGTTCAAGGGTTTGGATCTAGCGTACCGTTGTTGCATAGTGCCCTATTACTAGTCCAACCATTAAGTGCCCTTGTTTTATTCGTAGCCCCGGTCGTAACAAATGGCGACCTTGTCCAGTATCTTATTTTAGTAGAAACCAGGATCCGTTTGTTGGTTATTGCAGTAATAATAAATAATGACCTTGCCTAGTATCTAAGAAAGAATTGCAGGATTGTTGGACATTTGTTTTTGAGGAATATTTTGGACACATGGATTTTTTTTTGGCAACATAGTATAGCACTTGAGTTGTCTTCGAGCATTTTATATTTTTGAGTGAATAGTGCTACATGAGAGTTTAGGTACTCCTTTTTTTTATAAACATTGAAAGTTTTCGGTGGACACTATGTCGGACGACGGATCAGTGTACAGTGAGGACACAGTACGGGAAGCAGGCTCTGAGGTGCAGAGGCTGGGTTTGTTAGATGACATGAGAGTAATAACTAGTGAGGAGGATGCAAGGAGATTTCTAGAGATGCCTATTACTGTTGACCGGGTGTCGGGGATTGATCGGTATGGTCTCCAGTGTTTGGCCATGGTCATGGGTCATGTGGGCACTAGCAGCATGACGAGAAGTGACCTGGTGGCATGTGTGCTGGACGGGGTGCGTGGTGCACAGTGTGGAGCGGGTGCTTTGACACCTTCGGCCAAGCCCCCCCTCCACTCTACTCCCATCGTGCTCTCTCGAACATCGGATCCGACGTTCCCGCAGGCCGATAGTCACTGGCAGCATGGTTGTCCCTGGGTGGTCACAGGGGGGGGTCTCCAATTGTTGCATCTCCTCCTCCTCAAGGTTTAACTCCAGATATGCTCTTCCAGCTTGAGATGGCTAAGGAGCAGCGGGAATCTGAGCAGCAGCAGCGGCAGTTTGAGATGGCTAAGATTCAGGCTGAGGAGTGAAAGGCCATACGTGAGGCTGAGATTCAGTCTGAGGAGAGAAAGGCCATGTACTGTGCAGACATAGATCTTGAGAAGTCTCGGGTGGAGTCAACAGGGCAGCGTCTCGGTTCTGGGAATCGAGGTCTTGATCAGTCTTTATCCCACCTTCTTAAGTTGGTCCCTGTATTTGACGAGTCGGGTGTCACCAAATTTTTCATGCGTTTTGAGAAGAAGTGCCGGGAGCACCAATGGCCCGAGGTTAAGTGGGCAGCCCTTGTTTCCTCTAGGTTGGTTGGCAAAGAACTCAAGGCATATGATGCGTTGACCTTGGAGTCTTGCATCGATTATGAGGTATTGACGGGGGCTGTCCTGCGGGCATATGAGTTACAACCAGAGACTTATAGGTTGAAGTTCCGGGGTGTTACGAAGGGTCGTGAGTGCACCTTTCTTGAACATGCCCGGGAACTGTCTGACGCTTTTTGGGAATTGGCTGAGATCGGAGAAGGCAACGACGTTTGATGAGATAAAACAGTTGATGCTTCTCGAGCAGTTCTTTAAGTGTACGGGCAGCTACCTGACGTTGAACCTTAAAGAGAAAAATCCTAAAACTCTACAGGAGGCAGCTGAGATGGCTGACCGGAGAGTATCGCTGATTCGTGGGTGTGGGTCTGCACAACGGATCGATGTAGTTAACAAGGGGCGCAACACCCCACCCCCCCGAGTCAGTGATGCGACATTTAATAACCATAGTAAGAGCAATGATACTAGTTTTGATCACAAACCAAGGACCGTCCCGTTTGAGAAAGGTCAGGGCCCTTCCTCACCTCAGTGGAAGTCCAAGGGTGAAGTAGAGTGTTTTCATTGTCACAAGAAGGGGCATTTTGCACGATCCTGTCCTAGCAAGCCACCTACAGCAGTTGTGTCTTTGGCTCGCAACATTGGGGTGTCTTTGAAGTCGTCTGCGTTTCCCCGGGGTAAATTGCCAGAGGCTGGAGCACAGCCAGTTTCGGCCTTCGGACACTCCGTCCGGAAGGCTCGAAACCTGTCCGTGATGCTTTTTGTGACCATAGAGGGCGCGGCTGTGTGAGTTGGGCTGGTTGCAAGCATGGAGTAGAATTGTTGCGTGATACGGGTGCTTTCCTGACATTGATGAAAAACTTTACAGACAAACCTATAAATGCGGCACGGTAGTTGTGGTGCAGGGTATCAATGCAACATGGTCACACCCGTTGGTCCGAGTGGAGCTGGAGGTAGAAGGTGTGACACGAGAGTTGGATGTCGGAATCGTGGAGAAACTGCCAGTAGAGGGCGTCGACCTTCTTCTCGGCAATGACTTTGCGGTGCCTACTTCTGAAGTTCCACCCTTAGTCGTTGCCGAGAGGGCGGCCAACGTGAGTAGGGAGGGGCAGAAGTTGGTCGAGAGGTGTTAACCACAGCAGGACGTGTGGTGTCACCCGATCTCGTGCATCTAAAGTCCCCCAGCCTATTCCACAGTCTCTAGACCAGCGGAGGAACGGTTGGGAGGAGAAAGCTAAAGTTGGGAGTTTTGTGAGTTTTGCTCCAGCGGCTCTCCTTAGCGACTTAGTACTTGACCCAGAGGTGAGCTCCGGAGTGGCCCCAGAACCTGTCACCCTAGTGACATGGTTGGGCGAGATGGCACTCCGCGACTTAGTAGTTCCCAGTTGGAGGAGAGTTGTGGGAACGGGACTATTGAACACGAGGACGGGGAAACATGTCATGTGAACCTGTTGGAGGAGTTTGTGAGGCAAACACCTGAGCAGCCTACTGTCCCTGCGTTGGTCTGCAGCGGCCAAGGTGGAGAAGGAAAGGGGGGCAGTAGGGCACAGGTGGAGGAGAGTTGGGATTGTCATGTCTCGGCGGAGCAGTGGGCGGGGGACACAAGTCGGTGCTGTGGAAGCGCTAGAGCACCAGCCTGAGCAGCAGTGTGCAGCGCTCCAGTTCCAGCTCGGTTCATACCCTACTGGTCGTGCCGAGCACCCGAGCCTCACAACTCATGCGGTGCAAGATGTTCCGCGGGCAGGTCACTTGAATGTTTGTAAACCGTTAGCCTCGTTGTTTCGGTGGTTCAAGGTGGGCGACGAGGCTTTGGTATGGTTGCCAGGTCAGGGTCGACCCATGGCTGCCAAGGGTGGTGGTCAGAAGCAGAACATTGAGCAGATTGGTGAGGTTGGCTGTGGAGTGGATGTGCCCGGTCGTCGCATAGCCTCCCAATGCTGCTCTAGTCAAATGCAACAGCCCTACCATAGACCGACTATATCTGGCCATGTCGCTGAAGGCGGTGATGCTGTGCAGGCAGATGTAGTTGCAAGGAATGCGGGGGTGTGCATGTACGGTATCAGCGGGGAAGCCTTAGCAATAATGAACTATGGGAGTGACTGCACAGGTGGTACTGCTTGTCCCTCTCATGACCTGGCTGTTCTAGGGACGAAGGTGGAGAAGGAGGGAGGCTATAGTTTAGAAGCTGCGGTCTCGGCTGGGTTGTGGGAGGGTACTAGGCATGTTGTGTCTGCGAGATAAGTTGTTTACTAGGCTGTGGCAGTCCATCCGCATGTATGTTGCTTCTCCAGGCCTGCTGTACGGGGTAGAACCGACATGGAGGCTGGAGACAGTGCAAGGCCAAGTTAGTTCCCTACTGTATAAATCCTGCCCAACAGCCTGTCGTGAAAACAGAGCTAGACGACATGTGGTAAAAGGGTCTGAGGGATAAAGGATATCATGAGTGGTCGTTGCCAGTGAGTTTGCAACCGGAGTTGAGTGGCAAGATCCGTGTGTATGGTGATTGCAGAGTGTGGACGCATTATCCCTGACAGACGCCTATCCATTACCTAGAGTTTACGATACCATAGACCGCTTCGGGGCTGCCTAGCTCATCACGAAGGTAGAACTAGTGAAAGGTTATTGCAGGCCCCGTGCCAGCAAGAGCGAAGAGAAGTGCAAGTCTTGTGATGAACTGGGCAGGTTATCAGGCCAGGTGTTGTTTTACTTGTGGCCCACAAGTTGGATGTGTGGCATGATAAGGGCACTGATAATGTTTTGGCTGATTGTTTGTCACAGGAGGGTTTGTTTGCAGGAGAACCCTAGCCGTTCAGTCAGTGTGTGTTGAGAGTGGAGAAAAAAATCATGCTTGCCCCTATAGAGCAGCCGTCAAAAACAACATTAAAATTAAATAAAAAAAATCACATAAAAACTCTTTCTTTTTGATAGTTAATTGTAAGTTGCCAATGTTATAGCTAAAGTCCTAAGTTGAACCTGTCTTTCACTTAGTAGGCTGGGCTCTGTGAAGCTCGCTCGGGGAGCATAGCAGGCTAAAATTATACTATTATGTTTGGGAGGGGTTATAAGATTTGTTTTGTGCTAAAATGATGTTTTATTTGTTTGTAAGAATTGAGCTTTGCATTTCATTTCTGGTGGTGTGGCGGGTCTTATCGGTATTCTGTCTTGTCAGATATGGTGCTTGCCTAATGTTGAGCATTCCATATCTTGGGCGGGGTGTGACGCCTACCAGCGTGGTCAGAATCGCCTCCCGTTAGCCACTAGCGCTCGCCAGGGCAGTGAAATGGGCTACAGTCATCAGAGAATGTTGTTCTCTCTTTCATAGTGCTCGTGTTGTTACAGTCAGTAACAGGTGGTCTTTCTTTTCGTCTGTGACAACGGGAAGTGCCTTATAACATTAATAGAATATAACATGCATTGTATATTGTTAAGGAGAGAGAGAGAGCGAGCGAGCAGCGTGGGGGCAGTGAGTGTTGCTTTCCTCCTCCTTCCTCCCTCCTGGAGGAGTTTCCCGCCCGCGTAACCTTTCTCTCGGTTTTGATTGGCTGGTGGTTCCTGGCGCCTTCTGGGGGCCTGCTGTGTTGTGATGTATCGGCCCGTGATTGGCCGAACCACCGCGCCTTTGTGTGATCCTGGGGGTCCAGAGAAGCTTCCTTCCTCAGAGCAGGTTAGGCACAGCACATGACTAACATCCTTTTTACAACTGTCCCCCATATCTCCGCCATTATGATACTGTCTCTCTCACTCAACTTCCTTCTTTCATTCCTCTAATCTTTTAACTACAGCACTCCCTTTGGGTTCTTTACACGATTTCATATCGGCCCATCGTATTATGTGCGTCGCTCTCACATTTATTTCCATTATTAGAATAGGCTATAAGGGTTCTTAGTCTATGGAGGTTTGATGAACTCAGGTGTGGGTCTCCCTCATTATTTAGTAGTGCTCTGGATTGGTTATTTAATGCTAGACGTGTGGGTGATAAGGCTTCTATTGTCGTTGTCAGCGGGGGATGTGTGTACGGCCCGTTCGCTTATACCTACATCGATCTTCGACGGTTTCTGTTGTAGCCTACTGGAGTCTTTTTGGTTGTGCCGTTGCGAGTGCAGCATCGTGTGGTAAGAGGGGCATTAGCCTACTACCCAAAAAAAAAAGTTGTCACACAGTGCTGCCTTCTTTGCTTGACTTTAGAGGGATCGCCAGGGTAGAACCAGATACTTGAGATCTGGATCTACCTAAGAGAGCATACCGTCAGTTAATTGTAACTTTAAAATACTGCCTTAAGGACAACGCTAGGCTATGAGCCCGTCTTGCGTCAGCCAGCAGTTCTGTAACCTTGAGATCTCCAGCTAGACTTTATTCGGACCCCGGAGCAGACACTAGTTAGGATATGAGCTTCTTTTGATATGTACGAGCATTTATTATTCACAGTATGGTTATTGAGGTCTAGGTTGTTGTTGATGGAGTTGCACAAACCATGGAGTAGACTGTTTCATTGATGAGGAAGAGTGTACTTGCGGTTTTAGTGTCGAACATTACTGCCGTTGCGCACTTTATAATATTATCGTGTCAGTTAACATTAGATATCCTAATTTTAGTGTATTCAGTCTACACGTTTGGGTGTCCTGCCTCCAGCCTTTCTATAAGTTAAAGTATGAGCATCTTATGAGCATAAGACTTTCTTCAGACGGTTCCAGGGCTATGTTGTAGGACTATACTTCACTTTCTTGCAGATAGGAGTGGAAGAGTTTATTGTTGTTTAGAGAAAATATATTGAAGCATCTTGTCTATTGTATTAAATCTTGCAGGTGATTTTAATTGATCTTTCCATAGCTTTCCCTTTTGTGCATTTGGACGTAAATGGCAATCTTGTTTGTTATCAGGCGATACCAGTGTGGGTTAGATGAAGTAGAGTACATTTATGCCCAGTTAACCATCCCCCGTTATCGCAGATTAACTCTGGAGGGTATAGGTGTTTTTGTTAGACGGCATATAAGTTCAGGGGTTTGGATATAGCGTACCGTTGTTTTGCATAGTGCCCTATTACTAGTCCAACCATTAAGTGCCCCTTGGTTTTATTGTGTTACCCCCGGTCGTAACAATAACTTTATTATATTCAGACCCTCAGATTCCTCAAGGATTATTGAGTATTATACTATATGCGTATTATACTAAGCCGTTACTCTTTTTTTCCCAAATATACGAAAGATCAATTGAAATGTGTTATTTTACTACACCATCTGGCCCATACTAAGCTTCCCAATCATGCCACGGACATTAGGTCCAGGGCAGTAGTTTCCTTCCCAATTTCCCCTCACCCACTCTAAGCTACTGTTCAGACCCTTAATCCTCAGTGTTTGAGAGGACAAGCAGCCTCGATGGGTTACCCCAAACTAGACCTGTTGTTGCTTGATTTACGTTGTACTCCTTTGTACATATCAACTACACCAATCAAAAACACCCATACACTCAACACACCCATACAACTCAACCAACCCATACCGTACATAGCCACATACACCCATACAACTACACACTAAACACACCCATACAGTAAACACACACAAGACACAACACACACAACACACACACACACACAAACAATTAATATGGATTTATGGGCTGAATTCCAGTGGTTCCAGAGCGTAATGTTACATACATTCCAGATTCGGTTCTCAGTGTAGAGCTCCGGCTGCCGCCCCTTCCCCCAGATACTCCCTCTACCATATTCCAGGACTCCAGCCTCGCCGCTTCAATTCCAGGATGTAGGCTGCTGAGAGAAGGGTCACACCTTTAATGATAATACGGTTTGTAAAATGATAATGATTATTACCATGTGTTCTACATGATAATATTAATGATTACTTAGGTGTGGTGTTCTCTACTACGAGACAAAAATATACGCTTTTTATTCCTAATGTTCAAACTGGCCATAGGGCAAACAAATGTAACGGTAAGTGGACCTAAACTTTCGACAAAAACTACCAGTTATAAGTACAAACTTCCAGTAGCGAGGAACCTTTAAGACTTATGTTTAACCCACGCTGCTAAAATCTGCTTATAATTAAATTAATGTGCAAAAGGAAATCGGTAGACATGACCCTTTGTCTCTCTCTCTCTCTGTTTTCCAAAACCCAATTTTAATCCCTCATAATGCCCCCGCCGTGTTCAGCTTTTCTATCGCTCTCTCGAGCTTTCTCTTTACAGTACCAGGTATGTCTTAGTTAAAACAGTAGGTCTATAATTGTGTAGACACGTACAAATATAATACTGTACTAAAGAGAACGTTCCATTGTTTTGCTCCGAAAAGGTAATGTGTTAGATTAAGAATATGCAACCTATATGATTATGTCAATACCAATGTTATTGTACACTCTCTCTGCCCTAATTAATATACTTGTTTCACTAAAAGAAATCATGATGCTTAGCATTAGGTATTCAAAATCAGTTATTTAGATATATGCAGGTGTCTCATCCTGAGCCAGGGTGCAAAGGTTAACAATATTTACCACCAAAAGGTTTATCTATTCTCTTAATCAAAACAAGGTTTTGACCTGGGGGACCTACAGGGTATGATGCATTTATAATTAGCCTTACAGCTTGGGAACCTGGTGGTCAGTCGTACCTGGTCTGAAATACACAGCTCACAACGCATGTATTAATATATTGTAAAACTGTATACTGTATGTCAGATCTAAATGATGTATTACTTTATATATTTTATCTACTTTGAAAACACTAAACCCAAACTGTATAGATATAGATATTGGTAAGTACCCAGTAAGAAGACTAGCCACTATCGGTGGAAATAAACTTTATCAACGCTGCGAAGCACACAGGCTATAGCATAAAACAGATCCATCTCAGATTATCACTATACAAGTGAATGATAACCTCGATATCGTACTGGCCAAATTTTAGATACATATTCTAAAGGGTAAGGTCAAAGGTAAAAATATTTGTTTTACTAGTATTTCTTATATTAACTGTTAGATTCTCAATAAACTTTACTATTTACTATTAGGAATACTTAGAACAAGGTCATACAAGAAACTATAAAATTCCATATGAAAGGTCAAGTTCACAGGTCAAGGTCAAATAAACGGTCAATATGATAATTTCATTACTTTTAATGCAAACTTCACAAAACTTGGCGATATAGTTGCACTTTAGCGAAATAGGAAAAATAATACATTTTGAGACACATACCAGGAAGGTCAAGGTCAAAGGTCAAAGGGTCTACGGTCAACTATTCTCTAAATATATTATATGAAACATAACTGATGGGTTTTAATGAAATTAGTCATGCTTATTTGATTTTCCTGGGGCAATGTCAATGAAATTATTTATTACTCTTACATAAAGGTTCAGGTCACACGGTCATGATGAAAGGTCAAACTTATACTATTTATTTTTAGATTTTATTCAAATGTCGTCATTTTCACGTTACAAGTTAATGGTAACATTGATATCTTATTGCACAAGTTTTAGGATCAATATTCTAAAGGGTAAGGTCAAAGTTCAAAGGTCAAAGGTCAAAATAGTAGTTTTAATAGTATTTCTTATACATAAATGTTAGATTATCACTAGGCTTACCATGTGTATTCGGAATACCTAGGCCAAGGTCACACAATAAACTATTATATTCCGTATGGAAGGTCAAGGTCACAGGTCAAGGTCAAATAAAAGGTAAATATGATATTTGATTTACTTTCCATGCAAACTTCACAAAATTTGGTGAGATAGCGGCACTTTCAGTAAAAAGAAATTAATAAATGTTGAGGACATATAAAGGTCAAGATAAAGGTCAAAGGTCAATGGCAACACTTCTATTAATATATATATGAAACTAACGGATTTATTCAATGAAATTAGGCATGCTTATTTTATTTTCATGGGCAATGGGCAATGAAAACTAAAAAGGTACTCCTAAATATAGGTCACAGGTCAAGGTCAAGGGTCAACTTTTATTATTTAGTACCAAAAATTACTCAAATTTTAGAAAACTGGTTGTGTTTTGGCTTCAATTAGTACATATAGCCTTAATATATATCAAATTTCACATAACATTTGTAATAGTTAAGGTCAGAGGGCAAGGTCAAAATATGTGTATTTGTCATTTTCCCCTAAACTCCTCCTGGAATGTTTAATGTGTTGTCAATGAAATTATACAGGCAAATTAAGTTGGTCAATGCGATGATTATCCAAAATACTACAGTAGTTTTACTTTTATCAAAGGTCAAAGGTCAAGGTCACAGTATATGATCACTATTTGTGAATCAATAAGGTTTATCCAAATTATTCGTAATGTTAGGTAATACGAACAATGATGTTAAGCTAACTAAATCCTTGATAAGAAATTCTAAGGTCGACGGTCAAGGTCAAAGGTCAAGGTTAAAGGCTTATATGATTTTTTTTTCAAAACCAGTTCTCATATTTAATGTAAGATTCTCATTAGGCATATGCTGCATATTCGGAATGCTTTGACCACGGTCATACAAGAATAAATATAATTCAATTTGGATAGGTTCGAAGGTAACAGGTCAACATCAAATGAAGGTCAATATGATAATTGCTTTACTATTCATGTAAACTTCACAAAATTCGTTTGAGACAGTTGTGCATCAAGGGAAAATTAAAATTTCCTTTTCAGGCCGTCATGAAGCGTCAAGATGAAGGTCAAAGGTCACGGTCAACAAATCTCTTTTTAACTCTGAAAATAACTATTGATCTGTAAGAAAATTTGACAACGTTTATTTGATTTTTTAGGGTTACATCCACGCAAACAAAATAGATCATCCTACATAAAGGTCAAGGTCCCAGGCCCAGGTCATAAGTGCACCTTCATCATAAAAAAAAAATCAATTTTCGCTAAGCTGATGACTGTTAGTTGCCTTTTACTTAAATAATATATATTTCACTCATATACAGTAGATATAGTATATATTAGAATGCTTAAGGTTAACGGTCAATGTCAAAGAACAAAAAGAAGAATGTTGAATAATTATAATTGTCTTGAAGCTCTTCCTTGGACTGTTTAACCCTTTGTGTACCGTTGACGTCTTTGTCTGTATTCTAGCTATAATTAGACAATTTTGTGAAGCCTTATGAAGGATCTGTGGTAGTAAAAAGGGGTTAAGATAGTTGAAAAGCGATGAAACATTTAGGGAGGCCCTTCATAAACTAAATAAAATGGTCTTTGTATCAAGTACGAAATGACAACCGACAAAACTGTACTGAAGCTGTATACGTATCGTCACCATAATTTTGCTGGCAAATTTGGTTGGTCAATGCAAAGAGGGTCCAAAATTTTGTGTTTTTTTTATTCAAAGGTCAAGGTGAATGGTTAAAGGTCACCATATATGGTCACGATTTCTTTATATAGATTTATATATACTGTAGATTTATATATATATATATATATATATATATATATATATATATATATATATATATATATATATATATATACTGTATATATACCTATGTTACCTAAGAGATTCCATACTACTTGCAGAATTTATAGGTCGCAGCGTTGTTGTATGCATTTTTTTTTGTTTGTATTTATTTGGTAATGTGAAAAATGCACACCTACCTTTATTATTATTATTTATTATGATCAAGTCTGCGAAGCAAGGTCGGTATCGTACACACAGGTCCAGCCAGTATACTGTGCACCACAATTCAGCTTGTCCTTCGTAGTAGTCCGTTCGTCGTCGTCGTCGTCCGTCGTTGTCGTCCGTAGTCGTCGTCGTCGAGCTAGTCCGTCGTCCGGCGTCCGTCCGGAAACTTCCTCCTAGACCGTTGATGGATTTTCACAAAATTTCACTGGTATAGTCATTTGGTCAATTGCGCAAGGTCGTGTCGAAAAGAAATTTTCAATTTAACTTAAAGGTTAAGGTCAAGGGTCAAGGTTTAAAATAAGGGCAAGATGTCATGTGTATTAGTTTTTACTCAAATTTCTTCATGTTAACTACACCAAAGACTAGCAACCTCGATATCCTATTGACCAAAGTTTAGATAAATATTCTGAATGGGGTAAGGTCAAAGGTCAAGGTCAAAGGTCAAAATATTTGTTGTAATAGTAGCTCTTATAGTAACTGTCTAGATTATCACTAAACTTACAATTGTATATGCGGAATACGTAGGGAAAGGTCATACAAGAAAAAAAACATAAACATTCCATATGAAAGGTCAAGTTCACAGGTCAAGGTCAAATTAGAGGTCAATATGCTAATTTCAGTACTTTTCATGCAAACTTCACAAAATTTGGCAATATAGTTGCACGTTAAATGAAAAAGGTATATAATAAATTTTGAGACACAGATCATGAAGTCCAAGGGACAAAGTCAAAGGTCAAGGTCAAAATACTTTATAAAGACATATGAAACTAAATGATGGGTTTTAATGGAATTAGTCATGCTTATTTTATTTCACTGGGCAATGTCAATGAAAACTATGTTTTACTTCTCTACATAAAGGTCAAGGTCACAGGTCATGGGTGAAAGGTCAACTTATACAATTGATTTTTAGTTTTTATTCAAATGTCGTCATTTTCAGTTTACCAGTTAATGGTAACATTGAAATAGTATTTCACAAATGTTAGATAATTAGTCTGAAGGGTATAAGGTCAAAGTTCATAGGTCAAAGGTTCAAAATAGTATTTGTACTAGTATTTCTCTATATTTCACTGTTAGATTTCTTACTAGGCTTACCAGTTATATTCAGAATACCTAGGGCCAACGTCATACAAGAAAACTATTCTAGTTCCATATGAAAGGTTCGAAGGTCACAGGTCAAGGTCCAACTAAAAGGTC
>CM064546.1:11736509-11855781 GCA_032716605.1 Paralithodes platypus | reverse complement strand
GCCGAACGTCTTTATACTCTCAAAACTAGTGGGGCTAAATATTATGGAGAAGGGGGTCCAGCCTAGCGGTCTGCCTCCCCCTTAACCACTGTCTAAGTCATCTACACTCGTAATTCAATTATGCTTATTATATTTCCCTGCATAAAATCACGGGGAGAAAGCAGAACTTATGTGGGCAAATGGTTCATCTCTTGTAACACCCTCCAAATAGGGTCCCTAAATTGGCTGCTGTTTAAACATACATGCACACACACACACACCGAAACACACACAACTGCAGTATTGTTTATTATACCATTGCTAGCACTAAAGTGGCGACAGACCGTTTTTCTGGACCCCTTCTCCCTAAATATTTATCCTCACTAGTATTGAGATTTTCAGACGTTGGTTCCATTTAGTTTGGGGATTTTATGACCGTTTCACCACCGATTTCTTTTTTCGAATATTAGGACCCTTCTTGCCATTTATGTGTCGATTTTTTCCTGGCGAGCGATAGCGAGGCCTGTCATTTTATGAGGAATCGCCTTTGCCGAGGTTGTGGGAGGGGGGGGGGGGGGGGGGGGGTGTGGGGGGTGGGGGGGGGGGGTGGGGGGGCTATTTTTCTAGCGAACAATGTACAAATCTATCTGGAAGGGGTGGTCGAGGGGTGTGTTTTTCTAAACTTGATGAGGTCTAGGAGGGCAGCTACACAAATATATGAATAAACACAATTAATAGACCAAACAAACATCCACTGTCCCCTTAATATTGTCGAGACCGTGTAGGATATATTAATGAAAGTAAGGTAAATACACATGTTAACTTTTTCATTATGAATCACCCCCCCACAAGTCTGCCTCGGTAACAACCTTGAAACACGGCGAACGGTGCGACACACCATCCTCCCCACCAAGTCCCACCTTATAACTTGTACTCGGGGCTCCAGGTCGACGGTTTCACCAAGGTCCGCGTAGTAGGCACCAACACACACACTCACACACACACCCTCTCTCTCTCTCTCTCTCAGATGTGTGGCAAAGAAAGCAACTAACTGTCTTGAGTCCAGACACAAGAAACAAGAAACAAGAACAAGAACCATGCCCGTCTTGTCATGACTGCGATTGGCCGCAAATAAATTGTAACTCTCTAATTTTGTGGACTTGAGTATGGGTGATTACCACCAACACATCAGGACAATCCAAAACCTTGCCAGCCAGGGACACCCAGGTGATCTACGGCCAGGGGGATTGGGGGATTATTTCTAGTGGGTAGAGGGGAATTTTTTGGCCATCTCGTCTGGAATGTTTTCGTATGGAGGGCGAGGTGGTTGGAGGGGTTGTTTACATTGTAACCATAGGTCTCTCCATCCTCGCCCGGTCTCCTCATCTCCTCCTCACAGCTCTCCTTCGTCTATCCTCCTTCTCTCCTCTCCCCCCTCCTCTCTCCCCCATCTCTCTCTCGTTCCTCTCCTCTATATTCCCTCTCCTCTCTCTCTCTCTATCGCTCTCTCTCTATCATCTCTCTCTCTGCTCTCTCCTCTCTCGTCTCTCGCTCCACTTTGCTCTCATAAACAACGTTGTGGTCAATGTAAATAGTTGACGCTTAGCCTATCCCCACCTCTTAAAGGGTTTAGAGGGGACTGTGTATGCATGTTAGTGAGTGGAAGTGTGTGTGTGTGTGTGTATGTATGTATGTTAGTGAGTGTAAATGTGTGTGTATGTATTGTATGTTCGTGTGTGTGCATGTGTATGTATGTTACTGAATGTAAGTGTGTGGGGGAGGGGGGGGGAGATGTAACTCATCGGATCTTCCAAAATAAAATAAAACAATAAGTACAAACCCTGGAATACAAACTGCATACTGATAACCCTGGTAAACTGATGAAAGGTATCATCGCAGTGAAAGAGACGGTCGTTTTTCTGGTCCCCTTTCTCCCTCGTGTTTAGTCCCATTATGTTTTAGATTTTTAGACGTTCTCCCCATTTGTTTTGCGATTTTAAGACCTTCTGTCCCATTTCGTTATACATTTTAAGGCCTATCGTGCCATTTATGTGTCGATATTTTTCCTGGCGAGCGACAGCGAACCTGTATGAAGAGGAATCGGCCTTCGGCTGACATAATTTTCTACCGAAAAATGTACAAATTTAGATTGAGTTGTCTTGTTCTTGCCTTGTTCATTGTCTTGTCGTTTTTTAAAAAGTTTGATAGAGGTTTAGAGAGCAAACTAAACCCCTCCTTAAACCATTGAGCCGAACCAGTAAATTATGCTGCACTATACCGTCTGGGCTTCCTTAACCCTTAATTAGCAGCGAGCAACTAAGTCGAGTAAAGAAGCTGGATTATGTGGCGGCGCTTAGGTCGAGTTGCAATTTCAGCACGTAATGTTGCTGAGAGAGAGACAAGTGTGGCAGAGAGTAGCGAGCGTATGACTGCTCCAGACCACCGCGGCGAACATACTGACACGAATCCCAGCTCCCCCCTCCCTCTCTCACTCGCTATATAAGGAATTGTATCGGAAAGTGGCTAATTTACATGCTTTTTGCACTGCGTTGGTGCGGTTATTGCAAGACTAGCCATCATAAAAGGATCGTTATGGTGTCATTCGAAAGCTCTGTTTAGCGTTTCAGGGATAGATACTTGTTTTACATCTGGTCCTTATTTAGGCATGAAAATGATCACGTAACAGCCTATTTTGGCTACAAACACCCCCTGGGCGGTACATATAAATAAACCGCATAGGCGCTCTTAAGTGTTAAGCTCACATAATGGGGAGAGAATATATTGGAAGAAGTGAAGGAAGGAAGATGCAGGGATGAAAGAGATGTGTGTGCATCATTTCCTATATTAACCCTTTGAGTACCAGCGACGTTTGTTATATTTTATTCTGGCTATATTGTGACGATATTAGACAGCTAAGGAAGGATCCGTGGTAGTTAAAAGGGTTGGTTGTTGTTGTTATTGTTCCCTAAACTGCCTGGCCGAACAGCCCCGAGTCCCTGAGAAAGGCCATGGCCACGATCGGGCTTTCCCACAGAGCTCTCATTGAGTGTAGATTGTGTTGTTGGCGTAAGTGGTTGTGTGAAATGCAGTCTTCTATGATGTGTTTAATGGTATGGGGTGCTGTGTTACATCCCGGGCAGGCGTCGACAACGGAGTCATCCAGTCTCTTCTGATAGCTCAGGAGAGCTGGATGGTGTCCGCATCTCAGCCTGGCCAGGTGGACTCTGTCCTCGCGAGGAAGGGAGGATTCGGAAGGATGGATTTCGGGAGGTCGTGCATGCAGCTGCGTGTTGTCTGTGAGTGAATGGATGGATCGGTGAGAGATATGAGTATGGATTTGCTTCTGGAAGTTGGTTCGGGGATGGGCGGGAGGGAGAGAGGACAATAATTGTGTGTGATACCGTATGCTGGGTGTTGTTTTGATATTCTTGGTGTCTGTGGGTGTGTTGCCATGTAGTTTAGTGGGTGGTCTTGGTTCGTGGAGGCTGCTGCCAGGAATTGAGTGCCTCTCATGTCCAGAGTGTCTTTGACTTTGAGGATTTTGGTTTCTTGATGTAGGTGATCTGTGGGTACAGTAGCTGTGACAGCCTGAAATGATCTTCAGACCTTTGTTTGAAATAGTCTGTAAGGTCTTATGCTGTGTTTCAGCTAGGTTAAAAGCCCAGCTGGGCTTGCGTATTCCATCACTGATCTTATGTATTGTTTATATACTGTGGTGGTAGTGTCTTTGTTGTGTCCAAATTTTGTGTGAGCAAGTGACCTGAGGGCGTTAAGTCTGGGTGTCAGTTTCTTTTTAATGTTTGTGGTGTGCTGTTTGAATGTCATGAGTATCATATGTTACTCCTAGGATTTTGGGTGTGTGTGTATGTGTTAGGGGTGTGTTGTTTATGGTGAGTTGAGGGATGTATTCGTGTTCTCCTGTCCAACTTGTGAGCAGGGTTGCGGTGGATTTGCTGGGGCTAGATTAAGTCTGTTTGTAGTGCACCAGCCATGTAGTGTTGAGATAGGGTTGAAGGAGATCTGTTGCTCTTTTTGGGTCATGGTGTGTGCATGTGAGTGTTATGTCATCTGCATAGGAGGCTAAGTTTATTTGGGGCCTATTGGGTGTAGTTATATCGTGCATGTACAGATTGAAGAGTGCGGGCGATAGGACGGATCCTTGTGGGACTCCGTTTGGAAAGTTTCTGATTTTAGATGACTGACCGGCAAAGGATACGTGTGCACATCTGCCTGCTAGGAAGTTGGCCAGCCACCGTTTTGTGTTGTTGTGCATGTTTGTGTTGTAGATTTTGTTTGTTAGGTTGTGGCGGGGGATGCCATCGAAGGCTTTACTAATGTCGATTGTGGCTAATAGTGATCTGTGTGGTTGTCTAGCTGAATTGATGCCGTCGAAAGCTCTTTGTGTAAGGTCTATGAGAAGAGTGTTTGTGGAGTGCAGTGGCCTAAAGTCATTTTGTGTTGGAGCTAGGGGTAGGTCAGGTGTAATTAGTTGTAATACTATGCGTTCCATGACTTTGGAGGGGGAGCAAAGGAGTGTGATGGGGCGGTGCGAGGAGGGTAGCGGGGGGGCTTTGTTGGGTTTGGGGAATGTGATGATGATACCATGCTTCCAAATGTCTGGTATTGTGTTGTGTGAATAGCTGTAGTTTGATATGTTAGTGAGTGCTTGTATGCCTTGTGGTCCCAGGTGTCTGAGGTGTATGTTGCTTATGTTGTCTAGGCCACAGGCGTGTGAGTGCTTGAGATTGTTGATGATATGCTTTGTCTGGTGATTGGTGAAGGGTGTATAGTCAGGGTCTGTGGGGAATTGTCTCTTACGTCGGATGACACGTCGGTCGTCTTTGTGAGGTTTTAGGTGGCTGACATGTGAAAAAGTGATTGATGAGAGTGTTTGCTTGTTGTTTACATGAAGGAGTAGAGTCTGTTGTTGTGATTGCAGCATGTGATTGTGTTGTGTTGCTGTTGGAAAGTGTGATGCTGTTTAGTGTTTTGTAGAGCTTTTTGGGGTTTGTTTTGTGATCAAGGGTGTGTAGGAAGTTATTCCAATTTAGTTTTTGTTGTTCTTGTAATTGTTGTTAATCTCTGTGTTGAGTGCTTGAATTTGTTGTGTGATGTCTTGTGTGTGGGGTGCTGGGGAGTGTTTCAGTATGTCGCGTTGTCTGATGAGGTTTTGAATTTCTGGTGTGAAGTTGGGGTTGTGTCTTTTTCTGTTACCTCTTGGAATGTGTTTCTTGTCAGCGTTTTGGATAGTTTTATTGAGTATGTGTACAGCATTGTTGATGTTAGTGATGGGTGTACTGTTTAGAGTTGTGAAGTGTTGTTCTGTCTCATTTGTGAATGCTTCCCAGTTAGCTCTTCTATAATTGGTGTATGTGTGTTTGTGGCTAGCAGGGGTGAGTCTGGTTTTGGTGGTGATAGTGATCGGGAGGTGGTCAGAGCCTAAGGTTCTGACCACCCTCCAGGATGTTGTGGGGGCGAGTTCTGGGGAGCAAAAGGTGATGTCTGGAGATGATTGGTTTGTTGAGATAGTTTGAAGCCTGATTATTGTTAGAGGTCATTCCTAAGCGGAGTAAAATCGTCTATTAGTTGCCAGAATATGATGAAAAGGACATCCCTGGTACTGAACGGGTTAAGCTGGTAACACAAACAATGGGGGGGGGGGACTATAATGGAAGAAGTAAAGGAAGGAAGATACATGGGACGGATTAACATGTTGTGGTGCATCATTTCCACCAGGGGGGTCACCTCGCTTCTTTTCTCTTTCTCTTCCTCTCTCTTTGGCTTGTATCCATTCGGCCCCATTCAGCCAACTGTTTTAAGACGTTTATCCCCATCCAGGTGTCGATTTTGTTCCTGGCGAGCGATCGCGAGCCAGCATTGTATGGAGAAAAACGGCTTCGCCGGAGACATTTTTCTATCGAAAAATTTACAAATTTAGCTTGCTGTAAAACAAAAATATATATATGCGGGCTCGCTCCCGCTCGCTAGGGAAATATTGATACCTGGATGGGGGTAAACGTCTTAAAGCAGTAGGCTGAATGGGGCCAAATGGATACAAGCCAAAGAGAGAGGGAAAGAAAAAGAAGGAAAGCGAGGTGGGTTCCCTTAATAAAAGATATATTAACCCCTTCAGCACGATGACGTAATTTTCATCATATTCTGGTTACCATTAGACGATATTCTTTCTCGTATAATCTGCTCCTAGGACTCAAAGGGGTGAATCCGATCTCAATAATACCTGTGAATAATAAGGTCCTTCTTAAACTACATAAAATCGTCTAATTTTAACCAGAATCAAAGGTAACAAGGCGTCATCGTGCTGAAGGGGTTAACAAAGGTATATTCACTGCCTCCGATAATGTAATACAGAATGATAGAATAATTATCAATGAACAATATGACATGATATGGGTATTAACCCTTTGAGTACCTGCGACGTGTCTTGTATTTCATTCTAGTTATATTTAGACGATATGATGCAGCTTAGGAAGTATCTGTGGTAAGGAAAAGGGTTGGCTGAGATACTTTGAAGCCATATAATTACTAGAGGTCCTTCCTGAGCTGAATAAAATCGTCTTTAATAGTTTCCAGAATAGGATGAAGAGGACGTCCCTGGTACTGAACGGGTTAAGCGTTAAATCATTAAAACATCTTAATTATTGTGTGAATCACAAAACGGATTATACACACAGTTTTTCTTTCACAAACATCATATATTTTTAACTATTGCCAGAAAGTCAAGAATTGTGACTTTTTGTATCTCGTCAAAATACTCGGTTTTCCTCTTGGTCAGTAGTTGTAATGGCCGCCTCCTGAGTCTGCACAAATATCCCAAGAACTAATAATAATTGAGTTAACTGATCATTATACGGTGGATGAAAGAGACGTGTTATCAGTTGGATTAAGACCACGCAATCACATACACCAACACAATTAGTCAAGCACACACACACACACACACACAGGGACCAAAACGGACACACTATCACTCACACGCATACACGCTGACCCATTACCCTTTCTCAAACTCGCTTTCACACACACACACACACTCTCTCTTTCTCTCTCTCACACACACCTGTTCGGTATATATTCCTTTATCCCTGCATGTCTTCCTCTGTCATTTCCTTCTCGTCTTTGTCAGCTATTATTGTCAAGGAATTTTGTATTGGTTTTATTCTTCTCGTATCCTTCACTTTTCAACATTAATTTTCTGTTTTCTGCAAGACTTTTCATCTCGCATTAATTGCATATTCGTGTCTTGCTTTCTTCTTGTCTTCTTTGTTCGCTCTGTCTTGGTTCTTTTCACCCTCAATATTGTATTTCCTTTCGTTGTGTTTATGTGTCCATGTGTGTCTGGTTGTCTGTGTTGTGGGCTTTGTCATTATTATTATCTGGCTTCCTATTTCCGGCCATCTATTTGCATCTGTTTAGCTTGATACAATCTGTTTGACACGATATATATATATTATAATATAATATGAAATAATGTAACATGGGAAATTCATTACAAAATATTAAAATAATAATAATATTAATAATAATAATAATAATAATAAAGTTTATTTTCACCGATAGTGGTTATTCTTCTTACATGGTATTTACAAATATATATACAGTTGGGGTTTAGTGTTTTCAAAGTAGATCAAATATATAAAGTAATACATAATTTAGTCTGACATACAGTAGACAATTTTACAATATATTAATACATGCGTTGTTAGCTTTGTATTCAGACCAGGTGCGACTGACCACAGTTCCTAAGCTGTAGGCTAAATATAAATGCACCGTACCAGGTAGGTCAGGTCAGACCTTTTTTAGATTAAGATGGCAGATAAGACTGTTTGCGGTAAATAGGTTATCCCTTGCACCTGGCTCAGGGTGGCACACCTGCATATATCTAAATAACTATTTAGAATACCTACTGCTATGAATATATGACTTATGTTAGTGAAACAATTATTATAATTAGGGCAAGAGAGTGTACATACATTGTATTGACATATCATATAGATTGCATATCCTTAATCTAACACATTACATTTTCGGAGCAAAACAATGGTACGTTCTCTTTAGTACAGTATTATATTTTTATAGTGTATACAATTAAAATTAAATACCTACTGTTTAACTAAGACATACCCGGTACTGGAGAGAGAGAGAGAGAGAGAGAGAGAGAGAGAGAGAGAGAGAGATAGAGAGAGAGAGAGAGAGAGAGAGAGAGAGAGAAGCTGACAGCGCGGGGGATTACGAGGGATTAAAATTGGGTTGGGGTAAAACAGAGAGATAGAGAGAGGGTCATGTCTATAAATATCTTTTGCACATTAATTTAATTATAATCAGAGTTTAGCAGCATGGTTTTAACATCTATATTATTAAATCAGTTTGTGTGTCTGTTTGTCTGTCTGTGTGTTCTTAATAGGCGGCCGCAGTTTTGGACCTGAGGAGCTGAAACTTTGCATGTGGGTGTCAATTGACCTGGGTCAGGTCATAGAGGGGGCGAGACCACGATCGGAGGTCGTTTCGAGGCCGAAATTGAAAACAAAAATGACAAAAATGGCCGTTTGGGGCAGAAGGAGCCCTCCGATCGAAAAGCTGTATGGAACGAACGTTGTTCGCAGCCCCCCACAATGTGGGTACGGATGAGGTCAAATCCAAAATCGGAGGTCATTTAGCGGCCGCAATCGAGGTCGCCGTTTAACTCGGCACTTGGAGGTCGAGGCCGGTGATTATGGTAGTAGTAGTATTGTGATGATTGTGGTAGTAGTGATTGATGATGGTGATTATGGTAGTAGTAGTGGTGGTAGTAGTGATGGTGATTATGGTAGAATTTAAACCCAGGCAATGCCGGGTACCCCTGCTAGTTATGGTGGGTTCACACATTCACGTATATTGCTCCTGTCAGCTCCCGTCTGTTGTAAACGAAGGTATATTGGTAGTTGGCAACCGATTAAGTAAAACGTAAGGGCATAATACGCAAAACGTAGATGAAATTGCGGTCAGTCGGGGGGGGGTACTCACGCATGGCACGAGTAGAAACGAGTAGCCCACGTGGGTCGGGAATGTTGTGGGTGCGGCCAAGGCCGCGCGGTTGTTGAATCGAGTGGAATAAAAAACGTGGCTCGCCCTCACGTATGTCAAAAGACGGGAAAACTTACGACCGACCTGGCCACCACGGCCGTCTGACCGGAGCAGCCTCGTCAGCGGTAGCAGCTACCCCGTCAGACGAGAGCTGCTCTCGTCAAATCGTAGAAAGTTCCAGTCGAACGTGGAAATATACGTTAGTTAGGCCGCATCTGGCAGAACCGCCGCACTGCGGGTTGGCGGGAAGACGCGGCACCGTTGTACGGGGGACAACGGGCCCAGCGAGGGACCCTCCAGTCACACCTCTCACCACACCGGAGCAGCAACCAACAAGCCAACCCTGCCACCCTCTGCACCCTGCCGAAAACAAATCGTAGCAGCGAAACAACTGCATCTATGGCTTTCATATTTTTATCACATGTACCTTACCCTTTAGGCTACCCACCACAAAAATCTCAAATCCCTCCTCCCACCCACTCGCTGACTGTCGGTCCCGTCAGAAGGAAAAAAAAGGAAAATCAGTGGCGGCGAAACGACTGCATCAATCGGTTCCATATTTGTGTGACAAGTCTCTTACCCTTCTGCCTTCCCCCCACCACACCCCCAACCACCTCCCACCACCCACTTCTAGCGTATCCGTACGAAGAAAAGGAAAAAAAGGAAAATCCGTGGTGGCGAAACTACCTCACCAATCGGCTTCATATGTGTAACACAAGTCAATTACCCTTCTACCTTCCCCCAACCAACCCCAAAACCACCCTCCCACCACCCTCCCACCCATACATTCCGATACCATAAAAGTCTCTGTAGTCTATAGTGTCTTTTCAGCTACTTTCGGGACCATCGGGGACCTGATTTCTGGCGAGGGGAGTGTTTTTTTTTTACCATCCTTCCTTTCTCTCCCAACTTAATAGATTTAGCCAAAAAAAAAAAAAAAAAAAAAAAAAATCTGGCACTGGCAGAAGCACACCGTCAAAATTGGCTGGCACTCAGCAGGTAACTCCTCCAGGATGAATTCCTCGATGTTGTTCATGGTGCCGATGAAGGACTGGGAATGGGAATGGTGTGGCCATTCCTGCCCTTTTGTAGTTCCCAGATTCCAACCCAAACCTACGTGGTTGACAAAGACGGTCTTTGTCTGTGTTTGGTCAGACGGGGTGTGCCTACGATTGGCCAGAACCGGTCCAGGTACGACCTAACAAATCCCAAGACGTGCGGCCTCAGCTACGCCGGTCTTGAGGGGGCGTGGCATGGGCATGGCCTGTGTTCCCGCAAATCGTGCAGCCCATGAGGTCGAACGGGGCTATGCTTACGCACGTCGCAAACACGTACGTAGTTCAATACGACTCCATTACGTCTGACGTAACACTGGCCCCGTTACGCTACGTCTGTCGGGAAGTGCAATAGACGTGGAAGAACGGGCGTTCAACGGCAGAAACTACTTTGCGATACGCCGGACGGGAGCTGACGGGAGCAATATACGTGAATGTGTGAACCCACCATTAGCCTTAAAGGTTCTTAGGCTACTGGAAGTTTGTACTTTAACTGGGAGTTTGTTTCAAAGTTTAGGTCCTCTTACCGTTAATTTTGTTTGCCCTAAGTTAGTTTGAACATTTGGAATAAAAAGCGTATTTTGTTGTCTTGTAGTACAGAACACCACAGCAGTATGTCACACAGTATCATAAATATTGTCATATTAAGGGGAGGCAGACCGTTTGTTTGGTCTATCAATTCATTTATTCATATATTTTTTTAGTTTCCTCCCTAGACCTCCATCAAGCTTAGAAAAACACACCCTAGATAAGTTTGTACATTTTTCGGTAGAAAAATGTCCAGGCCAAAGGCCGGTTCTCTTAAAATTGAAGGCTCGCTATCGCTCGCCAGGAAATAATCGACACCTAAATGGCACGAAAGGTCTTAAAATTGACAACAAAATGGGGCAAAAGGTGTTAAAATTGACAAACTAATGGGCCGAACGTCCTATAATCTCAAAACTAGTGGGGCTAAGGGGGTCCAGGAAAACGGTCTTCCTCCACTTAAACGTAGAACACATAATAATAATCATTATAATTTTACAAACCGTATTATAATTAAAGGTGTGACCCTTCTCTCAGCAGCCTACATCCTGGATTCAAAGTGGCGAGGCTGGAGTCTTGGAATATGGTAGAGGGAGTCTGGGGGAAGGGGGAGGCAGCCGGAGCTCATCACTGGACCGTCTGGAATGTAGGTAATATTACTCTCTGGAACCACTGGAATTCAACCATAAATCCATATTAATGTGTGTGCGTGTGTGTGTGTGTGTGTGTGTGAGTGTGTATGTACGGTATGGGCGTGTTTAGTGTGTAGTTGCGTGGGTGCATGTGGCTATGTACGGTATGGGTGTGTTGAGTGTGTAGTTGTGTGGGTAGAAAGACTAATAGAAGATAGGAAAAGGGTGGATATCAGGGGAAAGATAGTGACAAATGATGAAATAAAGAAACAAGTTAAAGCATGGGACACAACAGTATGGAAGCAGGAAATGCAAAAAAAAGTGAATTTGACAGTGTATAGAAAGTGGAGAGAAGAGGCTATGTACGGTATGGGTGTGTTGAGTGTGTAGTTGTGTGGGTGTATGTGGCTATGTACGGTATGGGTGTGTTGAGTGTGTAGTTGGGTGGGTGTATGTGGCTATGTACGGAATGGGTGTGTTGAATGTGTAGTTGTGTGGGTGTATGTGTATGTGGCTATGTACGGTAGGGGTGTGTTGAGTGTGTAGTTGTGTGGGTGTATGTGTATGTGTCTATGTACGGTATGGGTGTGTTGAGTGTGTAGTTGTGTGGGTGTATGTGTATGTGGCTATGTACGGCATGGGTGTGTTGAGTGTGTAGTTGGGTGGGTGTATGTGTATGTGGCTATGTACGGTATGGGTGTGTTGAGTGTGTAGTTGGGTGGGTGTATGTGGCTATGTACGGTATGGGTGTGTTGAGTGTGTAGTTGTGTGGGTGTATGTGTATGTGGCTATGTACGGTATGGGTGTGTTGAGTGTGTAGTTGGGTTGGTGTATGTGGCTATGTATGGTATGGGTGTGTTGAGTGTGTAGTTGTGTGGGTGTATGTGTATGTGGCTATGTACGGTATGGGTGTGTTGAGTGTGTAGTTGGGTTGGTGTATGTGGCTATGTACGGTATGGATGTATTGAGTGTGTAGTTGGGTGGGTGTATGTGTATGTGGTTATGTACGGTATGGATGTGTTGAGTGTGTAGTTGGGTTGGTGTATGTGTATGTGGTTATGTACGGTATGGGTGTGTTGAGTGTGTAGTTGTGTGGGTGTATGTGTATGTGGCTATGTACGGTATGGGTGTGTTGAGTGTGTAGTTGGGTTGGTATATGTGTATGGGTGTGTTGAGTGTGTAGTTGTGTGGGCGTGTGTGTATGTGGCTATGTACGGTATGGATGTGTTGAGTGTGTAGTTGTGTGTGTGTATGTGGCTATGTACGGTATGGGTGTGCTGAGTGTGTAGTTGGGTTGGTGTATGTGTATGGGTGTGTTGAGTGTGTAGTTGTGTGGGCGTGTGTGTATGTGGTTATGTACGGTATGGGTGTGTTGAGTGTCTAGTTGTGTGGGTGTATGTGGCTATGTACGACATGGGTGTGTTGAGTGTGTAGTTGTGTGGGTGTATGTGTATGTGGTTATGTACGGTATGGGTGTGTTGAGTGTGTAGTTGGGTTGGTGTATGTGTATGGGTGTGTTGAGTGTGTAGTTGGGTGGGTGTATGTGTATGTGGCTATGTACGGTATGGGTGTGTTGAGTGTGTAGTTGGGTTGGTGTATGTGGCTATGTACGGTGTGGGTGTGTTGAGTGTGTTGTTGGGTTGGTGTATGTGTATGTAGCTATGTACGGTATGGATGTGTTGAGTGTGCAGTTGTGTGGGTGTATGTGTATGTGGCTATGTACGGTATGGGTGTGTTGAGTGTGTAGTTGGGTGGGTGTATGTGTATGTGGCTATGTACGGTATGGGTGTGTTGAGTGTGTAGTTGGGTTGGTGTATGTGGCTATGTACGGTATGGGTGTATTGAGTGTGTAGTTGGGTTGGTGTATGTGGCTATGTACGGTATGGGTGTGTTGAGTGTGTAGTTGTGTGGGTGTGGGTGTATGTGGCTATGTACGGTATGGATGTGTTGAGTGTGTAGTTGTGTGGGTGTATGTGTATGTGGTTATGTAAGGTATGGGTGTGTTGAGTGTGTAGTTGGGTTGGTGTATGTGTATGTGGCTATGTACGGTATGGGTGTGTTGAGTGTGTAGTTGGGTGGGTGTATGTGTATGTGGCTATGTACGGTATGGGTGTGTTGAGTGTGTAGTTGGGTTGGTGTATGTGGCTATGTACGGTATGGGTGTGTTGAGTGTGTAGTTGGGTTGGTGTATGTGTATGTAGCTATGTACGGTATGGATGTGTTGAGTGTGCAGTTGTGTGGGTGTATGTGTATGTGGCTATGTACGGTATGGGTGTGTTGAGTGTGTAGTTGGGTGGGTGTATGTGTATGTGGTTATGTGCGGTATGGGTGTGTTGAGTGTGTAGTTGGGTTGGTGTATGTGGTTATGTACGGTATGGATGTATTGAGTGTGTAGTTGGGTTGGTGTATGTGGCTAAGTACGGTATGGGTGTGTTGAGTGTGTAGTTGTGTGGGCGTGGGTGTATGTGGCTATGTACGGTATGGATGTGTTGAGTGTGTAGTTGTGTGGGTGTATGTGTATGTGGTTATGTACGGTATGGATGTATTGAGTGTGTAGTTGGGTTGGTGTATGTGTATGTGGTTATGTACGGTATGGGTGTGTTGAGTGTGTAGTTGGGTGGGTGTATGTGTATGTGGTTATGTACGGTATGGGTGTGTTGAGTGTGTAGTTGGGTTGGTGTATGTGGCTATGTACGGTATGGGTGTGTTGAGTGTGTAGTTGGGTTGGTGTATGTGTATGTAGCTATGTACGGTATGGATGTGTTGAGTGTGCAGTTGTGTGGGTGTATGTGTATGTGGGTATGTACGGGATGGGTGTGTTGAGTGTGTAGTTGGGTGTGTGTATGGTTATGTGGCTATGTACGGCATGGGTGTGTTGAGTGTGTAGTTGGGTTGGTGTATGTGGCTATGTACGGTATGGGTGTGTTGAGTGTGTAGTTGGGTTGGTGTATGTGGCTATGTACGGTATGGGTGTGTTGAGTGTGTAGTTGGGTGGGTGTATGTGGCTTAGTACGGTATGGGTGGGTAGAGTGTGTAGTTGGGTTGGTGTATGTGGCTATGTACGGTATGGGTGTGTTGAGTGTGTAGTTGGGTGGGTGTATGTGTATGTGGCTATGTACGGTATGGGTGTGTTGAGTGTGTAGTTGTGTGGGTGTATGTGTATGTGGCTATGTACGGTATGGGTGTGTTGAGTGTGTAGTTGTGTGGGTGTATGTGTATGTGGCTATGTACGGTATGGGTGTGTTGAGTGTGTAGTTGTGTGGGTGTATGTGTATGTGGCTATGTACGGTATGGGTGTGTTGAGTGTGTAGTTGGGTGGGTGTATGTGTATCTGGCTATGTACAGTATGGGTGTGTTGAGTGTGTAGTTGGGTGGGTGTATGTGGCTATGTACGGTATGGGTGTGTTGAGTGTGTAGTTGTGTGGGTGTATGTGTATGTGGCTATGTACGGTATGGGTGTGTTGAGTGTGTAGTTGGGTTGGTGTATGTGGCTATGTATGGTATGGGTGTGTTGAGTGTATAGTTGTGTGGGTGTATGTGTATGTGGCTATGTACGGTATGGGTGTGTTGAGTGTGTAGTTGGGTTGGTGTATGTGGTTATGTACGGTATGGGTGTGTTGAGTGTGTAGTTGGGTGGGTGTATGTGTATGTGGTTATGTACGGTATGGATGTGTTGAGTGTGTAGTTGGGTTGGTGTATGTGGTTATGTACGGTATGGGTGTGTTGAGTGTGTAGTTGTGTGGGTGTATGTGTATGTGGCTATGTACAGTATGGGTGTGTTGAGTGTGTAGTTGTGTGGGTGTATGTGGTTATGTACGGTATGGGTGTGTTGAGTGTGTAGTTGGGTTGGTGTATGTGTATGTGGCTATATACGGTATGGGTGTGTTGGAGTGTGTAGTTGTGTGGGTGTTTTTGTATGTGGCTATGTACGGTATGGGTGTGTTGGAGTGTGTAGTTGTGTGGGTGTATGTGTATGTGGCTATGTACGGTATGGGTGTGTTGGAGTGTGTAGTTGTGGGGGTGTATGTGGCTATGTACGGTATGGGTGTGTTGGAGTGTGTAGTTGTGGGGGTGTATTTGTACGGTATGGCTATGTACGGTATGGGTGTGATGAGAGTGTAGGTGTGTGTTTATGTGGCTATGTACGGTATAGGTGTGTTGAGTGTGTAGTTGTGGGAGTGTATGTGTATGTGACTATGTACGGCATGGCTATGTACGGTATGGGTGTGTTGAGTGTGTAGTTGTATGGGTGTATGTGGCTATGTGTGGAGGTGTGGTGGAGTGGTCTTGCCACTGGCCTGGTAATCCAAAGGTCCGGGGTTCAAATCCCGATGTATCAATGGGAAGATATTATTGGGATGGAATTTGTGCTGTACCTAGTATCAGTGCATTACCACAAAGCCCACCGAAACGTCAATAAAATACCCTCATTGTTCCCTGATTAAATAGCACTGTATGAATATTCCCATATTCAAAATATGCTATAGGGGTGCAATGCCTGGTGAGTTATCTGCTCAACAGGTGGCGTTGTGTGTGTGTAAGTGTGAGAGTCCGAGTGTAGTGGGTGAGACAGTGAAGCACGGGAACGAGATGGCTTCAGAGATGGGGTCGTTTCGTGTCATGAGTGAGCACCGTGCCTCATGTGAAGGCAAGATGGCAGGTGCTCGTTGTGCTCTACGTGCTTCACATGTCTCACTCCCTAGACTGGAACAAGACCTCACGGGCTTCACTGTTCATTGTAAAGCGGTGAATGTTAAGGCTCTCAGCCTATGCCCGAGAGGAAGTAAGTTGGAATATAGAAAAAAAAAAAAAAAAACAAAATGTACGGTATGGGTGTGTTGAGTGTGTAGTTGGGTTGGTGTATGTGTGTGTGGCTATGTACACTATGGGTGTGTTGAGTGTGTAGTTGTGTGGGTGTATGCGGTGTAGGTGGGTGTAGAGTTAGTACAAAGGAATATCAAAGAAGGCAAACAACAACAACAACTCTACAGTATATATTCCCTCGAGGTTGCTTGTGTTTTTTTTTTTTTTTCTTTGTGAGTGAGGGAGGCAAAAGGCAGAACTGCCTGTAGCGAGTGCATCCCCCAGAGTTGAAAGAGCGACAGGGCCACAATCAAGGGACGTCCGAGCCAAAATGCCTGAACACACGGAGTTTGAAGCAATTTAAGTCATAGGAAGAGGGGAAGACTGATTCTGGGAGAGCGTTCCAGAGCTCAGTAGTTGAATAGAAGAAAGACTGAGAATAACGTTTCATTCTTCGGTTGGAGAGTTGCTACATGTAATTCATAGCTCTGATGGAGGCGTTGAAGTAAGGGAGTGTACAGGTGTTTTGGTGAGACTATATGTGTAGGTGTATATGATGTGGGTGGATGTAGTATGTATGTTTGATAGTTTGTGGCATGGTACTACTACTACTACTACTACTACTACTACTACTACTACTACTACTACTACTACTAATTCAAAGGTACAACAACAACAACTACTACTACTACTACTACTACTACTACTACTATTACCTTACATTTATAACCACCACTAACATTTCTTCCCACAACGACTACCACCACCTGGACCACCATAACTTCTACCATAACCAGACCACAGACCAAACTACTTACTCCAACTAAGTTAAGGGAAAGTTGGCGACCATCTCACAAGTTGTACTAAGTTTATGTGTACCAGGATGATGGAGACTTGTGTCTGCCTGTCTGTCTGACTCTCTCTCCTCACTCTCCCTCTCACTCACTCTCTCTCTCTCTCTTTCTCTCTCTCTCTATGTTTTCACACACATGCACACCCACTTTGTTAACTTACGGTTGAATCACAAGGACGTTTATTTCCTGAACTCTTTGATGGTACTATTTCGGAGCTATTATGCTTAGGGGTCGTCAATTAAACAGAAGATAAATCATTTGAGGTGGTTTACCGATTAAGAAAAACATTTCAGCTTCAAGGTCAAACATATGTGCCTATGCCTTTACGTTTTAATTTCAAAAGCTTACTTAAGAGTTTTCTTAAGCTTAATTAAAACAATTAACATTAATTATTAGAAAATTAACATCAGGTGGACAAATAGTAATTATAACTTTATTGAGATTGTAAGAAACTCTAGCAATGGTGGAAAATTATTAGTGCAATCTAATATAGCGAGATGTTGATGTCTAGCTTCCTCCTCATTATAATCATTTACCCTTTTCCGATCCTGACAAAGCCTTACTATTGTCCCTTCCATGACATCCCCTCCTTGGTGAGTCTTATAATACTGGATGGCCATATACTGGACCTCTGCCGGCCTCTACCACGTCAGCATAGTACACCACCTCTCCCGGGCTATCGTGTCTTGGATGCAAATATGATACTCCCACCCCGCACTTGAGTTGTTCGCTCAATTTACGCAACAATTTTCGCTCAATTTACGCAACAGATTTTAGTGGGGTTAGGAGGGTGGGAGAGGGGGTCAATGAGGGGGTCAGGGTGAGGGTGAGGGAGAGGAGATCAAGGGGGAGGACGATGGGGTTAGAATGAGGGAAACTTGGTCAGAGGAAAGGAAGAATGGGTCACGGAGCATTGAGAAGGGGTCAAGGGAGAGGTCGATGGAATCAAAGGGAGGGAGAGGGTGTCAAGAGGGAGGGAAAGGGGGTCACGGGGATAGAGAGGGGGATGGACAGGGGATTAACAGGAGAGAGAGAGGGGGGTCAGAGGGGGTCAGTAGGAGCTCATCACTGGACCGTCAGGAATGTAGGGAAGATTCCTCTCTGGAACGACTGGAATTCACTCATAAGTCTTGATTAAGGGGGTCACCGTTTTTTTTTATCTTTCTCTCCTTTTCTCTCTTTCCCTGGCTTGTATCCATTCGGCCCCATTCAGTCAACTGTTTTAAGACGTTTATCCCCATCCAGGTGTCGATTTCTGCATTTTGTGGAGAAATCCAGCTTCACCGGAGACATTTTTCTATCGAAAAATGTACAAATTTAGCTTGCTGTCAAAGCAAAAATATATATATGCTGGCTCGCTACCGCTCACCAGGAAAATAATGACACCTGGATGGGGGTAAACGTCTTAACACAGTAGGCTGAATGGGGCCGAAAGGATACAAGCCAAACAGAGAGGGAGAGAAAGTGAACAAAGCGAGGTGGGCTCCTTTAAGATGAGTGTGTGCGAGTGTATGGTTTGTGCCTACTTTGTGTTTATGTGTGGTATGGTGGTGTAGGAGTATTGGTTGTGTAGTTATGTGGTAGGTGTATGTGAGTTATGGGTGTCATTGTGAGTGCCTGTATGAATGTAGTTGTGTGTGGTATGGACGTGTGTAGTGTTGCTGTGATATAGAAGCGTGTGTTGTGGGTGTGTATAGACAATAATGTCAGTTGATTGCAAAAAATATGAACTCGGTTTGGGAGGATAGTTACTGACTAATTTGTCTGAGCCTGATGAACGTATTTATATTTCAAACGATAGTTGCCAATGATTATTATGTGATTGATATTAAAATTCATGCATGGGTCTAGACAAAATTATTGTTGTGCGTAGGCATTTTTGTGTTATTATGTGATATATTTTGTTTTGTTGTGTCATGATAATATGCTGTGTTACTTGGTGTTTGTGTTGTGATGTTTTGGGCTTTGTTACAGTATATTATGTTAGGGTATGATGTATTGTGAGATATAATGTTAAGTCTTCGATCCTTTCCTTCCTTTGATATTTTCCCTCCTTGCCCACTTTACCTCTTCCATAACATCTCCCCCTCCACCACTCCCCCTTTCTCCATGGATTAACTCATTATAGTTGGATTTACCGCCACACCGCACGGCATCGGGACCAGTCTTTACACAATGATACTCCCATTGTCCTTCTCACTAACTGGCTTTTTAGAGAGTATGGAGTGACTTTGAAATATAACAATGTGATAAGTACCAGTATTAAACTAGGCGATGTTTGTTGACTTTGTGTATGGTGGTAGGGCTTCTGGGATAGCTATATTCACTTAAGGTGATATTTCTGTCTTAGCAAAGAACCCCTGCGAATTTAATAGACTCCTGTATATTTTTTTGTCAGTAATAATGTAATGGTAGGATAATATTGGAAATTATATTTAAAATATTACAGCACCACATGACATAAATGTGATTTCTCTCTCTCTCTCTCTCTCTCTCTCCCTCCAAATTTTAGTCCCGCGAAGCTCCTACTTTAAAACAGGTATATTCTCTGGATAAAATAAGACAAGAAATATGAGACTCGGGTTCAGGCGGAGACAAACTGATACAATTACTCACGATGACGTAGAGGGCAAGTTTTTGAGATATTTAGTCCTTATATATGAGGCGGAAGTTTACAGTATGGCTTCAGTCTCCTGTTGGTAGAATTGTGTCTACTCTGTTTACAAAGGCGCCATGTTGTTCACCTCGGCCATAGGATACATTAACCCCTTCAATGTAATCGTTATTGTTATCTTATTCAGGCTTTCAGTAGAAAATTGTATTCAGTTTATGAAAGATCTATAGGAATATGGCAAAAACTACCGAAATAAATATATTTAATCCTAAAAGTACTTTTTAACTTACTCAAGTTACCTGTATGTAATGTGTACTAACCCCCAGGACCTCGCTACAGTCACAGGCTATGGCAAACTCTTGTTCTAAGGTTGTAAAATACCTCACCAGCTCCATATTTAATTATTTATATCAACTACATGCATGTATGAATTTGTCCAATACTTTAATATATATTTACCTTCATTAAATATGACAATGGACAAAACATATAGCTGAAATTATGTGTGTGTGTGTGTGTGTGTGTGTGTGTGTGTGTGTGTGTGTGTGTGTGTGTGTGTAATAATAATAAAATAATAATAAACGGTTTATTAAAGAATGGCAGCCTCATGAGCTGAAAATACACATTTTACAATTAGTGGATGAACATGAGATGTACAGATATGAAAATGGTAAGCTCAGTTTACTATGGGTGAGTATAATATACTTTACATTAAAACAAGAAATTAATACAATAATTATGCTAGTGTAAAATACAAATTATCATAAATTAACCATGAGAGTAAGTGCATATACAGTACACATTTATTTTACTCATACATATACAGAACATACATATATACGCATACGTACACACATACATACGCATATATATATATATATATATATATACATACATATATACGAACATAAGAACATGCAGTAAGTGTGCACATGCCCGTATACATAAACGCTCACGTATGCAAACAAACATACATACATACAAAAACTGTTCTGGTAGGGTCAGGTGAGGCTAATAATGGGAGTTAAATCCTTGGGAGAGATTAAATGAGGGAATTGGAAAAACAATTTACTAAAGATTTTATCAAGATTTTCAAATGGCACTTACAAGCCTTTGGACTCGGGGCGCCTCATACATATACAGTATATATATATATATATATATATATTATATACTATACTATATATATATATATATATATATATATATATATATATATATATATATTATATAATATAGATATAATATAGACATATATATATATATATATATATATAATATATATATATATATATATATAATATATATATATATATATATATATATATATATATATTTATATAGTCTCTCTCTCTCTCTTCCACACTATTGATATCCTTTATTTACCATTCCCTCCCACTTCTTTTTTCCTCCCATTCTCTCTGTCCCTTCCCTCGCTTTTCACACCAATTTACACATTCTGTTTATCACCGGGGTTTTCCTCCCTCTTTTGCCCAGGTAGGGAGGTTTTTGCTCTCCTACTCTCTGTTTTATGTTGTTTGTGGTTGCCTCTGTGAGTGTTTGTGTGTGTGTGTGTGGTTGCCTCTGTGTGTGTGTGTGTGTGTGTGTGTGGTGTTAGAGAAAGAGCAAAAGAGACATACAGAGTGAGCATTGGAGAGATTTATTGTAGTTTCTCTGTCCTGTATGTTATCTCGGTCTGTCTGCATATTTTTGTCTTAAGTATTATGTTCCATTCTTATAGCCTGCAGATTTGAACAGTTCGGTTTAGAGCTTATATTCCATATGATGACTGAGGCGACGTGTTAGAGGAGTTGTTGCAATTGGCCCGACATAGTCTTGGCTTCCCAGACCAACGACATCTGATCGTATCTCTTTGGCTTGGTGCAGTTCCACATTTCGAAGCTGCATCACCACTGTTTCGCTATCTCATCAGTCAATCGTGATCTATTGACCTTCTCATTTCCTAAAACTCTCTCTCTCTCTCTCTCTCTCTCTCTCTCTCTCTCTCTCTCTCTCACTCGTAGGGTTTTACTGCTCCCGTAACTCTGGGTGGAAAAAAATAATATGTGGTGGGCGGGGTCCTGCCTTAGGGAGGATTATTGTTTACTCAAGGTGTGTGTGTGTGTGTGTGTGTGTGTGTGTGTGTGTGTGTGTGTGTGTGTGTGTGTGTGTGTGTGTGTGTGTATTATAGATTGAGGGGAAGAAAATACAGATAATTGGGGATAAGGTAACGGTACATAAAGTAAATATTATTTGTAGCTAAGGGGGTTCACCGTTTTTTGTTTTATCTTTCTCTCCTTTTCTCTCTTTCCCTGGCTTGTATCCATTCGACCCCCTTCAGCCAACTGTATTAAGACGTTTATCCCCATCCAGGTGTCGATTTTTTCCTGGCGAGCGATAGCGAGCCAGCATTGTATGGAGAAATCTGGCTTCGCCAGAGACATTTTTCTATCGAAAAATGTACAAATTTAGCTTGCTGTCAAAACAAAAATACACATATACTGGCTCCCTACCGCTCGCCAGGAAAATATTGACACCTGGATGGGGGTAAACGTCTTAAACCAGTAGGCTGAATCGGGCCGAATGGATACAAGCCAACAAGAGAGAGGGAGAGAAAGATAAAAAAAGCGAGGTGGGCTTCCTAAATGTGCGTGTTTCGTGGGCGGGTAGACAGCTGCGACAAATGGTTCCCGGTGGTCAGTTTATTATGTGTAACCCAGTTCTAACTATTAGTGTATAGGCTAACATCTACAGTATATCAGTTTACATAGCCTACCCTAACTGACCCTAGTTTACTTTACTTCAACCTATACCATATCTGTATAGCTGTTACCCACCAAATCTACTTCACTACACTAAACAAGCACACCACTATTCTTCTGTCACTACAAAATAAAAATATTCGTCTCTTCCAGCTGAGTCTGGCTTGTTAGTTTGTTCGTCCCTACTTGGGTTTACTCGGTCTGGTTTTTTTTGTCCCTACCTACTTTCAACTCTGGGGGAGGCACTTGTCACAGGCAGCTCTGTCTTTTGTCTCCCTTATCCACATAACACAAAAACAAATGATATGTAAATGGAAGTATTAGTGTAGCCTATTAACCCCTTCTTTACCGGCGACGTCTTTTTAATTATAATCTAGCTATATTGAGACGATTGTGGCAGCTTAAAAAGTATCTGTGGTAGTAAAAAGGGTTAAGCGAGATAGTTAGAAGTCTATTAATAGCTGAAGGCCCTTTTTAAACATAATACAATCGTCTAATGGTAGCATGAATAAAGTTAAAAAGACGTCCCCGGTAAAGAAGGGGTTAATGGAGTCCTTCATACGATACGTGGTGGTGTGATATGTATAGTTGTACACGTGAATGTCCTCGCTGTTTATTATTATATGAATGCAAGTAAAATGTGTATGGTTGAAATACGAGAATAGATCGTGGAATACGTAATTTACGTAATTCAGGCTCGGTATGCTAGACTACGGACACTACACCATCATCATACTCTTGGTAGTCAATATTCCTTATTATCATTTTCGTAATTAACCCCTTCTGTACCGGCGACGTCTTTTGAAATTTATTCTGGCTACTGTTAGACGATTTAATTCAGTTTTAATACGGCCTCCAGCAATCAACAGTCTTTGAACTATCTCACTTACCCGTTTTTACTACCACAGAGCCTTCTTAAACTGCTCAAAATAGTCTAAATATACCTATAACAACATTAAAGAGACGTCGCCGGTACTTGGGGTGAGACTCGTGTGAGGGTTATGATAATGGACAGAACTAGGGTGTACATAATAAACTCCCTTCCTCCCGGTGATGGTAGTACTTAACTGTTATGTAGTACAGTACTTCCTGGGTGACGGGTAATACATGTACTACAGCCTAAGTGGTTGGTCAGTGGAGGGGAGGCTTATTTGTTACTGAGGAAATATAGAGTGTGTGTGTGAGGAGTTTGTCTGTTGGTAGTTTTTACACCTCTAGCTTTATTTTTAGTCCCCTCGTTGCGTTGTATACAATTATATTTATTATACACTGTGCACATTAACTTGGCAGCACACTACCTCATCGTATGTATGATTATGAAGGAATATGATTGGTTGGCAGTGGTGTGTGGAATGGACTTTGATCGGCTTATAAATAATGAATGATCTTTATTTATGCAAAAAATAAAACAAAATACATAATCTAGAGCAACTTATCCTGTCTTATATATTTTGTAATTTTGTGTATAAATATACAGTATGCTTGCATGTGCGCGGGCGGTCATGTGTACATAATATATTATTATATGATCGTGAGTTTGTGCGCGTTCACAATGTCATATCCATGTGTATCCATATTCCTCTGACTCTTTGTCTCCCTCTCTCTCTCTCTCTCTCTCTCTTTATATATATATATATATATATATATATATATATATATATATATATATATATATATATATATATATATATATATATATATATATATATATATATATTTATTTATTTATATATCCCTTTCTGTCCGTTGTCAATAGAAACATCTCTTGGTGCCACTATTTTTCTCCTTCTACTCGACTGACTCTTTTGGTACTGGAGGACAACCAGAAGATAACAATGAGTAAGAGGAGGTGGAGGTGGTGGTGGTGGTGGTGGTGGGAAATGATGAGAAGAAAGAACAGGAGGTGGAGGTGGAAAATGTGGAGAAGTAATAGGAGGAGGTGGAGGTGGAAGATAATGAGAAGCAAGAAGAGGAGGTGGAGGTGGAAAATGATGAGAAGAAAGAAGAGGAGGTGGAGGTGGTGGTGGTGGTGGAAGATGATGAGAAGAAAGAACAGGAGGTGGAGGTGGAAAATGTGGAGAAGTAATAGGAGGAGGTGGAGGTGGAAGATAATGAGAAGCAAGAAGAGGAGGTGGAGGTGGAAAATTATGAGAAGAAAGAAGAGGAGGTGGAGGTGGAAAATGATGAGAAGAAAGAAGAGGAGGTGGAGGTGGAAAATGTGGAGAAGTAAGAGGAGGAGGTGGAGGTGGAGGTGGAAGATGATGAGAAGATAGAAGATGAAGTGGAGGTGGAAAATTATGAGAAGCAAGAGGAGGAGGTGGAGGTGGAGGTGGAAGATGAAGTGCAGAAAGAGGCGGTGGTGGATATTCAAAGTGCAGGAGGAAGGAGGTGAGTGATGATAACCAGTCATCAGGGAGAGTGTAGGGACCAGGGGGAGAGAAAGGGCCACACGTCACACTATCTTCAGTAATCATGGTGGGCTGAACGTACCCCTGGATTGCCAATCCCCTCAGCCTGCCTTATCGAAGCATGGAGTAGCACATGCCATCTATAGTAGGCCTATATGTATATCTATAAAGCTATTTTTATTTTATTTATTTTTTTCTATGTGATTGAGGAAGGCAAAAGGCATAACTGCCTATAGCGAGTGCCTCCCCCATAGTTGAAAGAGTGACAGGGCCAAAATCAAGGGACGTTCGAGCCAAAATGCCTGGACACACGGAGTTTGAAGCAATTTAAGTCATAGGAAGAGGGAAAGACTGATTCTGGGAGAGAGTTCCAGAGCTCAGCTGTTGAGTAGAAGAAAGTTTGAGAGTAATGTTTCACTCTTGGGTTGGAGAGTTGCACAGAGTAGGGGTGGGATTGATTTGCAAGACAGGTACCACGTGCCCTACGTAAAGGAGGTGGTATGCACTGGGATAGCTCTGAGGAACACTGATTATTATAGTAGCGATAGAATAGCGAGAGAGATGCAACATTGCGGCGGAGAGAGAGAGATTGCAGAGAGTTGGTGAGTGGACGGGAGTTAATGATACGAAAGGCCTTCCTTTCAACTTTGTCTAGGAGAGCAGTGTGAGAGGAACCTCCCCACACATGTGAACAATACTCAATACAAGGGCGCACTATGCCCCTGTACAGAGCAAGAAGCTGTGCAGGGGAAAAGAACCCCCTAAGGCAGTTGAGCACACCCAGCTTCTGGGAGGCTGCCTTAGCAAGACTGGTAATATGGTCCTTCCAAATGAGAGCAGAAGAAAAAGAGACACCAAGAATATTGAGAGAAGATGAAGGGTTGATTTTTGTATTGTTGAAGAATAAGGGATTGTCCGCTGGGAGATCCTGACGGGTAGATAGATGGAGAAATTGGGTTTTGGAAGCATTAAAGTTAACAAGGTTTTCTCTGCCCCAATTGGAAATAGTATTTAGATCAGAATTTAAGAGTTCTATGGCTTCATTACGTTTGTCGTTGAGGGATTGCTGGCTGGGGCGTTCTGAAAAACTAATGGAGTAGTGCAAGGTTGAGTCGTCTGCGTATGAATGGATGGGAATTAAGGTATAGTTAAGGAGATCATTTATAAAAATTAGAAAGAGAATAGGAGATAGGACAGAGCCCTGAGGAACACCGGAGTTTATAGGGTGAGGAAGTGAACAATGGCCGTCCACAACCGCGGCTATGGAACGGCCGGAAAGGAAATTAGAGACAAAGGCACAGATGGAGGGATAGAAACCGAAGGAGGGTAGTTTAGAAATTAAAGATTTATGCCAGACTCTATCGAAGGCTTTCGATATGTCTAGTGCAATAGAAAAAGTCTCACCGAAGTCCCGAAAGGAGGATGACCAAGAGTTAGTAAGATATGAAGAAGATCACCAGTAGAGCGACCCTTAAGGAAGCCATACTGGCGATCTGAGAGCAGATTATGAGAAGAGAAATGCTTAAGAAATTTGGAAGCAAGAATAGTTTCAAAAACTTCAGAAAGACAAGAGATAAGAGCAATTGGACGATAGTTGGAGGGTTGAGAGCGGTCACCCTTCTTTGGGACAGGTTGAATGTGAGCAAACTTCCAGCATGAAGGGAAGACGTTAGAGGATAGACAGAGACAAAAGAGTTTGCCTAGGCAGGGAGTCAGCACGGAAGCACAGTTTTTGAGAACAACAGGAGGAACACCGTCCGGACCGTACGCCTTATTAGTGTTAAGCCCAGAGAGGGTAGAAAGTACATCTTTAGAAGAGATTAGGATATTAGGCATAAGTAAGAGAGAGGAGGGCGGAGAGGGAGGAATAGCACCGGAATCATCCAAGGTGGAGTTTCTAGCAAAAGTTTGAGCGAAGAGTTTAACTTTGTCAGAGGAAGAAGTGATGGTTGTGCCATCAGAGTGGGAAAGGGGAGGGAAAGACGAGGAAGAGAAATTGTTGGAGAGGTTTTTGGCTAGATGCCAGAAAGCTTGGGAAGAGCTAGAGTTGGATAGTTCAGTGCATTTATTATTGATGAAAGAGTGTTTGGCAAGTCGAAGAACAGATTTGGCTTGATTCCGGGCAGAAACATATGAAGACTGAGAGTCTTGAGTTTTAAGGCGTCGGTACCGTTTGAATGCTTCCTCCTTATTGCGGACAGCAGTAGAACAGGCGTGAGTAAACCAAGATTTTTTAGCATTAGTCTGAGAGAAAGAGAATGGAATGTATGCTTCCATGCCCGATAGGATTACCTCGGTAATGCGTTCAGCACTCTCCGAGGGTCCCCGGCCATGGAAGCAGAAATAATTCCATGGGAAATCAAAGAAGTACTGCCGAAGAGCCTCCCAGTCGGCAGCGCCAAAGTGCCACAAGCGCCGCCGGCTAGGAGGATCGGGTGGCTGTACTGGAGAGATAGGACAGGTGACAGAGATAAGTTTATGGTCGGAGGAGCCCAAAGGAGAGAAAAGATCGACAGTATAAGAAGAAGGGTTCGAAGTTAGAAACAGGTCAAGAATGTTGGGCCGATCTCCGATGCGATCCGGGATACGGGTGGGTTGCTGAACTAACTGCTCTAGGTCATTTAGGATAGAAAAGACGTAGGCTTGTTCACCAGGTGGATCAGTAGTGTGAGAGGAGAGCCAATGGCGGTGGTGAACGTTGAAATCTCCTAAGATGGAGATTTCTGAGAAAGGAGAAATGGATAGAATGTGTTCCACTGTAGAGTTTAGATAGTCAAAGAATTTGGGAAAGTTGGTAGAGTTAGGGGAAAGATAGACAGCACAGAAATATTTAGTAAGAGAATGACAGGAAAGTTTGAGCCATAAAGTTGAGAATTCAGAGGAGTCGAAATCGGGAACACGAGAGCAAGTGAGTTTGTTGTGCACATATGCACAACATCCGCCTTTGGCTTTGAAACTAGGATAGAGAAGTAGGAGGATACAGAGAAGGGGTTGCTGGATGTTGCTACAGACACCTGAGTTTCGGTGAGGAAGAGAAGATCAGGTTTGTAGGAGGAGAGATGGTGCTCAACAGAGTGAAAGTTAGAGGAAAGTCCGCGAATGTTGCAGAAATTAATAGAAAGAGTAACAGGCCGAGGTCCAGGTAATTGTGTGGGGTCGTCAGGGGATGGTCGGTCGGGTGAGGGGGCATTTATGGTCCCCCCCCCTGGGGACTCCGAGGCTGGGCTACAATTCATCATTTCTTTTTCTTTTTTAATTTTGGTGTGGAAGAATGAAGTGTGGTGTGAATGTTTAGTGTAGTGAAGTGGATAGGAGGAGGAGGTGTTTGTGAGAGCTAGCTGGATTGCTCTCAGTGTAAATGAGGCACAAATAAAATCAGTAAGAGAGGCCAAGCAAGTGAAACAGGAGTTCCAGTGACTCTTTATCACATGCCTATAACCTCACCTGATCGATTGGTGCCTACAATCTCCCAACAATTTGGTTTGATTGTCTTCTTGTGACTGCTACGCCCTATAATCTTTTGGAGTATGGAGATGAGACTTGACATGAAACTTGTATTATCCCCATAGAGTATATTTTCATTGATTCTCTCTCTCTCTCTCTCTCTCTCTCTCTCTCTCTCTCTCTCTCTCTCTCTCTCTCTCTCAGACAAGGGGTGCACCTGGGCCACACAAGCTTCCCAGACCAAGGGTAGTCACACAGTTCTCCTTTATAAGGTTGAACACACACAATCGGAGAACCATAAACAGCCCGGGACACAAACATCAACCTTCTCCTACAATCTATCTATCTATCTATATGCTCCGGCCCAATCCCCACTTTTCCTGTTTTTTATTTTTATTTTCGATTTAATTCTATTTTATTATTTTTTCTTTTCTTGGGGGTGGCCGCCTCAAGACAGAGCAAGAACAGGGAAAACACAAAACACAACATAAAACAACGAACTCACACACATCTCCTACAATACATTAATTAATACATATAGACACATTTACATATACAGATATACATATAAACACTAACTTATTAATTACTAATATATATATATATATATGCACACTTAGATATATATACACATACAGTACAGTACATATATCATACACATTGATATACAGACATAAACACAAACACATTTACATATACTTGCATTAAATAACAAACATAATTTAAGGGAGCCCACCTCGTTATTTTTTATATTTCCCTCCCTCTCTATTTGACTTGTATCCAATAATCGGCCCCATTAATCCTACTGTTTTAGGATGTTTACCCCCATCCAGGTATGGATATTCGTGGTTAAGATGATTTAGTGGACTGTATCTGAATACCATACAATAAATTATATCACCTGAATACTGGTGCTAGTGCTGCAGGACCTAGTTGTCTTGTTGAGCCATGGCGATGTTACAAGATGGCGTGTGGGACACGGGAGTGTTAGTTAATAGGACAGAGTTAATGCACAAAGAAAGGGGCCACTATATTGGATGAGTGATGGGAATGATGATTAATGACCTATGGATTAGTATGGATAGATGGAGAATTGATGAGCAAGGTACTATCACTAATGGGGCGAAAGGTGAGGTGAAACACGAGAGTGTAGGCAGTCAAGGTTCATGTGGCGGCTAGGTATAGAGTGCGGGGCCCTCACCATATTCGCGGGAGGTACGCCGATATCACGCATGCACGAATAGGTAGGTATATATTTTCCCTCCCAATTATAATTACCTAAGTTCATAGGAATGATAGATTACCCAATATCCAATGCAGAACATAATTATTAACCTCTTAATTACTCTATATAATTATTGATCCCATAAACCTAATACTAAAGACTTAATGTAATACTTAAAGTAAGACTGTCCATATCAGAGTTTGGACATATTCCTGCCACCAGGTTTATACAATACAGTATCTACAAAAGCCCGGAGACTATTTTATCCCGCCATGATTGGGAGGATGCTTGAGCCGCCTGTTGACTAGGACGTCCACTGGGTACGTCGACCGGTTGATCGGTCGAGGTAGCCACTGTGGGAATGTCTCCAGGCATCTCCGAGGAGTCTTCTTTGCACTCAATGACCCCCTCAATAGGGTACAGACGGACAGTCGGCCGCGTATATGTTCCCGTCTTCGTCCGGACGCCGGCCACCCGGACTTCTCCGTCTCGACCGGGTAATAACTCGACAATACGGCCCAAATTCCAGAAAGCGCGTGGACCCTCGTCATGGATGGTGACGACATCACCGATATCTGGCCACCGACCATTTATTGGTCTCAGCTTACACTTATGTGCCTCTCTGAGGGTCACCAGATACTCGTTAGACCAGCGTCGCCAGATATCTTTCGACAGTTTGCGAATATATTGATATCTGGCTGAAATTACATCTTTATTTATGTAGTCTGGATCTTCCAACCCCTCGTCCACTTCATTATCATCAGGAAGATCCCGCAACCAATGACCCCGCACCAACACAGAGGGTGTTATCGGGGTAAGATCCCCTAGGTCGCCGGAAGCATAATACAAGGGACAATCATTGATAGTGGCCTCAATTTCCACCAGTAGAGTAGTCAATTCCTCCAAGGAAATTAAGGCACGTCCCAACACCTTCTTCAACCCCGCCTTGACAATGCCGATGGCCCTTTCCCATATAGCGCCGATCCACGGCGCCCTAGCCGGGATAGACCGCCACTCACATTGAACACTGCCAAGGTGGGACTGAACTTTAGGGTGATTACAAATGTCCGACAAGTACCTAGAGGCCCCAACAAAAGTGCTGGCATTGTCACTTAAAATGATCAGGGGAAATCCCTGTCGACTACAGAACCTCCTGAATGCGTGGAGGAAACTGTCACAAGTGAGGTTGATGATTACTTCGATGTGAATCGCTCTGGTGACCGCGCAAGTAAATAAAAGCATGTAAGCCTTTATGGTCGGCGAGCCCTTGATCAGGATTGCTCTGCTATAGTCCACCCCAGTGACCTAATACGGGTCTCCCGGAGTGGTTCGCAGGGCTGGTAAAGGTGGCAGTCCTGCATAGTCGTAGGGCTTACCTTTTACCCTACGACATTTCAGACATTTACCCATTACGCCTTTCACCACCTGCCTGAGTTTCGGCACCCACCATTTTTGACGAACATAGGTAACATAGGTAGGTAGTAGGGGTAGGCAGCCCCGCCTAGAGAAGTACTACCGCCAAGGTTTCGGGAGACTCAGGGAATAGCCTGAATTCCATTTTCTCTCCCAGGCCTTGGTAGCTGGATACATTTCTTTCTGCCTCGCACATCAGGGGTATCAGGAAAACCCTCTTTATATAACATACACATCCAACTTCACGACATTGCCCTACATCGCTATCCTCTATCCATAAAACACTACTCTTCCCACTACATACCATACATGTAACACCATACACTTACCTAATAAATATGGCAGTACAATTGTTGAGAGCAAACCTGGTGGTCCCTCGGATATCCACCCCCGGCAGGGTTGGGTCATTGACACAGGGCCCTCCCGGTCGTCATCATGCGACTGTGTCAAGAGCATTGCAACGTCCCAAAGCTGCTCGTCGGTGCAGCTTTTTCTTTAGTAATATAAGGGGACTTCACTCTAACATCAATTCTGTACACCAATTTCTTCAAGCAGAATCCCCTACTCTCCTTTTTTGACAGAGACTCAAGTAACATCCACATCTGACACGTCTAGATTTAATTTTCCAGGTTATCAACTGCTCCAAAATTTCAGACCTAAAGGAGGTGTATGTTGCTTCGCAAAATCTGAAATTGCCCTGGAGGAGGTTACTAGTTTCAATTGTCCCTATTTTGATTATTCTATATACAAATTAATTTCTGCTGATAAATTTAAATACATATGTTGCATCTACCGTTCCCCAAATACTCCTCCAGAGCAAAGTCTTTTTGATTCTCTGTCCTCACAACTCAGTGTCCTCAACTTAAATGCTTCTTCTGAAATCACTGCGTTGGGTGATTTTAATGTCCATAATGTTGAATGGCTCACTCATTCAGCCAGGACTGATGATGCTGGTCTTGAATGTGAGCTATTTGCAGACTCATTTAATCTCACTCAACTAGTCAACCAACCCACCCGTGTACCAGATAATCCTAATCATAATTCCCACCTACTGGACTTATTTTTAACAACCAATTCAGAAAATTATGATGTTACAGTGAGGTCCGCTTGGATCTTCTGATCACTGTCTGATACAGGCCACCTGTCTATCACCTACCACACCTTCCCACTCTGAACCTGTTTTGGTGACTAAATGGCATTACGATAGGGCAGACTGGGAGGGTCTTCAAGGTTTCTTTATTGATATTCCCTGGACCTCTTTCTTTTCTAATGATGCACACTCCACCTTGAGCCACATACATGATTTTGTAAAAATTGGAATGGAAACTTGTATTCCTCATCAAAAGTACAGTAAAAGATCTAATTCACCTAAATGGTTTGACCATAATTGTGCTAGAGTAACTGAACAAAAAGCAATAGCCTACAATGCATACACAAGATCAAAAACACATGAAGCCTTTAATTACTTTAGAAACATCAGAAATCATGCCAAAACTGTATTAAACCTAACTAAATCAAACTTTCTCCACAAGCAGGCAAATAAACTTCTAAATAATCCTAATGATAACAAAATATTTTGGTCTACTCTTAACTCATTCAAATCCAACTTCACTACTGCTTCATCCATGTCACCATTAAAACCTCCGACTGGCAATCTTGTAAGTGACCCACGAGGTAAAGCTAACCTTCTTGCGGATATTTTCTCCACCAACTCAACCTTAGATGAAATAAATCAAGATGTCCCTGTACTTAATTTTAATTCGCCTGAAATTCCCTCACTTAAGATCCACACCAGACATGTCAAAACTATTTTGCAGAATCTCTCAGTAGATAAGGCTCCTGGTCCAGATGAAATTCCTCCAATAGTACTTAGGAATTGCTCCTTGGTACTCGCTCCTGTATTGGCAAACAAATTCCGTCTGTGTACTCATACCTCATGCTTCCCAGTACCCTGGAAAGAAGCAAACATCCATCCAGTTCCTAAAAAAGGTGCCTCTTCAGATCCATCAAACTACAGACCAATAGCTAAAACTTCCACTCTTGGTAAAGTCTTTGAAATTATATTAAATAATCACATAATTAAGCATCTTGAGAAAAATAAATTAATCAGTGATAGGCAATATGGTTTTAGACGATGTCGATCAACTGCAGACATTCTTTGCCTTCTTACGCATCAAATCAACCAAGCTACAGACCAACATGGTGAAACACATACAATAGCACTGGATATATCAAAGGCATTTGATAGAGTCTGGCATCAATCCTTATTGTCGAAGATGTCACACTACGGCCTTGCATCATTAGTTCCACTAATTTCTTCTTATCTTCATAACAGAAAAATATGTGTAATGGTCAATGGCCTTTATTCTAAATTTCACTCAATAAATACTGGTGTTCCCCAGGGATCAGTTTTGGCTCCAACTCTGTTCCTCATTCCTATCAATGATCTCATATCTACCACTCATAATCCAATACATTCCTACGCAGATGACTCAACACTCCACAGTTCCTTCACATTTACCAATTCTTTCACCCAACCCGATCTTATAAATTCAAAAATAAACACTGCAATTTCTCTGAACCAGGACCTTTCTAGAATTAATGAATGGGGACAAAAGAATCTAGTTTCCTTTAATGCACAGAAAACCAAGTACATTCAATTTTCTAACCGACAGAATCTCACTGACTCCCATATATTTGTTAATGATGTAAATATTCCCACTTCCCCTAGTATTGACATTCTCGGTGTAACATTAACTACTAACTTAAGCTGGACACATTATGTTAGAAGCATTGCTAAGAATGCCTCTAAAAAAGTGGGACTCCTGTACAGAGTTCGAGAATTCTTCACTGATGAGCAGTTGGCCGTAATATATAAAAGTCATGTGCGTTCTCAGATGGATTACTGTTCACCTTTGTGGGGTGGAAGTGGAGTGGTTGCATTGAGGCAGTTGGACAAAATTCAAAATAAAGCTATTAGATTAATCAATAACCCTGCAATCACACAGGACCTTCCTACATTATCCATACGAAGAAACGTTGCATCCCTTGCATTATTCTACAGATATTTTCACAGCAATTGTTCCGAGGAACTTGCTTCAATTGTGCCGCCTCTCCACATCTTTCCCCGTAGAACTAGGGCAGCTGAGAGCGCTCATGAATTTACACTTTCTCCTCCACAATGCAGAACTTCTGCTTATCAGAATTCATTTATCCCCAGAGCTACTCTTTGGAATTCACTTCCCTCGAATTGCTTTCCACAAACTTACAATCTAGTAGAGTCGTTTTCAGAGCTTCCGTGACCGTGTTTAGGATACCAAAGTTTCTCAGTGAATTTAACAAGGGCAACTGATACTAAAAAAAATAAGCCCCCATATACCTCACCAAAATGACGGGAAAGTTGTTATATTAGACGTTTTTCAAAATGGCCGCCGCCGTCATCTTAAAATTTTTTTAAAGTTCTATTTCTTGAAGTGAATGGCCAAAAATGACAATTTTGGTGTCTATTCCCACTAATTTTGGTGTCAGAAGATCAATGGCATGGCACAATTAAAAAATAATTAATAAATAATTACCAAATAATTAAGTAAATAAGAAAATAATTAAGAAAATCAATGGGATGGCATAATTCATGATTTAGAGTCCCATTAACCTCAACATCTAAGACAAATATGATGTTGTTAAATCCACTGAGAAACTTTGGTATCCTAAATTAATAAAACATGAGACCTACTGCATTAAGATGCACTATCACTGCAGGACAAATATGATGCACAACTGTCAGAATCACTTCCGCTGTCATCATCGCTGCTCTCCATTTGTGGATGACTTGGAGTTTTTAGAAGATCCAGGAATGATGGAAGTGCAGGTTGGGTATAGCGTACTGGGAGGCATAAGCCATTTACAAGGTGCCATCCATGGCCAATTGGTGATGGATGATTCTGAAGCTGGAAATTCTTCTGCAGATATGTGAGGTAATTGGTGCGCTCTAAGTGTGGTCGTAGACTGTCAGAATCAGGTACCAGTCTGATGATCTTCTTTTTCTTGAGTACTGACCACTTTGCTGCTCTCACCTCTGCTAGGGTCTTGTGTTTGGTGTCACAATAGATGTACCGGATAACAAATTTCTGTAAGTCATTGATGATTTCCTATGTGACTGGGATGATTGTGCCACAACTTTTAAGGAGGTTGCGAGCTTCTGATGATTTTTCTACACGGTCAACAATAGTTTTCTTGCCTATTCCATAAAAGCCGGAGTTATGGTCGCATCCGGTAAGAACATAAAGTGGGATCAAAGACTCCGCCATTGCCTCACTACACAAACACTGAGCATTTATCAGCTGAGATTTGCGTTTCAAGCACAAGAGTCCTGATATTTGCCGAGCCACATAGGCTGCCTGAACGTAGTTATCAGTATCTTCAGTGTCTATGACAACTGCTTCTGTATACCCTTCTGACCGCAGCTTACCATAAAGAGTGAACAGAGCTGTGTCTGCTTCTGCATGGGCGTATGTGAGATTCTGCAAAACTTCATCTGTGGTGAGATTCCTTGCTGGTTTGCCAACAACACAGTGTATGAGCTGAATAGTGGTTGTAGATGCCTTTCTTTTGAAACCAGCCTTGATAAATGCTTGAAGGCGAACTTTATTCTCTGGCTTACCAAGAAGAGCATGAAAGTCTCTATTAGAAGGAAATTTGTCCTCTGACTTCATAAACACATTGCAAATGGACTGATTTTTTTGACGGTGTTGTCGTTCACTATCTTTGATGGAGAAGTCTTGCTCGTACGAGTCATTAACCAAGATAACACATTCTGCATTCGAATGTCTATTCAGGACAAAGTTCACAAGTTTCTCACCATAGTCTCCCCACGTTAACTTGGTTCCATCTGCTTTTTCTCTGTCTTCAGTAGTAGGCGTTGTTAGACGCCAGATTAGTCCCATGTCTACTATTGATGTGTAAATATCAGGGTACGGTATGGATGTCATTGTCAGTTTTTCCTGTAGCTTACTCTTCTGCGTTTTGCGCATAGTACCATTTGCATTGAAAATTGAAAGGCACTCATCTGTTACTCGATGCTGCATTAAGTCTTCCATCTTTAAGCCGTCACTTGCCTCAACCTTCCAAACGTTTGTCTAGTGCATGTTGGAGTAAAGCCTCGTAGAAGAGTCGAAGGCAACGCATACCGCGGTTGAAGTGTTTTCCACGCAGAGCTTGATCCACGGATCCATCTGCAACGACGCCTGCAGCCACCAGTACATCTGAAATGCCTGAGCCTTTGAACCTTTTGTAGATTGCATTGATGAAAGACATCTGGATATGAAAGGGCCCCATGAATGTCAATATGTCAGCAAATATCTCTGGATTCTTACTTTTCAATTCTAGCAATAATGCGTAGACAGGATGATCACCGACGATAATGGCAAATGGCATCTTCTTGTCATCAATTGCCTTTGCAAGCTTGCGCAGGGCATCATACAGAATGGTCTTGCTTGGTGGATCAGGATAAGTCATATGATAAATCGCTTGACTTTTCTGGGTTTCTGGTGATAGCGTGGCCTGGAAGCCAGAAAAGGCTGGTACAGTCTGGTCTTCTGGCTTTGGTCTTGTTCCGCCTGCCTTAGCTCGGGCCATTGCATGGATGACACCTCTCATTCTTTGAGGAACTGTGTCCAGATGTTGTTCATCCGTTATCCTTGGTCTGATGGGTGGTTCACCACGCTTGACTGGTTTGTATGGTTCAATTCTTTGCATCTGGCTCCCAAGTTCTTTGAGGCTATCAGAGATGTACGAAGGCAAGGTGCTATTTGCAACTGGTCTATCATCATCTAGGGTAGGTAGATTTAGCTTAGGTAGGTCTGGCTGAACAAACATGACATTTGTACGATGTGATTGGCCACTTCCAGTCAAAGTGTCACTTTTGAAGTCATCCTTGTCGACTATACATATTGCCGGTGTTCCTTCAGAAAGTTCAAAAGGACACTCAGTTGAATGCTTCAGGTCAGTAACTGCCCAGAAATCTCTAAGCAAAAGCACATCATTGTAACTGATTCCCAGGCCATCCTTATGTAATATGTCTACCATTTCTCTGTTCTTTGTCATACCATGTAGCAGTACACCGAGGTTTGTCTCAAATGCAGTACGTCTTCCAGTGATGTAGCTGGTCAAAATAGATGCAATTGATCTGACTTGGGGCTTGTCATCGACTTCAGACTTTGTGGGGTGCTTTAACCAAGTGATGAGCTTCAATAGGAGATCATTCAGGTCTTCATATTCTTCTAGCTCATGTATGTATGGAGGCCAAGGAACAGTTTTTGTTTTGATGATCTGATCTCTGAGTCACCCCGCTACATTCTTCACCAGCTGATCGTCACTTACACCTAGGAGGATATTGCAGCCTCAAGATATGAACCTGCAGCTCTTGCATCATATACCAGTTCACTCACATTCTTCTGACCTCGTTCATGAAATGCTATGTTATCTCCAAATTCCTTGATCAGAATTTCCTTCACGAAACTGGACTTTGCTGTGGAATAGTAACCATAATTTGAAGTAATGCCTTTGTAATCCTTTACAAGACCTTGCAGTGTACGGATTTCATGATCTTCAAAGATAACTTGACGGACATGATGAAAGAAGATATTTTGGGCCTCTCGAAGATTAACATGTTGCAGATGCTCTGTTTTTTCATCAGGAAAAGACTCCTTCAGAGGGTTGCTGACATAATTGCGCCAACATTCACGATGATAACGAATTTCCAATCCAAACGCCGTTCGACTGTCTGGGATAGATGCAAGTAGGGTATTCAATCTTTCTCTTATAGGCTCATCTGACAGACAAACTGTATGCAACTTGAACCGGTTCCATGCGTCTACTGTTGACAGCAGAAAAATGTTGGACTTGCCAGGATTACTGGGTTTTTGTGGTCCTTTCATACACCACACACAGATATTCTTATCATGAACCACTCCAGTACTAGAACGAAGCTTTTTAGGCAAATTTCCTGGGAGTTGTTGACTTGAAGTTGATGCTTGAACTTCTTCCTGTTCAGATTTCCGTTTACGATTCTGTGCTTGCTGAATATAGCGATTACTACTGATCTGGGTGTAACATTTACTATGCATGTACAGGCCTTTAGGCCCCTTGTCCCACTCCACTGCTGCATAGGCATGCTGATATTTATCAAGTTCCTTCCACCGAAAACACTTGCTCCTTAGATTCTCCCACTTTGTATCAGATGTCTTGTCCGTACTATCATCAGCTATACAGGGATGTTGACATAATATGCATTTTAATCCAGGTCCTGGGTCAGGCACATCACTAACTCCTCTATGTTCCATGCTTATGATTCTTCACGCCAAATTCGATGCAACAAACCTGAAAAAGAAGGAATTGATCAGTCAACATTCTTGGTTTACATTTTAAATTATATATTATATTATTTGAGTAAGTTTCAGAGGATCCGTGACCGTGTTTAGGATACCAAAGTTTCTCAGTGGATTTAACAACATCATATCTGTCTTAGATGTTGAGGTTAATGGGACTCTAAATCATGAATTATGCCATCCCATTGATTTTCTTAATTATTTTCTTATTTTCTTAATTATTTGGTACACTAATTAGTTATTAATTATTTTTTAATTATGCCATCCCATTGGTTTTCTGACACCAAAATTAGTGGGAATAGACACCAAAATTGTCATTTTTGGCCATTCACTTCAAGAAATAGAACTTTATAATTTTGTTAAGATGACGGCGGCGGCCATTTTGAAAAACTTCTAAAATAACAACTTTCCCGTCATTTTGGTGAGGTGTATGGGGGCTTATTTTTTTAGCATCAGTTGCCCTTGTTAAATTCACTGAGAAACTTTGGTATCCTAAACACAGTCACGGAAGCTCTGAAAATGACTCTACTAATCTACAAATGTTTAAATCCAGTTGTTACAAACATTTTATGAATGGAGGTGCCTTTGGGCACATGCACCTTTTTGTTTTATCTGTGTTTTTCCTTCCTCCGTTCATTGTCTCTTTAAAAAAAAAAAACGTGACCGACCCCGTAATGGCAACAGAGCCGATGGCACCGATCAATTATCAGGTGGGTCAAGGGATGTTTGGAGGGCAGAAGTTTAGGATACTTGCATGATTCTGAGATAGCCGCTAACCTCAATCTGCCTCCACAATGAATTATACCTCCCTTCAGGTGTAGTCCTAACTGGTTGATTAAGTTATTTCTGGACTGTTTACCCTTCACCATTATTTCAAGTTCCTGCAAATAGGTCTCCTTTTGGCATAATATGAGTAAAACATTATCTGCAGCTCTAATTTATTGTACGTTGAGATGAGCACTACCTGTGGGGGGCAGGCTATTTTTTTTTGCCTTCAAATTATTTACGAAACGTATCACCCATGCTGTGACATACTGCAATCTTTCATAGCTGCTATATTTGTGCCAGTCCCATAACTGTGTGTCATCTTGGGGCACCGTTCCTACAATTTGGGTCACGATACCAGCGGGCTGCTGTTGGAGATCTATATTCTCTGGCCATCCATCGGGTTTCGGGAGCCATGTAGGCCCATTCCACCACAACGCAGAAGAACTCAAACATTTAGCAGACACGCCTCGAGATACCATATCACTTGGGTTCCCTTTAGTTGACACATACCGGAAATAAGCAGTCGGGACTAGGGCATGTATCTCATCGATGTGGTTAGTGACATACACTGGCAGTTTCTTTTGACTGTGAATCCAGTGTAGCGTAATTTGACTGTCACTCCACACATAGGTTTCAGAGATATGAAGTTTATCTTTATAGGCATTCTCAACGAAGTTAATCATTCTGGCGGCTAGCAGAACTGCAGTCAATTCCAATTTAGGGATGGAAAGGGACTTGATGGGGGCCACCTTAGCCTTTGCCATGACCAAGTGGCTACCCTCTGGACTGACTAGATATATAGCAGTCCCGTAAGTAACGCTGCTTGCATCAGCAAATGCATGCAGGGAAACAGTCTTTCTGAAACAGATCCTCCTAGAGAACTCAATACAACTACAGAGAACCATGTCATCCACTATCCCCCGCCATTCCGCTTGCAGGTCCACAGAGAGATCATCGTCCCAACCCAATTTCAGTCTCCACAATTGTTGGAGAAAGATTCGAGACGTTATTGATACTGGCAACACAACACCCAAAGGATCAAAGAGTTTGGCAGCAAACCTTAAACACTCACGCTTTGTAACCTGTTCAAAAGGAGCATACTGAACTCCAAAGGAAATAGAATCAGAGTCAGTTTTCCACACCAGGCCAAGTACTCTCACCAAATCCTATTTTTCCGCAGCAACACCATCTCTCTGCAACACCCTTCTCACTCTTTATGGCCCATTGGCGCAGGAATAAATGGGCATTATCCATTACTTCATGAGCCATATCGTAAGCATGGACGAGGGAACTTTCATTATCCCCAGTACCTTGGAGGTTATCGATATATAGCCCGGCCCTAATTTCCTGCACCAACTCTGGGTCTGCATCAACAAGAGAAAGATGCTTAAGGATGGTCGCGTTAAGGAGAAATTGAGAACAGGTGGTAGCACTGAAAAGGACAACCCTGAACCGATAACAGATTATTATTATTATTATCATTATTATATGAGATGCCGAAGTCTCCAACCATGGTGCAGAATCACCAGCAAGATGAATCCACAAAAAAACACCCGGAGGCACTGGAGAGAGACTACGGCATCTTTAGGAAAAAAAAAAAAAAAAAAAACATGTATACTGTACTGTATATATACCTATATTAACCCATTCGTAGCGGGGCCCAACTCTAGTCCGTATAGAGAACACCAGCCCAAAGAGCGGGGCCCGACGTGAGTCTGTGTGCAATTTTGGCGCAATATTGGCTGTGAGAGAGAGACGAGCGACGGGAGGAGCGTAGGTTGCCTCATGACCGCTCGCCACGGCTGCCGTGGGCCTACTGACATGTACTCCACACACATCCACCCTCCCTCCCTCGCTACACACGTAATTATGTAACGAAATGACCGTATTTTAGCGATTTTGCCCTTCGGTTGCACGATCGTTGCAAGACAACCAGTGATCGTAGAAGGATGGTTCAGGTGTCATTGGAAAGCTCAATTAACGCCCTTTCAGGGATACATAATTGTATTACGCTCTGGCTCTTGTTTATGCATGAAAAAGAGCACGGAAACAAGGCCATTTATGGTAAAAAAAAAAAAACGCTGGGCGGCACGGTAAAATATACTCCACCACCCGCTCTTTTTGTGTTAAACACAGATAAAATGAATAATAAAATATTATGCAGTGGAGGATAACAAATATAAATATAAAACAATAAAATAGAATAAAATAAGTTTAAAAATTAGACTTAATGCTGCAAAAAAGCATTAACTCTAGACTTAAAGATGGAGATATGAGCTGAATGACTAGGTCATTTGGCAACTTATTCCACAAGTCAACCATGGCCGGCACAAAACACTGTGCAAACTGTGTAGTAGAAAAATTAATACGGCTCATGGCAAGATCATTAAGGTTGCTTGTAAATCTAGTTGCACGAGCCCAGACATAGGGCCCTGACAGAACCCCATGTAAGGGATGCTGAGGGTTGTTAAAAACTTTAAATAAAAGACTAAGGGCACCAACTTTACGTCGATGACACAGATCAAGAGACAAATGAGGTAGAATAAAACTGATAGAATTTAGTGACCTGTCAAGCAACTTGAGATGGCAGTCAGCTGCTGACAACCAGACAGGTGAGCAGTACTCGAATTGTGGTAAAATAAAAGCATACAAAGACTTGATAACTGTGGCATCACAAGCAAACATGTTATAACACTTGCAAATCAGACCAATTGTTGGGGAAATGGAAGAGGAGAAAGAACGAATATGCTATTCAAAAGTAAGTTTGGGATCCAGAGTTACTCCTAACAAACGCAGAGTATTCACATGCTCAATTTGCTCGCCAGAAACATGTAGATAAGGATGGGGAGGATCCAATGTACGAGATGTGCTGATGATAATGGAGTGTGTTTTACTAGCATTAAGTTTCATACCCCAAAGTTCACACCATGATGTAATTTTGGCTAAGTCCCTATTCAGAGCAGTAGCAATTTCGTGTCGATCAATTGGTGATGGAATTGACGCATATAAAGTTGTATTATCAGCATAGGAGATTAGTTTATTTTCAAGCTCAGAACACAGGTCAGCAGTAAAAATAATAAAAAGCAAAGGCCCAAGGACACTGCCTTGTGGAACGCCAGAAACAACAGTAACAGAAGGGGAATGACACCCATCAATGACCACAGACTGAGATCTTTTCGTCAAAAAATCTTCAAAGATCCTTAAAAAATTGCCACCAATACCGATGAGCTGTAACTTATACAGAAGTGCTTTATGGTTGACTAAGTCAAAAGCAGAACTAAAGTCAATAGCCACGACACGAGACTCATGTCCCTGGTCCAATGAAGATTGCAAGTCATGGGTGAGTGTCAGAAGCGCATCACATGTACCGAGTCCCTTACAAAAACCAAACTGTGAGTTTGGTATCAAATTATGACTATTACAATAAGAGGAAAGGCGTCTGGACAAAAGCCTCTCATAGAGCTTGGATAGGATAGGCGTAATGGAGATAGGGCGATAGTCATAATGAGATGATGAGGCAGTATTTCCCTTTGGAATAGGAGTGATACTATCCTTACGCCAGCAAAGAGGAACACTACCTGATTTCAAAAGCAACCTAAACACCACTGCCAATTTAGGTGCCAAGATCACTGCAACCTTTTTTAAAACGAGAGGGAAAAACCCATCCAGGTCTGTGCCACCATAGGTATCAAGATCCAGCAAGTACCTTTTCAGTTCAGCTGATTTGAAAGCCATTGAATTGAGGTTTGGTCTAGGGAAACATGTCAATGGTAAAGACAATTCCTGATTACTCTGCTTATTAATAAAAATATTAAACAGAATATTAGCCTTCGATAATGGATCAAAAGAGATGGAGCCATCAGAATCACAAAGAGGAGGCATGGAGGAATCTATTCCAAATAAAGAGGACTTCAAAGCGGACCACCATTTATGGGGCTGTGTAGCTCCTGCCAGAACATCCTGAAGATGGGAGTTATAATCCCTCTCAGCACTATCATAAACTCTCTGCGCAGCTGCCCTTTTAAACACATAATTTTCCAAATGCAAGGGGGTTTGATTACGCCTCCATAGACGATATGCAGCCTGTTTGTCATCAAATGCATGCTTGCATTCATCATTAAACCATGCTTTATCCCTCATACGAGACTTAATTGTTTTTGATGGAACTCTTTTGCGAAGGATACCAAGAAGGGAATTGTTGAGAGCTGAAACCGGGTCATGAGATCTTAGTATGAGATTCCACTCAATATTACAAACATCATTACAAACGTCCCAGTTAACCCGGGGTTTAAGGTAGACTTTACGTGAGAGAGTAATATCAGGAACAGAAAAATCAAGATTTATTTTACGCATGATAGCATTGTGGTCGGAAGTGCCAACAGGTACAAGAACGGAGGTTTCTACAACGCCAGGAATATCTGTTAGTACTAGATCAAGACAATTTCCAGACATATGAGTAGGTCCTTGGATTAGCTGTTCACAACCAGATAAGTTTGCAAAATCCAAGGCAGCAAGACCATTTTCTATTAGTTGGAGAGACCGAGTTCAACCACTCTTGATGATGCGCATTGACATCACCAACAAAAATAAAGGATGATTTGACATCTACAGACTGTATTGAAGCCATGGCTGTTAAGAGGCAGTAATATATGTCATTGTTTACATCAGGATTTCTGTACAGGCTAAACATGTAATGATTATGATACTTGCTGGAAACTTTAACGTACTGCATCTCGTGGCATTTACAAATATGCTTAGTTAAGTGCTGAGCATTATACCCAGATCTAATATAGAAGCTCATTCCACGAGTACGAGGAATAGAATCACGCCGAATTAGAACTGGTTTACTGAAGTTATAAGTATAAGAAGTTCAGAATAATCTCTATAACCAGAGACATGGGTTTCAGAACAAAAGACAATATCATAATCAACAGATGCCAATCTGTAGAGGAGAATCTAATTGTAGAGGATCTTTCGGCCACATAAACCTAGTTTAATCCCTGTCATCTGCATGAAGTTTCAACATCAAGAAAGCCTTCTAAAAGGTCACTGACCCACGCATACTGATGCAGACGGAATCGTAACATAATTTGAGCAAGGTGTTACGACCTGGCACTCGGGTACACAAGGGCTCTCAATCAGGACTCTAATACGGCTCGCTGCCACAACGGAAACACACGATCCCAACCCCTGAGTACTGCCAGCCGAACAAAAAACACCAATACCCTCCAGAGTTCAATCTGCTATAACGGGGTATACAAGAACTCGGTACTAGTGTTCAACAACAGACTAATAAAGAGACAGGAATTCTCTAGTCTGGTCAACAATCAAACAAAGAAGTAAGAAACAACAACACCAAAGAATAGTGTTGGCCGAAGCCGAAGTAATCCACCCTTGACTAAGAACTTAAGAAGTCCTCCACCCTCTACTTCGGATCGGCACTATTACGTTACGTTAATTAATAGTCCTTAAGCATCGAGCAAGGAATCTTCTGAAAAAAGTTAGATGCTTCTCGGATGCTCGTAAGAAGTACGTATCGGATTTTGAACAGTAATTCAATAAGAAAAACACTGGCAATTAAATACTATTACAGGTTTAAATTGGCATAAGAATAATTAAAAGAATATGCAATAGTAAATGGCAAACATTAAAAAGAAGTACTCCGCAAATGCAACGGCAATAGCCTACTCGGATTGTGCTCGTGGGCCACTAATCACTAAAGTAGCCAAGCTTGCAACACATGAAATCAATAGTGCATAAACAATATCATACATAAGGAAAGCTTCAATACTATTCTGTATCTACTAATCGAGTAAAGTCTAGCTGGGGTACTGTGGGCAAAAGGTAGCAGTGACTGAGCAAAAACGGCTCGTAGCCTAGCGAAGTCCTCACAACTGTTTAAAGTATTACGTTAACACTAACAAGTGCACTTTGAGAAATCCAGATCCCTTGTATCTGGTTTTCTCCCGGCTCCTTGACAAAGTAAAAACAAGCTGTTAATAAAATACAGGGTGGTTAGGCTCTTGCCCTCACGCACTGTAAATTATTAACTCAACACAGTCAGCCGCGAAGACAACCTAGGCTTCACTGAACCGAAACGAGTATGCAGGTTTATCGCTTAACCACTGCATCAAACAACAACTCGTAACACAGAAAAGCCTTACCCCAGTCTAGCATTACCTAGACTAGCAGAAACCAGGAATAATAATAATAACACACAGGGAAATGCATAGACAAGTGCAACAAACATAAATCAATCCTATTCTAAGTTAACCCTTCCAAAATAGGCTATCTAATAGGCATGTATCTCATGAGAACTCAAGCGATAATACGTTGGCTGACTAGCTCTGCACCAACGGGACCATGGAAGTTAAAAAGGGTAGGGAAAAGAGGAGATAAGAATGTAAGGTAGTAGAGAAAGTTCACATCAGTCAGAAGAATATATATAGTTAGCAAGGGAAATGAGAAGTCGCTCTGCCTAATGAGTTCTGATCAAAAAATGGCTAGACTTCCCTTTTTATACTCGGCCCTCTAGTGAGCCCAACGTGAACTACTAAGGACCGCCCACTGACAATCATTACGTAATTTCTCTCTCTCCTCTGGGATAGACAAAGGCTTTCCTAGCACTGAGGGGAGGGGGGAGGGGGGGGGGAGTGCTAGTGAGTTAGGCCCACCTCCCGCATGGCGCACCCACTGACCCCCAACTGTGGCTGCCGCTTCTCCCATCATTACAAATAAGTTTTACACACAATACTTATAACTAATGATATAAAATAGAACTCGTTGACTCAGATGAAAACAAAATACATATTGATATTACTTATAGTACAACGGCTCACATGAACTAAGTTAGGAAACTCTACATAGACTACAGCCAAAGTTCCTGCCCTGACGATCCTAGCGAGAGTGGGGCATGACTAGGCGTTCTGTACAGCATGCTCACACTGGACATGCGTCACACCTCCCCCAAGATTTTACTTGCTCAACCCTGAGCTAAAATCTGACAAACACAGAACCCCATCAAGCCCCTCACACCCAGCGACCCAGCGACCGCATGGCACTAAAACAAAGCTGAGTTTATCACCAAAACGCATCTTATTATTAACTAACTCCTCCCAACAATAGCAAAAAGACACAATATCATGCTCCCAGAGCGAGCTTACAGCAGCTCAGCCGTTTGATAGTTCGTGGACTACTCAAACTCTATAGGCTATGACAAACTTATACGATTACCTATATCAAAAGAAAGAGTTTTTTATATGATTTTTATATTTTAATATGTTTTTCCCGGCTGCACTATAAGGGCAGCCTATTTTCCTCCACTCAAACCCACACACCTGTGATAGCCTACGACTGATCATCCACCCTTGATAAACAATCCGCGATCACATTGTCACATCCAGCAATATGACGGATGTCCAGGTTATACTCCTGCAACATCAAAGACCACCTGGTCAGTCTCATATTGCGATTGTGAAATTGATTCAGGAATCTCAAAGGGTGATGATCAGTGTAGATAACCACGACTGGGCCATAGGCTGGAACATACACCTCGAAGTGCCTGAGCGACAGCACAATCGCCAGTAATTCCTTTTCTATTGTAGAATAGTTCTTTTGTGCAGCATTGAACTTCTTAGAAAAGAAACTTACTGGGTGTTCCACACCTTCATTGTCTGTCTGTAGCAAGACGGCACCAGCCCCTACACCACTAGCATCTGTTGCCAGCTGAAAAGGCCTGTTAAAGTCTGGGGCCCTGAGTATCGGGTGAGTACATAGCAAATGTTTCACCAAAGTGAAAGCCTTTTCACACTCAGGTGCCCACAAAAACTTTTTGTCTTTAGATAACAAATCTGTGAGAGGTGCCAACACCGTTGAGTAACCTTTTATGAAGCGTCTGTAGTAGCCTATCATACCCAAGAATCTCATAATCTGCTTCTTGGTTGTTGGGTGCGGAAATTTATTGATAGCCTGTACCTTGTTCTGAGGAGGGCACACCTGTCCCCTTCCCACTACAAACCCAAGGTACTGCACAGTGGCTTTTACGAAGTCACACTTTGCCAAATTTACTACCAGACCTGCTTCACTAAGTTTCCGGAACAAGGTCTCAAGGTGCTCACAATGGCTCTCAAAGTCGTCATCATAAATGATTACATCGTCCAAATATACGGTGCAATTTGGAATGTCCTTTACAATTTCATTCATCAGGTTCTGAAACGTTGCTGGTGCATTCTTAAGCCGTAAGGCATAACATTGCACCGGTAGGTACTCCCGTCCACAACAAAACCACATACCTCTTTAGCACGCTCGGACAAAGGTACTTGCCAGTAACCTTTTACTAAATCTACTTTAGACAAAAAACGAGCATTACCAATTTTGTCAACACTATCATCAACCCGAGGAAGAGGATATGGGTTAGTTGGAGTCAAACCGTTTAACCTACGGAAATCAATACAAAAGCGTACCTTGCCATCTGGCTTAGGCTGCAGTGTTACAGGGGAAGTCCACTTAACTGTGCCTTTCTCTATCAACCCTCTACCGAGCATATACTCCAACTCATCCCTCAGAGCTGGTAGTTTTATGGGGGGCACACGGTACGGGATTGACTTAAAGGGTAGATGGTCCCCCACGTCAACATCATGCATAGCCTGAGTAGTGAGGCCTGGGTGTTCAGCAAATACAGTGGGGTATGAACCGAACAACTGACGGATAGCATCAAACTGCGGCTCAGGCAAATGAGCTATAGCCTCGTCAGCCCTTAGGCTCGAGTTCCCCGCCCACTGATCCGCTGAAACATGTTGATCCCAGCTATCCTCCTCTGAAGCTTGACTGTCCCCCTCTCCTTCTCCACCACGGCCGCAACAAGCCAACACAGGGACAGTGAGAGGCTCAGAGGGGCGCCTCACATACTCTTTAATAAGGTTCACGTGACATAACTGGTTCTTTTTCCTCCTGTCTGGAGTGGCAACAAGGTAATCTAAGTCTGAAATTTTTTCTACAATTTTATAAGGTCCAGTGTACTTCGCAGAGAGGGGGTTACCAACCAAAGGCAACAAAATTAATACCTCTTGTCCTACAGTGAACTTCCGGAGCCTCACTTTGCGATCATACCTGTCCTTCATCAAAGCTTGTGATTCTGTCAAATTTCTACCTGCCATCTCCAGACTCTTAAGCATGCGCTCACGGCTTTCAAGCACATACTTTAATAATGGACAAGGCTGCACAGTCCCCTCCCAAATTTCTTTCAGCATGTTAAGGGGGCCCCTGACACGGTGTCCAAAAATCAGCTCGTTTGGACTAAATCCCAGGCTCTCACCAGGTACCTCCCGAGCAGCAAACAGCACATAAGGCAATCCAAGATCCCAATCCATACCGTTGTCAGCACAATAACACCTGAGCATGCTTTTAAGTGTAGCATGCCACCGCTCAAGCACCCCTTGACTCTCAGGGTGATACGCTGACGATACTACTGCTCGTATCCCATGCTGTTGCATTGTTTGCTTGAACATGTTGGAGGTGAAATTAGATCCCTGATCAGACTGAATCTCCTCCGGGTACCCGTACCTTGAGAAGTACCACAACAAGTTACTGACTACCGTCTTAGCCATTCCATTTTTCATAGGGTATGCATCGGGGTATCTAGTGGCAACATCCATTATGGTTAACAAAAATTTATTTCCCGCCTTAGTGGGAGGGAGTGGACCAACCATGTCAACAATAATTTTACTAAAGGGTGGCCCAATCACAGGAATAGGGTGTAACGGAGCCTTAGGAATAACTTGGTTCGGTTTCCCGACACGTTGACAAATATCACAGGAGTTTATCCATGACTGCACATGAGACTTCATCCCCGGCCACCAAAACAATTTCCCCAAAGCCGCCACCGTTTTTCTCACCCCTAGATGTCCTGCCAGTGGTGTGTCATGCGCCAACCTCAGTAGGCTATCCCTGCACTCCCGTGGCACCACCAACTGGTCCACTACTCCGGACCCCTTTTGCCAACTACGTTTAGGGTCTTGAAAACGCCTATAAAGGATGCCTTCTAAATAAAAAAAATCTCCTGGCTGTGCATCGCCGTCCTCGTCGAGCTCTACAGCTCCATTAGCACACGTTTGGAGCTCAGGGTCCTCTAGTTGCAACCGACTTATATCTGAGGGTGCCAAGCGATCTAACTGCTCCCGGAGCAATGCATGACCTTCCCCGATACTGGGCTGCTCCCTCTGTCTCTCTCGATGTACATAACGTTGCTGTCGTGGAGACTCGTCATGCCCAGCCTCGTCACTCTCGATGACAGGCCCAGGGGCTACTCCAGAATTAAGTAATGGTGCTAATACTGAATCACCCAGGAGAGCCGCCGAGTCAAAACTCTTAAAACCAACTCCAGCTTTAGCCTCCTCCTGTTGATCGTTCCTCCGCTGGTCTGAAGGCGGAGGACTAGGCTGTGACACTTTAGCTGCCCGAGCTCGGGTGACAACACACGCCATGGGTTGTGTCTGGCACCGCTCGACCCACTCTTGCTCTTCCCTACTCACGTCGGCCGGCCTCTCGGCAACGACTAAGGGTAGAACCTCGGAAGCGGGCATTGCAAAGTCGTTGCCGAGAAGAAGGTCGACGCCCTCCACTGGCAGTTTCTCCACAATCCCGACATCCAATTCACGTGCCACACCATCCACCTCCAACTCCAACCGCACCAGCGGGTATGACCGAGTTGCATTAATACCCTGCACCACTACCACCCGAGCCGCGTTTATAGGGTAGCCAGTCAAGTTTTTCATCAGAGTCTGGGAAGCACCTGTATCACGCAAGACCTCTACTCCATGCTTGCGCCCCGCCCACATCACGCAACCCCGCCCTCTATGGTCGCAAAAAACATCCTGAGCAGGGTTCGAGCCTCCCAGGTGCTTCTGCATTGGCTGTGCCTCAGCCTCTGACGAACTGCCCCAGGCAAACTCAGATGACTTCGGAGACACACCAATGTTGCAGGCCAAAGACACAGCTGCTGTAGGTGGTTTGCTAGGACAGACTCTTGCAAAGTGCCCCTTTTTATGACAATGATAACACTCCACCTCCCCTTTGGGCTTCCCTTGGTACTGGGAAGGGCCCGGCCCCTTCTTAAATGGGACGGTGCTAGTCTTGTGGTCAGTCTTGGTATCATGGCTCTTGTACTTGTTTGCATAAGGTATATCACTAACTCGGGGGGGTGGGGCGTCACGCCCCTTGTTACCTGCCTCACTACGCTGGGCAGACCCGCACCCACGAATTAGTGATAGCCGGAGGTCAGCCATCTCAGCTGCCTCCTGTAGAGTTTTTGGGTTCTTTTCTTTAATAGTTAAAGTCATTTCTGCACCAGTACACTTATAAAACTGCTCGAGCAGAAACAGCTCAGTCAACTGTTCGGCCGTCTCAGCTTTCTCAGAACGTGTCCAGTTTTTAAGTGCATCTTTTAAGTCCCGGGCATGTTCAAGAAAGGTCACCTCCCTAGTCTTTGTAACACCCCGAAACTTCAATCGATATGTTTCCGGTTGCAACTCGTATGCCCGTAGGACAGCTCTCTTCAATTCTGGGTAGTCAATGCAAGACTCTAAAGGCAGTGCATCATAAGCCTTCAGACCCTTACCCGTAAGTCTTGAGGAGACTAGAGCTGCCCACTTCTCTTCAGGCCAATTATGCTCCCTACATTTCTTCTCAAAACGATTAAAAAATTCTGTGACTTCAGTTTCACTAAATACCGGCACCAATTTGACTAATTGGGCCAAGGACTGTTCTCTTACTTGGCCCTCACGGCCCATCCAAGTCCCTGTCGACTCTGCACGAGACTTATCTAAATCTAATTTAGCACAATATTTCTCCGAGTCGTACTTAAGCTCAGCCTCATGCCTCCTAACCTCAATCTCATGCCTCCTCGTCTCATCCTCCTGCCTCCTGGTCTCATTTTCATGCCTCCTGGTCTCATCCTCCTGCTTCCTAGCCTCAATCTTAGCAAGCTCAAGTCTAAATACCATATCTGGAGACAGACAGGAAGAGGGAGCTGCCACTACTGAAGGAGGGGGGGCAAAAACTGGGGAACCACCATGTGCACCACCCGAGGGCACTCCAATCTGCCAATTCTCATCCCTCTGTGGGAGAGTGCTAACCTCCGGTAACTGAGTGGACGGCACTGTGGGAGTCGAGTGAGAGGGGATCTGGGGAGGAACCCCCCCAAACGCCCTCTCCTCCGAAACCCCATGTCGCCCACGCAACACCCAGGAAATCAGCTCCCCCTTGGACATCCCTACTACATTGGAAATTCCCAAAACCTTGGCTATCAGGTGCAAGCCACAAACATCCACCCCAGTCAGCCTCTCCTCCGTCACGTGGTACCGCTTACTCACAAAAACTCTAGCATCCTCCTCACTGGTTACTAACGGCACACCTTCAAATGGCATCTCTCGCTCATCGTCAGTGCTAATGCACGACATACTGAAGTCCACAAAAAAATTCTCGAGACAAAAGTGTTTAACTTCCTATGCAAGCACTAATTACTAAATTAACTGGAGTCTCTTAAATGCTTTACTAATTGCCATACAAAAACAAATATTCTTCAATATGCACGCTAAAATACAAACAAACAAATGTTGTACAACTCTGCAAAAATTTATACTGTTCACAAAATCCTAAGCAAGGTCGCCATTTGTTACGACCTGGCACTCGGGTACACAAGGGCTCTCAATCAGGACTCTAATACGGCTCGCTGCCACAACGGAAACACACGATCCCAACCCCTGAGTACTGCCAGCCGAACAAAAAACACCAATACCCTCCAGAGTTCAATCTGCTATAACGGGGTATACAAGAACTCGGTACTAGTGTTCAACAACAGACTAATAAAGAGGAATTCTCTAGTCTGGTCAACAATCAAACAAAGAAGTAAGAAACAACAACACCAAAGAATAGTGTTGGCCGAAGCCGAAGTAATCCACCCTTGACTAAGAACTTAAGAAGTCCTCCACCCTCTACTTCGGATCGGCACTATTACGTTACGTTAATTAATAGTCCTTAAGCATCGAGCAAGGAATCTTCTGAAAAAAGTTAGATGCTTCTCGGATGCTCGTAAGAAGTACGTATCGGATTTTGAACAGTAATTCAATAAGAAAAACACTGGCAATTAAATACTATTACAGGTTTAAATTGGCATAAGAATAATTAAAAGAATATGCAATAGTAAATGGCAAACATTAAAAAGAAGTACTCCGCAAATGCAACGGCAATAGCCTACTCGGATTGTGCTCGTGGGCCACTAATCACTAAAGTAGCCAAGCTTGCAACACATGAAATCAATAGTGCATAAACAATATCATACATAAGGAAAGCTTCAATACTATTCTGTATCTACTAATCGAGTAAAGTCTAGCTGGGGTACTGTGGGCAAAAGGTAGCAGTGACTGAGCAAAAACGGCTCGTAGCCTAGCGAAGTCCTCACAACTGTTTAAAGTATTACGTTAACACTAACAAGTGCACTTTGAGAAATCCAGATCCCTTGTATCTGGTTTTCTCCCGGCTCCTTGACAAAGTAAAAACAAGCTGTTAATAAAATACAGGGTGGTTAGGCTCTTGCCCTCACGCACTGTAAATTATTAACTCAACACAGTCAGCCGCGAAGACAACCTAGGCTTCACTGAACCGAAACGAGTATGCAGGTTTATCGCTTAACCACTGCATCAAACAACAACTCGTAACACAGAAAAGCCTTACCCCAGTCTAGCATTACCTAGACTAGCAGAAACCAGGAATAATAATAATAACACACAGGGAAATGCATAGACAAGTGCAACAAACATAAATCAATCCTATTCTAAGTTAACCCTTCCAAAATAGGCTATCTAATAGGCATGTATCTCATGAGAACTCAAGCGATAATACGTTGGCTGACTAGCTCTGCACCAACGGGACCATGGAAGTTAAAAAGGGTAGGGAAAAGAGGAGATAAGAATGTAAGGTAGTAGAGAAAGTTCACATCAGTCAGAAGAATATATATAGTTAGCAAGGGAAATGAGAAGTCGCTCTGCCTAATGAGTTCTGATCAAAAAATGGCTAGACTTCCCTTTTTATACTCGGCCCTCTAGTGAGCCCAACGTGAACTACTAAGGACCGCCCACTGACAATCATTACGTAATTTCTCTCTCTCCTCTGGGATAGACAAAGGCTTTCCTAGCACTGAGGGGAGGGGGGGGGGGGGGGGAGTGCTAGTGAGTTAGGCCCACCTCCCGCATGGCGCACCCACTGACCCCCAACTGTGGCTGCCGCTTCTCCCATCATTACAAATAAGTTTTACACACAATACTTATAACTAATGATATAAAATAGAACTCGTTGACTCAGATGAAAACAAAATACATATTCATATTACTTATAGTACAACGGCTCACATGAACTAAGTTAGGAAACTCTACATAGACTACAGCCAAAGTTCCTGCCCTGACGATCCTAGCGAGAGTGGGGCATGACTAGGCGTTCTGTACAGCATGCTCACACTGGACATGCGTCACAAAGGTCCGGTACTAAAGAGGTCCCGTATGTAGACAGTCGTTTAGACTGGGTTTGTGTTTGACGACTTTGGCGGAACAGTCAAACACAATACGTACCGGTGTAGTCTTGCTCTGTTTTACGACCCCGTGATGCGCCAGATAATGACATGAGACAGAGTCATCGAAAGGAACCTCCTCGATGAAACCCCGCGACAGTTGATCAGAAATTACCTGTGAATATTGGTCACAAAACTTAGGCTCAGCTATAAATTTATTTTTAGACATCATAATCTCCCAACAGCCAAACCTTTATTGGTGGGCAACTGTTCTTTTAATTCAGTCCATGGCAGACGTACCTGATATTGTTGACTCTCAGGCTCGTAGGCGACTGTCTCCTCATAACTAATCAAAGCTTGCCGTTCGGCTTGCGAATGTTCTTTGGGTGATATGCCAATGTGGTCTAAATCCCACAAAGCATTCAGTTCTTCTTTGCAAAGGAACTGTCCAGTAGACACTGGAGTTACTGCCACTTTTAGAATTGTTACAACCTCAGTATTGGAGCAGGATGTGGATGCCGCATAAGAACCACTCAGTGCATATCCGAATTTGGTTGGAAGTAAAACCAAATTACCTACCCGTTTATAATCAAGTCTTACTATGTTGTAGTAATAGTCGGCACCAATTAGTACCTCCAGCTGTGCTGTCTCTGTGATGCATGAATCGACCAATTTAATCCCTAGGTGCTTTAACCCTTATTTAGCGGCGAGCAACATAAGTCGAGTTAAAAAAAGCTGGACTATGTGGCGGCGCTCGACATAACTCGAGTGGCAATTTCAGCACGTAATGTGGCTGAGAGAGAGAGACAAGTGGTGGCAGGAGACTAGCGAGCGTATGACTGCTCCAGACCACCGCGGCGAACCTACTGACACAAATCTCAGCTCCCTCCTCCCTCTCTCACTCGCTACATACTCAATTATGTACTGAAAGTACCGAATTACCTGCTTTTTGCACTCGCGTTGCACGGTTATTGCAAGAAAACTATCCATCATACAAGGATCGTTATGGTGTCATTCGAAAGCTCTGTTTATGCCCTTTCAGGGATAGGTACTTGTTTTACGTTCTGGGTCTTATTTAGGCATGAAAATGATCACGTAAACAGCCCTATTTTGGCTAAAAACACCCCGCTGTGCGGTACACATAAATAAACCGCATAGGCCGCTCGTAAGGTGTTAAACTAGTCATTTCAGCATTAAGACTAGACTCACCTTTATGTTCGGGAAGTTCCTCGACCACAATTGCTTCGAGACGATGGAACCTACCCCGATGTAAATATTTCAGTGCTACAATAGTATACTCACGAGGGGTTTGAGTTCCGGTGAAACCATGAAGCCGTAATTCTTCCGTCCCCACGGTTTAGTATGAAAGGGATGGTAGTACGGATTTCTTCACGATGGTACTCTGTGAGTATTGGTCTAGTAGCGATCTGATTTTTATACTTTTCCTGTGTCTACACTTTACAGGCAGCTGAACTGTGGGTAGGATCACAGTTTGCTTATTCATACTTACAGACATTGTTGTTGAGGTTGTAGGTGTTGACTCTTCCCTAGTAGTACCCCCACTTGCCGGTCTTGCCTCTCTCTGTTTTGGGCACAGGGAGTGAAAGTGCTTACCCTGGCAATACCTACAATTTTTGATGTTAGGGTTAGTGCACCCATTACTACCATGATCACTGGAGACACATCCCGCACAGAGTCGTAGTTGCCGAGCTCTTTTGATTTTGAGCGGTCCCGTTTTATGCTTAAAGCATTTATACCAGGGATGCTTATTCCCACCGCACAGTTTACATGGGAACCGGCTACTACCACTCTGTGTTAAGAATGCAGCCGTAGCCACAGGCATATTTTTTCCTGAGGAGTCCTGACCAACCATGTTATACAGTTCTGCCTGAAAACACTGTGTGAAAGTCTTGTAATCTAGGCTTTGCTCACCCATCTCCCTCCTAATGGTCTCCTTAACTGGTGATGGCAATTTATTCAGCAATGTAACCACACAGAACTCTTCCAGACTCACCTGTTGACTAGTCATAGATCTCATCGCACTCTCCATGTTGGCGTAGAAAGCCTTTAGTTCTACGGCCTGACATTTAGGGGTGACAAGGTTATGGAAATGCATGATATGTGCCGCTTTTACTCTGTCGGGATGCCCGAAGGTTTCTTGAAGCAAGTCTAAGGCAGGGGCGTAACTTGCACCCTCAACCGTAAAGCCTTCTATTAATTTATAGGCATCCCCCTTTAACTGACCCTTTTAGTATGTTAATTTTTGAATTGCACTTAAGTCAGTCCTTTCATGCAACACACATCTGAACATGTCCCAAAACCCAGTCCATAATGTGGGGTCGCCAGCGAAGGTGGGTAGGATCAGGTGCGTCAATTTAACTCCCGATCCTTTCTTGTTGTCGGATCGAGTTTGCCCTTCTGGTTTACCCAATTTCTCCTTTAAACTGACGATTATCCCATAGATATCAAATAAGTAGATGGTATCCGCTTGGTTCTCCTTAAAATATTCATCGTCTGAGGTATATAGCGGCAACAAGACCTCTTGATTGGCCTCAAACTTGGCCACTTGGATCTGCACGCTATGCAGTTTTGCCTCGACTTCTACCCGAGTTGCGGTTTCCAAGAACTCATCTAAATCTTCTGACAGGACAGTCAATGAACCTTTAAGACCTGCCCTACGGCGTTTGTCTTGGGCTAGAGCGTCCATATTGTCACCCTTGTTGTCTAAAACAAATGAAAATTGCAAATCCTAGATTTTTACGACAGTTTATTCGAAACAGGAAATCTTCCGCCGATCAAACTCGGGTGCTAACACTAAACGCAAGCAACGGTAAGAAAAAAATGGAAGAAAAAACAGGATATATTAACAAGACATGGTGATAAATAGCCGATCAAACTCGGGTTCGGACCTAACACTAAACGCGAGCGATGGGATAAATGGCAAACTATCAGAACATGGGTGGCATTAGTACTGTAGAATTAAATGTACGCGCCCGCCGAGTGCCGAAATCACCAAAAGTTAAAACCCAAAATACACTCCTTCAAAATTTAGAATTTAGATGCCGCAATATGAATTGAAAAGTTAAGCTATCACAGACATTTTGAAAAACAGGGTTACATTAGATGCATCAAGATTTACTAATAATTTAGAATAGCCAATAGATATCTTTAAATTTACATTTAGTTAGGCTTAATCAGAAAGAACAAGACCTATTGAACTTTATATTTAGCTAATCAGAAAAATGTAATTTATGGATTAGTTAAATTTAGTGCATATTCAATTGATTGATGGAGTTTCGGATACGGTTAAACTCGGCGGGTTCGACTCCTCGTGGATTCTGGCGCTTCTCTATGCCGATTATGTAACAGTGACCTCCTGTATGACTCTCGATATCTCTGGCCAACTCCTGGATTTGATTGGCCAGTTCCTTAGGGGCAACGCCTGACCTAATATCATTACCCCCTATTACCAGGTATGATAAGTCAGGACGCCAGCCAACCAAATGGTCCCACGCTTCAGTGCTACTCAAGGCACTTATTCTAGCCCCTGGGGCGGCAAGAGTTTTGATTGTGTAGTGGGGGTGGTAGATAGGCTTATCTATGTATAATTCGCGCACATATGAGTGGCCTATTATGGCCACCTTTTTGATGAGGCCAGGGTAAATAGCCCTCTCTGGCTCAAAACCTTCCCCTAGACCACCTCCTGCTGCTCCGTGCCTAAAAAAAACATGCGCCATGTTGGAAAATCAGGAAAACCCTCCCGGCTGAAAACGAGCAAAAAATCGCGGGAGAGGTGACGCCATTAACCCTCTCCGACATATGACGCGATTTTGAGCCTATTAGGGATACTTTAAAGCCTTTGTTACCATCAGGGGTATTTAGAAACCTTTAGTTTAGTTACTTCAACCTCTGCAGTTGTCTTTGAGTTAGCTGTGGGCAGAAACTAATTTTGGAGAGGTATTTATAAGAGTGAGAGAACTCTATTTCTTATTGCTAATCTGGCAACCTCTGCATCATATGAGTCTGAAGGGGTTAAACGCACCGCCAAGTAAACAATGGAGGCCCGGCTGAAGAACACACTAGGACGGACTAAGGACCATATATTATGTGGATATTCGTGGTTAAGATGATTTAGTGGACTGTATCTGAATACCATACAATAAATTATATCACCTGAATACTGGTGCTAGTGCTGCAGGACCTAGTTGTCTTGTTGAGCCATGGCGATGTTACAAGATGGCGTGTGGGACACGGGAGTGTTAGTTAATAGGACAGAGTTAATGCACAAAGAAAGGGGCCACTATATTGGATGATTGATGGGAATGATGATTAATGACCTATGGATTAGTATGGATAGACGGAGAATTGATGAGCTAAGTACTATACTAATGGGGCGAAAGGTGGGGTGAAACACGAGAGTGTAGGCAGTCGGTCTGGTTGATGTGGCGGCTAGGTAGAGAGTGCGGGGCCCTCACCATACTCGCGGGAGGTACGCCGGTATCATGCATGCGCGAATAGGTAGGTATATATTTTCCCTCATAATTATAATTACCTAAGATCGTAGGAATGATAGATTACCCAATATCCAATACAGAACATAATTATTAACCTCTTAATTATTCTATATAATTATTGAACCCACAAACCTAATACTAAAGACTTAGTGTAATTCTTAAAGTAAGACTGTCCATATCTGAGGTTGGACACCAGGTGTTAATATTTTCTTGGCGAGCGGTAGCAAGCCAGCACATACAGTATATATATTTGTTTTGACAGCAAGCTAAGTTTGTAAATTTTTCAATAGAAAAATGTCTTCGGCGAAGCCGGATTTCTTCATACAATATTGGCTTACTATCGCTCGCCAAGGAGAAATCGACACCTGGATGGGGATAAACATCTTAACACAGTTGGCTGAATGGGGCTGGATGGATACAAGCTAGAGAAAGAGAGAAAAGGAGGTAAAAAAAAAAAAAAAAAAAAAGTAACCCCCTTAAGAAAGCCCCCGAGGATAAGACTGAAGATAACACCACAGACTAGATGGGACAGAGAATAGACTTGAGGGTGGATGGAAGGGACAGATGTATATAAGGGGGGTCGAGGGGACAGAGAAGAGACTTGAGGGTGGACGGATGGGACAGGTGTATATAAGGGGGGCCGAGGGGACAGAGACGAGACTTGAGGGTGGACGGATGGGACAGGTGTATATAAGGGGGGTCGAGGGGACAGAGACGAGACTTGAGGGTGGACGGATGGGACAGAGAAGAGACTTGTGGGTGGATGGATGGGACAGGTGTATATAAGGGGGGTCGAGGGGACAGAGAAGAGACTTGAGGGTGGACGGATGGGACAGGTGTATATAAGGGGGGTCGAGGGGACAGAGAAAAAACTTGTGGCTGGACGGATGGGACAGGTGTATATAAGGGGGGTCGAGGGGACAGAGAAGAGACTTGTGGGTGGATGGATGGGACAGAGAAGAGACTTGAGGGTGGACGGATGGGACAGGTGTACATAAGGGGGGTCGAGGGGACAGAGCAGAGACTTGTGGGTGGATGGATGGGACAGAGAAGAGACTTGTGGGTGGACGGATGGGACAGAGAAGAGACTTGTGGGTGGACGGATGGGACAGAGAAGAGACTTGTGGCTGGACGGATGGGACAGAGAAGAGACTTGTGGGTGGACGGATGGGACAGGTGTACAGTATATAAGGGGGGTCGAGGGGACAGAGGGAAATGAGATAGGAATATTGGAAGATGTTCAAGAGGATAGGGAAGAGGCTGAGCCCCTTCTGTACCGGTGACGTCCTTCTCATTATATTCTGACGACCATTAGAAGATTTAATTCAGCTTAGGAAGGACGTCCACACATTAAAAGACTACATACTATCTCAAGTAATCCTTTTAACTACCACAGATCCTTCTTAAGCTGCACAAAATCGTCTAAATATAGCTAGAATAAAACTAAAATGACGTCGCGGTACAGAAGGGGTTAAGGGTGGACAGATGGGACAGTAACAGTGACAAATAATAGTGGAAGATAATCGACTGAACGGAGATATGGACAACCAAATATACTGGAGAGGATGGATGACACCGGGTAGGGCAGATGGGGCAGATAAGTTAAGGGGGCCCACCTCGCTTTTTTCTCTTTCTCTCCCTCTCTCTTTGGCTTGTATCCATTTGGTCCCATTCAGTCTACTGTTTTAAGACGCTTACCCCCATCTAGGTGTCAATATTTTCCTGGCGAGCGGTAGCGAGCCAGCATACATATATTTTTGTTTTGACAGCAAGCTAAATTTGTACATTTTTCGATAGCAAAATGTCTAAGCCTGATTTCTCCATACAATGCTGGCTCGCTATCGCTCGCCAGGCAGAAATTGACACCTGGATCCCCATCTTAAAACAGTTGGCTGAATGGGGCCGAATGGATACAAGCCAGAGAAAGAGAGAAAAGGAGAGAAACAGAAACAAAAACAGATCACCCCCCTTAATTCAGAGGACAAGATAAAAACAATATTATGAATCTATGAATGACATAAATATAGTATATTACATGGAGATATTTCTGTGTTCATTCATTGTTATCGAGCACTGCTAACTGTGTATATTGCACGATAAACGAATAACAATGGTATATTAACATAATCGATATTTATTTATATTACCATTATAAATAAGAGCGTGTGCCATATTAAGGGGGGTCACCTGTATTTTTTCTCTTTCTCTCCTTTTCTCTCTTTCTCTGGTTTGTATCTATTCGGCACCATTCAGCCAACTTTTTAAAGACGTTTATCCCCATCCAGGTGTCGACTTCTTCCTGGTGAGCGATAGCGCGCCAGCATTGTATGGAGAAATCCGGCTTCGCCGGAGACATTTTCTATCAAAATATGTACAAATTTAGCTTGCTGTCAACAACAAAAATATATATATGCTGGCTCGTTACAGATCGCCAGGATAATACTGACACCTGGATGGGGGTAAACGTCTTAAAACAGTAGGCTGAATGGGGTCGAATAGATACAAACCAAAGAAAGAGGGAGAGAAAGATAAAAAAGCGAGGTGGGCTCCCTTAACAATATAATTAAGGCATGAATAAATAAAGATCAGTAGAGACACAAATAAAGAGACAATCTGGTGGCAATCTGTAGTGAATTTTATCAAGGAAAGGAAAGCCACGTTAAGGAAGATATATAAGCTCTTAACACTTAAAGAGCGGGGCCTGACTTAAGTCCGTATCTAAAAAGCAGCAAGTTAGGATCATTATTAAGGGTTATAAAGGGTTAAAATTGAGTGCAAATGGCCGGGAGCGCAGCAGGCCACACGGGGCTTACCGCCGCCCACTGACTCACGCTCCCTCTGTTCTCGAGAGGCCGGCAGTGTAGCCAGTAGTGAGCGTAGCTTGAACAAATATGCCGCTATACGCTAAACTTCCATGTTAGTGGTACTACTGCATGAAAACGACGAGTGCTACGTAGCTCGTTCTGGTCTCATTTTGAAGCTTGTAGCGCCTATTTTTTTTGCTGAATACATTTCTTTTCATGCAGATACTTGATTGATCATTCAGGAGGGCCTGAATATGCCCAAAATAGCCCAAAACCCCCCGCTAGACGAGGGTTAAAGAGGAATGAATGGGCCATCTTGAGAGAGAGAGAGAGAGATTTACATAGATACAGTGACCACACAGACCTTACGATCCCAGAGAGGTGGTCAGGACTTAATTCTAGTAGAGATAGCAAACCCGAGAGTAAGGGCAAGTGCAAGGAAAGGATAGCAAAGAGAGAGAGAAAAACAAACAGAGAGAGAGAGAGAGAAAGCGAACACACACACACACCCATGTACACAAACACCACTCACACATACACACACACACACTCACATATACACACACACACGCACACACCCAGTCACACACACATACAACCACTCACCCACTCACATACACACACCTGGATTCCTGGATTCCTGGATTGTAGTTTAGGACCGAAGTCCTGGGCCACGCTGGTGCGCCGCCCTCAGTAGTTCCTCGTTCTGATTTGATGTAGCAGGCTGTTTCCGTCGGACGTTTGGTAATAGTGTGGCAGCGATGGTTTGTCGGGTATTGTTCGTAGAAATTTGTCCAATCCAGTCTTGAAACTTAAGAGAGAGCCTGTGTGTTCTCTTAGTTGCTTGGGGAGACAGTTATATATCCTTGGACCGTGTACAGCCAATGAATTCTCTTTCAAGGTTTGTAAGCTCATCCTTGTTCTCACTAAACGCGGAATAGTACACAATTTTCCTCGTCTACTGCTGTATGTCGTCCTAATTTCATCTTCGTTTTCCAGATTTGGTATCATTTCGTTAATTATTTTCCACACGTACAGAGAATGAGAAACACACACACAAACACACACCATACACCCTCTGTACACATCAGCTATATACAGTAGGTTTTAAACCAGTCCCATGTGTGACACCTCCCGGCGCTAGCAGAATGGTTGCGTGGGGCATTGCAGCTCGCTAGCGCTCGCCAGGATGGGGGGATGGGCTACAGTTGTCCTAGAATGATCTGCTTTATGTTATTAGTGTCGTGTTGCCACAGACAGTCTAGAAATGGTCTTTGTTTTGGTCTGTGACCGCGCCTTGTATTTTATATTCGCTATTATATAAATGTTGCTTGTGTGAGAGGCGAGCGAGAGAGGGTGACGGGGTACACCTGGCAGTGGGGCGAGCTATCACGCAGCCCGCTTGGGCGCTGACGGCGTTGGCGGCCGGGTGGTCAACTAGTCCCTTCCCGTCGCGTCCTCATGTTTTTTACCAAGCTCAGAGCTGGCCTGACACGCGTATCGTCTACATCCTTTGCAATTCTGTCCCCCATACTCGCCACTTTGCATACTATTTCTCTCTCTCGACTTCTCCTTTCTCATTCTCTAATCTTTATTAAACTCAACATCCCTTCTAGTTTCAGCATAGACGTTCACCGTCGGCCAGTCGTATTGTACGCGAAGCTCTCAGATATTTCTATGTATTAGGCTTTAATGAGGTTTGGAGAGACGGACTTTTCCGTGTGTGTCCTCTCTCGGGAAGGTTGTAGACCGGTATATGTCTCCCTGGCAGGGTGTTGAGTGATTCTGCTTAGTTATTTAAAGCTAGACTAGGGGTAAGGTTACTGTGTCGTTGTCTCCGATGTGTGCAGTGTTAGCTAAGCCCTGCACGACATCGACAGGTACTGTGGGAGCCTAGATTGTCTTCGGGTGGGTTTACTTTGCGAGCACAGCACTGTGGTGTGAGAGGGCCATAGCCTATCCCTCACAACATAGTGCTGCCTCTTTGTGTTGACTTCTGAGTGATCGCCAGGATAGAACTAGGTACTAGAGACCTAGATTTATCAAGAGAGCATCCCCGTCATATAAAGTAATCTTCATTATACCACCTTCGGACAACGTTAGGCTACGAGCCGCCTGCTCGCCCATTGTTGCCCTGCCGTGATACCCCAGCTAGACTTTATTAACCGAGCAGACACTGGTTAGAGATAAGCTCCATTATTATATGTATGCCACATTATTATTCACTGCACTTTTGAGCCGAGGTTGTTGTTGAGTTGCACAACCCTAGTAGGCTGTTGCGTTGTGTCACGAAGCATTTCTTTTGTTGTCGAGCATTAATACCTTTGCGCAGTCTTTATGATTCGCCTGCCTATTATTACTATATGTCCTAGTATTTATTGTGACCCGTATTCTGCATTATAATTGTTCAAGATTCTTTACGAACATCTTCCCATCATCAGACTTATTTCAGAAGTTTCCAGTTGATGTTGCAGGACTAGCATTGCACTTTCTTTAATACAGGAGTGCCAGTTATTTGAGTATCTACCGTAACGTTAAATAATCACGTTACTTATCTTTTCTTTGTGTAACCTAAACGAGTAATCTTTTACTGTTTGAGAATAGGCTGTTTCATCGAGCGTCAGCCTAGTGTGTGTGCACCAGTTACCGAGTCATAGGATACCTCGTGGTCCAGGCACGACTCAGGGCGGTAATGGTGTTTTGTTTTCCAGTGTTTAAGGCAGGGGTTGGATCTAGTGTTACCGTTGTTGCATTTTGCCATTATCTAGTCCAATGTTGAAGAGCCCTGTGTCTTTGAGAACCTGGATCGTAACAAATGGCGACCTAGCTCAGGATCTTGTGAACTAAGAGATAATTGCAGGATTGTTGTGGTCATTTGTTTTATTGAGGAATATAGTGGCCACGTTATTTTTTTTTGGCAAAGTAGTATAGCACTTGAGAGTCTTCAGACATTTTTGGCAAGTGAATAGTGCTACATAAGAGTTTGGGGTACTTCTTTTCTGAATATTGTGGTGAGAAATTTTTGTGAGCATCATGTCTTATACCGGGTCAGAGGAGAATGGAGACACAGTACGTAATGTTGAAACTGAGGAACAGCAGCATGATGAAAGGGTTAATCGGGTGAACTGTGAGGAGGATGCTAGGATATTTTTGCAATGGCCTGTTACTGCCGAGCGGTTGGAGGGTATGGATCGGTACTGTCTTCAATACCGGGCCACAGCTATCGGTCATGCGGTTACTAGCAGCATGACCAAGGATAACTTGATAACGTGTGTACTGGGCACGGTGACTGGTGAGCGAGATGGGTTGAGTGCTCAGAGCCCTTCGGCCATGCTTCCCCTACACTCGACTCCCAGCCATCCCAGTAGTTTGCCGACCCCGGGTACGCTTCCGCAGTTGGGTGGTGACTGGCAGGGTTGGTTGCCCCTGGGGGGACCACCGGTAATTTCAAACATTGTAGCACCTTCACCTCCTCAAGGGTTATCTCCAGAATTATTGCTTCAGCTCGAATTAGCTAAGATCGAAGAGAAAAAGGCTATAAGGGCAGGTGAGCAGCAAATAGAATTAGCCAAGATAGAAGAGAGAGCCAAGATAGAAGAGAGAAAAACTATCAGTCAGCAGCACATAGAGCTAGCAAAAATTCAAGCTGACTTAGAGTCGACTAGGTACTGTGCCGACATGGACGTAGAGAAGTCGCGAGTAGAGGCAACGGGACAGCGACTTGGGGCTGGTAACCGTGTTCAGGAGCAATCTCTCTCGCACTTATTGAAACTGGTTCCGGTGTTTGATGAGAGTGGTGTTACAGAATTTTTCGCACGCTTTGAGAAGAAGTGACAGGAACACCAGTGGCCAGAGAATAAATGGGCAGCACTTGTATCCTCTAGATTAATAGGCATGGGTCTTAAAGCCTACGATGCGTTGCCTATAGAGTCTTGTATTATCTATGAGGAACTCAGGGAGGCTGTCCTGAGAGCATACGAACTACAGCCAGAGACGTACAGGTTGAAGTTCCGGGGTGTTACCAAGGGTCGGGAGAGCACCTTTTTGGAGCATGCCCGGGAGCTGTCCGATGCTTTTGGGAATTGGCTGAGGTCGGAGAAAGCTACTACCTTTGACGACATTAAATAGTTGGTGCTTTTAGAGCAGTTTTTCAAATGCACGGGCGGCGACCTGACGTTAAACCTTAAAGAAAAGCAACCAAAAACTCTACAGGAGGCAGCTGAGATGGCTGACCTCCGGCTATCACTAATTCGTGGGTGCGGGTTTGCCCAGCGTAGTGAGGCAGGTAACAAGGGGCGTGATGCCCCACCCCCCCGAGTTAGTGATATACCTTATGCAAACAAGTACAAGAGCCATGATACCAAGACTGACCACAAGACTAGCACCGTCCCATTTAAGAAGGGGCCGGGCCCTTCCCAGTACCAAGGGAAGCCCAAAGGGGAGTTGGAGTGTTATCATTGTCATGAAAAGGGGCACTTTGCAAGAGTCTGTCCTAGCAAACCACCTACACCAGCTGTGTCTTTGGCCTGCAACATTGGTGTGTCTCCGAAGTCATCTGAGTTTGCCCGGGGCAGTTCGTCAGAGGCTGAGGCACAGCCAATGCAGAAGCACCTGGGAGGCTCGAACCCTGCTCAGGATGTTTTTTGCGACCATAGAGGGCGGGGTTGCGTGATGTGGGCGGGGCGCAAGCATGGAGTAGAGGTCTTGCGTGATACAGGTGCTTCCCAGACTCTGATGAAAAACTTGACTGGCTACCCTATAAACGCGGCTCGGGTGGTAGTGGTGCAGGGTATTAATGCAACTCGGTCATACCCGCTGGTGCGGTTGGAGTTGGAGGTGGATGGTGTGGCACGTGAATTGGATGTCGGGATTGTGGAGAAACTGCCAGTGGAGGGCGTCGACCTTCTTCTCGGCAACGACTTTGCAATGCCCGCTTCTGAGGTTCTACCCTTAGTCGTTGCCGAGAGGCCGGCCGACGTGAGTAGGGAAGAGCAAGAGTGGGTCGAGCGGTGCCAGACACAACCCATGGCGTGTGTTGTCACCCGAGCTCGGGCAGCTAAAGTGTCACAGCCTAGTCCTCCGTCTTCAGACCAGCGGAGAAACGATCAACAGGAGGAGGCTAAAGCTGGAGTTGGTTTTAAGAGTTTTGACTCGGCGGCTCTCCTGGGTGATTCAGTATTAGCACCATTACTTAATTCTGGAGTAGCCCCTGGGCCTGTCATCGAGAGTGACGAAGCTGGGCATGACGAGTATCCACGACAGCAACGTTATGTACATCGAGAGAGACAGAGGGAGCAGCCCAGTATCGGGGAAGGTCATGCATTGCTCCGGGAGCAGTTAGATCGCTTGGCACCCTCAGATATACGTCGGTTGCAACTGGAGGACCCTGAGCTCCAAACGTGTGCTAATGGAGCTGTAGAGCTCGACGAGGACGGTGATGCACAGCCAGGAGATTTTTTTTATTTAGAAGGCATCCTCTATAGGCGTTTTCAAGACCCTAAACGTAGTTGGCAAGAGGGGTCCGGAGTTGTGGACCAGTTGGTGGTGCCACGGGAGTGCAGGGATAGCCTACTGAGATTGGCGCATGACATACCACTGGCAGGACATCTAGGGGTGAGAAAAACAGTGGCGGCTTTAGAAAAATTGCTTTGGTGACCGGGGTTGAAGGGGCAGGTGGTAACCTGGATAGCAAGGTGTCATACGTGCCAGAGGGTTGGAAAACCTAACCAAACAATTCCGAGAGCCCCGTTGCACCCCATTCCTGTCAGTGGACCGCCCTTCAGTAAGGCCATCATTGATATGGTCGGACCCCTACCCCCTACTAGTGCCGGTAATAAATTTCTAGTAACTATCATGGATGTGGCCACTCGTTATCCTGATGCATATCCAATGAGAAATGGCCCAGCGAAAACTGTTGTCCGGAACCTGCTCTTGTATTGCTCGCGGTATGGTTACCCACAAGAGGTGCAATCGGACCAAGGTTCAAGTGTTACATCTAATCTGTTCAAACAAACTATGATTCAGCATGGCATCAGCACTGTCGTCTCTTCTGCGTATCACCCGGAGAGTCAAGGGGTGTTGGAGAGGTGGCACGCCACGCTGACAAGCATGCTTCGATGTTATTGCGCAGAGAACGGAAAGGATTGGGACCTTGGTCTGCCGTATGTTTTGTTCGCGGCAAGAGAAGTACCTGGAGAGAGTCTTGGTTTCAGTCCGAATGAGCTTGTTTTCGGGCATCAGGTGAGGGGTCCTCTCCACATGGTGAAGGAGATGAGGGAGGGCACTGGGCATGTTGTTTTGCGAGATGGGTTGCAGCCTCTTGTTCCTGAGCGACGGGAGGAGTTGTTTGCTAGGCTGTGGCAGTCCGTCCGCATGTTTGTTGCTTCTCCAGGCCTGATGTACGGGGTAGAATCCGACATGGAGGCTGGAGACAGTGCAAGGCTCGAGTTGGTTCCCTGCCGTGTGAATCCTGCTCGACAGCCTGTTGTGAAGGCGGAGCTGGACGGCGTGTGGAGAGGGGGTCTGAGGGATGAGGAATGTCGTGAGTGGTCGTTGCCTGTGGCTTTGCAACCTGAGTTTGGTGGCAGAGTCCGTGTGTGTGTTGATTGCAAGAGTGTGGAAGCATTATCCCTGACAGACGCCTATCCATTACCCAGAGTTGACGACACCATAGACCGCTTCGGGGCTGCCTCGCTCATCACGAAGGTAGAACTAGTGAAGAGTTATTGGCAGGCCCCGTTGCCGGGAAGAGCGAAGAGAAGTGCCAGTTTTGCGATGAGCTGGGCAGTTTGTCAGTGCCAGGTGTTGTTGTGCTGCCGGAACACAAGTTGAATGTGTGGCATGCTAAGGGCACTGATAATGTTTTGGCTTTGTTTGCAGGAGAACCCTTGCTGTTCAGTCAGTGTTTGTCGCGGGTGGAGGATCCGGGGTAGGCTACCACAGTATGTTGGTATAGCCTCCTGTCTTGGCTCGCGGTGTATTTTTGCGCTGGTGCTTGTTGGCTCGCGTGTGTAGCATCAGCGTAGGGTCGCAGGGCAGGAGTTGTTGGCTTTGATTAGAAGAAAGTTAGGCTACATCTATAGTAGCCGCCAAAAACAACATTAAAATAAAATATGAAAAATTAAATAAAAACTCTTTCTTTTTGATAATTAATTTTAAGATAATATTGTAGCTGAGTACTGAGGACAGATGATTTTCCCTCAGTAGGCTGTGCTTCTTAAAGCTCGCTCTGGGAGCACAATGTTATGAATTAATGTATTATGTTTGGGAAGGGTGATAAGATTTGTTTTTATATATATAAATGTTGTACTTTTTTTTTTTGAGGAGACTGAGCTTGCATTCCATGAGTGGCAGAGTGGTTAGGATTGGCAGATTCTAGCGACATTCTGCTTGTTCAGATATGGGCTCATGGTTGAGTGTCCCATATCTTGGGGGGGGTGTGACGCCTTCCGGCGCTAGCAGAATGGTTGCGTGGGGCATTGCAGCTCGCTAGCGCTCGCCAGGATGGGTTGTGGGGCTACAGTTGTCCTAGAATGATCTGCTTTATGTTATTAGTGTCGTGTTGCCACAGACAGTCTAGAAATGGTCATTGTTTTGGTCTGTGACCGCGCCTTGTATTTTATATTCGCTATAATATAAATGTTGCTTGTGTGAGAGGCGAGCGAGAGAGGGTGACGGGGTACACCTGGCAGGGGGGCGAGCTATCACGCGGCCCGCTTGGGCGCTGACGGCGTTGGCGGCCGGGTGGTCAACTAGTCCCTTCCCGTCGCGGCCTCATGTTTTTTACCAAGCTCAGAGCTGGCCTGACACGCGTATCGTCTACATCCTTTGCAATTCTGTCCCCCATACTCGCCACTTTGCATACTATTTCTCTCTCTCGACTTCTCCTTTCTCATTCTCTAATCTTTATTAAACTCAACATCCCTTCTAGTTTCAGCATAGACGAGTCGGCCAGTCGTATTGTACGCGAAGCTCTCAGATATTTCTATGTATTAGGCTTTAATGAGGTTTGGAGAGACGGACTTTTCCGTGTGTGTCCTCTCTCGGGAAGGTTGTAGACCGGTATATGTCTCCCTGGCAGGGTGTTGAGTGATTCTGCTTAGTTATTTAAAGCTAGACTAGGGGTAAGGTTACTGTGTCGTTGTCTCCGATGTGTGCAGTGTTAGCTAAGCCCTGCACGACATCGACAGGTACTGTGGGAGCCTAGGTTGTCTTCGGGTGGGTTTACTTTGCAAGCACAGCACTGTGGTGTGAGAGGGCCATAGCCTATCCCTCACAACATAGTGCTGCCTCTTTGTGTTGACTTCTGAGGGATCGCCAGGATAGAACTAGGTACTAGAGACCTAGATTTATCAAGAGAGCATCCCCGTCATATAACGTAATCTTCATTATACCACCTTCGGACAACGTTAGGCTACGAGCCGCCTGCTCGCCCATTGTTGCCCTGCCTTGATACCCCCGCTAGACTTTATTAACCGAGCAGACACTGGTTAGAGATAAGCTCCATTATTATATGTATGCCACATTATTATTCACTGCACTTTTGAGCCGAGGTTGTTGTTGAGTTGCACAACCCTAGTAGGCTGTTGCGTTGTGTCACGAAGCATTTCTTTAGTTGTCGAGCATTACTACCTTTGCGCAGTCTTTATGATTCGCCTGCCTATTATTACTATATGTCCTAGTATTTATTGTGACCCGTATTCTGCATTATAATTGTTCAAGATTCTTTACGAACATCTTCCCAGCATCAGACTTATTTCAGAAGTTTCCAGTTGATGTTGCAGGACTAGCATTGCACTTTCATTTAATACAGGAGTGCCAGTTATTTGAGTATCTACCGTAACGTTAAATAATCACGTTACTTATCTTTTCTTTGTGTAATCTAAACGAGTAATCTTTTACTGTTTGAGAATAGGGTGTTTCATCGAGCGTCAGCCTAGTGTGTGTGCACCAGTTACCGAGTCATAGGATACCTCGTGGTCCAGGCACGACTCAGGGCGGTAATGGTGTTTTGTTTTCCAGTGTTTAAGGCAGGGGTTGGATCTAGTGTTACCGTTGTTGCATTTTGCCATTATCTAGTCAAATGTTGAAGAGCCCTGTGTCTTTGAGAACCTGGATCGTAACACATGACCCACCATCAACATCCATCATCATCCCAACCACATTCAGTTATACAGCCGCCATGTTGTAAACCTCGCACTGGCTTGGTTTATTATTCATTGCCTCTACATTTGGCCATAGGTTGTACTATAACTGCACATTTAGTACCAGGAACGATGTTATTCAACACTAACGAATATCCTACTTAGGCTGAATGGAAATGAATATATAATAGCCAGAATAAAATGCAAAGTTATATATTAAATGACAAGGATTGTGTGTGTGTGTGTGTGTGTGTGTGTGTGTGTGTGTGTGTGTGTGTATGTGCGTGCGTGTGTGTGTGTATGTGTGTGTGTGTGTAAGTTTTTTCAGTAGCCTGTAACTTTTGCAAATTGATCATTAAACAGCGTTATTACTCAATATATCTTACACTAACCTTATATATCTTACAGTCCCATGGTTGAGATAAATAATAATAATACAAAACTTCTATTTCCATGATGTTGGATAAAGCAAACTAATTTTATTTCGTCTTTAGTAATGGAAAACTTAGATCTGTGTCCGTAGGGTAGTATCACACACACACACATACAAAGGAGTACAAAGGAGTACAAAGGAAATCAAGCAACAACAGATCTAGTGACCCTTCTAGGTTGCTTGTCCTCCAAAACACTGAGGATCAAGTGTCCAAACAGTGGTTTAGAGTGGGTAAGGGAACATTGGAAAGGGAAATACTGCCCTGGAACTAATGTCCGTGGCAGGATTAGGAAGTTAGTAGGGGACAGATGGGTTAGTAACTGAGGGGGGGATAAAATAAAGTTATTCATTTACAAACGCAGTCAGTCGCGGGTTTGATGCGAGATATTTGTCTAGGCGGAGTTTAAATGAATCAACGGTGATGCAGTCTATAACGTTTCGGGGAAGCCCATTCCACAAGTTGACAACTCGATTGAAGAAGAAATTCTTAGATTCGTGTGAGTTAAAAGATTTACCAATAATTTTGCAACCGTTTCCCCGCGTGTAATTAGATTGGTCGATAGTGAAGTACTTACTACAGTTCATATTGTCGATGCCTTTGATGATTTTGAACACTTGAATTAAGTCACCTCTTAATCTGCGCTGGGTTAAAGGAAATAGATTTAATTCTCTAAGACGCTCTTCGTATGGTTTGTTCTTTAGGCTAGGTATCATTTTGGTAACTCTACGTTGAACTCGTTCTAGCTTGTTTATATCTTTTTGGTAATAAGGGCACCAGGATTGAACGCAGTATTCCAGAAGAGGGCGGACTAATGAATTGTAAAGGGTTAGGATAACTTCTTTGGATTTATGCTCAAATGACCTGCCTATAAAGCCAAATATTTTGTTTGCCTTCTTAACAACTTCTGAACATTGTTGACTCGGTTTTAGGTTACTCGATATTGTTACTCCCAGATCGGTTTCTCTGTTTACATTCTTAAGCTGAGTGCCATTCATCGAATAGTTTGCTTTCTCATTTAGGTATCCGATATGTAGTACTTTACATTTATCCGCATTGAAACTCATTTGCCAAATTTGGGCCCAACATGACAATTTATCTAGATTGTGTTGCATATCGTCAACTTGTTCTTTTGAGAGTACGCTATTTGCAATTTTTGTATCGTCAGCAAATTTTGAGATTGTACAGGTGAGACCCTCATCTATGTCGTTGATGTAAATTAGAAAGAGAATTGGTCCTAGTACCGATCCCTGGGGTACCCCGCTACTTACATTGGTCCATTTTGATGCCTTACCGTTTATGACTACTCTTTGCTTTCTGTCGCTGAGCCAATTTTCTATCCATTTCAACACACCGTCTTGTATTCCATGCGCTTTTAGTTTTAGCAGTAAACGTTTGTGGGGAACTTTGTCAAAGGCCTTTTGAAAATCAAGGTATATAATATCTACAGCTTTACTCTCATCGTAGAGGTTGAGGATATCGTGGAAGAAGTCTAAGAGGTTTGTTAAACAGGAACGTTTTTACGAAAGCCGTGTTGAGTATCTTTAAGTATGTTATTTTCCTCTAAGTGATTTACGAGTCTGTCTCGTATGACCGTTTCTAGCATTTACATACAACTGAGGTTAAGCTAATTGGACGATAGTTACTGGGTAGGGATTTGCTGCCTTTTTTGAATATCGGTGTTACGTTGGCTAGCTTCCACTGATCGGGCATAGTTCCAGACTGCAAGGATTTATTGAATAGTAATGTCAGTGGTTTAGAGAGCTCATCCTTAGCTTCCTTTAGAACTCTAGGCGAGATTGTATCAGGTCCAGGCGTTTTATTTACCTTGAGTTTATCTAAACAATTCAATACTTCTCTCTCTGTAACGGTGATATTACTTAGAACATCTGAATTATCAATCTGAATCGGCGATGGTGTAGGGATATCACTGAGGTCTTCTGTTGTAAAAACTGATGCAAAGAAGGTATTGAGGGCATTACTCATTTGTTCTTCGTCTTTGGTGTATTCTCCATTTTCATCGACTAACGGTCCAACAGTTGAAGTAACGACTTTTTTCTTTCTGATATAACTATAGAATTCTTTCGGGTTGTTTTACTTTGATTCGCAATATGTAACTCTAAGGTCTTTTACTTTGCTTAATTAACTTTTTGGCTTTGCGTCGTAGCTCTACAAATTTCAGCCGTTCTTCGTCATTTTGTGAGGATTTTAATCTATCATTAGCAAATTTTTTAGCAAGCAGGCAGTTTGAAATATCTTTATTCCACCATTTGGGCTTATTATTATGGCCTGGACGCCGAGTTTTCGATGGTATGCAGTCTTGCACTGCTTTTAGGTAAGTGGCTTCGAATAACTTCCAAGATGTATTTATGTCGTTATTGTGAATTAAAAAGCTCCAGTCAGTTTCTTTAAACATAGCTCTAAGTTTATGGAAGTTTGCTTTCTTGAAATTAGGGACTTTTTCGATGCTACTATTTGGTTCGTTACTAGTAAACTTTAAAGTGAAAGTTATCGTACGATGGTCGCTGTTACTGAATTCATCACCAACATTCAAATTCTCTATTAATTCTTCTTTTGTTGCAAGTACAATGTCAAGAACGTTATACCACGGGTCGGCGTTCCAACAAATTGATAAAGCGAACTCTCTTGCAAGTTCGTATACAAGTCATGTCCGGAGTGTGAAGTAAGAGTATCGCCCCACTTGGTCACAGGTAAATTAAAGTCACCAAAAATTACGGTATCTTGTGAGTTACTTACATCTGCAATTTGTTCGTAAATATCTCGGTCAGTTTGCACTGATTGAGCTGGAGGTCTGTATATTAATGCAAGTATTATTTTGGTACCTTTATTATTCTTTATTAGCACAAAAGATGCGTCGACGTTCACAATTTGAGGTTTTGACAAGAGGGTAGGGTTAAGACTTTCTTTGATATAAAGTAAAACGCCACCTCCATTTCGATTTATTCGGCTTTTCTCAAACATACAACCGGGAAGTGAATACTCTGCTAAAAAGTCTCTATCTTCTGTATTGAGCCAAGATTCTGTTATGCCAATCACATCATAATTTTCTGTAAACACTAGCTCCTCTAAATCTGAAAATCGTATGCTTCGAGCGTTTGCATAGAAAACCTTTAAATTTGTTATTTTAGATCTCACGGAACGCTCTTTAATAATATTTTGGTTCTTGTCGGATCTACATTTATGTTCATGGCTGTCCTCGGTCCTCGCTGTCTTCGGTCCTTATCGCTGGTGGTCCTCGGTTGCCTCTGTTTTTTTCTTGGCGTTGGATGATTTATGTCACTGCTTCTTCTCGGATGGCGTTTTTGATCCATGGCTGCGGACTGCTTCGTGTAGGAGACGACCCATGCGTGCTGAACCCACAGGGTTTAGATGAGTGCCATCCTTGCGGAACAGAGTAGGCTGGTTGTAGAAGTTGTCCCAGAGGTTGATGAATTCAACTTCTTCCCTCAGACACAAATGTTTTAGTCGGCTATTTGTGCTGAAAGCCTTGTCGTAGAATTTGTCAGGTGCGTCGATCTTGGGAGAATGCCTGAGATGATGATATTCCTTGACTTGTTTTTGTAGTGCTGGATCATCTTGCGATATTTCTCCATCAACTCTTCGGATCTGGTGCGCATGACGTCATTTGAACCAGCATGGATGACAAAAAGGGTATTTTCATTTGCATCCTTTGTGATATCTTCGAAGGCTTCCACAATGTCGTCCAGTCCAGCTCCTGGAATGCAAAATCTTTTTCGTTGATTTGGGACTCTGTCGCAGAACTCTTCGACCTGTCCTCGTAGGATGGAATCCCAACGAGCCTGGTCTCTTCTGGTTCGTCTTCCATCTCTACCAATATCTCAAATCTGTTGGACATTGTGACTGGTAGATGAGACCTTTTCTGCGTTGGCCGTGCACCGTTCCTCACTGGTGTAAATCCGGAAACCTGTGGTGGCGGGACTCTACGTACAGGTCGGGGAGAGGAGTGGTTAGAACGGGGGCGAGGGGTTGGTACTGTTCGTGCTAGCAGGCTTCTTGCATGAGGAGTGGGGGAGAGACTAAGGTGAACAGGGCGGCTGTCCTGGTTTGATGTCGGCTCAGGTTCGTCAGAAGCATCTGCTGCAGTGTCTACTGCAGGTGTTGGATTGTTGGCAGATGACGTTGGGGCGGTGGTGGATGCTGGAGTTGAAACAATTTGAGTTAGTGATACTCCAACGTTGAGTGTTACAAACTCTTGGAGTGATTCCAGCTTCCTGGTGAGGGCGTTGATCTTGTTGAGGGCTTCATCCAATTTTGCTGTCAAATCCTCTCGTTGCTGGCAGAGTCGGCAGACTTGTGGATCGGCAGGAGCAAACATGGAAGCACCAAACCTACCGGCGCAGTTCGTACAGGCACGAGGCATGGTGACGATCACTTTCTTCAGTTCACTTCACTCACTTAAAAACACTTAACTCACTTTAAAAACACTAAACTCACTTTAAAAACACTTCACTCCCTTCAGGCCGCTTCACTTACTTAAATAGGCCTAACCAAAAACAAAAATGTTGAAATACACACAAATAGGTTATCAGCGGTGATAGCCTAACCAAAAATTAAAACATAATGTTAGTGAAGAGTTATTGGCAGGCCCCGTTGCCGGGAAGAGCGAAGAGAAGTGCCAGTTTTGCGATGAGCTGGGCAGTTTGTCAGTGCCAGGTGTTGTTGTGCTGCCGGAACACAAGTTGAATGTGTGGCATGCTAAGGGCACTGATAATGTTTTGGCTTTGTTTGCAGGAGAACCCTTGCTGTTCAGTCAGTGTTTGTCGCGGGTGGAGGATCCGGGGTAGGCTACCACAGTATGTTGGTATAGCCTCCTGTCTTGGCTCGCGGTGTATTTTTGCGCTGGTGCTTGTTGGCTCGCGTGTGTAGCATCAGCGTAGGGTCGCAGGGCAGGAGTTGTTGGCTTTGATTAGAAGAAAGTTAGGCTACATCTATAGTAGCCGCCAAAAACAACATTAAAATAAAATATGAAAAATTAAATAAAAACTCTTTCTTTTTGATAATTAATTTTAAGATAATATTGTAGCTGAGTACTGAGGACAGATGATTTTCCCTCAGTAGGCTGTGCTTCTTAAAGCTCGCTCTGGGAGCACAATGTTATGAATTAATGTATTATGTTTGGGAAGGGTGATAAGATTTGTTTTTATATATATATAAATGTTGTATTTTTTTTTTTTTTGAGGAGACTGAGCTTGCATTCCATGAGTGGCAGAGTGGTTAGGATTGGCAGATTCTAGCGACATTCTGCTTGTTCAGATATGGGCTCATGGTTGAGTGTCCCATATCTTGGGGGGGGTGTGACGCCTTCCGGCGCTAGCAGAATGGTTGCGTGGGGCATTGCAGCTCGCTAGCGCTCGCCAGGATGGGGAGATGGGCTACAGTTGTCCTAGAATGATCTGCTTTATGTTATTAGTGTCGTGTTGCCACAGACAGTCTAGAAATGGTCTTTGTTTTGGTCTGTGACCGCGCCTTGTATTTTATATTCGCTATAATATAAATGTTGCTTGTGTGAGAGGCGAGCGAGAGAGGGTGACGGGGTACACCTGGCAGGGGGGCGAGCTATCACGCGGCCCGCTTGGGCGCTGACGGCGTTGGCGGCCGGGTGGTCAACTAGTCCCTTCCCGTCGCGGCCTCATGTTTTTTACCAAGCTCAGAGCTGGCCTGACACGCGTATCGTCTACATCCTTTGCAATTCTGTCCCCCATACTCGCCACTTTGCATACTATTTCTCTCTCTCGACTTCTCCTTTCTCATTCTCTAATCTTTATTAAACTCAACATCCCTTCTAGTTTCAGCATAGACGTTCACCGTCGGCCAGTCGTATTGTACGCGAAGCTCTCAGATATTTCTATGTATTAGGCTTTAATGAGGTTTGGAGAGACGGACTTTTCCGTGTGTGTCCTCTCTCGGGAAGGTTGTAGACCGGTATATGTCTCCCTGGCAGGGTGTTGAGTGATTCTGCTTAGTTATTTAAAGCTAGACTAGGGGTAAGGTTACTGTGTCGTTGTCTCCGATGTGTGCAGTGTTAGCTAAGCCCTGCACGACATCGACAGGTACTGTGGGAGCCTAGGTTGTCTTCGGGTGGGTTTACTTTGCAAGCACAGCACTGTGGTGTGAGAGGGCCATAGCCTATCCCTCACAACATAGTGCTGCCTCTTTGTGTTGACTTCTGAGGGATCGCCAGGATAGAACTAGGTACTAGAGACCTAGATTTATCAAGAGAGCATCCCCGTCATATAACGTAATCTTCATTATACCACCTTCGGACAACGTTAGGCTACGAGCCGCCTGCTCGCCCATTGTTGCCCTGCCTTGATACCCCCGCTAGACTTTATTAACCGAGCAGACACTGGTTAGAGATAAGCTCCATTATTATATGTATGCCACATTATTATTCACTGCACTTTTGAGCCGAGGTTGTTGTTGAGTTGCACAACCCTAGTAGGCTGTTGCGTTGTGTCACGAAGCATTTCTTTAGTTGTCGAGCATTACTACCTTTGCGCAGTCTTTATGATTCGCCTGCCTATTATTACTATATGTCCTAGTATTTATTGTGACCCGTATTCTGCATTATAATTGTTCAAGATTCTTTACGAACATCTTCCCAGCATCAGACTTATTTCAGAAGTTTCCAGTTGATGTTGCAGGACTAGCATTGCACTTTCATTTAATACAGGAGTGCCAGTTATTTGAGTATCTACCGTAACGTTAAATAATCACGTTACTTATCTTTTCTTTGTGTAATCTAAACGAGTAATCTTTTACTGTTTGAGAATAGGGTGTTTCATCGAGCGTCAGCCTAGTGTGTGTGCACCAGTTACCGAGTCATAGGATACCTCGTGGTCCAGGCACGACTCAGGGCGGTAATGGTGTTTTGTTTTCCAGTGTTTAAGGCAGGGGTTGGATCTAGTGTTACCGTTGTTGCATTTTGCCATTATCTAGTCAAATGTTGAAGAGCCCTGTGTCTTTGAGAACCTGGATCGTAACACATGACCCACCATCAACATCCATCATCATCCCAACCACATTCAGTTATACAGCCGCCATGTTGTAAACCTCGCACTGGCTTGGTTTATTATTCATTGCCTCTACATTTGGCCATAGGTTGTACTATAACTGCACATTTAGTACCAGGAACGATGTTATTCAACACTAACGAATATCCTACTTAGGCTGAATGGAAATGAATATATAATAGCCAGAATAAAATGCAAAGTTATATATTAAATGACAAGGATTGTGTGTGTGTGTGTGTGTGTGTGTGTGTGTGTGTGTGTGTGTGTGTGTGTGTGTGTGTGTGTGCGTGCGTGTGTGTGTGTGTGTATGTGCGTGCGTGTGTGTGTGTATGTGTGTGTGTGTGTAAGTTTTTTCAGTAGCCTGTAACTTTTGCAAATTGATCATTAAACAGCGTTATTACTCAATATATCTTACACTAACCTTATATATCTTACAGTCCCATGGTTGAGATAAATAATAATAATACAAAACTTCTATTTCCATGATGTTGGATAAAGCAAACTAATTTTATTTCGTCTTTAGTAATGGAAAACTTAGATCTGTGTCCGTAGGGTAGTATCACACACACACACATACAAAGGAGTACAAAGGAGTACAAAGGAAATCAAGCAACAACAGATCTAGTTACCCTTCTAGGTTGCTTGTCCTCCAAAACACTGAGGATCAAGTGTCCAAACAGTGGTTTAGAGTGGGTAAGGGAACATTGGAAAGGGAAATACTGCCCTGGAACTAATGTCCGTGGCAGGATTAGGAAGTTAGTAGGGGACAGATGGGTTAGTAACTGAGGGGGGGATAAAATAAAGTTATTCATTTACAAACGCAGTCAGTCGCGGGTTTGATGCGAGATATTTGTCTAGGCGGAGTTTAAATGAATCAACGGTGATGCAGTCTATAACGTTTCGGGGAAGCCCATTCCACAAGTTGACAACTCGATTGAAGAAGAAATTCTTAGATTCGTGTGAGTTAAAAGATTTACCAATAATTTTGCAACCGTTTCCCCGCGTGTAATTAGATTGGTCGATAGTGAAGTACTTACTACAGTTCATATTGTCGATGCCTTTGATGATTTTGAACACTTGAATTAAGTCACCTCTTAATCTGCGCTGGGTTAAAGGAAATAGATTTAATTCTCTAAGACGCTCTTCGTATGGTTTGTTCTTTAGGCTAGGTATCATTTTGGTAACTCTACGTTGAACTCGTTCTAGCTTGTTTATATCTTTTTGGTAATAAGGGCACCAGGATTGAACGCAGTATTCCAGAAGAGGGCGGACTAATGAATTGTAAAGGGTTAGGATAACTTCTTTGGATTTATGCTCAAATGACCTGCCTATAAAGCCAATTATTTTGTTTGCCTTCTTAACAACTTCTGAACATTGTTGACTCGGTTTTAGGTTACTCGATATTGTTACTCCCAGATCGGTTTCTCTGTTTACATTCTTAAGCTGAGTGCCATTCATCGAATAGTTTGCTTTCTCATTTAGGTATCCGATATGTAGTACTTTACATTTATCCGCATTGAAACTCATTTGCCAAATTTGGGCCCAACATGACAATTTATCTAGATTGTGTTGCATATCGTCAACTTGTTCTTTTGAGAGTACGCTATTTGCAATTTTTGTATCGTCAGCAAATTTTGAGATTGTACAGGTGAGACCCTCATCTATGTCGTTGATGTAAATTAGAAAGAGAATTGGTCCTAGTACCGATCCCTGGGGTACCCCGCTACTTACATTGGTCCATTTTGATGCCTTACCGTTTATGACTACTCTTTGCTTTCTGTCGCTGAGCCAATTTTCTATCCATTTCAACACACCGTCTTGTATTCCATGCGCTTTTAGTTTTAGCAGTAAACGTTTGTGGGGAACTTTGTCAAAGGCCTTTTGAAAATCAAGGTATATAATATCTACAGCTTTACTCTCATCGTAGAGGTTGAGGATATCGTGGAAGAAGTCTAAGAGGTTTGTTAAACAGGAACGTTTTTTACGAAAGCCGTGTTGAGTATCTTTAAGTATGTTATTTTCCTCTAAGTGATTTACGAGTCTGTCTCGTATGACCGTTTCTAGCATTTTACATACAACTGAGGTTAAGCTAATTGGACGATAGTTACTGGGTAGGGATTTGCTGCCTTTTTTGAATATCGGTGTTACGTTGGCTAGCTTCCACTGATCGGGCATAGTTCCAGACTGCAAGGATTTATTGAATAGTAATGTCAGTGGTTTAGAGAGCTCATCCTTAGCTTCCTTTAGAACTCTAGGCGAGATTGTATCAGGTCCAGGCGTTTTATTTACCTTGAGTTTATCTAAACAATTCAATACTTCTCTCTCTGTAACGGTGATATTACTTAGAACATCTGAATTATCAATCTGAATCGGCGATGGTGTAGGGATATCACTGAGGTCTTCTGTTGTAAAAACTGATGCAAAGAAGGTATTGAGGGCATTACTCATTTGTTCTTCGTCTTTGGTGTATTCTCCATTTTCATCGACTAACGGTCCAACAGTTGAAGTAACGACTTTTTTCTTTCTGATATAACTATAGAATTCTTTCGGGTTTGTTTTACTTTGATTCGCAATATGTAACTCTAAGGTCTTTTTACTTTGCTTAATTAACTTTTTGGCTTTGCGTCGTAGCTCTACAAATTTCAGCCGTTCTTCGTCATTTTGTGAGGATTTTAATCTATCATTAGCAAATTTTTTAGCAAGCAGGCAGTTTGAAATATCTTTATTCCACCATTTGGGCTTATTATTATGGCCTGGACGCCGAGTTTTCGATGGTATGCAGTCTTGCACTGCTTTTAGGTAAGTGGCTTCGAATAACTTCCAAGATGTATTTATGTCGTTATTGTGAATTAAAAAGCTCCAGTCAGTTTCTTTAAACATAGCTCTAAGTTTATGGAAGTTTGCTTTCTTGAAATTAGGGACTTTTTCGATGCTACTATTTGGTTCGTTACTAGTAAACTTTAAAGTGAAAGTTATCGTACGATGGTCGCTGTTACTGAATTCATCACCAACATTCAAATTCTCTATTAATTCTTCTTTTGTTGCAAGTACAATGTCAAGAACGTTATTACCACGGGTCGGCGTTCCAACAAATTGATAAAGCGAACTCTCTTGCAAGTTCGTATACAAGTCATGTCCGGAGTGTGAAGTAAGAGTATCGCCCCACTTGGTCACAGGTAAATTAAAGTCACCAAAAATTACGGTATCTTGTGAGTTACTTACATCTGCAATTTGTTCGTAAATATCTCGGTCAGTTTGCACTGATTGAGCTGGAGGTCTGTATATTAATGCAAGTATTATTTTGGTACCTTTATTATTCTTTATTAGCACAAAAGATGCGTCGACGTTCACAATTTGAGGTTTTGACAAGAGGGTAGGGTTAAGACTTTCTTTGATATAAAGTAAAACGCCACCTCCATTTCGATTTATTCGGCTTTTCTCAAACATTACATAACTGGGAAGTGAATACTCTGCTAAAAAGTCTCTATCATCTGTATTGAGCCAAGATTCTGTTATGCCAATCACATCATAATTTTCTGTAAACACTAGCTCCTCTAAATCTGAAAATTTATTGCGTATGCTACGAGCGTTTGCATAGAAAACCTTTAAATTTGTTATTTTAGAACTCACGGAACGCTCTTTAATAATATTTTTGGTTCTTGTCGGATCTACATTTATGTTCATGGCTGTCCTCGGTCCTCGCTGTCTTCGGTCCTTATCGCTGGTGGTCCTCGGTTGCCTCTGTTTTTTTCTTGGCGTTGGATGATTTATGTCACTGCTGCTTCTTCTCGGATGGCGTTTTTTGATCCATGGCTGCGGACTGCTTCGTGTAGGAGACGACCCATGCGTGCTGAACCCACAGGGTTTAGATGAGTGCCATCCTTGCGGAACAGAGTAGGCTGGTTGTAGAAGTTGTCCCAGAGGTTGATGAATTCAACTTCTTCCCTCAGACACAAATGTTTTAGTCGGCTATTTGTGCTGAAAGCCTTGTCGTAGAATTTGTCAGGTGCGTCGATCTTGGGGAGAATGCCTGAGATGATGATATTCCTTGACTTGTTTTTGTAGTGCTGGATCATCTTGCGATATTTCTCCATCAACTCTTCGGATCTGGTGCGCATGACGTCATTTGAACCAGCATGGATGACAAAAAGGGTATTTTCATTTGCATCCTTTGTGATATCTTCGAAGGCTTCCACAATGTCGTCCAGTCCAGCTCCTGGAATGCAAAATCTTTTTCGTTGATTTGGGACTCTGTCGCAGAACTCTTCGACCTGTCCTCGTAGGATGGAATCCCCAACGAGCCTGGTCTCTTCTGGTTCGTCTTCCATCTCTACCAATATCTCAAATCTGTTGGACATTGTGACTGGTAGATGAGACCTTTTCTGCGTTGGCCGTGCACCGTTCCTCACTGGTGTAAATCCGGAAACCTGTGGTGGCGGGACTCTACGTACAGGTCGGGGAGAGGAGTGGTTAGAACGGGGGCGAGGGGTTGGTACTGTTCGTGCTAGCAGGCTTCTTGCATGAGGAGTGGGGGAGAGACTAAGGTGAACAGGGCGGCTGTCCTGGTTTGATGTCGGCTCAGGTTCGTCAGAAGCATCTGCTGCAGTGTCTACTGCAGGTGTTGGATTGTTGGCAGATGACGTTGGGGCGGTGGTGGATGCTGGAGTTGAAACAATTTGAGTTAGTGATACTCCAACGTTGAGTGTTACAAACTCTTGGAGTGATTCCAGCTTCCTGGTGAGGGCGTTGATCTTGTTGAGGGCTTCATCCAATTTTGCTGTCAAATCCTCTCGTTGCTGGCAGAGTCGGCAGACTTGTGGATCGGCAGGAGCAAACATGGAAGCACCAAACCTACCGGCGCAGTTCGTACAGGCACGAGGCATGGTGACGATCACTTTCTTCAGTTCACTTCACTCACTTAAAAACACTTAACTCACTTTAAAAACACTAAACTCACTTTAAAAACACTTCACTCCCTTCAGGCCGCTTCACTTACTTAAATAGGCCTAACCAAAAACAAAAATGTTGAAATACACACAAATAGGTTATCAGCGGTGATAGCCTAACCAAAAATTAAAACATAATGTTAGTGAAGAGTTATTGGCAGGCCCCGTTGCCGGGAAGAGCGAAGAGAAGTGCCAGTTTTGCGATGAGCTGGGCAGTTTGTCAGTGCCAGGTGTTGTTGTGCTGCCGGAACACAAGTTGAATGTGTGGCATGCTAAGGGCACTGATAATGTTTTGGCTTTGTTTGCAGGAGAACCCTTGCTGTTCAGTCAGTGTTTGTCGCGGGTGGAGGATCCGGGGTAGGCTACCACAGTATGTTGGTATAGCCTCCTGTCTTGGCTCGCGGTGTATTTTTGCGCTGGTGCTTGTTGGCTCGCGTGTGTAGCATCAGCGTAGGGTCGCAGGGCAGGAGTTGTTGGCTTTGATTAGAAGAAAGTTAGGCTACATCTATAGTAGCCGCCAAAAACAACATTAAAATAAAATATGAAAAATTAAATAAAAACTCTTTCTTTTTGATAATTAATTTTAAGATAATATTGTAGCTGAGTACTGAGGACAGATGATTTTCCCTCAGTAGGCTGTGCTTCTTAAAGCTCGCTCTGGGAGCACAATGTTATGAATTAATGTATTTTGTTTGGGAAGGGTGATAAGATTTGTTTTTATATATATATAAATGTTGTATTTTTTTTTTTTTTTGAGGAGACTGAGCTTGCATTCCATGAGTGGCAGAGTGGTTAGGATTGGCAGATTCTAGCGACATTCTGCTTGTTCAGATATGGGCTCATGGTTGAGTGTCCCATATCTTGGGGGGGGTGTGACGCCTTCCGGCGCTAGCAGAATGGTTGCGTGGGGCATTGCAGCTCGCTAGCGCTCGCCAGGATGGGGAGATGGGCTACAGTTGTCCTAGAATGATCTGCTTTATGTTATTAGTGTCGTGTTGCCACAGACAGTCTAGAAATGGTCTTTGTTTTGGTCTGTGACCGCGCCTTGTATTTTATATTCGCTATAATATAAATGTTGCTTGTGTGAGAGGCGAGCGAGAGAGGGTGACGGGGTACACCTGGCAGGGGGGCGAGCTATCACGCGGCCCGCTTGGGCGCTGACGGCGTTGGCGGCCGGGTGGTCAACTAGTCCCTTCCCGTCGCGGCCTCATGTTTTTTACCAAGCTCAGAGCTGGCCTGACACGCGTATCGTCTACATCCTTTGCAATTCTGTCCCCCATACTCGCCACTTTGCATACTATTTCTCTCTCTCGACTTCTCCTTTCTCATTCTCTAATCTTTATTAAACTCAACATCCCTTCTAGTTTCAGCATAGACGTTCACCGTCGGCCAGTCGTATTGTACGCGAAGCTCTCAGATATTTCTATGTATTAGGCTTTAATGAGGTTTGGAGAGACGGACTTTTCCGTGTGTGTCCTCTCTCGGGAAGGTTGTAGACCGGTATATGTCTCCCTGGCAGGGTGTTGAGTGATTCTGCTTAGTTATTTAAAGCTAGACTAGGGGTAAGGTTACTGTGTCGTTGTCTCCGATGTGTGCAGTGTTAGCTAAGCCCTGCACGACATCGACAGGTACTGTGGGAGCCTAGGTTGTCTTCGGGTGGGTTTACTTTGCAAGCACAGCACTGTGGTGTGAGAGGGCCATAGCCTATCCCTCACAACATAGTGCTGCCTCTTTGTGTTGACTTCTGAGGGATCGCCAGGATAGAACTAGGTACTAGAGACCTAGATTTATCAAGAGAGCATCCCCGTCATATAACGTAATCTTCATTATACCACCTTCGGACAACGTTAGGCTACGAGCCGCCTGCTCGCCCATTGTTGCCCTGCCTTGATACCCCCGCTAGACTTTATTAACCGAGCAGACACTGGTTAGAGATAAGCTCCATTATTATATGTATGCCACATTATTATTCACTGCACTTTTGAGCCGAGGTTGTTGTTGAGTTGCACAACCCTAGTAGGCTGTTGCGTTGTGTCACGAAGCATTTCTTTAGTTGTCGAGCATTACTACCTTTGCGCAGTCTTTATGATTCGCCTGCCTATTATTACTATATGTCCTAGTATTTATTGTGACCCGTATTCTGCATTATAATTGTTCAAGATTCTTTACGAACATCTTCCCAGCATCAGACTTATTTCAGAAGTTTCCAGTTGATGTTGCAGGACTAGCATTGCACTTTCATTTAATACAGGAGTGCCAGTTATTTGAGTATCTACCGTAACGTTAAATAATCACGTTACTTATCTTTTCTTTGTGTAATCTAAACGAGTAATCTTTTACTGTTTGAGAATAGGGTGTTTCATCGAGCGTCAGCCTAGTGTGTGTGCACCAGTTACCGAGTCATAGGATACCTCGTGGTCCAGGCACGACTCAGGGCGGTAATGGTGTTTTGTTTTCCAGTGTTTAAGGCAGGGGTTGGATCTAGTGTTACCGTTGTTGCATTTTGCCATTATCTAGTCAAATGTTGAAGAGCCCTGTGTCTTTGAGAACCTGGATCGTAACACATGACCCACCATCAACATCCATCATCATCCCAACCACATTCAGTTATACAGCCGCCATGTTGTAAACCTCGCACTGGCTTGGTTTATTATTCATTGCCTCTACATTTGGCCATAGGTTGTACTATAACTGCACATTTAGTACCAGGAACGATGTTATTCAACACTAACGAATATCCTACTTAGGCTGAATGGAAATGGATATATAATAGCCAGAATAAAATGCAAAGTTATATATTAAATGACAAGGATTGTGTGTGTGTGTGTGTGTGTGTGTGTGTGTGTGTGTGTGTGTGTGTGTGTGTGTGTATGTGCGTGCGTGTGTGTGTGTATGTGTGTGTGTGTGTAAGTTTTTTCAGTAGCCTGTAACTTTTGCAAATTGATCATTAAACAGCGTTATTACTCAATATATCTTACACTAACCTTATATATCTTACAGTCCCATGGTTGAGATAAATAATAATAATACAAAACTTCTATTTCCATGATGTTGGATAAAGCAAACTAATTTTATTTCGTCTTTAGTAATGGAAAACTTAGATCTGTGTCCGTAGGGTAGTATCACACACACACACATACAAAGGAGTACAAAGGAGTACAAAGGAAATCAAGCAACAACAGATCTAGTGACCCTTCTAGGTTGCTTGTCCTCCAAAACACTGAGGATCAAGTGTCCAAACAGTGGTTTCATAATGTGAAAATAAGGTAATCAATCGTAGGTACGTGTTATATTTATATTTGATCTTAAATATATACTTTCAGCTTTAAGGCTGTTCCATAAATTCTCTTGAAATAGTTGTCTCTGGATCAAAGCCTTCCATTTGTTAACACTAGAGAGGTTGGGTCTGCCAAAACATAAAGCCATGAACACATTTACTACAACTCGGCTGGCAATCTGGATATATTGCATTTAATTCATGATAACGTAGTTTGTGAATATTTACAGATCTGCACTAATGTATGTGTAATATTGTTCTTACTGGGCTTTCATTTTGGGCCGCTCATTTTATCTAATTTTGTATTTATTTTATTGTTTTCAAGAGTGTTCATTAATTGCAATTTTACTAGAGGGAGCGAGTATGATGGAAAGGATTTCCTCCCTGATAATGTGACAGTGGTGGAGAACTGGGGTCTTGGGTTGACACTTTGAGGATTATGACGCCTTTAGCTGTTTTTTCTCTGGCTGTTATTAGACGATTTTATAAAGCTTAGGAAAGAACTCTAGCAATCAGAAGGGTAAAGTCGATCTCAATTAACCTTTTGACTAACGTAGATCCCTCCATAACTTAATCAAATCGTCTAGTAACAGCCAGAATAAACTGTCAAAATACGTCATAATCTTCAAGGGGTTAACACCTCATACATCATAGATAAATCCGTATGTAGAGTCACGCTCAATAGTTGCTAGTCATCCACTGTCATGTCTTCTGTTGTCTGGTACCTCATAGCAAAGGTTATACTAATTAGATACGATGACGCATTGTTCTTTGTTTTCTGGCTATCATTAGACGATTTTATTCAGATTAGGAAGGATATGTGGAAGTCAGAGGGTTATTTGAAATAGTCTGTACCCGTATAATTCCCACAGATCCTTCCTAAATTGTATACAATGTGTGTGTGTTTTGTGTGTGTGTGTGTGTGGGGGGGGGGGGGGGCAAGATAGTGTACGTACGTTTGAGTGTGTACTGAGTGTGTGTGTGTGTGTGTGTGTGTGTGTGCATGTGCGTGTGCGTGCATTTGAACAGATGTGTGTTTCTGTGGTTATATCAATACTTTGTGCATGTGCCACATGTGTGAATGTCGTACTATTACATTGGGAGAATTACAAGCGGCTTTGTCTTTGGGACACGTTGCAGTATTGTACGTGTTCATGACTATATTGCCTGCAGGTCTTTGTGTTCATCTACATGTCATTTATCGTAAAGACCAGAAACAATTACCACATGGAGCCTTTATCAGGTATTATGGGGTAATTAGGTGTAGCCAGATCAGTAATGAACTCCTCTGGTCGGTAATTTCAAGTCATTATACCCGAACACGACACCCGGCTGGCAATGCTGTGATGTAGTAACCAAGTTTGGATAGTAATTCTGTCCCCGATGTTCTCGATAACCTCGCCTAACCTAATCTAACCTAACATAATCCGATCCACGTTAATTTACCTAACATAACGGCTTGGTTAGGAGAAATTGGGTTAGCTTAAGTCAGGTTAGATAGTCCGTTCATTCTAGGTTGGGCAGAAATCGTAACCTCTAACCCCTGTAACTCAAACAGGGCTAAAGCAAATGAGCTGTCAATTTCCACACCTATTCCCTGGCCAAGTCTTCCTATTTTGTAGACAAATTAGCTTGATTACTCTAGTCCTTTTTGAGTTACAGAGGTTAGAGGTTACGATTTCTGCCCAACCTAGAATGAACGGACTATAGTAAATGTTACCTCTATTGTCCTGGAAGTGATCAGTAACGGAAGAGTAAGAACTCTTCCAAACTGGGGTAATATGGTGGCTGGTGTTTTTGTAGGGATGAGAGATGAGGTTTTCGGTGGCGACAGGTTTACAGCTGGGTGGTTTACAGCTGGGGTATATATTGTGTTCTCATTACTAAATATGTTTTACTATGAGGTAACTTTAGGGAGGGACTTATGTTAGGATGTAGTTTGCCGGACACTTATTTCCTGGCCATTGCTGTTAATATGTTTGTGTACAGTTCAGGAGCATCTTATAGCGAGGCCTTCCAGAGGGTTAAGTGCCCCATTAATTACTCCTTCCATTCGTCTATACGATATGGCTACCATATCTCAGTTGGAAAGTATGTATATCCTCAGATTAATATGCAGGATTCTAAACTGCATAATAAATTGTAGGCTTGTGCATAATTCGTTAACTGTCTTGATAGCGTAATGCATAAATGCGCGGAATTTCGGTGTAAGTATCCTAGGTTCGAGTCTTTGGAGTGCCACATGTATTTGTTGATTGCATTAATTGAGTTTCGAAGTAAAGTTGGTTGGTGACAACATAGGAATAAGCCTATGATGGGTGGGCGGCCCTGCCTGGTTCAATGATATTATTGACTATTACCCAGGTCACCATAGTTCAATATATCCAGGTTTAACCCCATTTCATCAATAACATACTACCCATTATAATATTGGCTGGCCAGACAAATTAGTTTGTTGCCAACTTCCCCCACCGTGAATCGAAGTTGATAGTCAGTAACAGTAAACTTTCTGCCACCGCAGTACTCTATGCAAATAATTATAGATATTTATACCGAACTAAAATTGCTTAAGGTTACCTGAAATATATAGCAAGCACTATGTACCTTTCAATTGGCTTGCCCATATATTATGGCACGTGTTTTATGATATTTTCTTTCTCACTTCGATGAAGTGCACTAGCACTGCCTATGAATTAATGTAGGTTAGTTCTACCATATACTTGGAACCTCTATATTATCATACTGCAACAACGTCAATGGATACAATTTCGAAAATACATCCTTATCACATGAAACATAACACTACCTCGACCCTTATATGTAAACACATTACTGTAACCACACTAGTACCACCATACCAAAACCCTCCCTCCTTCCCAGTACCTGTAGTATTATATTACACCAATACAAACACACAATATACTAACACACAATTACAAACACATAATAAACTCCCGCAAACACACTAACACAAACACACAATACACCAACAAACACACCATCATATACACATACTACAACAACACAAGCACATAATACACAATCACAAACACACACTACACCAACACAAAAGCTTAGTCCATTAACATATACCCATAATACACCAAAATAAACACACACTGCATCAAAACAAGCACCTATTACACTAACACAAACACACACTACACCAACATAAACCAATAATACACCAACAGATACACACAATACAAAAACATAAACACACACTGCATCAAAACAAACACCTATTACACTAACACAAACACACAATACACCAACATAAACCAATAATACAACAACACAAATACACAGTGCAAGATTACATATATCACACCAACAGACACACATAATACACCAACATAAACCAATAATACACCAACACAAATACACAATACAAGATTACATATATTACACCAACAGAAACACATAATACACCAACATAAACCAATAATACACCAACACAAATACACAATGCAAGATTACATAATATTATATCACACCAACAGAAACACATAATACACCAATATAAACCAATAATACACCAACACAAATACACAATGCAAGATTACATATATCACATCAACAGAAACACATAATACACCAACATAAACCAATAATACACCAACACAAATACACAATGCAAGATTACATATATCACACCAACAGAAACACATAATACACCAACATAAACCAATAATACACCAACACAAATACACAATGCAAGATTACAAATATCACACCAACAGAAACACATAATACACCAACATAAACCAATAATACACCAACACAAATACACAATGCAAGATTACAAATATCACACCAACAGAAACACATAATACACCAACATAAACCAATAATACACCAACACAAATACACAATGCAAGATTACATATCACACCAACAGAAACACATAATACACCAACATAAACCAATAATACACCAACACAAATACACAATGCAAGATTACATATATCACACCAACAGAAACACATAATACACCAACATAAACCAATAATACACCAACACAAATACACAATGCAAGATTACATATATCACACCAACAGAAACACATAATACACCAACATAAACCAATAATACACCAACACAAATACACAATGCAAGATTACATATATCACACCAACAGAAACACATAATACACCAACATAAACCAATAATACACCAACACAAATACACAATGCAAGATTACATAATATTATATCACACCAACAGAAACACATAATACACCAACATAAACCAATAATACACCAACACAAATACACAATGCAAGATTACATATATCACATCAACAGAAACACATAATACACCAACATAAACCAATAATACACCAACACAAATACACAATGCAAGATTACATATATCACACCAACAGAAACACATAATACACCAACATAAACCAATAATACACCAACACAAATACACAATGCAAGATTACAAATATCACACCAACAGAAACACATAATACACCAACATAAACCAATAATACACCAACACAAATACACAATGCAAGATTACATATATCACATCAACAGAAACACATAATACACCAACATAAACCAATAATACACCAACACAAATACACAATGCAAGAGTACAAATATCACACCAACAGAAACACATAATACACCAACATAAACCAATAATACACCAACACAAATACACAATGCAAGATTACAAATATCACACCAACAGAAACACATAATACACCAACATAAACCAATAATACACCAACACAAATACACAATGCAAGATTACAAATATCACACCAACAGAAACACATAATACACCAACATAAACCAATAATACACCAACACAAATACACAATGCAAGAGAACAAATATCACACCAACAGAAACACATAATACACCAACATAAACCAATAATACACCAACACAAATACACAGTGAAAGATTACATATATCATATCAAAACTAACACATAATCCACCAACATAAATACTCAATACATCAACATAAACACTTAATACAACCACATAATGCACCAACACAAGTCCACAATGCACCAACACAATGTTATACTGCACTAATACTAACCCTCAGCAGTACTATAACATTCAATACAACCAAACATATAATGCACCAAAACAAATAAACAATACACCAAAATTGACATATAATTGAGGAACACCCTATTCTTAACAATAATCCTCCATTATAAACCCCAATGGACTTGAATACAATTATGAAAGCATATGATCCTCCAGGGATTCGAACTCGGGACACTACACCCAGCACACTGAACACATACAACACCAATACATTACTACATAAAGCCCACAATGCACCAACACCATCATATACTGCACTAATACCAACCCTCAGCAATACTTTAACGTTATCGTGTTGGCCACAGTCCACAAATCCCCTCACCGGCAATAGAAACGTTTATGAATGTTGTCAGTAAGGCGTTTGTGGATCAGATTTGTTTCTGAATTATCATATTTTTTCCACCAACTAACTTCACTTCTAAACTTAATTGATGAAATCAACAAATACATGTGGCACTCCAAGGACTCGAACCTAGGATACTCACATCGAAATTCCGCGCCTTTATGCATTACGCTATCAAGACAGTTGGACAGTTGGACACGAGCAAGAGGAATTCTGAATATAATCGATTACAATATACTTTTAGCAAAATATATTGTTTGAGATGCATTGTACCGATGTGTGAATGGTGTAGAATATATGTTTGTGGTTTATATACTAACTAAACATTGTAGGTATGCATGTAGTTGTGCATATATCAATGCAGGAAGGCATGTCCCCATCCCTTTCCATATCTCTCACATAGATCAACAACGTACTTTGTTAGACAGACCCGTTATATTAACAGTAAAGGGGCATAAATTACCACTATCCGAAAGAGACGAAAGGGAATAACAAAAAAGCCGAAACAAATACGAATGAAAGAGGAGAACAGGGGAAAATGAGATACCAAAGGAATACCTCACCGCCATTCGTTAAATAATATGTGTAAACTTCAAGCGAATATAAACATACAAAGGTGGATGCTGGAAAAGTGCTGAAGAAAATTCTTAAGTGAAGGTACAAGTTTGGGAGGAAGTTAAACATTGTAAAGCGAATAGTTGAAAATGTGCGAGGATGCAAGAGAGGAAAGTGGTGGAAAAGGAACAAAATGGAAGATATTGATAAAGAAAAATCAAATATGTATAATATGCTTATATTTTGAATTATGTTGTTGACAGTGCAGTATGTATAAGTATTGTCAATATTAACATAACCCAACGTATATTCAAGGAAATACTAGGGAGATTATCCATGTTTGTATATGTATGTATGTCCATTAGATGATAGCTATGTTCAGAAAGGCAAAGATATGGGAGATTTGCGAGATAATCAAGGGACCCCATCCTTAGATATTAAAATTTGTTTTTCCTCTGCCACACCAGGCTGAAATTAGCACCTCTACTTATTGCCCTTTTCTGTTACTTTGTATAATATTGCCTCTATATTGTATTTATTGATTATTGAAAACATCTTGTCGTAGAAATAATTTGAATAAAATATTATAATCGTTATTACAATCTTTACACCACTAGACTATCTCTCTCTCTCTCTCTCTCTCTCTATCTCTCTCCCAAAACATTGTTTACCCATTTACTTACACTGGACCGCAAGTTCTTTGCAATCAGTGTAATATCTTATTCATATGATCACCTCTGTGAAATCCCCCCCCCCCCCTTAGCAACCTAACTCACTAACTTCGTTATATCCGCTTCACGAGTTTTGAAAAGTTGTCCCAGAAATACCAATAGCGAGTTTCGCTTTTCAGCTTTATTATTTGTAATGTATTACACGTCGCGATGTCTATTTTGTTTATATTTTCTTCTCATATTTTCTTTTCCCTTGAAGTAGTTTATCTATGTTCGTTCCCCCCCCCCCCCCCCCCCCCCCCCCCCACCACCACCCTTCTCCTTGTCTCTCTCTCTCTCTCTCTCTCTCTCTCTCTCTCTCTCTCTCTCTCTCTCTCTCTCTCTCTCTCCTACAATCACAGTCGTCATAAGTTTCTAAATTAGATTTTCTGTCATTATTGTGGGATGAAAGTTGGCGACACATCTTGTCTTCCCTTGACTCTTTCCCTGAAGGAATTGCGTTCTTCTTTTGTGTTTATTTCTCCTAATATTAACTCTCGGGTATTCCATTCCCATTCCACCAATACTGCACATGAACCAGTACATGTCAACCAGTACTACGTCAACCAGTGGGTGTTGTCTACTATAACTTTATAGTAGGTGTATAGTGTGTGTGTGGTTTTTTTTTCTATGTGAGTGAGGGAAACAAAAGACAGGACTGCCTGTAGCAAGTGCCTCCCCAAGAGTTGAAAGAGTGACAGGGCCAAAATCAAGGGACGTTCAAGCCAAAATGCCTGGATACACGGAGTTTGACGCAATTTAAGTCATAAGAAGAGGGAAAAGATTGATTCTGGGAGAGAGTACCAAAGCTTATCTGTTGAATACAAGAAAGACTGAGAGTAACGTTTAGATTTTAGATTTTAGATTTCAAAAGTGTATTGTCATAAAGTACATCAACATTACAATCATATCATATAGTACATCATACAACAGTCCTATATACCCTATGACAACAGGGAACTAATGCCTTCCGGCATAATAATATGTCCCCTATAAATTTGTTACACTAATACAAATTAGTCATAAAAAAGTCATCAAGAAAGTGCTAAACAAAAAAAGTGCTAAAAAAGAAAATAGAAAAAGAACCCTACTACAATTACAACAAAATTCTGTCTAGAATAATAATCTGTTCACACTCAACACTACTTTAAAGATTATTTATTTCACTATTCATCAAATATTCTTTCATCTTTCTTTTGAATATGTAGAGATTACAGTTTCACTTTTGGGTTGGAGTGTTGCACAGAGTAGGGGTGAGATTGTGTTACAAGACGGGTGCTACGTGCTCTACTAAGAGGGGGTGGTATACACTGAGAGAGCTCTGAGGAACACTGATTGTTGTAGTAGCGATAGAATTGCGAGAGATGTAACAGTGCGGCGAAGATAGAGAGATTGCAGAGAGTTGGTGAGTGGATGGGAGTTAATGATACGAAAGGCCTTCCTTTTTTACAGTACTTTGTCTAGGCGTGCGGTGTGAGATGATCCTCCCCACACATGTGAAAAATACTCAATACAAGGAGTAAAGTTGTAAAGAGTAGTGTAACAGTTTCCTTATGGTTTGTTGTACCTGTACCTCTGTTTTTAGCTTTGTTTTTTCTCTCGATATGGTCACTGTTAAGGCATTCTCTCGCCTCTTTTCTCAGCGATCATTTGGAAGGATTTTGTTTAAAGGGGATGGGCCGGTTTTTGGGCGATTTTTGCATGTATTCGTTATTTTTCTAGTTTTCTCCCTAGACCTCCATCAAATTAAAAAAAACAATCCATTAGATCCCCCTTCTAGATTAATTTGTACATTTTTCGGTAGACAATTTTTCCGGCCAGAGGCTGGTTCTTCCAACCTTACAGGCTCACTATCGTTCGCCAGGGAAAAAATCGACACCTCAATAGCACGAAAGGTCTAAATATTTAGGAAGAAATGGGGCGAAAGGTCTTAAAATCGACGAACTAATGGGGCAAACATATTAACATCTGAAAACTTGAAAACTAATGGGGCTAAACATGAGGGAGAAAGTGGTCCCGAAAACCGGCCCATCCCCCCTTAACGGCCATGTAAAGAGACACTATTAAACGGGATAACAATAGTATTTACAGACGCTTCACCCATATTTCTTTTCGCTCCCAGTCACTCTGTACACATTCAGATCTTATTGACCTTCAACTAACCAAACATATTCTAGTCATGCCTAACCCAGCTCAACTTAACTAGCTGTATCTTATTATTTATCTGACCTTAATATCCTACCATACCTTACCTTGACTTCTAACCTAACCCAACCAAATCGTATTCCGCATGTACAGTATATTAACTCGAACCTAATAATTATAATAAAAGCTTAACCAAACATATAGTAATACATTTATCATAATATATTTTGAATTGTAAGTGATACAAATGGAGGTTGGTCAAATAGACTTGGGGTCAAACTGACTATAGTCTGTTCATTCTAGGTTGGGCAGAAATCGTAACCTATAACCTCTCATAGCTCAAAACGGACTAGAGTAATCAAGCAACTAGTTCTACCAAATAGGAAGACTTGGCTAGGGAATAGGTGTGGAAATTGACAGTTCATTTGTTCTAGCCCTTTTTTAGTCTCAGAGGTTAGAGCTTAAGATTTGTGCTCAACCTAGAATGAACGGACTATAGTGATCCAAATAACCGGTATCTGTGATGATATGTGATATGTGAGGGGAGGCTGTTCAAGTTACACGGATTTACACCACGGAAGTTTATCACAACTTTTCATCCGCAACTTTGGTCTGGTAATTAAATTTAGACGCACCGCTGTCGAGAAGTATACTGAAGGTCTAGGAGAATACAGTTTAAAAGGTCTAGGGAGAAAGAGGATACTGATATATACTAATGATTGTGAACACCGGGTATAAGCATTAAGGTGTAATCCGGGTCTCGGCTGGGGATAACATTTAGGGGCTCACCAGATTGTTACCCATGTTTGAATAAGCTCATACATTACACATACCTATTTTCCTGGATAATCGTGGTTATCTTACTAGTTTAATTTGACTTAACCTTACCTAACATAACTTAACTGTTGGACTAAGTTAGATTGACTTATGCAAGTCTTGCTAAGTTATCGTCTTGGTAAATTAACAGTACGGAAGCACGAACATAAATATTAACAATACTGAAGGTCACATTTGCCCAAAATATATAAGGCTTTTCACAATACGTAGACGAGGGTCTATATATAAATGATGAACTAATCCAAACTTGGGGATTATGTTGCATAGCACATTGCAACACCCTGATGACCCCAACATTATATTAATGCTTATAATCTGGTTAATGTTGGGGTCCCCGTCAATGAATCTCTCTCTCTCTCTCTCTCTCTCTCCTTCCTTTACCCGTGCTCGTGTTTGTTATATTTATTAGAATAAAGACCTGACCACCTCGTTGGGATCGTAAGATCTATGAAGTTTGTGTATCTATGGAAACCTCCACATAGCGATTTTGATAAGTAAATTTGACTTTATATTGTGTTTGTTCCAGTTTTGGTTTGTTTAGTTTGCAAGTTTTACATTATAATAATATATAATTTCATTCATAGTCTTCCCCCTCGTTCTTTCTTATTTATTTGTGTTTAGCTTTGTTATCCTTCCCATTGTTTCTTTATATTTTACTGTTATTGATATTTTTTTCAATTCCTTGTTCATCTTCTTTTTATTTTATTTATCTTTTTAAATAATTGTTCGTTCATTTGTGTGTTATCTTTCTCTGCGTAATTATGTCCTATTCTTCCTTCTCCTTATCTCTCCAATCCTTTCATGTGTTCTTTATTATTATATTTATACTTGTTTTATTTTATTTCTGCTTCCATTTAGTCCAGACCAACTTAATTTAATATTTTAAAAGAAGTTTGTGTTTTGGTGTTTGTTTGCATTTATATCGTGAAAGAGAGAAAACATATAATTATGTTGTTGTATTCTAATACTTTATATACCTATTAGCTGCCAGAGAGAGAGAGAGAGAGAGAGAGAGAGAGAGAGAGAGAGAGAGAGAGAGAGAGAGAGAGAGAGAGTGAGAGAGAGGGAGGGAGGGAGGGAGAGAGAGAGAGAGAGAGAGACGCAACTAACTTCTTCATAAAGTCAGTTTCCCTGCATGGGCTATTACGTGCCCTTCTTGCTGGGCTATTTCTCGCCCGCTGGAAGGTTAATTGGGCGTGACTCTGAAGGCCTGGGCGGGGAAAACGAGATATTTTATATATTTTTGCAACTACCACATTTATATGGTTTGTCTTTCTTTCCTGTATGTGTCTATGTATGCTTGTATGTATATTTGTATATAAAACATTGTTTTGGTTATGGCTACTATAGTCTATTTCCTGTAAGTAGGCGAGAAATCATGACCTCTAACCTCTGTAACTCAAAAACGACTAGTAATCGAGCTAATATTTCTACCATTTGGGAAGAGTCAGTCAAGGAATAGATGTGGAAGTTTACAGACAATTTGCTCCAGCCCATTTTGAGTTACAGAGGATAGAGATCATGATTTATCGTCTACTTACAGCGAATAGACATTACCAGAAGATTATGTTCAATCTAGGAAATACATTATTAACTTTGAGAGATCTCCGGCCTTTGTTGACACATTAATTATATTCAACATATCTTAGCCTATTAAGCATACTGGCAGCTGATTTGTCGTGGGCTGTGCACAGTACTATAGTCTATTCGCTGTAAGTAGGCGATATATCATGACCTCTATCCTCCGTAACTAATAAACGACTAGAGTAATCGCGCTAATATTTCTACCATTTGGGAAGAGTTAGTCAAAGAATAGATGTGGCGATTTACAGCCCATTTGATCTAGCCCTTTTTTAGTTACAGATGATAGAGGTCATGATTTTTTGCCTACTTACAGCGAATAGACTATAGCACCACTTTATATATTTATATATACATAATGTAGTTTCCTGGATAACCATGGACCTCTTCTGTGTTTCTAATGTTCTCGTTGTTATAGTATAAGTAACACCCCGTTCTTAACATTAATCATCAATTACAAACCCCAATATACTTGAATAAACTAATGAAAGCATATGGTCCTCCCGGGATTCGAACTCGGGACACCACACCCAGAACATGCGTAACTCAACATTATTTTTCCCGTTAGGCTATCACCCCTGATAACCTGTCCATACTTAGTGTACTCAAACTAGTATGAACAGTCTCGATGTTACGTAATCTGGGTTGATGTAGCGTTACGTATCTTTCCGTAGTCTTAAGTTGAACGCTTCCATAACCTTGGTCGAACGTTCCAGGATTGGGTAGAATATATTATTCTATAATAGTATATGGGAAAGTATTGTAGGAATTCCCATATATATATATATATGTGTATTATTTAAGATTGTTTATAAGTATCTCATTGTAAAGAAGATGGGATACATTTTCCATATGTTATGCGCGTGCGCGGTATGTCACGACAGAGACGAACATAACGCACTGGCTCACTCTCCAACCAACCTCCGTCCCAGCTACACACGCTAAGCCTTCTTTCTTCTAGTTATTTCACCAGGTGTTTTCGCTTCACTTTTCATCTCATATTCCATATAGTCACTACATCATCATCTTTGTTAATTAGCACAACTTAACGTAAATATCTAGCCTATTGTAGCCTCTTTTCATACTTTGTTTACTAACCACTTCCAGTTATCTAGCCTATTTTCCGCCATCCTCCAATCACCAGCGGAGTTCATCAAAAGGTAATTATATTTCTATATGGTTAATACTTATTCAATATCAAATATACAGTCCACTTATCTAAATTAGCCATATAATTGGTCCTTCGACCTTTCACTAGTTTGCCCCCCCCCCCCCCCTTTTTGTGTTGGTGGTGGCCTAGCCTACGTGGTTATATATTTTTTTGTGCCATATTTGCGTCTATCCCTCATGGCCCAGGGCTTTTGGCGTCATGGTGCCGCGGGTGGTGGGGTAGGGGAAGATTATCCTGCGGTGGTTGATAGGCCTGCGTACCCAGGCCCAATTAGGAAGGTGGCAATTTTGGGCCACTCCTACGTCGGGGATTTGTACGTGGACCAAGCCGTCCACAGGCCTTTCTTTTCCGTGACTCCTCTGGCCGCCCCAAGTGCCCGCGTCAGCACCTTGAGATCAACAGTAGCCTGGGGTCAGTTTTTAGAGCTGAAGCCCGACTTGACCTTCTTGGTGATAGGAGGAAACGAAATAAGGAGCGGGGTCAGTCCGAGAGGGATTGCGGAGGGGATTGAGGTCCTAGCTGAGGAGGTGGTGCGGCTCTCGGGAGGAGAAGTCCGGGTGATTGGGGTAGAGAAGCGACAGGCTCCACGAGGGGTCTCTACGGACGAGTTTAATCGCATAAGAAATGCGGTTAACCGATGGCTAAAGCGCCATATCCCCTTCACCCGGGAGCGCTATCAGTCGATGAATACCTCTGAGGCTGACTTCAGTCCCGACGGGGTACACCTCACGCACGAGGCATCAAAGCGTCTCTATTCGGAGATCTTGGCCACCTGTCGTCGGTGCTTTATGCAAGACGAATTTGCCATGGTTGCCAGGTCATACGACGAGATGTTTGCCCACCATGACGTTAGAGTTGATCAACACAATCAGTATAGCCTGGAATAGTAAGCCTTCAAATCGGTACAGTATATTAATTTAGGCCCAAATTATATAACACTTGATTGGCACTAAGATTAAAATCATCCATACTGTATTGTATAATAATTTCAAAAGGTAAGGTTATTCAATTCTATATCAAATTTATACTGTCCAATAACTTCTTTATAAATTCACATGTCATTCTAAATTATTCTCTCGTCGTGTGCCCTGGAGGCGGGGTACTATGATAGCTGATAGGCTGAGTGTGTGTTAATCCAACTCAAACCTTTTTTCCTTGTGACTTCTTGAGATGAATTTTTCTTGTGTACAATTTTCACATTTATTAAATTAATAATATAGAATTAGCGGTACCCAGTGAGTTTAGCCTGTTTCAATTACCCTATAGGCTCACACTCTTTTTTACTTTATTATAACTGTAAACGGTACTGCTCTTTTTGACATCTGGAGACTTTTGGCCTATACTGTATTGTACTAAATTTCCCTCCCGACTTTTCTTAACTTATGGCGTAATGAATCTATAATTTCATAACTATTACGTAAGGAGTTAAATTGAAAAGCTCCAGATTGCTTGTCTACATAGCGCACAATTCTTATTCCGCATTTTTGTGAGGGTGTTTTATTTTCGGCTCACGATTTAATTTGATTTCTCGGAGTACTGTATTGTTAGCCGCAACTTGTTCGGTCTGGCAATATTAATTTGATTTAACGTAATTAGAATTCCTTCCTCTATAATCATGGCTAAAAGTGTACAAAAGCGTCGGGCTGGACTTAAGGGCTCTTTGACGGTCTTGACCTCTGATATTGACAAATTCCTTGATTCGGCGTCTAGAGTGGAGGTGGAGGCCAGGTTGCTCAGTATTCAAAAGCAACTTGACAAGTATGAGGTCACACAGGAGGACCTGGCCGACACTTGCGAGGACGCCGAGTATATCGAGGTGATCAGAGAGGATACCCTATATATGGAGGGCATACAAGTAATCGTTGCCACACTGAAGGGGATCCTGATTACAGAGGTCAGGAAAGAGCCAAAGAAATCCGCAGTCAAATTACCCCATCTTACTCTCTCAAAATTTGAAGGTGATGCCACCATGTGGTCGGGATTTTGGGAGATGTTCAAGTGTACCATCCATGACAATCCCGACCTAACAGATATACAACGCTTCACCTATCTAAAGTCGTCAGCTTCAGGGTGATGCACATAAGCTAGTCGAAGGATTCATAATCGAAAGTGCAAGCTATGCCCCAGCAATTGAGCTCCTGCAAGAGACATATGGGCATCCAGATCGAATCAAGGCAGCTTATGTTACCAAATTCAATCAATTAGTGTCACCCAAACACCAAACAGCTGACCTGAAGGACTTCTATGCCAATACAGAGAGTGTGATGAGGTCAATCATTAGCCATGGTATTTGTCTGGAGGAATTTTGTGTGGTGACTCTTGTCAATAAGTTACCATCACCACTAAAAGAAACCATAAAACGGGAAATGGGAGACTCGAGCCTGGATTATAAGAAATTCACTCATTGCCTCCAGGCTGAAGTGTACAATATGGCGGGTCAAGACAGAGTAGGGGGTACACCCATGGCTACGGCAACATTTACCGCCCAGAGTGAGTACAGGAAATTCAACTGTGTTCTGTGTAGTGGCACCAATCATTTATGGTACAAGTGTATGAAGTATAAGACAGGGCCTCTTAAAGTTAAAAGAGCCCGTCAACTACGTCTCTGCACTGGGTGCTTGTCAAAAAAGACCATGGCCATTCGGGTTGTACTAATCCTAACATAAGAAGCTGCAAGTTTTGTAAGGGCAAACACTTTCATTCCCTGTGTACACAAAAACAAGGGAAAGAAAGTAGACCAGCGGAGGATAACACCAAGAGAGAGCATACTGCTGCTACTTCAACTACAATGTCCGTTGCCACAGGTAAAAATACAGTAATCTTGCCCACCGTACAGCTGCCGGTAAAGGGTAAGGATAATAATTGTGTTAAAATCAGATCGCTACTTGACCAATGTTCTAAGAGGACCTTTGTGAAGTCTTCTGTTCTATCCTCCCTTTCCTACATTTCTAAAGGAACTGAGGAGTTATGTCTTCACGGATTTACCGGGAAACAGGCCTCTAGGGAATATAAAGTTGTGGCACTGCATTACAAACACAGAGGTAAATTTCATCATCTAGACGCAATAGTGGTTGATGAATTGCCAGACCATAAAGGTGAAATTGACCTAAAGTCTAAACTGGTTAGTTTACAAAGTAAAGGCATAAAATTAGCCGATCCTCACGCAACGGACACAGATCAGCTGGAGCTGCTCATCGGAGCGGATCATTACTACGATATAGTGCGACCTGGGTATAAAAGGTCAGGTAGCCTAATTCTGCTTCCTACCAAGTACGGGTACGCCATCAGTGGTTCATATGTGACACAGCCTACAAGCTCCAGCACAGAAGTAATTACTGTATTGAAAGTAGCAGTAACACCAATGGACGAATACATATCCACTGGCAATATTCCACCATGCAAAAATGACTTAAATGTTTTGTGGGAATTAGATCATATCGGGATAACCCCTAAGGAATATTCACTGGTTGAGCGTCAAGCACTATCGTCGTACGAGGATACCGTTACCTACGATCCCGACAGCCAACAGTATAAAGTGAGACTGCCCTGGAACAATTCCAAGGATCAGCTGCCATCTAACAAGGGCTTGGCCATAGGCCGTCTTCGGGGACTTCAGAAAAGATTCCTCAAGGAGTCTGACTTTTGCGAGGAATACTCAAAAGTCATAAAGGAACAGGTGTCCCGGGGTTTTATCGGGGAGGTGCCTTTTGATAAATCGGATACCGGGCATTACTTGGCTCATCATGGTGTAGTCAAGGAGAGCAAAACTACGCCAGTGCGTATTGTCTTCGACTGTTCCGCCAGGATGAGTGAACGTCATCCTAGTCTTAATGACTGCCTGTACACTGGACCCTCACTGGTGCCAGATTTGGCGCAGGTTTTGCTTCGGTTTCGACCCGGTAAGTATGCCTGGGTGTCTGATATTGAGAAGGCATTTCTCATGTTAAGACTCCATGAAGACGACCAGGACTATACGCGATTTATGTGGCCCAAGTATCCGAGGCAACTGAATTCTCCCCTAATTTGTTACCGGTTCCGGGCAGTTTTATTTGGAGCGACTTGTTCCCAATTCCTTTTAAACGCCACCATTTTGAAACATTTGTCTTATGTCAGTGCAGATCCGCAGATTATTCATCAGATTCGGTCAGGGTTGTATATAGACAATTTACTGGGTACAGGAAATGAAGAAGATTTCCTGGTTGATACCTACGCTGTAGTCCGAGAGATTATGAATGACACCCATCTACATTTGCGTGAATGGGCGACTAATAATTCTGTTTTGCGGACTGTACTCCAACGGGATGGGGTGGCGGCTGTACAGCAGGAACATGTTAGAGTGCTAGGGTTGTTTTGGAATACGGACACCGATACCCTCTCATTCGGCGTTCAGTACGCGCAATATTCGCAGATTACAAAACGAATTTGCTTGTGTATGACAGCTAAACTTTTTGACCCCTTGGGGATAGTTCTACCGGTGTCGATCAAATCGAGATTATTCCTTCAGCAATTATGGAGGATAAAATTAGGATGGGATGAAGTTTTGACTGGCGATCTGGTTCAGGAGTGGGATGACATTATTTTGGATCTTCGTCTCTGTAAGGGTTTTAATTTTCCTCGGAGAGTTGTCATGGACCATCCTGTTTCCATTCATGTCTTCTCAGACGCTAGCAAGGTCGCGTACGGCACCGCCATATACTTTGTTGACACAAGTGGCAGCCGTCTCGTCATAGCGAAGGCGAAGGTCGCCCCGATCAAATCCCTTTCCATCCCAAAATTAGAGCTGACTGCAGTTCTGTTGGCTGCTAGACTCGTTCACTTTGTAGAGGAAACCTTTAAAAATTTGCTAAATGTCTCAGTGATTGTTGTATGGAGTGACAGCCAAATTACGCTCTACTGGTTACATAGCCGTAAGAAGCTACCAGTGTACGTCACCAACCGTGTCGACGAAATTCGTAACCTGCTCCCGACCACACAGTTCCGGTATGTGTCTACCAAAGAGAATCCAAGTGATTGCATTACTCGTGGTGTATCTGCTAAATTACTCAAATCTTCTGCGTTGTGGTGGAATGGCCCATGCTGGCTTAATGATCCCAACGAATGGCCAGAAAATATAGATTTTAGCGAGCAACACACTGCTATTGTGGCACCGGTAATTGACTCGGTGCCTGACGAAGACACACGGTTATGGGAGTGGGATAGATTCAGCAGCTATGAAAAGTTACAACGTGTTACAGCATGGGTGATACGATTTGTAGAAAATGTAAAAGCAAAAATTAAAGGCACACCGTCCACAGGTAGTGCTTACCTCAATGTGAAGGAGATCAGAATTGCAGATCAATTATTACATAAGCTCTGTCAACAAGAAATATATACGCAGGAATATAAATTACTGGTTAAGGGAACAAAGTCTAGGAATAACCTGATCAACCAATTGGGCTTACACTTGAAGGGGGACTTGATACATTGCGGAGGCAGATTACGATTGGCAGCCCTCTCTGAGGCAAGTAAGTATCCAATACTACTGCCCCCCAATCATCCCTTCACCCATCTTATCATCGATAGGTGTCACCGACTCTGTTGTCATTATGGGGTTGGTCATATAGTCACCTATGTAAGACAACGATGGTGGGTGCCTAGAATCAGGCAGGTGGTCAAGAAAGTCCTTCGCAAATGCTTAAAGTGTAGAAGAGTACAGGGAACACATTATGATCCCGTCGGAGTTCCTCCCTTACCAAACCTGCGAACTACCCCAGGTGACCCTTACAAAGTTACCGGGGTTGACTACAGTGGAGCAATCCCTGTGAAAGATTCACCCAATCTTAAGGTGTACATGATACTTTTCACTTGTGCTGTTACCAGGGCAATTCACCTGGAACTGGTCACCAACCTCACTTGTGATAGCTTCCTACATGCCTTCCGAAGAGTCTGCAGTAGACAGGGATATCCGCGTATCATGCTGAGTGACAATGCAAAGACTTTCATAGGGGCATCTACATATCTCAAAGAAGTGAGCAACAATCCTAAGATTCAGACCTGCCTAGCGGATGTAAAATGCGAATGGCGTTTCATTCCCGCCAGAGCGCCTTGGTTTGGCGCCATATGGGAGAGAGCCATAGGCATCGTGAAGGCGGGTCTGAAAAAGGTGTTGGGTAGAGCTCTCATCTCGATTGAGGAACTCAACACCATTCTCTTGGAGATTGAAGCCACCGTAAATGATCGCCCTCTATACTATGCTTCTGGTGATTTGGAAGACCTTACCCCAATCACACCCTCAGTACTGGTACGTGGATACAGACTGCGGGATCTTCCAGAAGAGCATGACGAGGATACTATGGAAGATCCAGACTACATAAGTAAGGAAGTGATATCGGCCCGCTACAAATATATTCGTAAATTATCGCGAGATATTTGGCATCGCTGGTCAACAGAATATCTGTTGACTTTAAGGGAAGCGCAAAGGAATAAACTAACACCATTAAAAGGTCATTGGCCTAGGGTAGGGGACGTGGTAACCATCCATGAGGAGGGCCCGCGCGCATTTTGGAAATTGGGTCGGATAGAGGAGTTATTACCAGGTCGTGATGGTGAGGTTCGGGTAGCAAAGGTTCGCACCAGGACTGGAGTAATCACACGGCCAACAGTCCGACTATATCCTCTTGAGGGTGACCTCGATCGCAAGGACACCCCCTCGGATCAGTTATCCATTGAAGTCCCCTCTCTGGCTTCTACTTCGGCGCAGCCTGTTGACGCGTCTGGCGAACGCCCACGTCGACAGGCAGCCCAGATATCCTCCCAAGCTTGGCGGGATAAGATTGCCTCCGGGCAAATCTAATCATGTAAATTTTGTATATTTTCTGTTGGTGGGAATATGTCCATACTTAGTGTACTCAAACTAGTATGAACAGTCTCGATGTTACGTAATCTGGGTTGATGTAGCGTTACGTATCTTTCCGTAGTCTTAAGTTGAACGCTTCCATAACCTTGGTCGAACGTTCCAGGATTGGGTAGAATATATTATTCTATAATAGTATATGGGAAAGTATTGTAGGATTATAATTCCCATATATATATATATGTGTATTATTTAAGATTGTTTATAAGTATCTCATTGTAAAGAAGATGGGATACATTTTCCATATGTTATGCGCGTGCGCGGTATGTCACGACAGAGACGAACATAACGCGCTCGCTCACTCTCCAACCAACCTCCGTCCCAGCTACACACGCTAAGCCTTCTTTCTTCTAGTTATTTCACCAGGTGTTTTCGCTTCACTTTTCATCTCATATTCCATATAGTCACTACATCATCATCTTTGTTAATTAGCACAACTTAACGTAAATATCTAGCCTATCCTAGCCTATTGTAGCCTCTTTTCATACTTTGTTTACTAACCACTTCCAGTTATCTAGCCTATTTTCCACCATCCTCCAATCACCAGCTGAGTTCATCAAAAGGTAATTATATTTCTATATGGTTAATACTTATTCAATATCAAATATACAGTCCACTTATCTAAATTAGCCATATAACCTATTTCTGCGTATTTCAACATATTTGTTTTCGGTTGAAGTGATTGAAGTGTTTTAAAGTGAGTTAAGTGTTTTAAAGTGAGTGAAGTGTTTTTTTAAGTGAGTGAAGTGATCTGAAGAGAGTGACTGTCATCATGCCTCGCACTTGTACGAACTGCGCCGGTAGGTTTGGTGAGTCCATGTTTGCTACTGTCGATCTTCAAGTCTGCCGGCTCTGCCAGCAACGAGAGAATTTGCCAGTGAAATTAGATGAAGCCTACAACAAGATCAACGTTCTCACCATGAAGCTGGAATCACTCCAAGAGTGTGTAACACTCAACGTTGGAGTACCACAAACTTCAATTGCCACTGCTTCAACTCCAACAGCCACCAACGCCCCAACGTCAACTGCCAACAATCCACCGCCTGCAGTAGCCACTTCAGCAGATGGTTCCGATACTCAAGAAACAAATAGTGACTCTTTTCCCACTCAAGACAACTTCCGTGTCATGAGGAACAGCGTTTGCCCCAAGACCAGGAAAACCATACCGATTACCGAGCGTCAAAACCGTTTCCAGATACTCACAGACTCAGATGACGAAGAGGAAACAGAAGAAGTCCGGCTCGTCGGAGATTCGATGATATATGGTCAGCTCACAGAGTTTTGCGCCAGGGCACCTAAGACCAGGAAGCGTTTTTGAATCCCTGGTGGTGGTGTGGATGACGTAGTTGCTGCAGTTGACGAAGTATCAAAGCTGGCCCCTGCTAATACAATGTACGTCATCCACAATGGATCCAATGATGTACAGCGAACCCGGTCGGAAGATTTGCTTTTAAAGTACCAGCAGTTGATCAAATCGTTTAAGGAGAAGTCATCAAGGATCATCGTCTCAGGAATCGTCCCCCGGCTCGGTGTAGAGAGCCGATTTTACAACATAGCCACCAGCACAAATCATTGTCTAGCAAACCTCTGCAGGAAGGAGAACGTGGGATTCGTCGACACCTGGGACAATTTCTACTACGATGACTATTTGTTTTCGGACGATGGAGTTCATCTGAACCAGGTGGGAGCAGCACGTTTTGGGCGTCTTCTCAACGATGCGGTGAAGGATTTTCGGAGAAGAAATCGACTCAGCACAGGTCAACCAGGAAAGAGGACCGAGGAAGGCGACCTGCGAAGGAATTAAATGCTAATCTGTCAAGAACCACGAATTTGGATAAAGCTCCACCAACACTACTCAAATTCAAAACCGCCAGGGATAATGACCGAGGACCGAGGACAGCCCATGAATGTAAATGTAGATCAGACCAGAACCAAAAATTCGATTAAAGAGCATTCTGTGAGTTCTAAAACTGCAACTTTAAAGTTTTTTTATGCAAACGCTCATAGCATACGCAATACATTTTCAGATTTAGAGGAACTAGTGTTTACAGAAAATTATGATGTGATTGGCATAATAGAATTTTGGCTCAACACAGAAGATAGAGCCTTTTTAGCAGAGTATTCACTTCCCGGTTATGTAATGTTTGAAAAAAGCCGAATAAATAGAAATGGGGGTGGAGTTTTACTTTATATCAAAGAAAGTTTTAACCCGACCCTCTTGTTAAAACCTCAAATTGTGAACGTCGACACATCTTTTGTGCTAAGAAGATTAATAAAGGTACAACAATAATACTTGCATTAATATACAGACCTCCAGCTCAATCAGTGGAAACTGACCAAAAAATTTACGAACAAATTGCAGATGTAAGTAACTCACAATATACCATAATTTTTGGGGACTTTAATTTACCTATGACCAAGTGGGGCGATACTCTTGCTTCACACTCCGGACATGACTTGTATGCGAACTTTGAAAATAGTTCACTCTATCAATTTGTTCGATCGCCGACCCGTGGTATTAACATCCTTGACCTTGTACTTGCAACAAAAGAAGAATTAATAGAGAATTTGAATGTTGGTGATGAATTCAGTAACAGCGACCATCGTCCCATAACTTTCACTTTAAAATTTTCTAGTAACGAACCAAATAGCAGCATCGAAAAAGTCCCTAATTTCAAGAAAGCAAACTTTCATAAACATAGAGCTATGTTTAAAGAAACTGACGGGAGCTTTTTAATTAACAATAACGACATAAATACATCTTGAGAATTATTCGTAACCACCTACCTAAAAGCAGTGCAAGACTGCATACCATCCAAAATAAGGCGTACAGGCCATAATAGTAAGCCCAAATGGTGGAATAAAGATATTTCAAACTGTCTGCTTGCTCAAAAGTTTGCTAATGATAGATTAAAATCCTCACAAAATGACGAACGGGTGAAATTTGTAGAGCTACGATGCAAAGCCAAAAATTTATTAAGCAAAGTAATCAAAGTAAAACAAACCCAAAAGAATTCTATAGTTATATCAGAAAGAAAAAAGTAGTTACTTCAACTGTTGGCCCGTTAATCGATGAAAATGGAGAATACACAAAAGACGAAGTACATATGAGTAATGCCCTCAATACCTTCTTTGCATCAGTTATTACAACAGAAGACCTGAGTGATATCCGTACACCATTGCCGATTCAGATTGATAATTCAGATTTTCTAAGCAATATCACCGTTACAAAGAGAGAAGTATTGAATTGTTTAGATAAACTCAAGGTAAATAAAAGGCCTGGACCTGATACAATCTCACCTAGAGTTCTAAAGGAAGCTAAGGATGAGTTCTCGAAACCACTGACATTGATATTCAATAAATCCTTGCAGTCTGGAACTATGCCTGATCATTGGAAGCTAGCCAACGTAACACCGATATTAAAAAAAGGCAGCAAATCCCTACCCCGTAACTATCGTCCAATTAGCTTAACCTCAGTTGTATTTAAAATGCTAGAAACACTCATAAGAGACAGACTCATAAATCACTTAAAGGAAAATAAAATACTTAAAGATACTCAACACAGATTTCGTAAAAACAAACCTCTTAGACTTCTTCCACGATATCCTCAACCTCTACGATGAGAGTACAGCTGTAGATATTATATACCTTGATTTTCAAAAGGCCTTTGACAAAGTTCCCCACAAACGTTCACTGCTAAAACTAAAAGCGCATGGAATACAAGACGGTGTGTTGAAATGGATAGAAAATTGGCTCAGCAACAGAAAGCAAAGAGTAGTCATAAACGGCAAGGCATCTAAATGGACCAATGTAAGTAGGGGGGTACCCCAGCGATCGGTACTAGGACCAATTCTCTTTCTAATTTACATCAACGACATAGATGAGGGTCTCACCTGTACAATCTCAAAATTTGCTGACGATACAAAAATTGCAAGTAGCGTACTCTCAAAAGAACAAGTTGACGATATGCAACACAATCTAGATAAGTTGTCATGTTGGGCTCAAATTTGGCAAATGAGTGTCAAAGCGGATAAATGTAAAGTACTACATATCGGATACCAAAATGAGAAAGCAAACTATTCGATGAATGGCACTAAGCTTAAGAATGTAAACAGAGAAACCGCTCTGGAAGTAACAATATTGAGTAACCTAAAACTGAGTCAACAATGTTCATAAGTTGTTAAGAAGGCAAACAAAATTATTGGCTTTATAGGCAGGTAATTTGAGCATAAATCCAAAGAAGTTATCCTAACCTTTTACAATTCCTTAGTCCGCCCTTTTCTGAAATACTGCGTTCAATCCTGGTACCCTTATTACCAAAAAGATATAGACAAGCTAGAACGAGTTTAACGTAGAGTTACCAAAATGATACCTAGCCTAAAGAACAAACCAAAATGAAGAGCGTCTTAGGGAATTGAATCTATTTAAAACCCAGCGCAGATTAAGAGGCGACTTAATTAAAGTGTTCAAAATTATCAAAGGCCTCGACAATATGAATTTTAGTAAGTACTTCACTATCGACCAATCTAATTACACGTGGGGAAACGGTTGCAAAATTATTGGTAAATCTTTCAACTCACACGAATATAAGAATTTCTTCTTCAATCAAGTTGTCAACTTGTGGAATGGGCTTCCCCGACGTTATAGACTGCAGCACCGTTCATTCGTTTAAACTTCGCCTAGACAAATAACTTGCATCAAACCCGCGACTGACTGCGTTTGTAAATGAACAACTTTATTTTAAGCCCCCTCAATTACTAACCCATCTGTCCGCTCCTAACTTCCTAATCCTGCCACGGACATTAGTTCCAGGGCAGTAGTTCCCTTTCCAATGTTCCCTTACCTACTCTAAACCACTGTTTGGACACTTGATCCTCAGTGTTTTGGAGGACAAGCAGTCTAGAAGGGTCACTAGACATGTTGTTGCTTGATTTCCTTTTTACTCCTTTGTACATACCCGGTATTCTGTGAAGCCATACCCAGACGTTGGCTCATGTCCACATTGTTGGTGACTCACGAACACCATCGCTACAATCACTGTCCGTGTCAACTTCATCCTTACCTTATAACGAGCAACCTTGTAAACACTACTAGATATATTCTGTTATATTTTCCTTTCTATACATATATATATATGTATATATATATATATATATACCTTCCTCTTGCTTATCATACTCTCATCCTCTCTTCTCTTTTAATTCTACACTCTGGATATCAAAGGGACACAGATTTGTCTTTCCGAATTTCGTATTAACTGTGAGCGAGTTTGTTGCCTTTGCCAGTTAGATTAGAGAGCAGATTCAGTATGTGTGTGTGAGAGACAAACAAACTGGAATCCGAAACTGGAAACTGAATTCCGACAAACTGGAGTCCCGGCAGTCCCCTGCAGTATTGAGCAGGAGCTGGTCGTCTTGGGTTACTTTGCCATCAGCAACCCCTGTTCAGTACCAAGATAGTGAAGTTGGAACTGCGCACCTCCCTCGGCACTCTAAACTCTTCTATGCCCAGGTTTTCTCTTCCTGCGTCATCATCGGACAACGATGGACTATATACCATAAGCAAGAAAGTGTGTGTGAGAGAGAGAGAGAGATAGAGAGAGAGAGAGAGAGAGAGAGAGAGGTGCCCTACTAAACACAATAGGATGAGCTAACACAATGTATTGATCACTCTCTACCACGCCATGCAGAATATATATTCCATCTTTATTGGTATTGCTGCTACTAGAGTACTACTACTTCTACCTATAAAGATGTATTACCCTTGCAAAACGCCCCCTTCTTGTAGTATTGATATTGTTTCATTTGTAGTAATACCTCGGTATTAAGTTTTGTTATGCTATGCAATATTACTATACTCTCCCGTACTTTACAAATGATTGTATTGAGAATTGTTATGTTATGTAATATTTAAGTTCTATTTCATCTGACATCCATGGTTCTGAAACACTAAAGCCACTAGTGCTTAACCAAATATACAAGGGAAAAAGTAATGTAACTTTCCCCCATTACACTAATTTATAACTTCCCTCTGTTGTCTCTCCGTAGTTAAAGGTTCAATAAAATACGATTGTGTATAGTGTATAGAAGTAGAACACTAGAAGGAAGAGACTTAATTGTCAAAGTTTTCCACTGAGGCCTTTTATAATAATGTATTTACTCAGTCACCGTCTGTAGTTTAGTGCCTTAAGAGTTAGAAAGTTAGGTGTCTTCTGTTTATAAATATGTTTCACCCTTCCTTGCATCACACGCACGCTCACACCAGGACTCGAAAGACACACATACGCACATACTATTAAACAGACACACACATTAACACAGATGCTTGACGCATAATGAGAAGATTAAAACCTGTCTATATAATTTTATCCCTGTTTGTCAATATGGCTGTCATTTTCATTACCCTCTCTTACTGTTACTCCCTCACAATGTCCCCTTTCTTAACTTCTCCAATAGCCCGGGAACCCACACAGAGCCAGAAGGTTCAAGAGAGTGAGGGAGTGACGGACGTGGCCACAGATGTATATAAACACTGTGGCTTTTCATATGAATGAGGTCCTGGTGTTGTCCGTGGGGGGCCTCACACATACACAAATACAGAAGGGAGGGAAGGAAGGAAGCGTCGGCATTTCGTCAGGGGATCTTCCTTCATATAATTTGCTCTCTCTCTCTCTCTCTCTCTCTCTCTCTCTCTCTCTCTCTCTCTCTCTCTCTCTCTCTCTCACTCCCTTCTTCATCTTTTTCACTTTGCTTGTTTTCTGTTGGTTTTGTATAACCATCTCCCCGGCAGTTTCCTCTCCCCTTACTCTAGTCTATCATTCTTCCATGTACCTCTTTTCTCTCTAACTGTTACCACGCTTCCTCTCTTTTGTGTTTTTTTCCTATCTCATTCCACATTCTCTTCTTGTTAATTGTTTCGTCCTTTGCTCTGTCCTTGTTATTCCAGTTTCTTCACCACTGCCGCCTTTCATATGTTCTCGATTTATTCTTGAGTCTTCGATATTCTTACATTCCCTCTTTCTTCTCTAGGTTGTTGATACGTTCCTATCCAGCCTTCACAATATTTTGAATATAGTTACCTCGCTTTCTTCAGGATTATTGATGATTAAGTTTAGGAATATTATAAACTCTATTTCGAATTGATATATATATATATATATATATATATATATATATATATACTGTATATATCTATATACAGTATATATATATATATATATATATTCTTGATTTAGAAGTGGTTAATTAATAAATAAAGATAGAATAGTTAATATGAGAGTGTAGCAAACAGCTGAAGGCCAATAGAACGTAAAATATTAAAGTTTGTTCTGTTGTTACTTGCTTTCTTTTAGTTGTTGGGACAGTTATCCTTTATACTCTGATACACTTCAATTATATTTAATCAGTAAACTATTTAAAGTTACATTGAATGTTTTAATATGAAAGAGGCTATTTACCCGGCAAGTGCCGATCTACTTATATAAGGTGTACCGGTGCGCTGCGGAACTCCTTATATAATCCAAGGCCTAAAAAAAAAACATTTAAAGCAGCCCAGTATCAATGTTTTTTTTTTTTTTTTTTTATTGCCCCTTGGCCATGGCAAATATCACTCCTCCACATCCCCTCCTTCCCCCCCCCCCCTCCCCACCCCCTTCAATTATCACCTATTCTCCCTGTTATTCCCTCATTCTTAGGTATATTTTCGTGCTAACATTAGCGAGTTGCTAGCAGGGCGTGGTCATCTGTGTTACCAAGCGTGGGAAAGAGCGAGAGATCGAGTATCCAGCGACAGTGTCTCTCCAGACGTGGGGAGGAGTGGAGGAGTGGGAGGCTGGCTCACACTCGATGATTACAACTCCCGGCCTCTGTTGCCGATTTTGACCAGCCAAACGCTGTTTCCACTTGTTTTATTGCTGTAACAGGTTAATACCTTTATAATCAACGTAAAATAGGCGCATATGGATAAGTATTAATTATATTTATGGTACGATGACGATTTAAGTGAAGGAAACCATCTAAATACCTCCGCACAGGGGTGGCTGTATACTATAGAGGGTACGCAGCGGAGAGGTTAATTACGAATACAAAAGTTCGGTATGTAAGCAAGGTTTTAAGACACTAGAATATCTCAATTAATCTTGATTATCAGCAAAGTATTAAGATCTTTTTATATAATTAATTTAAGTTTGTTAACCCTCTAAAGATTGTTTTACTCTTTATATTATCTCTTTATTCGTAGTTTATTATTATTCTCCTTTAGTATTTTATTTTATTTATTCTTATTACTGAAAGACATTTGACTAAATAAAAATGGTAAGGAAATATTAGAAAGTCCCATATAAAATGGAATTGTATTTATAAATGTAAATATGGTATTTTACAATTAATCAACAAAATAAGCAATGAAAGTTATGATAGATTTCAGGATCGTTTTCCATACGTTCTGATTTCACTAAAGTACAAATTATAGTTTAGTAGGCTTAAGTAGACAATATAATTTATTAAAGGACTTTTACAATGCCTATTCCGAATAATAGCTTTACATAAAGTCAGGTAAGTATTTAACTTATACAAGGCTTAATCATTAATTATGAATGACAATAGCTTTACATCAATTGTTAACAGGTAAAGTAGTCAATATTCAATCACAAATCATCTCTGAATCAAAGGTTAATTCTAATCACCAAAAGTAAACAGTAATTCAAAATATATATCTCTCCAATTAAACATAGGCTTATATGATTCTCCAATCACAAAATTTTAAATCAAATGAGTGTATGTTTCCGACATACCTCTGGTTAATTATCAGTCACGAATAATCCCTAACTAACGAGTAAGAGGTCGCTCCCGGACGCTGCTTAACATATAATAACCCCTATTATACAAGCCTGTGATGTCTGTCTTGTCTCCCCAACACACTGCTCGTTTCTCCCCAGCTAAGAAAGTACTAGTTTTAACTATCAAATTTCCGGCTTATATATCATTTCCCGGACCAAGCTAATCCAATCAGAAGTCAGGATACACGTGCCTAATCCAATCCGATGCAGGCAGGGTGTGAGAGCCAGTTACCGACGAGAACAGGTGTGCGGGAGCCAACCAGGTGTTAGAAGTTGGTGGGGGAAGGGGGGGCTGCTCATCACGTCACAGGAGCCCCGCCCCTCTCTTGAGGAATGTGAAGAATGCTGAAGGTAGCCGGGCCACTCTCTCCCTCTCTCTCTCTCTCTCTCTCTCTCTTTCTCTCTGGTCACGTAAGCAGGGTTGAGTAGTTGCCACGAGGTTGTAATGTCACGTTCAACAGGTAGGTATGGTCACATGACATCCGGTCGGTACGGATGTTACACCTCCCCCGCTAGAAATTAGTTCAAGAGGAGGAAAGTATATGACAAATTTTCAGACTCCTGACAAACAATCTGCCAATACATTCTGGACCCCCTTATTATGTTTGACATCTAAGGCGTACTCCTGCAGCAACAAGCTCCACCGGGTCAGTTTTTGGTTCTTGTTTTGGAATTTGTTCAAGAACTTTAATGGGTGATGGTCAGTATATACAGTGATTGAACCAGGGGCAGATTGAACATAAACGCTAAAGTATTGGAGTAAATAAATCAATGCTAACAGCTCCTTTTCAATCACAGAGTAATTACGTTGAGCAGAATTTAACTTTTTACTAAAATAGCAAACAGGATGCAATACATTACAGTCATCCTCCTGGTGTAACACTGCTCCGACCCAAGTATTACTTGCATCAACAGGTAGGGAGAAAGATCTGGTGAAATCAGGGGCACGGAGAACTGGATAGTTAGATAGAATGTATTTAGTAGCACTGAATGCCTCCTCACAATCGGAGGACCACTCAAACTTCACATCCTTTCAAAGAAGATCTGTTAAAGGTGCTGTTAACCTTGAGAAATTTAAAATAAACCTCCTGTAGTATCCAATCATCCCTAATTATCTTTGGATTTCTTTCTTATTGGTAGGTGTTGGGAAATTTGAAATTGACTCTACTTTAGCATGAGGAGGTGCAACCTGACCCTGTCCAACTATATATCCAAGATATTGGACAGTACACTTAATGAAAGTGCACTTTTTAAGTTCACTACAAGATTTGCTTCAGCACTGTTAGCAAAAAGCAGTCTGATTTGTTTGAGATGTTCTTCCCATGAATGGAAAAAAAGAAGGATATCATCAATGTACACCACACACCCAGGTACCCCTTCAGTCACCTGATTCATTAGGCGCTGAAAGGTAGCTGGAGCGTTTTTCAGGCCATAAGGCATTACTTCACAGCAGAAGGCTTGATTGTTTACCACAAAACATGAAATCTTCCTTGCTCTGGGAGTAAGAGGTACTTGCCAATATCCTTTCATAAGGAAAATTTTACTTATATAACTGGCTGTGCCAATCTGGTCAATACAATCATCAATCCGTGGCAGTGGATAAGTATCATTCTTTGTTACGGCATTGACTTGTCTGTAGTCCATACAAAATCTATGACTCCCATCTGGCTTAGGCACAAGTGTGACCGGACTACTCCACTGGCTTAAGGCTCTAGTAATTTTGGCATTGGACAACATGAAATCTAATTCAACTTGCAGAATACTCCTCGCTGTGGTGAGACACGGTATGGGGATAATTTGATGGGTGCTGCATCCCCGACATCTATGTCATGCACGGCCAATGAGGTGAGCCCTGGAGTATCACGGAACACACTGGGAGACTGTGATAAAACATGGATTAGTTCGTTAGCTTTCTCTGAGGGAAGATGACATAATTTAGTTGGTAATTCCTCCCAAGCTACTGAATTATATTTAAAGTTGGATAGACCACAAGACAAGTCAAAATCGATACCTTCAGGATCTGGGACAGTCTGCTGCGGGATCAGTGGGTAAGGACTACAAACATCACCCGCACCAGGATGTCCACAGATCCTTATTACTGCCACAGCAGGAGAATCTGGAGGAGAGGAGTCCGGCGACCTATGATAGGGTTTTAACATATGTATGTGAAATACTTGTTTAGGCTTCCTCCTGTCTGGGGTAGCCACTAAGTAGTCAGTAACACTCACCTTTTTTACTACTTTATACGGTCCTCTAAATTTTGCTGATAAAGGTTGGCCGAAAAGGGGAATGAGAACCAAGACCTCATCACTGGGCTGAAACTCCCTCACACGGGCTCTTTTATCGTGCCATACTTTCATGGTGTCTTTAGCCACTCTTAGATTTTGTGCTGCAAACTCGCATGAGGATCTCAGCCGTGTTTAGAACTCCGACACATACCTGAGGAGATTTTGGTTCCCTTCCTGACCAACTAGGCTGTCCTGCAATAACTGCAAAGGGCCACATACCTTGTGACCGAAAACTAGTTCATTTGGTGAAAAACCCAGAGATTCAGTTGGAACCTCACGGGTGGCAAACAACAGAAAAGGTACCCCCTTGTCCCAATCACCTCCAGTTTCCTCACAATATTTTCTTAACATAGATTTTAGAGTTTGATGGTATCGTTCGAGGACCCCTTGACTCTCTGGGTGGTAGGAGCTGGACTTCACATGGTCGATACCCAATTCCTTCAGGGACTGCTGAAATATATTGGAAGTTAAATTAGTACCTTGATCACTCTGCACCTCATGGGGGAAACCCATTCTGGTGAAGAATTTGAGCAGTTCCTTAATAACTGTTTGGGCTGAAGTATTTCTTTACGGTATAGCTTCTGGGTATCAAGTTGCCATGTCCATTATAGTTAACAAATATATATGTCCCTGGGATGTCTTTGGCAATGGGCCAACGATATCCACTACCACCCGAGTGAAAGGGTTCTCGAACACTGGTAAGGGCACCAGAGGGTGTGCAGGCACCTTTTGATTAGGTTTTCCTGTCATCTGGCAGGTGTGACACACTCTACAGAACTCCACTACATCTGCACGCATTCTTGGCCAGTGAAAGTGGGCTCTAATGCGATCTAAGGTTTTCCTCACACCTAGGTGCCCTGCTAAGCGTATACTATGGGCCATTTCTAGTATATCTCTACGACAAGGTTTAGGAACTACTACCTGATGTACATCCCATGCCCCGTCATCAATAGGTCTATGTGGCGGTCTCCACCTACGCCACAAAACTCCTTTCTTCATATAAAAGCATTCACCATTCTCTTTCTCACTCTCCTCTTCACTCACAGCACTGGCAGCTAACTCCTTACACTCACTGTCATCTCGCTGCAACTCTACCAGGCCACTAGGACAATTAGGAGGGGTGTCATGATCATTTGGCTCAAGGTTAGCCATAAAAGTTTCAGACAGATCTACTTCAGTCTCCGCATCAGGCACAGTTAGAGCATCATTCACTACTTTTTCATCCCTTTTATCTACCTTCACAGTTGGTACAATTATATCTGAGGGAACTGCTACTTGGGCCATAGATCGAGTGACAACACACACTGGGAAAACCTTGGCATCTCCTCTCGAGCTCACCGGTCAGTGGCTCGTCAACAGGGGAAAGTGACAAAATGGGGTCTGGTCGGACCCTCTCACCAGCCACATCATTCCCCAAAAGGAGTGTTACCCCGGGCACAGGGATGTCCTGAGGCCTACACAAAGCTATACAGGCTTCACCCTTCAGCAAATCACACTCAATCTCACCATTCACCAAGTTAGCAGAAAATTGACCTCCAGCACCTCTCATTATTACTGATTCGCCAGTTGGGCATTCAGAATAAGGATTCACCATGAGGGTGCTAGTAGAACCAGTATCTCTTAAGATTTTTACCTCATGTACACAACCATTTATTTTCACACATCCAGATGAAATAAAGGGACGGTAGCTATCCTGAACTGATGGGGACACTAAGAGAGGCCCTTGCAGGTTGTACCACACACGCTACTACACCATTTCCTGTCTGATTGACGTTAGCTAGGTACTCCTGTGGTCGGGAGTCCTGCGTCAAAGGCACATTTGGGTGGTTTTGGTTATTTGGAGAGGCAGTTACTGCGGCTACTGTCTCCCGCGGTCTCTCTGCTCTCTATTTAGCCCAACACTGATAAGCTAAGTGGCCTCTCTTGCCACAATAGGTACACATTTTCTGGGATACATTCCCCTTGTAAGCATTATTATTATTGGTTTGGGCCCCACCTCTGTTACCATTTCCAGGAGTCACATTCTTAGTTGGGGGAGCATTTTTAGTTTGGCTTGCATGGAGAGACGTTACAGGCTTTTGCAAGTGACTAGATTTATCAGATTTGTGATTGGAGAACTTATTAACATAGGGCTTTTTCCCACAAAATGTGTTGTTTAGTACATACGTATCAGCCATGTCTGCAGCTTCGGCAAGAGTTTCTACCTTTTTCCCTCTAAAATGATAGGCTACTGATGAATCTACCTTCCATAGGAAGTTCTCAAGCAAGATTAACTCTTTCAGACCCTTAAACTCAGTGACATTCTTACTTGTTAGCCAGTTATTTAAAGCTTTGTTCATGGTCCTGGCAAACACTGCATGAGTTTCCTCGAATTTTTTATGAGTCTTTCTGAAAGTCTGTCTATATGCTTCAGGCAGCAGTTTGTAGGTTTTAGAATGGCTGCTTTGAGACGGTCATAGTCTTGCCGAACCTCAGACTCTACTGAAATGTAAGTTTTCCGACCTTGTCCTGTCAACACCGTTTGCAACATAAATGGCCACTGATCTCTTGTCCACCCCACACCTGTAGCAACCTCCTCGAACAACACAAAAAAGTCCTGAACATTGTCTTCGGTGAATGGGGGAATTACACTCGTCATGGTTAATCGTGGAGGGGGAGCAAGCACATTGTTGTTGGACTGCTTGAGCAGCTAATTGGGCAATGCGATATTGATGATCTAGCTCTAGCTGAGTTTAGGCTTGTTGTGCCTGGCCTTGTTGTGCCTGTGCCTGCATTTGGGTTTGTTGTGACTGTGCTTGCAGCTGAGCGTCTGCCTGGGCAGCATTTAACCTAGCTAAATCAAGATATTGCTCAGGAGTAAATCCCTCTGGCAAATTCTCCCCAAACCGCATCTGTATCCCATTACTGAGTCATCCACCAACCGCTCCGTTTGGCTCATCGCCCTCGTCTCCGTTATGCTCACCGCCCTCGTCTCCGTTCTGCTCACCGCCCTCGTGAATCCCAAATAATTCTGACTTTATGATCTGGGCTGTTTTAGGTTTTGTCATGTCCAAGACCGTTAGCTCAAAATACAAAGCTAGTACTATCAACTCTGCCTTGGACAAGAGATCGATGTCATCGGCAACGGGTGACGATTCTAAGAAATTCTTAACATCT
>CM064546.1:11711509-11729009 GCA_032716605.1 Paralithodes platypus | reverse complement strand
GACAGGGTGATGGAACAGACGGGGTCGCGGGCGTTTTCCTCTCAAAGAAAGACTATGTGTTTGTGGTGAAATACAAACGGAACGACACATATTCCAGAATTGTTCACTCACACAACATTTAAGACACACTCACAACTTCGCAACCATGGAAAATCTATTCTCAAACCAGTTTATGCCTGATGTTGTATGTTGATGTTGTAAACTGGTTCACGATATTTTGTCTGTTTATCTTTAATGTTTGCTAATGTGTATGTAATAATATGAAAGTGTTTACCTTTAATGATTTGATATGTTATAAATAAATAACGATATTAATCTTATGTTGGACAACAGTATCTGTTGTAGTTTAAAATTCTAAATTTGTGATATTCGAACTTTGTAAAGTGTTTGTATTATATACTAATGTAAACATGTATGCTGTGGTCAATAAACGATCTATATATCTATCTATCTATCAATCTGTGTGTGTGTGTGTGTGTGTATGTGTGTGTGGTAGCATACAGTTGGCCACACACCACAGCCTTCACCATACAGGCCCCTTGTGTGTGTATATATGTGTGTACAGTTGGCCACACACCACAGCCTTCACCATACAGACCCCTTGTGTGTGTGTGTGTGTGTGTATATATGTGTGTACAGTTGGCCACACACCACAGCCTTCACCATACAGACCCCTTGTGTGTGTGTGTGTATATATATGTGTTTACAGTTGGCCACACACCACAGCCTTCACCATACAGGCCCCTTGTGTGTGTGTGTGTGTATATATGTGTGTTTACAGTTGGCCACACACCACAGCCTTCACCATACAGACCCCTTGTGTGTGTGTGTGTGTATATATGTGTGTATAGTTGGCCACACACCACAGCCTTCACCATACAGACCCCTTGTGTGTGTGTGTGTGTGTGTATATATGTGTGTACAGTTGGCCACACACCACAGCCTTCACCATACAGGCCCTGTGTGCGTGTGTGTGTGTGTGTGTATATATATGTGTGTACAGTTGGCCACACACCACAGCCTTCACCATACAGACCCCTTGTGTGTGTGTGTGTGTGTGTGTATATATATGTGTGTACAGTTGGCCACACACCACAGCCTTCACCATACAGGCCCCTTGTGTGTGTGTGTATATATATGTGTGTACAGTTGGCCACACACCACAGCCTTCACCATACAGACCCCTTGTGTGTGTGTGTGTGTGTGTATATATATGTGTGTACAGTTGGCCACACACCACAGCCTTCACCATACAGGCCCCTTGTGTGTGTGTGTGTGTGTGTGTATATATGTGTGTACAGTTGGCCACACACCACAGCCTTCACCATACAGACCCCTTGTGTGTGTGTGTGTGTGTGTGTGTATATATATGTGTGTACAGTTGGCCACACACCACAGCCTTCACCATACAGACCCCTTGTGTGTGTGTGTGTGTGTGTGTGTGTATATATATGTGTGTACAGTTGGCCACACACCACAGCCTTCACCATACAGACCCCTTGTGTGTGTGTGTGTATATATATGTGTGTACAGTTGGCCACACACCACAGCCTTCACCATACAGACCCCTTGTGTGTGTGTGTGTGTGTGTGTGTATATATGTGTGTACAGTTGGCCACACACCACAGCCTTCACCATACAGGCCCCTTGTGTGTGTGTGTGTGTGTGAATATATGTGTGTACAGTTGGCCACACACCACAGCCTTCACCATACAGACCCCTTGTGTGTGTGTGTGTGTGTGTGTGTATATATATGTGTGTACAGTTGGCCACACACCACAGCCTTCACCATACAGACCCCTTGTGTGTGTGTATGTGTGTATGTGTATGTATGTGTTTACAGTTGGCCACACACTACAGCCTTCACCATACAGACCCCTTGTGTGTGTGTGTATGTGTATGTATGTGTTTACAGTTGGCCACACACTACAGCCTTCACCATACAGACCCCTTGTGTGTGTGTGTGTGTATGTGTGTATGTGTGTGGTAGTATACAGTTGGCCACACACCACAACCTTCGCCATACAGACCCCTTGTGTGTGTCTGTGTGTGTGTGTGTATGTATTTGTGTACAGTTGGCCACACACCACAGCCTTCACCATACAGACCCATTGTGTGTGTGTGTGTGTATGTGTGTATGAGTGTGGTAGTATACAGTTGGCCATACACAACCTTCACCATACAGACCCCTTGTGTGTGTGCGTGTGTGCGTGTGTGTGTGTGTATATATGTGTACAATTGGCCACACACCACAGCCTTCACCGTACAGACCCCGTGCTTTGTATGGTGTATGTGTGTGTGTGTGTGTGTGTGTGTGTGTGTGAAGTAAACATTATATATAACATGAAGCTATAATCCACCATAATTATCTTTACAGGTATGGATCTACGGATTGAACACCTGGCCCGTGATTCGTGAGGTATGTATATCCCTTTATGTACTGGCGGCGTCTGTTTAATATTAGTTTAGCTATATTTAGACGATTTTGTGCAATTTAGGAAGGATATATGGTAGCTAAAAGGATTAATTGAGATTGTCTGTAGCCTTTTAATTGGTAGACGTCCCCCCAAAGCTGAATAAAATCGTCTAATAGTGTCCAGAGTATGATGAACAAGTGTCACCAGTACTGAATGGGATATGTGGCCTCCGTGGCATTACTATAGTCTGTTCCTTATAGGTAGGCTGGAAATCGTGACCGATAACCTCTACAACTAAAAAAGCGACTGTAGTAGTTAGTGCGCGGAATTTATGTTGAGTATCATAGGTTCGAATCCTTGGAGTACCATATGTATTCATTAATTTAATTTTATTTCATTAATTAGGTTAATTTGTAAGTTAATTGGTAGGTTGGTGATAATTTGAATGTCTACCATTTGGGAAGGGTAGGTCAGGGAATAGGTGTGGCAAATTACAGCCCATTTGCTCTAGCCTTTTTTGAGTTACAGAGGTTGTTTTGTCAAGATTTCCAGCCGAATATTATAGTTAGCCTTAAAAAATCCGATGCGCATTTCTTTTCAGTTTTCTGTGTTGTATTAAAGGATTTTATTCAGATTAGGAAGGGTGCATGGAAGTCAGAGGGTTAAGTGACATAGTGTTTACATTTATCATTCCCACAGATCCTTCTTAAATTGTATAACATTTTCCAATGATAGCTAGAATAAACTGTCAAAATGCGCTAAAATTGTCAAAGGGTTAACCCTCTCTGTACCGACGCCGTCCTTTTATTTTTAGCTCTCGCTACTATTAGACGCTTTTGTTCTGTTTCACAAGGGCCTCCAGCAATTAACAAGCTTCGAACTATCTCACTTAACTCTTTTTACTACCACAGATCCTTCTTAAACTTCACAAAATTGTCTAAATATAGCTAGATACAACTACAAAGACGTCGCTGATACAGAAGGGGTTGATAGACAAAGCTTATTTACAATGGGGGTGTGAAAGGTTTTAAAGCTGTAGGAGAGGCAATTTGGTAGGCAATTTGGGTCTAATTGTTTTTGGTAGTTTTTTTATCCCCGTAAACTGCATTTTCTAAGATTATGTGACCGAGTGTCTCTTTGTATGGCCGTTTCACCTTGTAAAGTATATCTCAAACGCTTATAAACAGATTTGGACGAAACTTGATCAGCACTTTTATGTAGTAAGTATGTATAGATAATCAACTTGTATATATATTTGATTGCCATACGATATCCTCTCCTTTCATAATATCCACCATCCCGGTCATGAATGACCCTGCGAATTATTTTACCATATTTTCGCGATATTAATTATCTTGCCCATAGTCTGTTATTATATACAGCACATACTGTATATATATATATATATATATATATATATATATATATATATATATATATATATATATCTATATATATATATATATATATATATATATATATATATATATATATATATATATAATATATATATATATATATATATATATATATATTTATATATATATATATATATATATGTTAGTAAAGCCAGGTAAAACATTTTCTTTAATGCATACGAGGTTGAAAGAAATGGCAATTTCTGCGTTGGAAATTTTATTATTCAAAGTTTCCAGGCCTCTGATGAGTTTTCGCTGGGTGGCAGAAAGTAGATGAATGAGATGAGCAAAATTCATGGTGGTACAGGGTTACATAAATGTACATGATGATACAGGATATACGACGCGTTTCACTGGACAACCAGCATTATCAAGTAAGGGTAGAATGATATAAAAGTTAAACAGGAAGGGTATATATAGAGGGTGGAGGATCAGAGGAGGTGAAAATCAGGGGGCAAAAGTCTCGAAGCATTATATATCCAAGCCTTACATCCTAGCATCAACAACCATATGTTTCTGCCCGGAATCAAGCCAAATCTGTTCTTCGACTTGCCAAACACTCTTTCATCAATAATAAATGCACTGAACTATCCAACTCTAGCTCTTCCCAAGCTTTCTGGCATCTAGCCAAAAACCTCTCCAACAATTTCTCTTCCTCGTCTTTCCCTCCCATTTCCCACTCTGATGGCACAACCATCACTTCTTCCTCTGACAAAGCTAAACTCTTCGCCCAAACTTTTGCTAGAAACTCCACCTTGGATGATACCGGTGCTATTCCTCCCTCTCCGCCCTCCTCTCTCTTACTTATGCCTAATATCCTAATCTCTTCTAAAGATGTACTTTCTACCCTCTCTGGGCTTAACACTAATAAGGCGTACGGTCCGGACGGTGTTCCTTCTGTTGTTCTCAAAAACTGTGCTTCCGTGCTGACTCCCTGCCTAGGCAAACTCTTTCGTCTCTGTCTATCCTCTAACGTCTTCCCTTCATGCTGGAAGTTTGCTCACATTCAACCTGTCCCAAAGAAGGGTGACCGCTCTCAACCCTCCACTATCGTCCAATTGCTCTTATCTCTTGTCTTTCTAAAGTTTTTGAAACTATTCTTGCTTCCAAATTTCTTAAGCATTTCTCTTCTCATAATCTGCTCTCAGATCGCCAGTATGGCTTCCTTAAGGGTCGCTCTACTGGTGATCTTCTTTCATATCTTACTAACTCTTGGTCATCCTCCTTCGGGACTTCGGTGAGACTTTTTCTATTGCACTAGACATATCGAAAGCCTTCGATAGAGTCTGGCATAAATCTTTAATTTCTAAACTACCCTCCTTCGGTTTCTATCCCTCCATCTGTGCCTTTGTCTCTAATTTCCTTTCTGGCCGTTCCATAGCTGCGGTTGTGGACGGCCATTGTTCACTTCCTCACCTAAACTCCGGTGTTCCTCAGGGCTCTGTCCTATCTCCTATTCTCTTTCTAATTTTTATAAATGATCTCCTTAACTGTACCTTAATTCCCATCCATTCATACGCAGACGACTCAACTTTACACTACTCCATTAGTTTTTCAGAACGCCCCAGCCAGCAATCCCTCAACAACAAACGTAATGAAGCCATAGAACTCTATAATTCTGATCTAAATACTATCTCCAATTGGGGCAGAAAACCTTGTTACCTTTAATGCTTCCAAAACCCAATTTCTCCATCTACAGTATCTACCCGTGAGGATCTCCCAGCGGACTATCCCTTATTCAACAATACAAAAATCAACCCTTCATTTTCTCTCAATATTCTTGGTGTCTCTTTTTTCTTCTGCTCTCATTTGGAAGGACCATATTACCAGTCTTGCTAAGGCATCCTCCCAGAAGCTGGGTGTGCTCAACCGTCTTAGGGGGTTCTTTTCCCCTGCACAGCTTCTTGCTCTGAACAGGGGCATAGTGCGTCCTTGTATTGAGTATTGTTCACATGTGTGGGGAGGTTCCTCTCACCGCTCTCCTAGACAAGGTTGAAAGGAAGGCCTTTCGTATCATTAACTCCGTCCACTCACCAACCTCTGCAATCTCTCTCTCTCCGCCGCAATGTTGCATCTCTCCTATTCTATCGCTACTATAATAATCAGTGTTCCTCAGAGCTATCCCAGTGCATACCACCTCCTTACGTAGGGCACGTGGTACCCGTCTTGCAACTCAATCCACCCCTACTCTGTGCAACTCTCCAACCCAAGAGTGAAACGTTACTCTCAAACTTTCTTCTACTCAACATCTGAGCTCTGGAACTCTCTCCCAGAATCAGTCTTTCCCTCTTCCTATGACTTAAATTGCTTCAAACTCCGTGTGTCCAGGCATTTTGGCTCGAACGTCCCTTGATTTTGGCCCTGTCACTCTTTCAACTATGGGGGAGGCACTCGCTATAGGCAGTTATGCCTTTTGCCTCCCTCAATCACATAGAAAAAAAAAAAAAAAAAAAAAAAAAAAAAAAAAACTCTAGACCTTCAGATCCTTCCTTCTGCCAAAATGCGCTACCCTACAGGACCTAACGCCCCTCCTCGCCCCCCGGTGCCCTTGACGCAGCCCCCCGCGCTACCTCCTTCAGCTTCGTCTTCTGACGGCGCCACACGGACCACACAACTTAGGCCACGCCCCTCGACAGGCAGCCAATCAGCTTTGACCCCGCCACCCGACCAACACCATCCCGCATCCAGTGCGCCTGCGTGAAGCGGTTCCCCCTTTTGCACTCCTAGAATACCCCTCCACCAATAGGAGACTTTTGCCCCCTGATTTTCGCCTCCTCTGATCCTCCACCCTCTATATATACCCTTCCTGTTTACCTTTTATATCATTCTACCCTTACTTGATAATGCTGGTTGTCCAGTGAAATGCGTCGTATATCCTGTATCATCATGTACATTTATATAACCCTGTACCACCATGAATTTTGCTCATCTCATTCATCTACTTCCTGCCACCCAGCGAATACTCATCAGAGACCTGGAAACTTTGAATAATAAAATTTCCAACGCAGAAATTGCCATTTCTTTCAACCTCGTATGTATTAAAGAAAATTTATTACCTGGCTTTACTAACATAAAACTTCACGAGAATGCCAGACATCGCACCAGCACCCTCCAGTTTCGTGAAGAACTGGTGAAGGACCAAATAATTGAAAAACGAGAGCTCGCCAACAACCTTCGTAAAGAACGAGATGCTCTCCTACGGATTTGGGAAGAGGAAACCCCTCCAGACCACCTCAAAGCCGAAATCAACACAGCCCTCGAACAACTCCTTGAACAACACAGAAGACAAGCCGAAAACACAACCATAAAAAAGCTTGCCCGTCTCTATGGCGGAAACATAAAACTTCCCAAACCAACAAAAGGATACATTAACCTGACTAACACCATTCTGACCCTGGACCAAGAAGACCTCCTCAACAAAGGCCTCAACTGCCACTACAGCTCCAAACCTGGCCCCCACCGGAAACGCCTAGAAACGGAAATCCTCGTGGACGACATCCTACGACTCAAGAAGGATGGCAAGGTCACCACTACTCCCGCCCTACAACCTACTCTCCTCGCTGAAGCCGCCAAAACCAGAGGAACTCACCATAGCAAAATCCTCAACAAACAACACTTCCAAGCTGCCAAACAATTAAGAGACAACCCCAACATCATCATCCGTCAAGCGGATAAAGCTTCCTGCCTCGTGATTCATGACAAGGAGGAATATCTTAGAAAATGGACGTCATCTTAAATGACAACACCAAATTTAAAAAGATCACCCGCAACCCAACCGACGAAATCAAACGTACTGCCAACACCACCATCACCGCCATCAACGCCAAACAAGGAGGGGTCCACCTTAAAAAACTCGTCGGAGAATACACCCCTGGTTATGCGTACGGAACCATCAAAACACACAAACCTGGGAACCCCATCCGCCCCATCATCTCCCAGATCCCCACTGCCACCTACCAGATCGCCAAGGCCCTGAACAACCTCCTCACCCCCTACGTGCCCAGCCAATACAACCTTAACTCAGCCCACGATTTCTTGGAAATTTTACGAGACGCCCTCCGGAACAACAACCACACAATCACCTCCCTCGACGTAGAAAGCCTGTTCACCAACGTGCCAGTGGATAGGACCATTGACATGATTCTACGTCGAATTTACCATTGCCCTGATACACCAACACTGGACATCCCGGAGAAGGCCCTGAAAACACTACTGGAGCTGTGTACCAAGGAGGCCCCCTTCCTTTGCCCCCGGGGCAACATGTACAAGCCGATAGACGGTGTGGCGATGGGCAGCCCCCTAGGAGTTCTTTTTGCGAACTTTTTTATGGGTACCATCGAGGAAGAGCTCCTAGCTGCCCAACGACCCGCCGTCTACTGTAGATACGTGGATGACATCTTCGTGCAAATCAAGGACCTCCACGAACTACAGGAACTCCAGCGTCGCTTCATGACCTCCTCCAGACTTAACTTCACCTTTGATAAATCAAACAATGGACAACTCCCCTTCCTCGACATCCTCGTAGCTCTGAACGACCATGGGTTCAAAACCACCGTCTACACTAAACCAACTAACACAGGACAATGCCTCAACGGTGATTGTGAATGCCCCCGCCGTTATCTTCTATCCTCCATCTCCGCCTATGTAAGGAGAGCCCTCACGCACTGCTCTACCTGGGCCGACACCCACCAGGAACTAGAAAGACTATCCCAAGTTTTAGTGAATAATGGATACTCCAACTCCGACATCTCCAGCACCATCAACCACCATCTTGAAAAATGGTACACCCAAAGCCCTCCCAACATTGACCCCCCCAATGAAATTAAGATCTTCTACCGCAATTACATGTCCTCTGAACACAAAAATGACGAGGCCGTCTTAAAAGAAATAATCTCCAAGCATGTCCACCCAACCAACCCGGAAAACAAAATCAAATTAATAATTTATTACAAATCCCCCAAGACCTCCAACCTCGTTCTCCGCAACAAACCAGCTTCCACCAAGATAAAGAGCCCGATGACCGACGATCACGTCATTTACCAACATACCTGTAATTATGAGGACTGTGGACCTCATTCCTATATTGGCATGACGCAGACTCATCTTTCACGTCGGTTAACTCTTCACCTTCAGGCTGGAGCCATCAAAGACCACTATCTCAACCCCAACCACCCCCACCTCACACGCAACGAGTTAGAGAAACACACCACCATACTCGATAAAGAAAGTGACCCAAGGAGATTACCTATACTCGAAGCGTTATATATCCAAGCCTTACATCCTAACATCAACAACCAAACCTTCAGACCTTCAGATCCATCCTTCTGCCAAAAGGCACTACCCTACTGGACCTAACGCCCCTCCTCGCCCCCCGGTGCCCTTGACGCAGCCCCCCGCCCTACCTCCTTCAGCTTCGTCTTCTGCCGGCGCCACACGGACCACACAACTTAGGCCACGCCCCTCAACACGCAGCCAATCAGCTTTGACCCCGCCACCCGACCAACACCATCCCGCATCCAGTGCGCCTGCGTGAAGTGGTTCCACCTTTTCCACTCCTAGAATACCCCTCCACCAGTAGGAGCCTTTTGCCCCCTGATTTTCGCCTCCTCTGATCCTCCACCCTCTATATATACCCTTCCTGTTTACCTTTTATATCATTCTACCCTTACTTGATAATGCTGGTTGTCCAGTGAAACGCGTTGTATATCCTGTATCATCATATACATTTATGCAACCCTGTACCACCATGAATTTTGCTCATCGCATTCATCTACTTCCTGCCACCCAGCGAAAACTCATCAGAGACCTGGAAACTTTGAATAATGAAATTTCCAACGCAGAAATTGCCATTTCTTTCAACCTCGTATGTATTAAAGAAAATATATATTGTGACGCTTCTGCATAGTAGCCACGTGCAGGCGCGCGCGCGCGTCGGCTGCCCAGCCGTTTAGAAACCGGCTGGCGGCAGCCGGCCGGCAGGCTTTTCCTTAGTATATATCCTACGACAACGTAACTAATGTCTGGGATATTCTTATGTTGTTTTCACAGCTTGTAGCTGCCCTTATTCTTAACCAACGCATCTTAGTATATTTTATTCTCGATTGTTGATTGTTTCATTATAATATATAAGATGTAAGTCTAGTGAGAGTGGGAGGAGACGAGCGGGAGAGAGAGACCGGCTGGGGGACGTTGCTTCGCGCGGAGAGTCTAGCTTGGGACGAGCTTGAAGCGTTGCCATATGCATCCGATTGCAACGTTAGGCTTAGTTTCGACTCACGCACGGGGTAGACGATTTTGACCCGGCAACTGTTTTGAGTGTTGCCAAGCCTGGGATGTATTTTGTATGCCTAGGGTGGGGTCCAGACAGATTCAAGACTCAGAGCTCACCTCACTGTCGTACCCTTCGGACCCCCTTGATATCTATCCCTCTCAACCCCACTTAGAAACTTTCTCTCTTACTTTGTATACCTTCTTTCCACTACTTCACCAATCTATTTAATTATTCCATCCCCTTGATAGACCTTATATCTATTATTGTATTAACGACGAGCTCTCAGATAATTAGATAGGATTTTGGGCCTTATGCAGAGACGTAATTGTTAATGAGACCTAGGAAGCTTTTTTTGTTGTCTCATATTTGGTGGTTTCATGCTTGCTAGTGTGTTCTTGTGTCAGGTTAGCAGGGGCTAGACCGGAGGGGAGGCTTTTTGCGATCCTTTAAGTAAAGTCTGCTGGTGCGAGTCCTGTGGACCCGCACGACTTTACTAGGATACCCGTGGGAGTCTGGGGGCATTTCCTTGTCTGTGTCCCTGTGTGTCTAGTGTTGTGTTGTGTGAGGGCCCTTGCATAGTCCACTCAGCACTGCGCTAGCACGTCTTGCTTTTGCTTTAGGGTCACCAGGAGAGAGTCAGATACTTGCGATCTGAGTCTCTCAAGAGAGCACCCTTTCAATTAGAGTAATTTGGCGCACAGACTTGGGAACGTCCCTAGGCTAGAGCAGGTGGCTCAGCCCGGGTATCCGAAGCCTATATCCTTCCGGCTAGACCTCTGCCACCTGGCAGATTAACAGCTAGGGGTTTATGATCTCTGTATGCTTGTTATTGTGCCACAGTTTACCGTTTTTGTGAGCATTGTGAGTCAGGGTGTGGCTTAGAGACTCTGTCCGAGCAGGCTTGCCTGACTAAGAGTGAGAAGCACACCTGTATGTGGTTATGTTGCGAGTTGCTGTCTTTATTTAATTATACCTATGCCATTATACACTGTAGGTCCTATCAATAGTATTTATTCCTGCTTATGAGTTGAGAGTTCTCTAAATCCGTAACGTACTTTCTTTGCTAAGCATCAGATCCTACAGTAGCCGCATGCAGTTTAGAACCCCGCATCTTGTCTACCGGTACGATGTTTTGAGGACTGTTTGCTTTCACCTTCTTTCACGCAGGGGTGATTAGTTGTATTAATTAACGTAACGTTAAATGTACTTTCTTCTAGTTTGTTATTAAATTGTTTCTGCAATTTAATTCCGTTATCTATCTTTTCCTTGAAGCTTTAAGTCAACTTAATTGTGTGATCTTTTATATAGCCTGCTTGACTATCAGCAGTCTATAGTGCGTGCACCCTGTAACCGAGTCATAGGATACCTTGTTGTCCAGGCAGGACTCTTGACGGTTTAGGGTGGTTTGTTGCCTGGGTTTATAGATAAGGGTTGGATCTAGCGTTTTCCGTTGTTGCTTGTTGCCGCATACCTAGTCCAATAGAAAGAGCCCAGTGTTTATATATCCCAGGACGTAATAATATATATATATATATATATATATATATATATATATATATATATATATATATATATATTGTGACAGACGGAGCAACCAGTCTGAAGATATGAACTACCAAACTACCCAATTGGCGGAATTAAGCCTTCTACACTCACCCCACCATGACCCCCAAGACCCCCTCTGGGCATGGATGGTTCGGCCCGTGTGGAGGGGTCAAACAAATGGGGGTGAGAGCTGTATGATAGGACGCAGCACCTCGAAGACTGGAACTTTCCATTACGTCATGATGATTGGGCCTGCTGATTCGCTAGAGACCAAATAGAATGTGTATTCAGGAGTATACTGATGTTTGGAAGTTAGTTGTATTCCTGACTCGGCTGAGATCGTGAGGGTGAGGAGAGGCGACGGAGGAGATAGTTCAGACATGGCAGTGACAGGTAAGATTTATATTTTTATATTACTAAAGTGGTAATGGTGTTCAGTTTACCTAAATTTATTTAACTTGACTTAACTTTGAATTGTAACTCTAAGATACCGTGCTTAACATGCGTGGTGTGGTCTTGCAATAGGAGCGTTCAATCTGTATACATGTTTACCAGATGACACCAGATTCGCCAATTATCGTAATACAAAATGTGAACAAGACTAAGAAGGGTGTCAGTTTCTAAATTATTTGTCGATTTTTCCTGAAGTTAAATAAGTCTTATGACAAGCGTTTTTTTATATATTCTTAATATATATTATAATAATCTCTTATATATTTTAGCTCACTACTTTATTGTATATTTAAAATAAGAGAGCAGGACAAAATATTGTGTTGTGAAATAAATCCATTACAAAATGGTAAATATTGGTTGCAAAAAATAAATAGTATATGATTTACCTTCTTTTGTATGCTAATGATATATATTTTAGCTCTCAGGGTTCGTATATCACTTTAGATTATCACATTATCATTAAAATTGCTTACAATTTTAGAGTTTTAATAATATACTGTACTCAGTGTACTGTATATGGAATAATGCAGATATATCAACTTTATCAACACAAATCAATCAACAACCAATCAGCATCTTCTCTATATAATACTATACTCTACAATGAATAATATAAATGTACTTTATAAAATATATATCCATTAGATGTATCTGTTAAACACCATAATGTAGGAAAAATGAATCTAAAATTATACTTGATGTTTTGAAATCACAACAAAAGAGATATAGTAAGTATTAGCAATGTTCACGTTTTAATATTTTATTCGTGATAAATTAAAGAATCTGGTGACATCTGGCAACCGTGTCCACAGATTGAACGCTACTATTAAATTATGACGGGTTATAACTACCAGATGTGTTGAGGTGAGCTTTCGTGCCGCCTTGTGTTAGTTTGTATATTGTTATGTGAATCTAGGAAGGTTAATAATGCGGTGTGACAATGGAAAGGTTTATTGGTGACTTTATTAAAGAATAGTGAAACTAATTGTGTATTCATCAATTAGTCAAGCACAGTATATTTTGATATTTAAATAACTTGCCATGCGTCCTTGTTGTAATTTCCATTAACAATAGTGATACTTTATTAAGCCTTGAAACAATTTAATATTTGGCAAACTAGCGAGCAGTGAACGATCGGACAATCATATACCGGTACATCCTGGATCTTATTTATGTTCTATTGTATTTTCCTTTGTTTTGTACATACGTTATCTTTGTGTTTATTGGTTTTATAAATACATTTATTTTTGTTGAATTGGTGACTTTAATAATCTTCCCTTCTTCAATGGTACTTGTTAAGTATACTGTATAATAAGACTGATAATGAAGGATAATAAATAATAAGATAATTACCATAACTACAGTATATATAATAACAAATAAATTATCCAAGTAAATAAGAAATATCTATATAATTAAGAAATAATACTTTATAATAAACAATCTCCATCTTATTTTAATCTTAGCCCGTTGGCGGCGGAAACAGTTCTGAATAAATCATCATAATAATTAATAATAATAATATCTATAATAATTAATCATAACTAATTATAAATAATCCTACTAATCATATGTGAGTCAGGTACAAGGGGAGATAGAAGGGTAGGAAGACCCCCATTGAGATGGAGAGACTGTGTAAGAAAAGCTTTGGATGATAGAGGAATGACTATAGATCAGGCAGGGGAAGTGGTGGTGGACAGGAGTGAATGGAGAATGCTTGTGAATAGTTGAGTGAACACGTGGTAATTTGGATTAAGGGGTCGGGCTTAAGTTGAACTAGATAATAGTCCATCAGGCGCCTGGCCCGGGGAGACGATTAATATGAAGGGTGCGCCTGGAAGTGTGGTGGGAGGGCTTGTGGCTTTGGCTCCGCTGCATGTCTGCCTGCCGAGATCGGAACCTCTCTGGGTGGTCGGGGGCCGGGGGAGTGCTGGAGCGACCTTGGTGACCCTGGTCTCTGGGTCTTCTCCTGAGTGACCTGGATGTGTGTGAGTGTGTGCTTTTTTTCTGTGTTTATTCGTTGTTTTATGTTGTTTTTGTGTTTTTTGTTGTTTTGTGTTCTTGCTCTGTCTTGAGTCGGCTACCCCCAAAATGGGGATTGGGCCTGAGCATATAGATAGATAGATAGACTAATCATAATAAATCTTAATAATCATTATTAAATTATATATGATCTTAAAGTGATTCTGGAACTTATAATTTATCTAGCTAAGCTTCCTTTATGACTAGTACATAATTCTTGAGCTGTCTGATTTATTTGAAGCGAAAGTAAAGCAAGCAACAACAGACAGCCAAAATTCTACCAGAGACTTTAGAATCATAAAAGCTCACTGCTACCACTCTGGTCAAGCGAGCCAACTGCTTCGTGGCCGCCAGGGTCGTAACAATATATATATATATATATATATATATATATATTATATACATTGGTAGATAGATATGTAGATAGATATTCTAGTGAGTTTGTACTTGGTTCTGTTGAGCAATATAAATATACATTGGGCTGCTACATGATGATATTGTGTCCGAAGAACATTTTGCATTTGTAAAAATAAACACATATAATGCTACATAGTATGTGTCTTTCCCTCTTCTTATGACTTAAATTGCATCAAACTCCATGTGTCCAGGCATTTTGGCTCGAACGTCCCTTGAATTTGGCCCTGTTACTCTTTTAACTCTGGGGGAGGCACTCGCTACAGACGGTTCTGCCTTTTGTCTCCCTCCCTCAAATAGAAAAAAACGCATCGTCAACAAATCGGTTAATACTATAATTATTGAAATGTCGGGTTTGTATTTCAACTCGACTTGGTATAATCTCGATAACAATCTTGTAATAAGATATTTTGAGATAGAATACGCTCGACAGGGTCACGTCTAGCTGTATATATCTTGCATCAACTCTCTATCCCAAGGCAGCATTCACACAATAAGAACACAATATTACTTCACACTTTAGTTTATTCAAATGGCATAGAATCATGACATAAATTATATTGTTCTGTCATGTGGGGCAGACAATAAAAGATAAACAAGTGACGTATCAAATATAGAATGGTCTATATGATAACTTAATTATATTTGGTCACGTTACATACACACACAGTATCAGTAATATAAATATGCCGGAATAAAGCTGTTACCCATGTACATAGGAAATCAGTAAGATGATAACACGTATGCGAGCGTAGCGTCTAACGTGAAGATTTCTGGTACAGAATGAATTGGCTTGAGACAGTGTTCACGGGTGCGGGGCGGTGAGCGCTTAACAAGAGGATTAACGGGGGGGGGGGGGGGGGGGGGCGGTCACACAAGTAAGACAAATAAAAGTAGGGTTTTGGAATGAATGAAAGTTAATATAAAATGAGGAAAATACACTCCATTAAAATGCGACTGGAAATCACAGTAAATTAGAATTCGAATGAACTCAGAGTAAATAGGGGCGTACACAACGAAGTTGTACTGGGTTAAAATACTACGATAATAGTATTAAAGGAGATTTGAATACATTAACAAATCCCTATCTGGCAATACGTGGATCAAAGATATGACGTAATGCAAATTACAAAAACATACGATGTAATTAAATATTTACTGTTAGAATAGTAAAGTAAATGTAGAAACGGTCCCTACAATAATATGGAGACACGAATATAAAATAACTTGAATAAGAGTTACTATAAATGTGTGAAAAGAATAATTAATAACCTGCACAAGTAGATTAGATTAATTCACAAGCACTGGTATAAACTAGATAGCTCGAATGATAGAATTAAGGTTAACTCAACGGGGGGGTTCTTGACTTTTCGGTAAGGAAAGATAGATAGATTAAAACTTGGGCATAGGTCCTAGGTAAATGGTAGTCAATTAGGGAATATCTTCACGGTATACGCTTTCGCCTCAACTTGGATACACAATAGAATAAAAAACATAATATAGGTGACATCTGGGAGTATTCCGTCTTGAGCCTGGGTCGAGATAAGTTTATATAACGGATGCACAATTGATAATTATAAATAACACCGCAGGAAATATACTTCAAAGGGTACACGGAGCAATATCTGGCACTATGAATTCACTTGCACAGATCAAGATTTATGGGAGGACGAATGACTATGTAACGTGTACACAGATCGATAATTGAACAATTAAATGGCACAGATCCCTGGCACAGATTAACTTATTAACACTTCCGGAATACTCGCATATATTACCTTACCTTCAACAATAGCCACAGATTGAGATACGCGGAAACACTTAGGGTAGCGTGGGGGAGGGGAAGAGCCAAGTACAAGGGTCGGGGCGTAGTAGAGGTCCGGGCACGGCGGCAGGACGTAAGCGGGCCACCTCGTCAGGAGTCCTAGGGGCAAGGCCAGACCTCAGGGGACCACTTCGGCAGGAGTCCAAGGGGCAGGGGCTGGACGTCAGGGGACCACTTCGGCAGGAGCCTAAGGGCAGGGTGGAAGTGGACAGCAGGCTCCTTGTTTCAGTCAGTCTATATTTGGTTTATCTCTCTTGGGCAGGTTGCATGATTTCGCATGAATAGGGGCATAGTAAATACATAAAAAATATGCTATGTTGAGGTTAATAATTACATGAAAAATATATTATGGTGCTTAATGACATCGCACTGAGGTTCTCGTCTTTCCGACCTCTGTTTCTTATACCATCATGCCTGATGATGTAATTCGTGATTTTCTGTTCACTAATTGTTTTGGCTATTTGGATTGTTTATGTAATGATTTTCTTCCGTGGCACTTCCTATCACCAATGCACTTCCTTCTCGTCTGGCAGCTTCTTGAGGATGGAGGACCCCAACGATTTAAATACTCCCAGGGCTCTTTATGCTTAGATTGCATAAACACTATTTCATCATAGTATTCGGGGGAAAGTTCTGCCTTGGCTGTTTGAGCCCCGCACTATGAATGGTGGGGCCGTGTGAGGTAATGATTGGTGGGGCTTGACCTGCCTTTTGAGGGTAACTCACCTGTTCGCCCGGGAATTAGAGATTGGGTCCAGGGGTCAGATTTCCCGTTCTTGTGTTTCCCTTTCCCTGGAGAATAAAAAAAGAATCTTTTTCTAAATCCTTTCTTTCTGCTATCCCAGGACTCTCTAACGGTGGCGACTGTGTATAATTGTCCTATAGGCTCCGTTATTTCAACTATATTGCTCAACAGTACCAAATGCAAACTCACTAAATATATACGTTAATAATAATAATATATATATATATATATATATATATATATATACGGTATATATATATATAAACCCGTATACATATATACATATATATATCTCTCTCTCTCTATATATATATATTATATATATATATATATATATATATATATATACATGAATAAATAAGTAAGTAGAGTATAGTTTGCTATAGTTAT
>CM064546.1:11694009-11706509 GCA_032716605.1 Paralithodes platypus | reverse complement strand
TTGTAAAAATCCCTCTATGGTATCCTGGAATATGGATCGTACGACTTGTGTATGAATTACTAATATAGTTGGAGTGTAATATTTATTACATCACAGTCATGATAATGTGTATTTCATGTTCATAACGCACCAATTTACCAAAGCATTTGGTTTCGAATCGCAACATAATGTTTGAAAGATATATTTATATCTATTTAAACCTCAATTGAATGTTAGGATTTTTTCCTTACAACTTTTTTGAATTTATAATAAAACAAATTAACCTTTTGAATTATATATATTTATTTCACATCATAAGAGAAACAAAATCATAATAATTGTGAGAACAATTGTCATACTGACTAACATAAGAACAAAAAACTGTCCATGAGCAAAGAATTAGCAGAATCAGTAAATTTGCAGATGACACTAAAATAGGAAGAGAGATTAATTCTGCTCATGATATTCAGGCTCTCCAAAAATATGTAAATACAGTACACAAATGAGCAGTAAATTGGCAGATGAAGTTTAACTTACATAAATGCAGTGTAGTCAAATTTGGGAAATCGATAGAAAATACAGCATATAAATTAGATAACATCGATATAAGAAACTCAGATAATTAAACAAAATGGGAGTTATCGTCAACTGTGAATTTGAAATTAAGAAATCAATGCATCAGTGTCCGAAATAAGGCAAATAAAGCTCTCAGATTTATATTTAGAAGTGTGAGTAATAGAACAGCAGCTGTAATCTTATTATTATTTTTTTTTATCCAGCGTTAGTAAGGCCTCATATGGATTATGCTGTTCAATTTTGGTGTACCCATTCTGAATGGACAAAGATTCGTTGGAGAGAGTACAATTAATCAGGAATAAAATGTTGGCCATGAGTTCCCATCTGATATTCTACTTCACTCTGTTGATCAAGATTGGCATCATTAGATTGATCATGATCCTCATTTTGAGCATCTTGATCAATATATTGATGCACACTTTCCTGATCAAGATTTGCATACATATCATCTGATCCATTATGAAAATCTTGGCCAAAAGATTCAGTGTTGCTAGCTAGTCCAGGATCATCAATGTCTTCTTGATGTATTGTCTGATTGTCTTCATTTTCTAACAATTCTATAACAAGAGCATTACGTCCAGCTTCCCACAATCTAACTAAGTCAGTAGAATTGCCATTCTACTCTTATAATCTTTCATGCCACATTCCGCAATCATAGATGACATTTTTTGAGACATCACAGATGCTCTTTTAAACTTCTCCTTTTGTGAGAGAATCCGTGCTTTTTCTTCCTTTCGGCAGTCTCTTACTTCAATTCTTCCTAAACCTGGGAATTCCTGAAAGACCCTGTGAACATTTCTGTAATTGGTCTTGAACCATCGTTTGTCAATGGTCTCGGGACAGTACAAGTCTAAACTGAGTTGCTCTCTTAATTTTAATAAATGCTTGCAGGGCAAGTGCTGAGATAATGTCCAATTCCAATATCCTTACACAGTTATAGTTTAGCAACTACTATTAATTATTACTACCCTCCTCTCCCCAAAAGTGAATATATATATATATATAAATATATATATATATATATATATATATATATATATATATATATATCTACAATTTGTAGGCCTACATATTCTTAAAAGCACGTTAGCATCCACTATTAAATATTCAGTTAAATATAGAAATTGCATCAACTAAGGAAACGAGGTAGTGGAGAATGGGAGTATAAGAACATAATAAAATGGGAGTCTGCAGAAAGCCGATTGGCCCACACAAGACAGTTCCCTCTCACACCCAACCCTAATTACGACGCCAAATTATTAGCTCAGCTCACTAATACCATGAGGGACCGACCTCACCAAAACGGTCAGAGGACAGACAATGCAGGGTCTGTTGAGCGCCGATTGGCCCACACCCCGGCAGATCCCCCTCACACCCAACCCATCTCGTCCATATGCCAATCTATTTTGTTCTTAAAGCTCTGTATCGTTCTTGATCCCAGTATAGCACTCGGTAGCTTATTCCACCTATCTACAACCAAATTTACCAAACCAATATTTGCCTATGTCTTTTCTGAAACGAAAAATATCTAATTTGAAACCATTTGTTCGAGTTCTTACGCTATCACTGAACTTTAGTACGTAAGGAAGATTTCTATCATGTGGAAGGTCCTAGGACTTACATATAAGAACATAAGAACATGGGAGTCTTCAGAAGGCCGATCGGCTCAAATAAGGCAGATCCCTCTCACACCCAACACTAATTATAGGGCCTAATAATAGGCCCAACTCACTAACACCATGAGGACTGACCTCACCAAAACGATCAGAGGTCAACATGGGAAAACGGGGGTCTGCAGATCGCCGACTGGACAACAACCGGCAGATCCCACTCACACCCAACCACCATTATAAATACTAAATAGGGCATTAGGATAACACCATAGAGGATTTGTTTAGACTAAATATATGGATTCATATGGTAATAGTTTGTACTAGGACCTACATCAAGTGCTTGATGATGGTCCACGATAGTTTGAAATATTATTAGTAAATAAGGTAAATATGGGCATTGCTCTAATCAAGATGGGTTGGGTGTGAGAGGGATCTGCCTTGTGTGGGCCAATTGGCTTTCTGCTGACTCCCATTATCTTAGGTTGTTCTTATGTTATGCTCTCTCTCTCTCTCTCTCTCTCTCTCTCTCTCTCTCTCTCTCTCTCTCTCTCTCTCTCTCTCCTCCTTTGTACTCCTTTGTACTCCTTTGTACTCCTTTGTACTCCTCTTCTAAGCAACATGTGCCATAGTACATATATAAATTCAATAATGTCCAACTTCAATATCAATACAGTTATAGTTTAGTAACTACTTTTAATTACTGTAACTACCTCCTCCTCTACCCATATATATATATATATATATATATATATATATAATTTGTACATATTTTTAATAGCACGTTAGCATCCACTATTAAATATTCAGTTAAATATAGAAAATTGTATCAACTATGGAAAAAGAGGTAGTGGGGAATGGGAGGAGTATAAATTGTAATTAAAGGAAAAAGGCAGTCAATGGTACCAATTAAATGTGATTAGAGGATCCACCTGGTCCTCTAATCACAGATTATACTCCTCCCACTCACCAATAATCTATTTTTGTTCTAATGCTTCACCCATTGTATATTCTAATACATACACACACACAGATATATATATTATATATATATATATATATATATATATATATATATATATATATATATATATATATATAATGTGTGTGTTTGTGTGTGTTATAAATATTATAATTAATATTAGTTGTGACTGACTGACTTATTAGTTAATATTGCTATCATATTGCTAGAAAGACGATTATGTAGAGGAAATAATGATAGAGGTGTTTTAAGTGGATGAAAGGTGATAGAGGTGTTTTAAGTGGATGAAAGGTATCAATAAGAGATATGTGTATATATATATGGTATTATAGTTTAGTAAACCTGCCTTTTGTCTCCTTCATACGCAGAAAAGAAGAAAAAATATGAAAATGGGAGCCCGCATAAAGCCGATTGGCCCACACAAGGCAGATCCCTCTTACGCCCAACCCATCTTGTCCATATGTCTATCTAATTGTATTTTGAAGCTCTCTATCGTTCTTGATCGCACTATGGCGCTAGGTAGCCTGTTCCACAGGTATATACAACTCTTAACCAAACCAGTATTTGCCTATATTTTTTGAAACGAAATGTATCTCATTTTGAAACCATTTGTTTGAGTTTTCTCGCTATCGCTGAGCTTCAGTACATCTTTCAAATCCCCTGTATTTAGCCTATCTCACTTACCCACTTGAACACCTCTATCATATCTATCATATCGTATCATATCATATCTAACTCTGCGTCTTTCTAACGAATGTAAGCCTAGCTTCTTCAACCTGTCCTGTCTTCATATGGAAGATTTCTAATATTACAGATTATTATTGTCATTCTCAGTTGTACTCTCTCCAAGGAATCTATGTTCATTCTCTAATAGGGACTCCAATTTTGAACAGCATAATCCATGTGTAGCCTCACTAGCGCTAGATAAAAGTTCAAGATTACTACTTATTACGTCTGCTGTTCTGTTACTCACACTTCTAGATATACATCCCAGAACTCTATTTGCCTTATTTCGAAACACTGATGCATTGATTTCGTGGTTTCAAATCACAGTTGACGATGATTCTCAAGTCTTTTTCATTATTTGAGTTAGTTATATCCACGTTATCGAAATTGTATACTGCATTTGCTATCGATTTACTCAATTTTACTACAGTGCATTTACTTACATTGAACTTCATCTGCCAGTTTACTACCCATTTGTGTAATATGTCTAAATCTATTTGGAGTGTTTCCATTTTAGTGTCATCTGTAAATTTACTGATTTTGCTAGTTATTCCTACATCAAGGTTGTGTGTCTCTCTCTCTCTCTCTCTCTCTCTCTCTCTCTCTCTCTCTCTCTCTGAGAGAGAAGAGGTACAATTTACAAGTAGGTGTTAATTTCCTGGATTACCTGGATTAGCTTGAGATCTTAAGGTAAAGGGTCCAGGTACGCTGGTATCCAGAGATTGGTCAGCGGTTTTTTTTTTCGCAACCTTCTTCGCCCGCACTCACATGGTAGCAATATAAATGTTTTATAATGCTATAGATTTACCAATTACCATCCCTATCCTAAATTAACCAAACATCACATTTGGATGCCAATAATCACCAGACAATATATGCATCATCAATTGAGAAATGTTACCTATTATCTTCTATGTTGATTCACTATATAAACACACACAAACTCATGCACATTCACATTTTCACGCACAAAATCATTCAGGAACACATATTCGTATTCCTACCCACAATGTCATTAACTCGCATTGCGTGTATTCACCTTGACAACAAGTTCGGTGATTTATATTCATATATCTACACACACACACACACACACTTTTAGATTACCACTCGACAACGCACATATATTCGAACATACATTCACAATTACACACTCGCCTTCACATTTCCGATCAGAATACACACGCACACACATTGATATTCCCTCCCACAATCGCACCCACACTCTAATGTTCTTTCAGAACCACACGCACAAATACATATTCGCATTCCTAATCACAAACACAAACACACATTCACAAAGACAAGTCATGTGAATGACTCTCTCATTCTCTCTCTATCACACACACACACACACACAAACACATACACACATACTCACACACACACAAACATATTGTACATTCATTATTAATTTTGTACATCAATTGTACATCAATCTCTCAAAATCGCCAAACTAATGGAACGAACGTCTTAAAACCTCAAAAACTAATATGCTAAACATGAGGGAGAAGGGGTCCAGAAAAAGTGAGTAGTACCCCTTAAATCCAATGTGTATTAATCCTTGGAAGGGTCGGATTTAGAATATTCCGAAGTGGTGCGTCGTTACTGCTAAATACTGTGTGTGTGTGTGTGTGTGTGTGTGTTATATCGGTTATTGTTATACGTGTCTGTGTGTGTGTGTGTGTGTGTGTCTGTCTGTTATCTATGTATGTGTTTGTGTGAGTGTCCGTGTGTGTGTTATGTCGGTTTCTGTTATCTATGTGTGTGTGTGTGTGTGATCTATGTATGTGTATGTGTGTCTGTTATCTATGTATGTGTTTGTGTGCGTGTATGTGTGTGTTATATCGGTTTATGTTATGTGTGTGTGTGTAACAATATTTTTAAATTTATTATGGTACTTGGTTATAAGTTTATTGACCAGTTCAGATTTGCCCGAATTGCTGTACCCCGCTACTATTACGCGAGCGGGGTGTTTGAATATGTCGAGAGCATCGGAGGTGAATGCTTCCATCATGTTGGCTTCTATATAACTAAGACCTTTACGAGGTTTGAGCACATATATAACTTGGCCGTTTTGGGTTTGGCCGTTTTGGGTTTGGTCGTTTTGGTTTTGCCCGCGACCGCCGCCGCGCCCGCCCGCCCGCTTCCGACCGCCGCGCCCGCCCGGTTCCGACCGCCGCTCCCCCCGTTTTGGTTTTGGCCGTTTCGGTTTTGGCAGTTGGGCTTGGCAGTTTTGTGCTGTTTTGGCATTGCTCGTTTTGGCATCGGCCGTTTTGGCATCAGCTGTTTTGGCACCGGCCGTTTTGGCATCGGCTGTGCTGGCATCGGCCGTTCTGGCATCGGCTGTTTTGGCATCGGCTGTTTTGGCGAGAGAGAGATAGAGAGAGATTGAGAGAGAGAGAGAGAGAGAGAAAACAAAAAGAGAGAGAGAGAGAGAACAACAAACAATATAAGAGTAAGAGAGAGAGAGAGAGAGAGAGGGGGGGGGAGGGAGGGGAAGAAGAAGTTTGGTTGGGGACATTTTTGCCTGTTGTTCCATCAGGGGTTAGTGGAGAGAGAGTGAGAGTGAGTGAGGGAGTGAGTGTGTGTGTGTGTGAGAGAGAGAGTGAGTTGGTATGTGGGGGAGAGAGAGAGAAAGAGAGATATCCAGAACTCACTAAGACAGTAAAGAACTATGGAGTGTGGGAGTAAGTAATGAAAACGATGAAAGGGGTAACTGGCCTAAAAAATACTAGCAAGAGCCTCCAAGTAATTGGAAGACCATTTCATCACAACAAGGAATTCTGGGTAAGGAGAAAATAGACGACACAGATAGGGGTGGTATACACTAAATATGATAGATACTAAAACAGATATAGATATTAGATAGTATAAATATAATCTATAAATATAATAGAGATTACAAACACCAAGGATGACACTTATATGAGTAAGGTAAAATAATATAATATATATATATATATATATATATTCTATACTATCCATATATACTAATATATATATATATATATAGATAATAGATTGAATACAATATATTAATATAATAAATATCATGAATATAGTTGTTGTTTGTTGTTGTTGTTGTTCCCCAAGCTGCCTGGCCGAACAGCCCCATGGCCCCGAGAAGGCCAATGGCCATAACCGTGCGCACCCCACAGAACCCTCACTGCTCCACAATAAAGCCTGGGTGACCGAAGCCACTCCATGGCGGGGAGCTGAGGAGGGTGCGGAAACGCCCAGGAAACCAAAGCCCCACCCAGGGCCCTGTGCAACATCAGCAATTATGAAGAGAAAGTTGAGGGGCAAAGGAAAAAAAAATGGTGACGCTTTCTGCTTCCAAGCTGGGTAGACTGGGAGGTCAATCCACGGAAGAGACGCCCCGTCAACTGAGATCTAGAAATATAGAAAAGTAAAAGGAACAAGTCAGAGTAAGCTATGGGTTATGGCAGAGATCGGTCAGTTCTCACTCTGATAGAACCAGCCCATCGCCATTGTCTAATGTTGTAGTGCCACTATACAGTATATCTATTTTGGCCCTATTTATCCCATAGGCTAAGCTGGTAGACTCCATACGCCCACCAACTAATAGAATCATCTTCGTAGGCGACACTGTGCAAAATACTTATGGAACGTCATATTTTGTTTTCTGTGTATGAAGGAGACAAGGCAGGCTGCCTCTAATGAGTGTCTTCCCCAAAGCCAAAGAGTGACAGAGGCAAATTCAAGGAAGTTTAAGCCAAAATGCCTGGACACACGAAGTTTACAGCAGTTTTAAGTCATAGGATGAAGGGACAGATTGAATGAGGAGAGAGCTTCAGATTGAGAGAAATTTGCCAATTTTTGGATTGGAGAGCTGGATAGAACAGGAGTGGGACTGTGTTGAAAGGCGGGTGCCTCGCATTCGTGCAAGGGAGGGGGTATGCACTGAGAGTGTCTCTGAAAAACACTGCTTGTTGTAATAACGATAGAAAAGTGAAAGAGATGCAACATTGCAGTGTGTAGAAAGAGATCGTAGGGAACTAGTAAGAGGAAGTGAGTTGATGAGCGAAATGCATTTGATTCTTGCCTCCCCACACATGCACAAAATACTCAATATAGGGGCGTACTGCGCCCCAATACAGAGCAAGAAGCTGTGCGGGGATGAAGAACCCACGGAGATAGTTTAGCACATCTAACATTTGGGAAGCTGTTTTAGCAAGAGTGGTAATATGATCTTTCCAAGAAAGGTCGGGTGAAAAAGATACACAAGAATATTTAGGGAAGATGGAAGGTTGATTTTTGAATTGTTGAAGAATAATTGATAGTCTTGTGGAAGATTGTGGTGGAGAGATAGAGGGAGAAGCTGGGTCTTAAAGGCGTTGAAAGTTAAAACAAATTCTCGGCCCAAATCAGAAATAATTAATAAATCAGAAGATAGGCATTCTATGGCCTCGTCACGTTTATTTGGAGTGCTTGCATGCTGTGATGATGTGAAAACTAGTTGCATAGTGTAAGGTAGAATCGTCAACATATGATGGATAGGACTAGAGGTACAGTTGAGTAGATCATTAATGAATATTAGAAAGAGAATTTGAGACAGGACAGAACCCTGAGGAACACCGGTGATAGGTTGAGGAAGTAAGCGATGACCATCCACAACTGCAGCCATGGAGCGATCTGAAAGGAAATTAGAGACAAAGGCACAGATAGAGGGAGAAACCGAAGGAGGGTAGTTTGGAAATTAGAGATTTGTGTCAGACTCCATCCAAGGCTTTCGATATGTCTAGCGTAATAGAAAAAGTCTCACCGAAGTCCTGAAAGGAGGATGACCAAGAGTTAGTAAGATAAGCAAGAAGATTACCAGTAAGGAAACCGTACTGGGGATCTGAAAGTAGATTATGGAAGGGTAAATGATTAAGAAATGTTGAGTTAAGATTAGTTTTAAAATCTTTGGAGATGCAAGAAGTGAGAGCAATTGGACGATAATTGGAGGGTTGGAAGCGGTCACCCTTCTTTGAACAGGTTGAATAAAAGCATACTTTCAGCAAGAAAGAAAGACGTGAGAGGAAAGACAGATACAAAAGAGTTTTCATAGGAAGAGAGGCAGCACGGAAGAACAGTTTTTGAGTACAACAGGAGGAACACCATCAGGCCCGTATGCCTTCTTAGCATTAAGCCCAAAGAGGGCAGAAAGTACATCCTAATGGTGGGGTCACACATTCACGTATATTGCTCCCGTCAGGTGCCGTCCGGCGTATCGCCAATTTATGTAAAGACGCGAGTAGTTCCTGCCGTTGAACGCCCGTTCTTCCAAGTCTATTGCACTTACCGATAGACGTAGCATAACGGGGCCAGTGTTACGTCAGACGTAATGGAGTCATATTGAACTACATACGTGTTTGCGACGTGCGTAAGCATAGCCCCGTTCGACCTCATGGGCTGCCCGATTTGCGGGAACACAGGCCACGCCCATGCCACGCCCCCACAAGACCGGCGTAGCTGAGGCCGCACGTCTTGGGATTTGTTAGGTCGTACCTGGACCAGTTCCGGCCAATCGTAGGCACACCCCGTCTGACCAAACACAGACAAAGACAGTCTTTGTCAACCACGTCTGTCGGGGGTTGCTGTCTGGGAAGTACAAAAGGGCAGGAATGGCCACACCTTTCCCATTCCCACTCATTCCTCTGCACCATGAACAACATCACACGGAATTCATCCTGGAGGAGTTCAAATTTGTGAACTCCTTAATCAAACCCGAGATTAGGCATAACACGCGGCTCATACAATGCATCATTGCCTACATAGAAGTCTTAAAACTACTTGCAATAGCAAACTCCATCCATCAAGAGGAACAAGAGAAGAAGAAGGAAAGGACCAAGAGGACAGTGTGGGTGTGGCCATATCTACAACGGATGCCTGAACATGGCCATTATGAGAACCTCATGCAAGAGTTGGCCAGAGAATGTCCACTACTGTACAAGAACTTCACCCGGGTAGACAAACAACTATTTGATGAGATTGTGGAACGTGTCACCCCCATCATTCAGAGGAAACCTACGTTCTGGCGAAAACCCATTCCTCCTGGGCTGCGGGTGGCCATCACCCTACGTTTCCTCGCTACGGGTGATTCCTATAAGAGCCTGCAATACAACTTTCGTGTTGCCCACAACACCATCAGCCAAATTGTTCCAGACACATGCCAGGCCATCATCTCTGTCTACGGAGATCAGGAGCTCAAAACGCCACAATCGCCTGATGAATGGAAGGAGGTTGCCAGCGGCTTTGAGGAACGATGGAACCTGCCGCATTGTGTAGGAGCCATTGATGGCAAACACATACGGATCCGCAACCCCTCCTTTGGTGGCACATATTACTTCAACTACAAGAAGTTTTTTTCCATTGTCCTTTTGGCAATTGTTGACTCAAACTACAAGTTCATCTACGTCGACGTTGGGGCCATAGGATCAGAGTCTGATGGTGGTGGCTTTGCACACACCCCTCTGTCTAAGTTGCTTGAAAGACAGACCGCCAAACTGCCCCCCCCCCCCCCCCACCCCCCACCCCCGAGGTCATCTCTACCGATCCCACTGGACCACCCACGGACTACTTCTTAGTAGGGGATGATGCATTCCCTCTGCGCCCCTACATGATGAAGCCCTACCCCCAACGATTCCTCTCGAAACCTGAACGGATCTACAACTACAGACTCAGCAGGGGCCGCCGGGTGGTAGAGAACGCCTTTGGAATTCTTGCTAACCGCTTCTGGGTTTTGCACACTCCAATATCTATGAAACCTGAGCATGCAGAGGTTGTTGTGTTGGCCTCATGCATTCTGCACAACATCCTACGAGGACGAAACCCACCCCGAGCAGAGGTAGATCAAGACGACCCAGACACCCACGAACTCATACCTGGCCCCTGGAGGACTGACCCACCTGAAGGAATGAACCTATCAACCGTGGCCCTCAACACTGCAACCAGGCTTGCCAAGGAGCAACGGGACTACCTCAAGACCTACTTCTCTTCCCCTCAAGGATCTGTGGGTTGGCAGGATGACCGTATTTAGGTGAGTGAGGTTTCCCCTGTTTAATTTTTATTTTACTGTATATTTCAGTTTCATCTTAAAGTTTTGTTATAGAGTTTTTGCCAGTTTGCTTTGTATTGTACTTTTATCAGTTACTTTTGATGTTTAGTAAGTTTGTAGGTTCTTCCATATATTTTTTATTGTATATTTTTAAATTTCCTTTAATTACTTTAATTGTTCCCTGCTTACTTTATTTTTCATCTTTTAGTGTTATATTTCAATCACGTTGTTAATGTTTCAATGTTTCATTTGTTTTGTACTGTTTTTTTTATTTAATTTTTCATGATTTTTCATATTTATTATTAACCATATTATCAGTATTTTTTTTCAATTAGTCATTTCTTTTTTATTACTTTCAGGATATATTTCATTTGTCATCTTATTAATAAATACTTTAGCTACAAAATTGGAATTAGAAACACACACGTCATTACAATTTTATTTTTTATTTTTAATACATCTTTCATTATCTAAAAAATATATCCTAACATTATTACATCTTTGGGGTCTCCAGGCTCAGATTAGGGTTGATTCTTGGGGGTCTCCAGGGTCTGTTGGGGATCAATGTTTGGTGCCGGCGTAGCTGGGTTCGAAGGTGCAGGTGAGGATGCAGGCAGATAGTGTTCTAAGTTGAAGCTTGTGTTCCCAAGCCCAAACTGGGAGCTCAACTGCGAGAGGTCGAAGTGCGTTGGTGTGGAGGCAGTAGGTGGCTGGAATGTGGCAGGGGGTGTTGCCGATTGGGGCGGCCGCATCATCAACGTCTGCAGTGCTGCAACCTGGTGTGCAGGTAGCACGTAGGTAGGAGCAGGCTTGGGCAACACTGGTTGAGGCAGGGTGATTGTCGGAGTGCCCTGGTACATCACAGCAGCGGTTGGTTGAGGTTGAGGTGGTTGTGGTTGAGGTTGTGGTTGTGGTTGTGGCGCCGGAATGCCATAATTTCTTATGGCATGCAGCATGAGGTCCGGACCAACACTGGTGACTCCCTCCTCAAAGGCAGTCTTGAACCTGTGGAGGGCTGCCAGGAGCTCACTCTTGAATGGAGTTCTAAACTTGGCCGGCAACCCCACACAGTCCTTTGCCATGACATCCATGGAGGCGCGCCAATACTGGAGTTCGGGGTCCTCCACCAAATCAGCCACCCCAGCCAGGTTATGCCGCACCTGCTCCGCAGTGGCAAGGACCTGGTAAGGGAACAAGGAACAAGAGAACATTAAACACACGAAACATAACATATTTCAATAATTAACCAATTATGAATGTTAACAAATAAAATGATGTGGTATTCTGGGAAGCCTAATATGTTCAAAGTCATTGTTACCATTATGGAAAAAGAGAAGATTAACACGTTCACCAACACACGGAACAATAACATATATTCAATAATTAACCAATTATGGAATGTTAACAAAATAAAATGATGTGGGTATTCTGGGAAGCCTAATATGTTCAAAGTTGTATTGTTACACAAATTATCGGAAAAAGAGAAGATTACACGTTACAACCCAAACACGACGAAAACATAACATATTTCAATAATGAACCATTATGAATGTTAACAAAT
>CM064546.1:11664225-11693909 GCA_032716605.1 Paralithodes platypus | reverse complement strand
TCGTACATATAAATGGACTTCAGAATTGCATTTTTATGCAAGCAGACATTGCATTTTAGACACATGTGAAGTACCACAGAAACATGTAGGCCATTGACTGTAAATAAAGTACTATATTTATAGACCACCACCGACGGTGCTGAGTCAACACAGGCAGAATGCCTGTTGTGATAGAGGCGTAAATATAGACTGGTGTCTCCTTACACCTGCGAAAGGGTAGATTGCCACCAGAGAAACGTTTACTTATTTATTTCGAAGTAATATGCAATCTAAATGTATATTCGAGACCATACCTGCAATTATTTGTATTACAGTCATGACTATGTATAATCCAATATACGCGCGTAGGCGAGACATAAAGAAAGCTGGTTGAGCAATTTTCGACACCCACACAGTTATTATTCATTTTTATTTACAATATTATACAATACAAATGTATTTGTGAAGAGTATTTTATCCATTTATTGTATTTATACCAATGTTGTTCCCAGACAGAGCTGCTGTAGCTGGAGAATCAAGGAGCGGCAAGGGTCACCTCGTGACCGCCTGACCGTGTGAAAATGAGTGGAGTCACACTGTGTGGGGCAATTTTGCTGAGTGTTTGGGCAATTTTTGACAGAATAAAGTTATATAATTACTAATTCTTGACAGAGACAAACTATTATAAACCTTGGCATGATATAATTGATAATCCCATCAATTTACAAACGTAAATTGGTGGGATAATTCATTTTTTTTTGTATATTGTCATTTCGATTGTACACACGAAGTTTTGAGTGATATTTGGTATGAGCTCCTGTGGCATGGTTGGTAAGGTCGCGGACTGGAAAACTCAAAGTGTCGTGGGTAGTGGGATCGAATCCAGGAGGGGGTTATGGGGAAGGTTTTATATTGTCTAGAAAAAAATTTATAAATGTTTTTTTTTACAAGATCATGCCATTGTATTCAAACAATATGAAATATTCATAGAATATATCATATTGTAAGAATACAATGACATGACCTTGTTTTCTTTTTTTCTTTTTTTATTGTTTTATTTTATTATCATAGTAGGTTTGACATGATTTATTGAAACATATTTATTTTTGTACAATTCATTTGAGGTAAGAAAATAATTATATACACATTACTTAGGCTAATAACAAACATATATATTGATATACTAAAAAAATAAGGCATATTACATGTAAATCTTTGAAACTTATAAACTAAATAATGAAACATACAATTATATAATGTAAAAGCTATATCACAGGGACATCTTTGGAACTTATACATTATATAATATATATGTTACATTATGAGGTAGCGTGATCAATTAGGTCAGGTCAGGTAAGGTAGGGCGCGAGTCCAGGGCAGGGCAGGGCAGGAGGCGAGTCCAGGGCAGGGCACGGGGCGAGTCCAGGGCAGGGCAGGGCAGGGCAGGGGCCGACACTCAGTAGTTCTTGAAGGTGTGGTAGTCCCTGAAGCAGTCACCCAGGCAGAGTGCAACTTTGCACTCAGCGCACATTGAGGTGACTCTTTTGGTCACATGGGGTTTCCTCACACTGGAGCTGCAGACGGTGCACTGCACCTGCCTGTGACGAGTTCCAATCAGCTCGGTGTTGGTTGTGTAGTGTCTTTCGACACCCAGCTGGATGCGGTCAGGAACGTGATCCCCACGCCATGCCGTACGTCTGTGAGTGGTGGTGGCATACTTCTCCAGGAGTTGGTAGGAGACGTTGTACACGAACTCCCGGAATTTCAGCTTCTGGTTTGGGGCCATATCCTTCTTCACCAACCACAAGTTGTAGGCGTTCAGCATCGTTATGTCAACTAGGTGGAGGAAGAGCTAGCGATACCACTTCACAGTCTTCCTCAGACACTCAACACCTGACAGCTGACAGTCAGACTTGTCCACCAGGCGCATGTTTTTGGTGTAGTCCACTACCATGTCGGGCTTGTAGATTGTCTTCCTGGTTCGGTAGTGGATTTTGCCAGAATCCACCTGGGCACCTGTGTGGACGGTGGAAAGCAGGTGGACGTCTCGCTTATCCTTCCACTTCAGGGCTATCAGTTTCCCACACTTCTCGAGCTGCTTGTATCTCTGCCCCTTTCGTCGCCTTCTTCGCACATGCCTCTCGCGGTGTTCCTTGGCCAGGTCGTCTTCTGAAGGTGTGTCACTGGAGGAGGCATCTGTGAGAGGAATGACATCACCTGTGAACTTTGGCATAAACTTTCTTGTCTTTCTGACAGTCCCACATGACCCCGTTTGGTTGTCATAAAGAAACTGGCAGAGAGCAGGAGAAGTATACCAGTTGTCAGTGTAGATGATGTGGCCTTTGCCCAGGTAAGGTGCCAACATTTTCCTGACGATGGCACCTGACATGCCCATGGGGTCATTGGCAGCGGCTTTCGGTATGTCAATGTCAGTGCCTGTATACACGATCATGTCAAGCACTATTCCAGTTTCACAGTCGCACAACACGAAGAGCTTGATTCCGAACCTATGCCTCTTCAAGGGGATATACTGCTTGAAAACAAGACGTCCTTTGAAGAGCACGAGCGACTCATCAATCACCAAATTGAGGAAGGGGTAAAAGTATTTCCTATACCTCTCCAACAACATGGTGAACACATCCCGAACTTTCCATATCCTGTCAATCCTGTTAGGATTTTCGTTGTCTGCAAAGTGCATAAATCTTAGCAGCAACAAAAATCTGTCACGAGTCATGAACTTATTGAAAGTTGGGGTGGCGATGAGAGGGTCGTGCTTCCAGTATTGTTGCAACACGTGCTTCTTGATCAGAGGCATGAGGAACAACAAGGCAAAGAACGTCAGAAATTCTGCCACAGTCGTATCCACCCAGCCTCGTATTCTCGCTTTTGGAGAAAGGACGTCCAATCTGCCAAACACCCACCTGTAGTAGGCGTTTGTTTGGGCAACGATGTACGTCATTACCTCCATGTCGAAAAAAGCGAGGAAGAAGTCGCTTTCATTCGCTTGAATCATCACAGGGCCAGTTGTCAGTTGTTCCTGACGTCCCAGGATTGAACTGGGGCACGTCAGGTACAAAATTGACCCCGTCAGACCAATCGAACGAAGGCATGCCAGGGATCGGAATGTCGTCTGCGTCTTCTTCTGCGTCTGAAATATCGCTTCCATGGTCGCGATACAGCACTTCATCATCATTACCCTCCTCTTCACTCGACAGACGATGCCCTCCCTCGTTTCCGTCACCGACGTCGGACTCACTCCCACTGTCCACTCCCAAATCCCCCCACCCTTGGTCCCGTGCTAGGGCTTCGTCGTCGAAACCCGGGCTGCCAATGTCCTGCGAATCACCATCAAACAGCAGGGCGGCATACTTAGATGGTGTAAGATTTTTCCGGGTCACTTTGGCACGTGCGGGAGCCTTATGGACAGGGACAGCAGAGGTGGTGGCAGGGGCGGCGGCAGGGGCGGCGGCGGCGGCAGGGGCGGCGGCGGCAGGGGCAGCAGTGGTGCGTGGCCTTGATGGCAAGATGATGGTGGTGCCTGTCGCCCTTCTCTCTGTTCCTTGGGCAGGGGCGGCAGGGGCGGCAGGGGCATCAGGAACGGCAGGGGCGGCAGGGGCAGCAGGGCCGGCAGGGACACCAGGGCCAGCAGTCGCTTTCCCAGTCGCTTTCCCTCTCCCTTTCCCCTTCCCCTTCCCTGTTCCTTGGGCAGGGGCGGCAGGGGCGGCAGGGGCGGCATGGGCGGCAGGGGCAGCAGGGGCGGCAGGGGCAGCAGGGCCGGCAGGGACACCAGGGCCAGCAGTCGCTTTCCCAGTCACTTTCCCTCTCCCTTTCCCCTTCCCCTTCCCTGTTCCTTGGGCAGGGGCGGCAGGGGCGGCAGGGGCAGCAGGGGCGGCAGGGGCGGCAGGGGCGGCAGGGGCAGCAGGGGCAGCTGGGCCAGGGGCGGCTGGTGGTGGTGGTGGTGGTAGGGGCACTGTGGCTGGCGTACGGGTTCTCTTCCCTACGCCCGTGCCTTTAATTTTTCCTGCCCCCGCAGGTAATGCAGCCCTAGGGCGGCCTCCTGCGTCGCTGGTACCGGTGGCAGGGGTGGCAGGGGTGGCAGTGGTGGCAGTGGTGGTGGTAGTGGTTGTTGCAGTGGCCTGGGTCGTGGTGGCAGTGTCCCGAAAGACCAATGACCTCTGTGCCATTGCCCTGCTTGCACGTGTTTTACGTGCTTTTGGTGCTGGTGATTCGTCCTCTGAGCTGTAGGGCGTGTCGTACTGGTAGCTAGGGTCTTTGGCAGCCACCCTCTGCCTTCCACGGCGGCTAACACCACCAGAAGGAGGGCTGGTTGTGTCATCAGGGAGCGAGCGTGAGGGACGTGTAGGCTCCATGACTAGTGCGTGGTTACTGGCGCGGTGGTGCTTGCACGAGTGCGGGGCGAGCGTTTGGCGGGGTGGTATCGAGAGGTGACATGTAGTACAATACCCACACCAATTTTCAGCCGCCTGGCTATAAACGCGCGGTTTTGGTACGTGTTCAAAGTCTCTGCTCTTAAGAGTCTACCCGCAGTGCGCCGGGGGAACTCTTAAGAGTCTACCCGCAGCTCCCGGGTTAAAACACCTCTATCATTATTTCCTCTACATAATCGTCTTTCTAGCAATATGATAGCAATATTAACTAATAAGTCAGTCAGTCACAACTAATATTAATTATAATATTTATAACACACACACAAACACACACATTATATATATATATATATATATATATATATATATATATATATATATATATATATAAATATATATATACAGTATATGTGTGTGTGTATGTATTAGAATATACAATGGGTGAAGCATTAGAACAAAAATAGATTATTGGTGAGTGGGAGGAGTATAATCTGTGATTAGAGGACCAGGTGGATCCTCTAATCACATTTAATTGGTACCATTGACTGCCTTTTTCCTTTAATTACAATTTATACTCCTCCCATTCCCCACTACCTCTTTTCCATAGTTGATACAATTTCTATATTTAACTGAATATTTAATAGTGGATGCTAACGTGCTATTAAAAATATGTACAAATTATATATATATATATATATATATATATATATGGGTAGAGGAGGAGGTAGTTACAGTAATTAAAAGTAGTTACTAAACTATAACTGTATTGATATTGAAGTTGGACATTATTGAATTTATATATGTACTATGGCACATGTTGCTTAGAAGAGGAGTACAAAGGAGTACAAAGGAGTACAAAGGAGGAGAGAGAGAGAGAGAGAGAGAGAGAGAGAGAGAGAGAGAGAGAGAGAGAGCATAACATAAGAACAACCTAAGATAATGGGAGTCAGCAGAAAGCCAATTGGCCCACACAAGGCAGATCCCTCTCACACCCAACCCATCTTGATTAGAGCAATGCCCATATTTACCTTATTTACTAATAATATTTCAAACTATCGTGGACCATCATCAAGCACTTGATGTAGGTCCTAGTACAAACTATTACCATATGAATCCATATATTTAGTCTAAACAAATCCTCTATGGTGTTATCCTAATGCCCTATTTAGTATTTATAATGGTGGTTGGGTGTGAGTGGGATCTGCCGGTTGTTGTCCAGTCGGCGATCTGCAGACCCCCGTTTTCCCCATGTTGACCTCTGATCGTTTTGGTGAGGTCAGTCCTCATGGTGTTAGTGAGTTGGGCCTATTATTAGGCCCTATAATTAGTGTTGGGTGTGAGAGGGATCTGCCTTATTTGAGCCGATCGGCCTTCTGAAGACTCCCATGTTCTTATGTTCTTATATGTAAGTCCTAGGACCTTCCACATGATAGAAATCTTCCTTACGTACTAAAGTTCAGTGATAGCGTAAGAACTCGAACAAATGGTTTCAAATTAGATATTTTTCGTTTCAGAAAAGATATAGGCAAATATTGGTTTGGTAACAGAGTTGTAGATAGGTGGAATAAGCTACCAAGTGCTATAGTGGAATCAAGAACGATAGAAAGCATTAAGAACAAAATAGATTGGCATATGGACGAGATGGGTTAGGTGTGAGGGGGATCTGCCGGGTGTGGGCCAATCGGCGCTCAACAGACCCTCATTGTCTGTCCTCTGACCGTTTTGGTGAGGTCGGTCCTCATGGTATTAGTGAGCTGAGCTAATAATTTGGCGTCGTAATTAGGGTTGGGTGTGAGAGGGAACTGTCTTGTGTGGGCCAATCGGCTTCTGCAGACTCCCATTTTCTTATGTTCTTATACTCCCATTCTCCACTACCCTCGTTTCCTTAGTTGATGCAATTTCTATATTTAACTGAATATTTAATAGTGGATGCTAACGTGCTTTTAAGAATATGTAGGCCTACAAATTGTATATATATATATATATATATATATATATATATATATTCACTTTTGGGGAGAGGAGGTAGTAATAATTAATAGTAGTTGCTAAACTATAACTGTGTAAGGATATTGGAATTGGACATTATCTCAGCACTTGCCCTGCAAGCATTTATTAAAATTAAGAGAGCAACTCAGTTTAGACTTGTACTGTCCCGAGACCATTGACAAACGATGGTTCAAGACCAATTACAGAAATGTTCACAGGGTCTTTCAGGAATTCCCAGGTTTAGGAAGAATTGGAGTAAGAGACTGCCGAAAGGAAGAAAAAGCACGGATTCTCTCACAAAGGAGAAGTTTAAAAGAGCATCTGTGATGTCTCAAAAAATGTCATCTATGATTGCGGAATGTGGCATGAAAGATTATAAGAGTAGAATGGCAATTCTACATGACTTAGTTAGATTGTGGGAAGCTGGACGTAATGCTCTTGTTTATAGAATTGTTAGAAAATGAAGACAATCAGACAATACATCAAGAAGACATTGATGATCCTGGACTAGCTAGCAACACTGAATCTTTTGGCCAAGATTTTCATAATGGATCAGATGATATGTATGCAAATCTTGATCAGGAAAGTGTGCATCAATATATTGATCAAGATGCTCAAAATGAGGATCATGATCAATCTAATGATGCCAATCTTGATCAACAGAGTGAAGTAGAATATCAGATGGGAACTCATGGCCAACATTTTATTCCTGATTAATTGTACTCTCTCCAACGAATCTTTGTCCATTCAGAATGGGTACACCAAAATTGAACAGCATAATCCATATGAGGCCTTACTAACGCTGGATAAAAAAATAATAATAAGATTACAGCTGCTGTTCTATTACTCACACTTCTAAATATAAATCTGAGAGCTTTATTTGCCTTATTTCGGACACTGATGCATTGATTTCTTAATTTCAAATTCACAGTTGACGATAACTCCCATTTTGTTTAATTATCTGAGTTTCTTATATCGATGTTATCTAATTTTTATGCTGTATTTTCTATCGATTTCCCAAATTTGACTACACTGCATTTATGTACGTTAAACTTCATCTGCCAATTTACTGCTCATTTGTGTACTGTATTTACATATTTTTGGAGAGCCTGAATATCATGAGCAGAATTAATCTCTCTTCCTATTTTAGTGTCATCTGCAAATTTACTGATTCTGCTAATTCTTTGCTCATGGACAGTTTTTTGTTCTTATGTTAGTCAGTATGACAATTGTTCTCACAATTATTATGATTTTGTTTCTCTTATGATGTGAAATAAATATATATAATTCAAAAGGTTAATTTGTTTTATTATAAATTCAAAAAAGTTGTAAGGAAAAATCCTAACATTCAATTGAGGTTTAAATAGATATAAATATCTTTCAAACATTATGTTGCGATTCGAAACCAAATGCTTTGGTAAATTGGTGCGTTATGAACATGAAATACACATTATCATGACTGTGATGTAATAAATATTACACTCCAAACTATATTAGTTAATTCATACACAAGTCGTACGATCCATATTCCAGGATACCATAGAGGGATTTTTACAAGATTAAAGCTTGGACACTCGTTCGAATGTCGGAGGTTCGATCCCGGCTGGGAGTATTTAAACATTTATTAGCTCACGTGTATTTGTGAGATATACTTGATGTTAATGACTCTCGTGTTTGGCTGGGCGAGATTTAAATGAAATCTCTATAACCCGAGTTGCGTAGGTAATCTTGTAAATATTCCTGTATGGTATCCTGTAATATGGATCGTACGACTTGTGTATGAATTGAAATAAATTCTCCTAGTAGGATTTCCTTTCTACTTAATATAATTATATAGGAAAAGGTTAAGATTACTTTATCATGCCGTGGTATAGTGGGTTAAAAGTTTGGACACTCATTCTGTATGTCGGAAGTTCGATTCCGGCTGGGGGTATTTAAACATTTATTATCTCGCCTGTATTTGCGAGATATACTATAAATATATATATATATATATATATATATATAAGAACATAAGAAAATAAGAAAATGGGAATCTGCAGAAAGCAGATTGGCCCACACACACACAGATCCCATTCACACCCAACCCTAATTATAGGACCAACTCACTAAAGCCATGAGGACCGACCTCACCAAAATCTGTCAGAGGTCGTCATAAGTCTGCAGAGAGCCGATTAACCCAGATCAGGCAGATCCCCAAACCAACCCATTTCGTCCGTATTTCTATCTAATTCTATCTTAAATCTCTCTATCGTTCTTGATCCCACTATAGCACTCTGTAGCCTTATACCAAGTCTCTATTAATTCCATTTTGTAAAACTGAGGAAAGGAACAAGGGGTAAGGACACTTGTCCCAATGTCTCTTTCCTGGTTGGTATTCGAACCCAGCTCCTCTTAGTTGTAAAGTAAGTATGTCAACCAATACATAACCGAACACGTTGGTGTATAAGAGAGAGAGAGAGAGAGAGAGAGAGAGAGAGAGAGAGGTACAATTTACAAGTAGGTGTTAATTTTCTGGATTACCTGGATTAGCTTGAGGTTGGTCAGCGGGTTTTTTGTTGGCAACCTTCTTCGGCCGCACTCACATGGTAGCAATATAAATGTTTTATAATGCTATAGATTTACCAATTACAATCCCTATCCTAAATTAACCAAACATCACATTTGGATGCCAATAATCACCAGACAATATATGCATCATCAATTGAGAAATGTTACCTATTATCTTCTATGTTGATTCACTATATAAACACACACAAACTCATGCACATTCACATTTTCACGCACAAAATCATTCAGGAACACATATTCGTATTCCTACCCACAATGTCATTAACTCGCATTGCGTGTATTCACCTTGACGAACAAGTTCGATGATTTATATTCATATATCTACACACACACACACACACTTTTAGATTACCACTCGACAACGCACATATATTCGAACATACATTCACAATTACACACTCGCCTTCACATTTCCAATCAGAATACACACGCACACACATTGATATTCCCTCCCACAATCGCACCCACACTCTAATGTTCTTTCAGAACCACACGCACAAATACATATTCGCATTCCTAATCACAAACACAAACACACATTCACAAAGACAAGTCATGTGAATGACTCTCATTCTCTCTCTATCACACATACACACAATCACATACACACACACACACACAAACATATTGTACATTCATTATTAATTTTTTACATCAATTATGCAAATACATATTTCCACTCGCAAACGTACAGGCTTTATGCTCGTACATGCACATTTCTACTCGTGCATGCAAGCTTACACTGCGCCCCCCCCCCCCCCCTAACTGGCCTACGCAAGGCAGATCCAGCTCACACCCAATTAATTCATTAAGCTATTCAGTTTATTCTTGAAAGCCTACTGCTACTGAGCTGATCACTTTACAGTGTACTTTGCAATTTCTTTCACAAATATATAATTTTGTTCCTTCCAAAGTATGACCCAAACGTACATGCCATTACACACGCACATACATACTCATGTAGACATGCATTTGAACATCCATATAACATTCGTAAACAAACATTTATTTACGCACATATACTGTATTTGCATTACTTTACATTACACTCACAAACATATTCATTTACACAAACACATGTAACTATCCACACATTGACGCACTTGTGCTTGTGAACGTCGTCAAGCCGTCTTATAGCACGTTATGCAGGTATGAATGACTTTAATTCTGTTTGATCATTATATCATAATGGTAACAGATATGTAGATAATAGACATGTGGAATAGGCTACCTAGCGCCATTGTGGGGATCAAGAACGACAGTTTCAAAATAAAATTAGATAAACGTATAAACGAGATGGGTTGGGTGTGAGAGGGATCTGCCTTGTTTTGGCCAATCGACTGTCTGCAGACTCCCATATGTTCTTATAAGATGGATATGTAATACGAAGAATATACACACATATATAACGGCTATATATAAGCCTAGTTAGATGTATAAATAGGTATGTGTGAGTGTGTGTGGCGTAGGGAGTTGAGTGTGGAATAGGTCTGTATATACAACATGTAGGATTATAATTTAATAAAGTCCAAAGTTTTTTAAAGATAATATAAATAATAATCCAAAGAATTTCGATTCAACAGTCTAATTGGCTGAATTATATGGCGATAAATACGAAAACACTTGAGGTGGTGTCCCGTAGCCTACCCAGTGTGGCTGGGCTGCGAGACACCACTGGTGGTGTCACGCAGCCCAGCCAGTGAGGCTGGGCTACGGGACACCACCAGAGGTGTCCCGTAGCCCAGCCTCACTGGCTGGGCTGCGAGACACCACTGGTGGTGTCCCGTAGCCACTTCGTTTAGTAAATAGTAACCAAATTAATAAACGTTGGTCTAGTGCAGTAAAGTTATATTAAAATGCTGCCAACGTGAAATAACAGCTATTGACCAGTGGAACGTAAACATTATTCCACTAAAGTAAATATATCGGTGATAGAGAGAAAGAGAGAGAGAGAGAGCGGGGTTGTGTGTGTATGTTCGGCCATGAGTAATATTCTGACGGTCGCTTATCTCTCTCTCTCTCTCTCTCTCTCTCTCTATCATGCCTGATGATGGAATGCTGGGAATGCCAACTCTCTCTGCTGCCTGGGCCGTCTAACCGGAGATGCAGCCCCATTTCATTTACTGTAGCTGCCATTGTGTATACACCGTTCTGTAAATCTCCGTGAACACTCTAGCCTTAGTATTATAGAACCACACTTAAGAGGAGGCTTTTAGTTTGCTTCCTAAACCTCCATCAAACTTAGACAAACACATATACACACACACACACACACCAACTCTTACACACACACATACCTACCCTCACACCTACCCGCCCACACACGCTCCTACCTTCACACACAAACACACACACACACACACACACACGCCCCAGCCAGCAATCCCTCAAAAACAAACGTAATGAAGCCATACAACACTTATCTTCTGATCTAACTAGTATTTCCAATTGTGGCAGAGAAAGCCTTGTTGCCTTTAATGCTTCTAAAACCCATTTTGTTTTTATCTTACTACCCATCCGGAACTCCTAGAAGACTATCCCTTACAATTTAACAATGCAAAAATCAATCCTTCATCTTCTCTCAATATTCTCGGTGTCTCTTTTTCTTCTGTTCTCACTTGGAAGGACCATATTACCAGTCTTGCTAAGGCAGCCTCCCAGAAGCTGGGTGTGCTCAATCGCCTCAAGGGGTTCGTTACCACTGCACAGCTTCTTGCTCTGTACAGGGGCACAGTGCGTCCTTGTATTGAGTATTGTTCACATGTGTAGGGAGGATTCTCTCACACCGCACTCTTAGACAAAGTAGAAAGGAAAGCCTTTCATATCATTAACTCCCGTCCACTCACCAACTCTCTGCAATCTCTCTCTCCTCGCCACAATGTTGCATCTTTCTCGCTATTTTGCCGCTACTACAATAATCAATGTTCCTCAGAGCTTTCCCAGTGTACCCCACCTCCTCTATGTAGGGTACGTAGTACCCGTCTTGCAACACAAGCTCACCCCTACTCTGTGCAACTCTTCAATCCAAGAGTGAAACGTTATTCTCATTCTTTCTTTTATTCAACTGCTGAGTTCTAGGAACTCTCTTCCAGAATCAGTCTTTCCCTCTTCCTATGACCTAAATTGCTTCAAACTCCGTGTGTCCAGGCATTTTGGCTTGAACGTCACTTGATTTTGGCCCTGTCACATTTTCAACCCTTGGGGAGGCACTCGCTACAGGCAGTTCTGCCTTGTGTGTCCCTCACTCACATGAAAAACAAAAAAACACACACACACACCTACCGTCCCCCCCCCCCCCCCCACACACAGGGAAACAAGGTCATCTGGCTTATGCTTGACCTTCATGGTATTAGTGTTGTAGCTGCACTGACTGAACGTTATCCTCACCCACCAGGCATCAGTTCTTTTCTTAAGGGGGGTCACCGTTTTTGTTTATCTTTCTCTCCTTCTCTGGCTTGTATCCATTCGGCCCCATTCATCTAACTGTTTTAAGACGTTTATCCCCATCCAGGTGTCGATTTCTTCCTGGCGAGTTATAGCGAGCCAGCATTGTATGGAAAAATGGCGAGAATGTACGGTCGCGCTAATAAGTCATATCTCAGCTGTCCTTACGTTTGGCTTGCTCTGTGGTGTATTATTGTCTTTCAGATGTTGAATAGGGTGGTTAAGTGTAGGAATAGGTTTGTATATTCCCCTCGAAATTAATACATTAAATGGAAAAAAATGGAAAAAAAATTCAATCGAAAAATGTAAAAAGTTTAGCTTGCTGCCAAAACAAAAATATGTATATGCTGGCTTGCTACCGCTCGCCAGGAAAGTATTGGCACCTGGCTGGGGGTAAACGTCATAAAACAGTAGACTGAATGGGGCCGAATGGATACAAGCCAAAGAGAGAGAGAGAGAGAAAAAGAACAAAAGCGAGGAGGGCCCCTTTAATGGGATGGGGCACCTTGGATATACTTCGAACACATATAATATAACTATAGCAAACTATACTCTACTTACTTATTTATTCATGTATATATATATATATATATATATATATATATATATATATATATATATAGAGAGAGAGAGAGAGATATATATATGTATATATGTATACGGGTTTATATATATATATACCGTATATATATATATATATATATATATATATTATTATTATTAACGTACATATTTAGTGAGTTTGCATTTGGTACTGTTGAGCAATATAGTTGAAATAACGGAGCCTATAGGACAATTATACACAGTCGCCACCGTTAGAGAGTCCTGGGATAGCAGAAAGAAAGGATTTAGAAAAAGATTCTTTTTTTATTCTCCAGATAAAGGGAAACGCAAGAACGGGAAATCTGACCCCTGGACCCATTCTCTAATTCCCGGGCGAACAGGTGAGTTACCCTCAAAAGGCAGGTCAAGCCCCACCAATCATTACCTCACACGGCCCCACCATTCATAGTGCGGGGCTCAAACAGCCAAGGCAGAACTTTCCCCCGAATACTATGATGAAATAGTGTTTATGCAATCTAAGCATAAAGAGCCCTGGGAGTATTTAAATCGTTGGGGCCCTCCATCCTCAAGAAGCTGCCAGACGAGAAGGAAAGTGAATTGTGATAGGAAGTGCCACGGAAGAAAATCATTACATAAACAATCCAAATAGCCAGAACAATTAGTGAACAGAAAATCACGAATTACATCATCAGGCTTGATGGTATAAGAAACAGAGGTCGGAAAGACGAGAACCTCAGTGCGATGTCATTAAGCCCCGTAATATATTTTGCATGTAATTATTAACCTCAACATAGCATATTTTTATGTATTTACTATGCCCCTATTCATGCGAAATCATGCAACCTGCCCAAGAGAGATAACCCAAATATAGACTGACTGAAACAAGGAGCCTGCTGTCCACTGCCACCCTGCCCTTGGACTCCTGCCGAAGTGGTCCCCTGACGTCCAGCCCCTGCCCCTTGGACTCCTGCCGAAGTGGTCCCCTGAGGTCTGGCCTTGCCCCTTGGACTCCTGACGAGGTGGCCCCCTTACGTCCAGCCGCCGTGCCCGGACCTCTACTACGCCCCGACCCTTGTACTTGGCTCTTCCCCTCCCCCACGCTACCCTAAGTGTTTCCGCGTATCTCAATCTGTGGCTATTGTTGAAGGTAAGGTAATATATGCGAGTATTCCGGAAGTGTTAATAAGTTAATCTGTGCCAGGGATCTGTGCCATTTAATTGTTCAATTATCGATCTGTGTACACGTTACATAGTCATTCGTCCTCCCATAAATCTTGATCTGTGCAAGTGAATTCATAGTGCCAGATATTGCTCCGTGTACCCTTTGAAGTATATTTCCTGCGGTGTTATTTATAATTATCAATTGTGCATCCGTTATATAAACTTATCTCGACCCAGGCTCAAGACGGAATACTCCCAGATGTCACCTATATTATGTTTTTTATTCTATTGTGTATCCAAGTTGAGGCGAAAGCGTATACCGTGAAGATATTCCCTAATTGACTACCATTTACCTAGGACCTATGCCCAAGTTTTAATCTATCTATCTTTCCTTACCGAAAAGTCAAGAAACCCCCCCCCCCCGTTGAGTTAACCTTAATTCTATCATTCGAGCTATCTAGTTTATACCAGTGCTTGTGAATTAATCTAATCTACTTGTGCAGGTTATTAATTATTCTTTTCACACATTTATAGTAACTCTTATTCAAGTTATTTTATATTCGTGTCTCCATATTATTGTAGGGACCGTTTCTACATTTACTTTACTATTCTAACAGTAAATATTTAATTACATCGTATGTTTTTGTAATTTGCATTACGTCATATCTTTGATCCACGTATTGCCAGATAGGGATTTGTTAATGTATTCAAATCTCCTTTAATACTATTATCGTAGTATTTTAACCCAGTACAACTTCGTTGTGTACGCCCCTATTTACTCTGAGTTCATTCGAATTCAAATTTACTGTGATTTCCAGTCGCATTTTAATTGAGTGTATTTTCCTCATTTTATATTAACTTTCATTCATTCCAAAACCCTATTTTTAGTTGTCTTACTTGTGTGACCGCCCCCCCCCCCCCCCCCCGTTAATCCTCTTGTTAAGCGCTCACCGCCCCGCACCCGTGAACACTGTCTCAAGCCAATTCATTCTGTACCAGAAATCTTCACGTTAGACGCTACGTTCGCATACGTGTTATCATCTTACTGATTTCCTATGTACATGGGTAACAGCTTTATTCCGGCATATTTATATTACTGATACTGTGTGTGTATGTAACGTGACCAAATATAATTAAGTTATCATTATAGACCATTCTATATTTGATACGTCACTTGTTTATCTTTTATTGTCTGCCCCACATGACAGAACAATATAATTTATGTCATGATTCTATGCCATTTGAATAAACTAAAGTGTGAAGTAATATTGTGTTCTTATTGTGTGAATGCTGCCTTGGGATAGAGAGTTGATGCAAGATATATACAGCTAGACGTGACCCTGTCGAGCGTATTCTATCTCAAAATATCTTATTACAAGATTGTTATCGAGATTATACCAAGTCGAGTTGAAATACAAACCGACATTTCAATAATTATAGTATTAACCGATTTGTTGACGATGCGTTTTTTTCTATTTGAGAGAGGGAGACAACAGGCAGAACCGTCTGTAGCGAGTGCCTCCCCCAGAGTTAAAAGAGTGACAGGGCCAAATTCAAGGGACGTTCGAGCCAAAATGCCTGGACACACGGAGTTTGATGCAATTTAAGTCATAAGAAGAGGGAAAGACACATACTATGTAGCATAATATGTGATAATTTTTACAAATGCAAAAGGTTCTTCGGACACAATATCATCATGTAGCAGCCCAATGTATATTTATATTGCTCAACAGAACCAAGTACAAACTCACTAGAATATCTATCTACCTATCTATCTACCAATGTATATAATATATATATATATATATATATTGTTACGACCCTGGCGGCCACGAAGCAGTTGGCTCGCTTGACCAGAGTGGTAGCAGTGAGTTTTTATGATTCTAAAGTCTCTGGTAGAATTTTGGCTGTCTGTTGTTGCTTGCTTTACTTTCGCTTCAAATAAATCAGACAGCTCAAGAATTATGTACTAGTCATAAAGGAAGCTTAGCTAGATAAATTATAAGTTCCAGAATCACTTTAAGATCATGTATAATTTAATAATGATTATTAAGATTTATTATGATTAGTCTATCTATCTATCTATCTATATGCTCAGGCCCAATCCCCATTTTGAGGGTAGCCGACTCAAGACAGAGCAAGAACACAAAACAACGTAAAACACAAAAACAACATAAAACAACGAATAAACACAGATAAAAAGCACACACTCACACACATCCAGGTCACCCAGGAGAAGACCCAGAGACCAGGGTCACCAAGGTCGCTCCAGCACTCCCCCGGCCCCCGACCACCCGGAGAGGTTTCGATCTCGGCAGGCAGACATGCAGCGGAGCCAAAGCCACAAGCCGTCCCACCACACTTCCAGGCGCACCCTTCATATTAATCGTCTCCCCGGGCCAGGCGCCTGATGGACTATTATCTAGTTCAACTTAAGCCCGACCCCTTAATCCAAATGACCACGTGTTCACTCAACTATTCACAAGCATTCTCCATTCACTCCTGTCCACCACCACTTCCCCTGCTTGATCTATAGTCATTCCTCTATCATCCAAAGCTTTTCTTACACAGTCTCTCCATCTCAATGGGGGTCTTCCTGCCCTTCTATCTCCCCTTGTACCTGACTCACATATGATTAGTAGGATTATTTATAATTAGTTATGATTAATTATTATAGATATTATTATTATTAATTATTATGATGATTTATTCAGAACTGTTTCCGCCGCCAACGGGCTAAGATTAAAATAAGATGGAGATTGTTTATTATAAAGTATTATTTCTTAATTATATAGATATTTCTTATTTACTTGGATAATTTATTTGTTATTATATATACTGTAGTTATGGTAATTATCTTATTATTTATTATCCTTCATTATCAGTCTTATTATACAGTATACTTAACAAGTACCATTGAAGAAGGGAAGATTATTAAAGTCACCAATTCAACAAAAATAAATGTATTTATAAAACCAATAAACACAAAGATAACGTATGTACAAAACAAAGGAAAATACAATAGAACATAAATAAGATCCAGGATGTACCGGTATATGATTGTCCGATCGTTCACTGCTCGCTAGTTTGCCAAATATTAAATTGTTTCAAGGCTTAATAAAGTATCACTATTGTTAATGGAAATTACAACAAGGACGCATGGCAAGTTATTTAAATATCAAAATATACTGTGCTTGACTAATTGATGAATACACAATTAGTTTCACTATTCTTTAATAAAGTCACCAATTAACCTTTCCATTGTCACACCGCATTATTAACCTTCCTAGATTCACATAACAATATACAAACTAACACAAGGCGGCACGAAAGCTCACCTCAACACATCTGGTAGTTATAACCCGTCATAATTTAATAGTAGCGTTCAATCTGTGGACACGGTTGCCAGATGTCACCAGATTCTTTAATTTATCACGAATAAAATATTAAAACGTGAACATTGCTAATACTTACTATATCTCTTATGTTGTGATTTCAAAACATTCAGTATAATTTTAGATTCATTTTTCCTACATTATGGTGTTTTAACAGATACATCTAATAGATATATATTTTATAAAGTACATTTATATTATTAATTGTAGAGTATAGTATTATATAGAGAAGATGCTGATTGGTTGTTGATTGATTTGTGTTGATAAAGTTGATATATCTGCATTATTCCATATACAGTACACTGAGTACAGTATATTATTAAAACTCTAAAATTGTAAGCAATTTTAATGATAATGTGATAATCTAAAGTGATATACGAACCCTGAGAGCTAAAATATATATCATTAGCATACAAAAGAAGGTAAATCATATACTATTTATTTTTTGCAACCAATATTTACCATTTTGTAATGGATTTATTTCACAACACAATATTTTGTCCTGCTCTCTTATTTTAAATATACAATAAAGTAGTGAGCTAAAATATATAAGAGATTATTATAATATATATTAAGAATATATAAACAAAACGCTTGTCATAAGACTCTATTAACTTCAGGAAAAATCGACAAATAATTTAGAAACTGACACCCTTCTTAGTCTTGTTCACATTTTTTATTACGATAATTGGCGAATCTGGTGTCATCTGGTAAACATGTATACAGATTGAACGCTCCTATTGCAAGACCACACCACGCATGTTAAGCACGGTATCTTAGAGTTACAATTCAAAGTTAAGTCAAGTTAAATAAATTTAGGTAAACTGAACACCATTACCACTTTAGTAATATACAAATATAAATCTTACCTGTCACTGCCATGTCTGAACTATCTCCTCCGTCGCCTATCCTCACCCTCACGATCTCAGCCGAGTCAGGAATACAACTAACTTCCAAACATCAGTATACTCCTGAACACACATTCTATTTGGTCTCTAGCGAATCAGCAGGCCCAATCATCATGACGTAATGGAAAGTTCCAGTCTTCGAGGTGCTGCGTCCTATCATACAGCTCTCACCCCCATTTGTTTGACCCCTCCACACGGGCCGAACCATCCATGCCCAGAGGGGGTCTTGGGGGTCATGGTGAGGTGAGTGTAGAAGGCTTAATTCCGCCAATTGGGTAGTTTGGTAGTTCATATCTTCAGACTGGTTGCTCCGTCTGTCACAATATATATATATATATATATATATATATATATATATATATATATATATATATATATATATATATATATATATATATATTGTTACGTCCTGGGATATATAAACACTGGGCTCTTTCTATTGGACTAGGTATGCGGCAACAAGCAACAACGGAAAACGCTAGATCCAACCCTTATCTATAAACCCAGGCAACAAACCACCCTAAACCGTCAAGAGTCCTGCCTGGACAACAAGGTATCCTATGACTCGGTTACAGGGTGCACGCACTATAGACTGCTGATAGTCAAGCAGGCTATATAAAAGATCACACAATTAAGTTGACTTAAAGCTTCAAGGAAAAGATAGATAACGGAATTAAATTGCAGAAACAATTGAATAACAAACTAGAAGAAAGTACATTTAACGTTACGTTAATTAATACAACTAATCACCCCTGCGTGAAAGAAGGTGAAAGCAAACAGTCCTCAAAACATCGTACCGGTAGACAAGATGCGGGGTTCTAAACTGCATGCGGCTACTGTAGGATCTGATGCTTAGCAAAGAAAGTACGTTACGGATTTAGAGAACTCTCAACTCATAAGCAGGAATAAATACTATTGATAGGACCTACAGTGTATAATGGCATAGGTATAATTAAATAAAGGCAGCAACTCGCAACATAACCACATACAGGTGTGCTTCTCACTCTTAGTCAGGCAAGCCTGCTCGGACAGAGTCTCTAAGCCACACCCTGACTCACAATGCTCACAAAAACGGTAAACTGTGGCACAATAACAAGCATACAGAGATCATAAACCCCCTAGCTGTTAATCTGCCAGGTGGCAGAGGCCAAGCCGGAAGGATATAGGCTTCGGATACCCGGGCTGAGCCACCTGCTCTAGCCTAGGGACGTTCCCAAGTCTGTGCGCCAAATTACTCTAATTGAAAGGGTGCTCTCTTGAGAGACTCAGATCGCAAGTATCTGACTCTCTCCTGGTGACCCTAAAACAAAAGCAAGACGTGCTAGCGCAGTGCTGAGTGGACTATGCAAGGGCCCTCACACAACACAACACTAGACACACAGGGACACAGACAAGGAAATGCCCCCAGACTCCCACGGGTATCCTAGTAAAGTCGTGCGGGTCCACAGGACTCGCACCAGCAGACTTTACTTAAAGGATCGCAAAAAGCCTCCCCTCCGGTCTAGCCCCTGCTAACCTGACACAAGAACACACTAGCAAGCATGAAACCACCAAATATGAGACAACAAAAAAAGCTTCCTAGGTCTCATTAACAATTACGTCTCTGCATAAGGCCCAAAATCCTATCTAATTATCTGAGAGCTCGTCGTTAATACAATAATAGATATAAGGTCTATCAAGGGGATGGAATAATTAAATAGATTGGTGAAGTAGTGGAAAGAAGGTATACAAAGTAAGAGAGAAAGTTTCTAAGTGGGGTTGAGAGGGATAGATATCAAGGGGGTCCGAAGGGTACGACAGTGAGGTGAGCTCTGAGTCTTGAATCTGTCTGGACCCCACCCTAGGCATACAAAATACATCCCAGGCTTGGCAACACTCAAAACAGTTGCCGGGTCAAAATCGTGTACCCCGTGCGTGAGTCGAAACTAAGCCTAACGTTGCAATCGGATGCATATGGCAACGCTTCAAGCTCGTCCCAAGCTAGACTCTCCGCGCGAAGCAACGTCCCCCAGCCGGTCTCTCTCTCCCGCTCGTCTCCTCCCACTCTCACTAGACTTACATCTTATATATTATAATGAAACAATCAACAATCGAGAATAAAATATACTAAGATGCGTTGGTTAAGAATAAGGGCAGCTACAAGCTGTGAAAACAACATAAGAATATCCCAGACATTAGTTACATTGTCGTAGGATATATACTAAGGAAAAGCCTGCCGCCAGCCGGTTTCTAAACGGCTGGGCAGCCGACGCGCGCGCCCGCCCGCACGTGGCTACTATGCAGAAGCGTCACAATATATATTTTCTTTAATACATACGAGGTTGAAAGAAATGGCAATTTCTGCGTTGGAAATTTCATTATTCAAAGTTTCCAGGTCTCTGATGAGTTTTCGCTGGGTGGCAGGAAGTAGATGAATGAGATGAGCAAAATTCATGGTGGTACAGGGTTGCATAAATGTATATGATGATACAGGATATACAACGCGTTTCACTGGACAACCAGCATTATCAAGTAAGGGTAGAATGATATGAAAGGTAAACAGGAAGGGTATATATAGAGGGTGGAGGATCAGAGGAGGCGAAAATCAGGGGGCAAAAGGCTGCTATTAGTGGAGGGGTATTCTAGGAGTGGAAAAGATGGAACCACTTCACGCAGGCGCACTGGATGCGGGATGGTGTTGGTCGGGTGGCGGGGTCAAAGCTGATTGGCTGCGTGTTGAGGGGCGTGGCCTAAGTTGTGTGGTCCGTGTGGCGCCGGCAGAAGACGAAGCTGAAGGAGGTAGGGCGGGGGGCTGCGTCAAGGGCACCGGGGGGCGAGGAGGGGCGTTAGGTCCAGTAGGGTAGTGCCTTTTGGCAGAAGGAAGGATCTGAAGGTCTGAAGGTTTGGTTGTTGATGTTAGGATGTAAGGCTTGGATATATAACGCTTCGAGTATAGGTAATCTCCTTGGGTCACTTTCTTTATCGAGTATGGTGGTGTGTTTCTCTAACTCGTTGCGTGTGAGGTGGGGGTGGTTGGGGTTGAGATAGTGGTCTTTGATGGCTCCAGCCTGAAGGTGAGAGTTAACCGACGTGAAAAGAGTCTGTGTCATGCCAATATAGGAATGAGGTCCACAGTCCTCATAATTACAGGTATGTTGGTAAATGACGTGATCGTCGGTCATCGGGCTCTTTATCTTGGTGGAAGCTGGTTTGTTGCGGAGAACGAGGTTGGAGGTCTTGGGGGATTTGTAATAAATTATTAATTTGATTTGTTTTCCGGGTTGGTTGGGTGGACCATGCTTGGAGATTGTTTCTTTTAAGACGGCCTCGTCATTTTTGTGTTCATAAGACATGTAATTGCGGTAGAAGATCTTAATTTCAGTGGGGGGGTCAATGTTGGGAGGGCTTTGGGTGTACCATTTTTCAAGATGGTGGTTGATGGTGCTGGAGATGTCGGAGTTGGAGTATCCATTATTCACTAAAACTTGGGATAGTCTTTCTAGTTCCTGGTGGGTGTCGGCCCAGGTAGAGCAGTGTGTGAGGGCTCTCCTTACATAGGCGGAGATGGAGGATAGAAGATAACGGCGGGGGCATTCACAATCACCGTTGAGGCATTGTCCTGTGTTAGTTGGTTTAGTGTAGACGGTGGTTTTGAACCCATGGTCGTTCAGAGCTACGAGGATGTCGAGGAAGGGGAGTTGTCCATTGTTTGATTTTACAAAGGTGAAGTTAAGTCCGGAGGAGGTCATGAAGCGACGCTGGAGTTCCTGTAGTTCGTGGAGGTCCTTGATTTGCACGAAGATGTCATCCACGTATCTACAGTAGACGGCGGGTCGTTGGACAGCTAGGAGCTCTTCCTCGATGGTACCCATAAAAAAGTTTGCAAAAAGAACTCCTAGGGGGCTGCCCATCGCCACACCGTCTATCGGCTTGTACATGTTGCCCCGGGGGCAAAGGAAGGGGGCCTCCTTGGTACACAGCTCCAGTAGTGTTTTCAGGGCCTTCTCCGGGATGTCCAGTGTTGGTGTATCAGGGCAATGGTAAATTCGACGTAGAATCATGTCAATGGTCCTATCCACTGGCACGTTGGTGATTAGGCTTTCTACGTCGAGGGAGGTGATTGTGTGGTTGTTGTTCCGGAGGGCGTCTCGTAAAATTTCCAAGAAATCGTGGGCTGAGTTAAGGTTGTATTGGCTGGGCACGTAGGGGGTGAGGAGGTTGTTCAGGGCCTTGGCGATCTGGTAGGTGGCAGTGGGGATCTGGGAGATGATGGGGCGGATGGGGTTCCCAGGTTTGTGTGTTTTGATGGTTCCGTACGCATAACCAGGGGTGTATTCTCCGACGAGTTTTTTAAGGTGGACCCCTCCTTGTTTGGCGTTGATGGCGGTGATGGTGGTGTTGGCAGTACGTTTGATTTCGTCGGTTGGGTTGCGGGTGATCTTTTTAAATTTGGTGTTGTCATTTAACCCTCCCAGACATATATGACGCGATCGAGTCATATGGCAGAGTGAACCAAAAACTCATATGACGCGATCGCGTCATATGGACTTATTATATTGCTTGAAAATAAGTTTATGACGCAATTGAGCCGGTTTTTTGGCTGGTAAGTCCGATAAGTTAGATGTACATGTGGAAAAATCTAGCAACCCCCTAGCGTCCCTGTGAGGGCCCCGCGGTGGTAGAGAGAGTCAGTTTCTTCCCATCACCCAGCCTAGTAGGGGGGGGTGTGCACCCCCTTAAACCAAAGGGCCACCATTTTGCCCAGCCTGGCTGGTATTACTGCCCTAATATAACCCCAACGAAGTGCTATATCGTTGGGTTATCGATGGATTATTGTGTTATTCTTATTTAGGGTATAAAAACCATGTTAGTGAAGTGTTTTGCTAGTCTGGTGTACGTGACCAAGGTGGGCTCCATGAGGGGCCATGGTTGCGCTTGTTTGTGGATCACTTTCATACCATATTGCGTCAATTATATTGCTATTTTTCACTTGAAGTAGTGTATTTTACTTGTATAAGTTTTTATAGTGAAAACACTTTTATTACTGATCGAGCATTCTCTGGTGAAGGCTACGTGACCAAGGTGGTGGAGGGAGGGGCCATGCTTTTTGCCAAACGTTTTGCTTGTTTGTGGAACACTTTCATATAAATATCATCAATTATATTGCTATTTATCCGTTCAAGTAGTGTATCTTACCTTGTATTAGTGTTTCTTAGTGAAAAAACTTTCATTACTGGTCGAGCATATGTCGCCATGCTCCCTCAGCCCTGTGCATTTTTGTTCGATAATTTAGTGGTGGAAAGTGCTTGCATTTTTGCTCGATAATTTATTGGTGGAAAGTGCTTGGGAGGTAAGTTTTTTATGGGCAAAAGCACTCTACATATACGGCTTGGTGGCCACGAGGGAATCTCAGCTGTGTGAGTAAGTACAGGCAACATTTTTGGTGGTGGTGGTGGTGGTGGTGGTGGTGGTGGAGATGGTGTTGGTGGTGGTGGTGGTGGTGGTGGAGATGGTGGTGGTGATGGTGGTGGTGAAGATGGTGGTGGTGGTGATGGTCGGGGTGGTGGTGGTGGTGGAGATGGTGGTGGTGGTGGTGGAGATGGTGGTGGTGGTGGTGGAGATGGTGGTGGTGTTGGTGGAGATGGTGGTGGTGTTGACACCAATAGGTAGGGTCCCTTTTCTGACCGTGGGCCAGGTCAGAAAATGAAGCCAACCCAATTTGTGTCAACACCACCACCATCTCCACCAACACCACCACCATCTCCACCACCACCACCACCATTTTATTAGTTTTATTATTTTTGTGTTTAGGCCTATTATTATTATTTGTATTATTATTATTTATTATTATACCTGTTATTCCTGTGTATGGGATCACCCATAAAAAAGTATTTATATTTGTATTTCCTTTATATTTTTGCTTTATTATATTATAATTTATTATTATTATTATTATTATTATTATTTATTATTTATTATTATTTATTATTATACCCAACATAAATGTACCCCACCACAAACTCTTATTATATACAGTATATATATAATATATATATATATATATATATATATATATATATATATATATATATATATATTTATATTTATATATATATATATATATATATATATATATATATATATATATATACAGTATGTGGTGTATATAATAACAGGACTATGGACAAGAATCATTAATATCGCGAAAATATGGTAAAATAATTCGCAGGGTCATTCATGACCGGGATGGTGGATATTATGAAAGGAGAGGATATCGTTATGGCAATCAAATATATATACAAGTTGATTATCTATACATACTTACTACATAAAAGTGCTGATCAAAGTTTCGTCCAAATCTGTTTATAAGCGTTTGAGATAAACTTTACAAGGTGAAACGGCCCCATACAAAGAGACACTCGGTCACATAATCTTAGAAAATGCAGTTTACGGGGATAAAAAAAACTACCAAAAACAATTTTAGACCCAAATTGCCTACCAAATTGCCTCTCCTACAGCTTTAAAACCTTTCACACCCCCATTGTAAATAAGCTTTGTCTATCAACCCCTTCTGTATCAGCGACGTCTTTGTAGTTGTATCTAGCTATATTTAGACAATTTTGTGAAGTTTAAGAAGGATCTGTGGTAGAAAAAAGGGTTAAGTGAGATAGTGCGAAGCCTGTTAATTGCTGGAGGCCCTTGTGAAAACAGAACAAAAGCGTCTAATAGTAGCGAGAGCTAAAAATAAAAGGACGGCGTCGGTACAGAGAGGGTTAACCCTTTGACAATTTTAGCGCATTTTGACAGTTTATTCTAGCTATCATTGGAAAATGTTATACAATTTAAGAAGGATCTGTGGGAATGATAAATGTAAACACTATGTCACTTAACCCTCTGACTTCCATGCACCCTTCCTAATCTGAATAAAATCCTTTAATACAACACAGAAAACTGAAAAGAAATGCGCATCGGATTTTTGAGGCTAACTATAATATTCGGCTGGAAATCTTGACAAAACAACCTCTGTAACTCAAAAAAGGCTAGAGCAAATGGGCTGTAATTTGCCACACTTATTCGCTGACCTACCCTTCCCAAATGGTAGACATTCAAATTATCACCAACCTACCAATTAACTTACAAATTAACCTAATTAATGAAATAAAATAAAATTAATGAATACATATGGTACTCCAAGGATTCGAACCTAGGATACTCAACATAAATTCCGCGCACTAACTACTACAGTCGCTTTTTTAGTTGTAGAGGTTATCGGTCACGATTTCCAGCCTACCTATAAGGAACAGACTATAGTAATGCCACGGAGGCCACATATCCCATTCAGTACTGGTGAAACTTTTTCATCATACTCTGGACACTATTAGACGATTTTATTCAGCTTTGGGGGGACGTATACCAATTAAAAGGCTACAGACAATCTCAATTAATCCTTTTAGCTACCATATATCCTTCCTAAAATTCACAAAATCGTCTAAATATAGCTAATCTAATATTAAACAGACGCCGCCAGTACATAAAGGGATATACATACCTCACGAATCACGGGCCAGGTGTTCAATCCGTAGATCCATACCTGTAAAGATAATTATGGTGGATTATAGCTTCATGTTATAATTATATAATGTTTACTTCACACACACACACACACACATACACCATACAAAGCACGGGGTCTGTATGGTGAAGGCTGTGGTGTGTGGCCAATTGTACACATATATACACACACACACACACACAAGGGGTCTGTATGGTGAAGGTTGTGTATGGCCAACTGTATACTACCATACTCATACACACATACACACACACACACACACAATGGGTCTGTATGGTGAAGGCTGTGGTGTGTGGCCAACTGTACACAAATACATACACACACACACACAGACACACACAAGGGGTCTGTATGGTGCAGGTTGTGGTGTGTGGCCAACTGTATACTACCACACACATACACACACACACACAAGGGGTCTGTATGGTGAAGGCTGTAGTGTGTGGCCAACTGTAAACACATACATACACATACACACACACACACACACACAAGGGGTCTGTATGGTCAAGGCTGTAGTGTGTGGCCAACTGTAAACACATACATACACATACACACACACAAGGGGTCTGTATGGTGAAGGCTGTGGCGTGTGGCCAACTGTACACACATATATACACACACACACACACAAGGGGTCTGTATGATGAAGGCTGTGGCGTGTGGCCAACTGTACACACATATATACACACACACACACACACACACACACAAGGGGCCTGTATGGTGAAGGCTGTGGCGTGTGGCCAACTGTAAACACATATATACACACACACACACACACAAGGGGCCTGTATGGTGAAGGCTGTGGTGTGTGGCCAACTGTACACACATATATATACACACACACACACACACACACACAAGGGGTCTGTAGGGTGAAGGCTGTGGTGTGTGGCCAACTGTACACACATATATATACACACACACACACACACACGGGGCCTCTATGGTGAAGGCTGTGGTGTGTGGCCAACTGTACACACATATATACACACACACACACACACACACAAAGGGTCTGTATGGTGAAGGCTGTGGTGTGTGGCCAACTGTACACACATATATGCACACACACAAGGGGTCTGTATGGTGAAGGCTGTGGTGTGTGGCCAACTGTACACACATATATATACACACACACACACAAGGTGTCTGTATGGTGAAGGCTGTGGTGTGTGGCCAACTGTACACACATATATATACACACACACACACACACACACAAGGGGTCTGTATGGTGAAGGCTGTAGTGTGTGGCCAACTGTACACACATATATACACACACACACACACACACACACAAGGGGCCTGTATGGTGAAGGCTGTGGTGTGTGGCCAACTGTACACACATATATATACACACACACACACACACACACAGGGCCTGTATGGTGAAGGCTGTGGTGTGTGGCTAACTGTACACACATATATACACACACACACACACACACACAAGGGGTCTGTATGGTGAAGGCTGTGGTGTGTGGCCAACTGTACACACATATATACACACACACACACACACAAGGGGTCTGTATGGTGAAGGCTGTGGTGTGTGGCCAACTGTACACACATATATACACACACACACAAGGGGTCTGTATGGTGAAGGCTGTGGTGTGTGGCCAACTGTACACACATATATATACACACACACACACAAGGGGCCTGTATGGTGAAGGTTGTGGTGTGTGGCCAACTGTACACACATATACACACACACACACACACACAAGGGGCCTATATGGTGAAGGCTGTGGTGTGTGGCCAACTGTACACACATATAGAACACACACACACACAAGGGGCCTATATGGTGAAGGCTGTGGTGTGTGGCCAACTGTATGCTACCACACACACATACACACACACACAGATTGATAGATAGATAGATAGATCGTTTATTGACCACAGCATACAGGTTTACATTAGTATATAATACAAACACTTTACAAAGTTCGAATATCACAAATTTAGAATTTTAAACTACAACAGTTACTGTAGTCCAACATAAGATTAATATCGTTATTTATTTATAACATATCAAATCATTAAAGGTAAACACTTTCATATTATTACATATACATTAGCAAACATTAAAGATAAACAGACAAAATATCGTGAACCACTTTACATACAACATCAGGCATAAACTGGTTTGAGAATAGATTTTCCATGGTTTCGAAGTTGTGAGTGTGTCTTAAATGTTGTGTGAGTGAACAATTCTGGACTATGTGTCGTTCCGTTTGTATTTCACCACAAACACATAGTCTTTCTTTGAGAGGCAAACGCCCGCGACCCCGTCTGTTCCATCACCCTGTCTCACACGCTAAAGGTCGTTGCACACAGACACGAAAGCCCCTCCAGGCGAGTTCCCAACTCGAAATTTCAGCCTGATACGGCGAACCGGCAACATAATCGTGGATATCGGATATTAGCCGTGGGTGACTCTCACGGTCCAAGCGACGTATCGGGGGTCGATACGAGATTTTGAACTGTTCAAAAGTTTGTGGGAATCCCCCGGCAACTGTAAATAATCGTCTGAGTCTGGTCTTCATCACGAACTCGCCGTATCACAATTGTGTAGTCCGTATCAAAGACGTATGGTCCGTATCAAAGCCGTACTGCCCGTATCAACGTCGTCTGGTGCGTAAACCTGCCTTGCGGACCGGTACTCGGAAAAAAAGGCACCGGAAAAAACGGCACAGGAAAAAAGGCACTGGAAAAAAAGGCACAGGAAAAATAGGCACTTGAAAAAATGTCACAAATTACGGAATAGGAAAAAATGGCACATAACACAAAATGTTGTATTAAGAAGTAATAGATCAATAAAATGTGTTTCGATGCAATATGCAATATTATATAATGTAATTATATATATCTGGTAGTGTACTCACCATAGGTTAAGTTAGGTTAGGTTAGGTTAGAGCTTTAGAAACAGGAATTCTGCATAAGGCCGACCGGCCCACACAAGGCAGATCCCATTCACACCCAACCTATATCATTCATATGACTATCAAGTTTGCACTTGACATTTTCTACCGTTCCTGAGCTAACCACACACTTCCACAACTCTGTTCCTAAACCAGTACTTACCCATATAATTGTTAAAGCAAAACCTATCCAATTTGAAGCCATTTGAACGGATTATGGCGCCGTTATTAAGCCTTAAATTAATACCTTATTTCTATCTTCCTTATTGATACCTTTCATCCACTTAATCACCTATATCTTATCTCCTATACATCTTCGTCTTTCTAATGAATGAAAACCAAGGGTTATCAGCCTCTCCTCATAGGATAAATTTCTAACAATGTGGATCATTTGCGTCATTCTTCGTTGGACTGCCTCCAGAGAGTCAATATATCCATTCTATAATAAGGACACCAACACTGAACAGCATAATCCAAGTGAGGTCTCATATTAGGTCAGGTTAGGTTAAATAGAAATGTAGTGTAATTAAAGCAAAATATAAAAGTACAATATATATAACAAAAATATTAAAATTATATAATTCTTAAATGATAAATCATTTAAGAAAAAATCCTGGATACTATAGTTGCCTAATTAAACATTATGATAGATTTTCATAATATGCCATTTTTTCCTACCCCGAAGAGTATGCCATTTTTTCCTATGCCTTTTATTCCCATTGCCCTTACTTCCGGTGCCTATTTTTTCTGTGCCTTTTTCTCCTGTGCCTTTTTTTCCTACATCCGTGCGGACCGTT
>CM064546.1:11299225-11659225 GCA_032716605.1 Paralithodes platypus | reverse complement strand
GTGAGCCAGCCTCCCACTCCTCCACTCCTCCCCACGTCTGGAGAGACACTGTCGCGCGATACTCGCTCTCTCGCTCTTTCCCACGCTTGGTAACACAGATGACCACGCCCTTCTAGCAACTCGCTAATGTTAGCACGAAAATATACCTAAGAATGAGGGAATAACAGGGAGAATAGGTGATAATTGAAGGGGGGGGAGGGGGGGGGGAAAGGAGGGGATGTGGAGGAGTGATATTTGCCATGGCCAAGGGGCAATAAAAAAAAACAAAAACAAAACATTGATACTGGGCTGCTTTAAATGTTTTTTTTTTAGGCCTTGGATTATATAAGGAGTTCCGCAGCGCACCGGTACACCTTATATAAGTAGATCCACACTTGCCGGGAAAATAGCCTCTTTCATATTAAAACATTCAATGTAACTTTAAATAGTTTACTGATTAAATATAATTGAAGTGTATCAGAGTATAAAGGATAACTGTCCCAACAACTAAAAGAAAGCAAGTAACAACAGAACAAACTTTAATATTTTACGTTCTATTGGCCTTCAGCTGTTTGCTACACTCTCATATTAACTGTTCAATCTTTATTTATTAATTAACCACTTCTAAATCAAGAATATATATATATATATATATATATATATATATATATATATATATATATATATATATATATATATATATATATATATATATATACTGTATATAGATATATACAGTATATATATCAATTCGAAATAGAGTTTATAATATTCCTAAACTTAATCATCAATAATCCTGAAGAAAGCGAGGTAACTATATTCAAAATATTGTGAAGTCTGGATAGGAACGTATCAACATCCTAGAGAAGAAAGAGGGAATGTAAGAATATCGAAGACTCAAGAATAAATCGAGAACATATGAAAGGCGGCAGTGGTAAAGAAACTGGAATAACAAGGACAGAGCAAAGGACGAAACAATTAACAAGAACAGAATGTGGAATGAGATAGGAAAAAAACACAAAAGAGAGGAAGCGTGGTAACAGTTAGAGAGAAAAGAGGTACATGGAAGAATGATAGACTAGAGTAAGGGGAGAGGAAACTGCCGGGGAGATGGTTATACAAAACCAACAGAAAACAAGCAAAGTGAAAAAGATGAAGATGGGAGAGAGAGAGAGAGAGAGAGAGAGAAAGAGAGAGAGAGAGAGAGAGAGAGAGAGAGAGAGAGAGAGAGAGAGAGAGAGAGAGAGCAAATTATATGAAGGAAGATCCCCTGACGAAATGCCGACGCTTCCTTCCTTCCCTCCCTTCTGTATTTGTGTATGTGTGAGGCCCCCCACGGACAACACCAGGACCTCATTCATATGTAAAGCCACAGTGTTTATATACATCTGTGGCCACGTCCGTCACTCCCTCACTCTCTTGAACCTTCTGGCTCTGTGTGGGTTCCCGGGCTATTGGAGAAGTTAAAAAAGGGGACATTGTGAGGGAGTAACAGTAAGAGAGGGTAATGAAAATGACAGCCATATTGACAAACAGAGATAAAATTATATAGACTGGTTTTAATCTTCTCATTATGCGTCAAGCATCTGTGTTAATGTGTGTGTCTGTTTAATAGTATGTGCGTATGTGTGTCTTTCGAGTCCTGGTGTGAGCGTGCGTGTGGTGCAAGGAAGGGTGAAACATATTTATAAACAGAAGACACCTAACTTTCTAACTCTTAAGGCACTAAACTACAGACGGTGACTGAGTAAATACATTAGTATAAAAGGCCTCAGTGGAAAACTTTGACAATTAAGTCTCTTCCTTCTAGTGTTCTACTTCTATACACTATACACAATCGTATTTTATTGAACCTTTAACTACGGAGAGACAACAGAGGGAAGTTATAAATTAGTGTAATGGGGGAAAGTTACATTACTGTTTCCCTTGTATATTTGGTAAAGCACTAGTGGCTTTAATGTTTCAGAACCATGGATGTCAGATGAAATAGAACTTAAATATTACATAACATAACAATTCTCAATACAATCATTTGTAAAGTACGGGAGAGTATAGTAATATTGCATAGCATAACAAAACTTAATACCGAGGTATTACTACAAATGAAACAATATCAATACTACAAGAAGGGGGCGTTTTGCAAGGGTAATACATCTTTATAGGTAGAAGTAGTAGTACTGTAGTAGCAGCAATACCAATAAAGATGGAATATATATTCTGCATGGCGTGGTAGAGAGTGATCAATACATTGTGTTAGCTCATCCTATTGTGTTTAGTAGGGCACCTCTCTCTCTCTCTCTCTCTCTCTCTCTCTCTCTCTCTCTCTCTCTCTCTCTCTCTCTCACACACACTTTCTTGCTTATGGTATATAGACCATCGTTGTCCGATGATGACGCAGGAAGAGAAAACCTGGGCATAGAAGAGTTTAGAGTGCCGAGGGAGGTGCGCAGTTCCAACTTCACTATCTTGGTACTGAACAGGGGTTGCTGATGGCAAGGTAACCCAAGACGACCAGCTCCTGCTCAATACTGCAGGGGACTGCCGGGACTCCAATTTGTCGGAATTCAGTTTCCAGTTTCGGATTCCAGTTTGTTTGTCTCTCACACACACATACTGAATCTGCTCTCTAATCTAACTGGCAAAGGCAACAAACTCGCTCACAGTTAATACGAAATTCGGAAAGACAAATATGTGTCCCTTTGATATCCAGAGTGTAGAATTAAAAGAGAAGAGAGGATGGGAGTATGATAAGTAAGAGGAGAAAGAGGAAGGTAATTACACACATATATATATATATATGTTTCTAGTCTCTCAGTGGGGATCGAACCATCGACCATCAGAACGATAGCCGACGCTTTAATCAATTACACCACGGCAGTCTAAAAGACACTCAGCCTTCTATCCTATTTATGTTAGGGAGAAGGGAAACCCACTAGGCGAATATATTTCAATTCAAACTTAGTTGTAGGATCCATATTTCCAGAATACCATACACGGATTTTTGAGTGTCCCGACGCAACTCGGGTTGAAATTGATTTCATTTAATTCTAACCCACAAAGCATGAGAGTTACAAATATTGAGAATATATCACAAATACACGTGAGCCACTAAATGTTTCTAGTCTCTCAGTGGGGATCGAACCATCGACCATCAGAACGATAGCCGACGCTTTAATCAATTACATCACGGCAGTCTAAAAGACACTCAGCCTTCTATCCTATTTATGTTAGGGAGAAGGGAAACTCACTAGGCGAATATATTTCAATTCAAACTTAGTTGTAGGATCCATATTTCCAGAATACCGTACACGGATTTTTGAGTGTCCCGACGCAACTCGGGTTGAAATTGATTTAATTTAATTCTAACCCACAAAGCATGAGAGTTACAAATATTGAGAATATATCACAAATACACGTGAGCCACTAAATGTTTCTAGTCTCTCAGTGGGGATCGAACCATCGACCATCAGAACGATAGCCGACGCTTTAATCAATTACACCACGGCAGTCTAAAAGACACTCAGCCTTCTATCCTATTTATGTTAGGGAGAAGGGAAACCCACTAGGCGAATATATTTCAATTCAAACTTAGTTGTAGGATCCATATTTCCAGAATACCATACACGGATTTTTGAGTGTCCCGACGCAACTCGGGTTGAAATTGATTTCATTTAATTCTAACCCACAAAGCATGAGAGTTACAAATATTGAGAATACATCACAAATACACGTGAGCCACTAAATGTTTCTAGTCTCTCAGTGGGGATCGAACCATCGACCATCAGAACGATAGCCGACGCTTTAATCAATTACACCACGGCAGTCTAAAAGACACTCAGCCTTCTATCCTATTTATGTTAGGGAGAAGGGAAACCCACAAGGCGAATATATTTCAATTCAAACTTAGTTGTAGGATCCATATTTCCAAAATACCATACACGGATTTTTGAGTGTCCCGACGCAACTCGGGTTGAAATTGATTTAATTTAATTCTAACCCACAAAGCATGAGAGTTACAAATATTGAGAATATATCACAAATACACGTGAGCCACTAAAGGTTTCTAGTCTCTCAGTGGGGATCGAACCATCGACCATCAGAACGATAGCCGACGCTTTAATCAATTACACCACGGCAGTCTAAAAGACACTCAGCCTTCTATCCTATTTATGTTAGGGAGAAGGGAAACCCACTAGGCGAATATATTTCAATTCAAACTTAGTTGTAGGATCCATATTTCCAGAATACCATACACGGATTTTTGAGTGTCCCGACGCAACTCGGGTTGAAATTGATTTAATTTAATTCTAACCCACAAAGCATGAGAGTTACAAATATTGAGAATATATCACAAATACACGTGAGCCACTAAATGTTTCTAGTCTCTCAGTGGGGATCGAACCATCGACCATCAGAACGATAGCCGACGCTTTAATCAATTACACCACGGCAGTCTAAAAGACACTCAGCCTTCTATCCTATTTATGTTAGGGAGAAGGGAAACCCACTAGGCGAATATATTTCAATTCAAACTTAGTTGTAGGATCCATATTTCCAGAATACCATACACGGATTTTTGAGTGTCCCGACGCAACTCGGGTTGAAATTGATTTAATTTAATTCTAACCCACAAAGCATGAGAGTTACAAATATTGAGAATATATCACAAATACACGTGAGCCACTAAATGTTTCTAGTCTCTCAGTGGGGATCGAACCATCGACCATCAGAACGATAGCCGACGCTTTAATCAATTACACCACGGCAGTCTAAAAGACACTCAGCCTTCTATCCTATTTATGTTAGGGAGAAGGGAAACCCACTAGGCGAATATATTTCAATTCAAACTTAGTTGTAGGATCCATATTTCCAGAATACCATACACGGATTTTTGAGTGTCCCGACGCAACTCGGGTTGAAATTGATTTCATTTAATTCTAACCCACAAAGCATGAGAGTTACAAATATTGAGAATATATCACAAATACACGTGAGCCACTAAATGTTTCTAGTCTCTCAGTGGGGATCGAACCATCGACCATCAGAACGATAGCCGACGCTTTATTCAATTACACCACGGCAGCCTAAAAGACACTCAGCCTTCTATCCTATTTATGTTAGGGAGATGGGACACACAAAAATCCGTGTATGGTATTCTGGAAATATGGATCCTACAACTAAGTTTGAATTGAAATATATTCGCCTAGTGGGTTTCCCTTCTCCCTAACATAAATAGGATAGAAAGCTGAGTGTCTTTTAGACTGCCGTGGTGTAATTGATTAAAGCGTCGGCTATCGTTCTGATGGTCGATGGTTCGATCCCCACTGAGAGACTAGAAACATTTAGTGGCTCACGTGTATTTGTGATATATTCTCAATATTTGTAACTCTCATGCTTTGTGGGTTAGAATTAAATGAAATCAATTTCAACCCGATTTGCGTCGGGACACTAAAAAAATCCGTGTATGGTATTCTGGAAATATGGATCCTACAACTCTTAACAAATTATGAACATTGTTGACTCGGTTTTAGGTTACTCAATATTGTTACTTCCAGAGCGGTTTCTCTGTTTACATTCTTAAGCTTAGTGCCATTCATCGAATATTTTGCTTTCTCATTTTGGTATCCGATATGTAGTACTTTACATTTATCCGCTTTGACACTCATTTGCCAAATTTGGGCCCAACATGACAACTTATCTAGATTGTGTTGCATATCGTCAACTTGATCTTTTGAGAGTACGCTACTTGCAATTTTTGTATCGTCAGCAAATTTTGAGATTGTACAGGTGAGACCCTCATCTATGTCGTTGATGTAAATTAGAAAGAGAATTGGTCCTAGTACCGATCGCTGGGGTACCCCCCTACTTACATTGGTCCATTTAGATGCCTTACCGTTTATGACTACTCTTTGCTTTCTGTTGCTGAGCCAATTTTCTATCCATTTCAACACACCGTCTTGTATTCCATGTGCTTTTAGTTTAACATTGAACGTTTGTGGGGAACTTTGTCAAAGGCCTTTTGAAAATCAAGGTATATAATATCTACAGCTGTACTCTCATCGTAGAGGTTGAGGATATCGTGGAAGAAGTCTAAGAGGTTTGTTTTTACGAAATCTGTGTTGAGTATCTTTAAGTATTTTATTTTCGTTTAAGTGATTTACGAGTCTGTCTCTGAGAGTTTCTAGCATTTTAAATACAACTGAGGTTAAGCTAATTGGACGATAGTTACTGGGTAGGGATTTGCTGCCTTTTTTTTAATATCGGTGTTACGTTGGCTAGCTTCCAATGATCAGGCATAGTTCCAGACTGCAAAGATTTATTGAATATCAATGTCAGTGGTTTCTAGAACTCATCCTTAGCTTCCTTTAGAACTCTAGGTGAGATTGTATCAGGTCCAGACGTTTTATTTACCTTGAGTTTATCTAAACAATTCAATACTTCTCTCTTTGTAACGGTTATATTGCTTAGAAAGTCTGAATTATCAATCTGAATCGGCAATGGTGTACGGATATCACTCAGGTCTTCTGTTGTAATAACTGATGCAAAGAAGGTATTGAGGGCATTACTCATATGTACTTCGTCTTTTGTGTATTCTCCATTTTCATCGATTAACGGGCTAACAGTTGAAGTAACTACTTTTTTCTTTCTGATATAACTATAGAATTCTTTCGGGTTTGTTTTACTTTGATTACTTTGCTTAATAACTTTTTGGCTTTGCATCGTAGCTCTACAAATTTCACCCGTTCGTCATTTTGTGAGGATTTTAATCTATCATTAGCAAACTTTTTAGCAAGCAGACAGTTTGAAATATCTTTATTCCACCATTTGGGCTTACTATTATGGCCTGTACGCCTTATTTTGGATGGAATGCAGTCTTGCACTGCTTTTACGTAGGTGGTTACGAATAATTCTCAAGATGTATTTATGTCGTTATTGTTAATTAAAAAGCTCCAGTCAGTTTCTTTAAACATAGCTCTAAGTTTATGAAAGTTTGCTTTCTTGAAATTAGGGACTTTTTCGATGCTGTTCGTTACTAGAAAATTTTAAAGTGAAAGTTATGGGACGATGGTCGCTGTTACTGAATTCATCACCAACATTCAAATTCTCTAGTAATTCTTCTTTTGTTGCAAGTACAAGGTCAAGGATGTTATTACCACGGGTCGGCGATCGAACAAATTGATAGAGTGAACTATTTTAAAAGTTCGCATACAAGTCATGTCCGGAGTGTGAAGCAAGAGTATCGCCCCACTTGGTCATAGGTAAATTAAAGTCCCCAAAAATTATGGTATATTGTGAGTTACTTACATCTGCAATTTGTTCGTAAATTTTTTGGTCAGTTTCCACTGATTGAGCTGGAGGTCTGTATATTAATGCAAGTATTATTTTTGTACCTTTATTAATCTTCTTAGCACAAAAGATGTGTCGACGTTCACAATTTGAGGTTTTAACAAGAGGGTCGGGTTAAAACTTTCTTTGATATAAAGTAAAACTCCACCCCCATTTCTATTTATTCGGCTTTTCTCAAACATTACATAACCGGGAAGTGAATACTCTGCTAAAAAGGCTCTATCTTCTGTGTTGAGCCAAAATTCTATTATGCCAATCACATCATAATTTTCTGTAAACACTAGTTCCTCTAAATCTGAAAATGTATTGCGTATGCTATGAGCGTTTGCATAAAAAAACTTTAAAGTTGCAGTTTTAGAACTCACAGAATGCTCTTTAATCGAATTTTTGGTTCTGGTCTGATCTACATTTACATTCATGGGCTGTCCTCGGTCCTCGGTCATTATCCCTGGCGGTTTTGAATTTGAGTAGTGTTGGTGGAGCTTTATCCAAATTCGTGGTTCTTGACAGATTAGCATTTAATTCCTTCGCAGGTCGCCTTCCTCGGTCCTCTTTCCTGGTTGACCTGAGCTGAGTCGATTTCTTCTCCGAAAATCCTTCATCGCATCGTTGAGAAGACGCCCAAAACGTGCTGCTCCCACCTGGTTCAGATTAACTCCATCGTCCGAAAACAAATAGTCATCGTAGTAGAAATTGTCCCAGGTGTCGACGAATCCCACGTTCTCCTTCCTGCAGAGGTTTGCTAGACAATGATTTGTGCTGGTGGCTATGTTGTAAAATCGGCTCTCTACACCGAGCCGGGGGACGATTCCTGAGACGATGATCCTTGATGACTTCTCCTTAAACGATTTGATCAACTGCTGGTACTTTAAAAGCAAATCTTCCGACCGGGTTCGCTGTACATCATTGGATCCATTGTGGATGACGTACATTGTATTAGCAGGGGCCAGCTTTGATACTTCGTCAACTGCAGCAACTACGTCATCCACACCACCACCAGGGATACAAAAACGCTTCCTGGTCTTAGGTGCCCTGGCGCAAAACTCTGTGAGCTGACCATATATCATCGAATCTCCGACGAGCCGGACTTCTTCTGTTTCCTCTTCGTCATCTGAGTCTGTGAGTATCTGGAAACGGTTTTGACGCTCGGTAATCGGGATGGTTTTCCTGGTCTTGGGGCAAACGTTGTTCCTCATGACACGGAAGTGTCTTGAGTGGGAAAAGAGTCACTATTTGTTTCTTGAGTATCGGAACAATCTGCTGAAGTGGCTACTGCAGGCGGTGGATTGTTGGCAGTTGACGTTGGGGCGTTGGTGGCTGTTGGAGTTAAAGCGGTGGCAATTGAAGTTTGTGGTACTCCAACGTTGAGTGTTACACACTCTTGGAGTGATTCCAGCTTCATGGTGAGAACGTTGATCTTGTTGTAGGCTTCATCTAATTTCACTGTCAAATTCTCTCGTTGCTGGCAGAGCCGGCAGACTTGAAGATCGACAGTAGCAAACATGGACTCACCAAACCTACCGGCGCAGTTCGTACAAGATCGAGGCATGATGACAGTCACTTTCTTCAGATCACTTCACTCACTTAAAAAAACACTTCACTCACTTTAAAACACTTAACTCACTTTAAAACACTTCAATCACTTCAACCGAAAACAAATATGTTGAAATACGCAGAAATAGGTTATCAGGGGTGATAGCCTAACGGGAAAAAAAATGTTGAGTTACGCATGTTCTGGGTGTGGTGTCCCGAGTTCGAATCCCGGGAGGACCATATGCTTTCATTAGTTTATTCAAGTATATTGGGGTTTGTAATTGATGATTAATGTTAAGAACGGGGTGTTACTTATACTATAACAACGAGAACATTAGAAACACAGAAGAGGTCCATGGTTATCCAGGAAACTACATTATGTATATATAAATATATAAAGTGGTGCTATAGTCTATTCGCTGAAAGTAGGCAAAAAATAATGACCTCTATCATCTGTAACTAAAAAAGGGCTAGATCAAATGGGTTGTAAATCGCCACATCTATTCTTTGACCAACTCTTCCCAAATGGTAGAAATATTAGCGCGATTACTCTAGTCGTTTATTAGTTACGGAGGATAAAGGTCATGATATATCGCCTACTTACAGCGAATAGACTATAGTACTGTGCACAGCCCACGACAAATCAGCTGCCAGTATGCTTAATAGGCTAAGATATGTTGAATATAATTAATGTGTCAACAAAGGCCGGAGATCTCTCAAAGTTAATAATGTATTTCCTAGATTGAACATAATCTTCTGGTAATGTCTATTCGCTGTAAGTAGACGATAAATCATGATCTCTATCCTCTGTAACTCAAAATGGGCTGGAGCAAATTGTCTGTAAACTTCCACATCTATTCCTTGACTGACTCTTCCCAAATGGTAGAAATATTAGCTCGATTACTAGTCGTTTTTGAGTTACAGAGGTTAGAGGTCATGATTTCTCGCCGACTTACAGGAAATAGACTATAGTAGCCATAACCAAAACAATGTTTTATATACAAATATACATACAAGCATACATAGACACATACAGGAAAGAAAGACAAACCATATAAATGTGGTAGTTGCAAAAATATATAAAATATCTCGTTTTCCCCGCCCAGGCCTTCAGAGTCACGCCCAATTAACCTTCCAGCGGGCGAGACATAACCCAGCAAGAAGGGCACGTAATAGCCCATGCAGCGAAACTGACTTTATGAAGATGTTAGTTGCGTCTCTCTCTCTCTCTCTCTCTCTCTCTCTCCCTCCCTCCTCCTCTCTCTCTCTCTCCCTCCCTCCTCTCTCTCTCTCTCTCTCTCTCTCTCTCTCTCTCTCTCTCTCTGGCAGCTAATAGGTATATAAAGTATTAGAATACAACAACATAATTATATGTTTTCTCCCTTTCACGATATAAATGCAAACAAACACCAAAACACAAACTTCTTTTAAAATATTAAATTAAGTTGGTCTGGACTAAATGGAAGCAGAAAAAAAATAAAACAAGTATAAATATAATAATAAAGAACACATAAAAGGATTGGAGAGATAAGGAGAAGGAAGAATAGGACATAATTACGCAGAGAAAGATAACACACAAATGAACGAACAAATATTTAAAAAGATGAAGAAAATAAAAAGAAGATGAACAAGGAATTGAGAAAATTATCAATAACAGTAAAATATAAAGAAACAATGGGAAGGATAACAAAGCTAAACACAAATAAATAAGAAAGAACGAGGGGGAAGACTATGAATGAAATTATATATTATTATAATGTAAAACTTGCAAACTAAACAAACCAAAACTGGAACAAAGACAATATAAAGTCAAATTAACTTATCAAAATCGCTATGTGGAGGTTTCCATAGATACACTAACCTCATAGATCTTACGATCCCAACGAGGTGGTCAGGTCTTTATTCTAATAAATATAACAAACACGAGCACGGGTAAAGGAAGGAGAGAGAGAGAGAGATTCATTGACGGGGACCCCAACATTAACCAGATTATAAGCATTAATATAATGATGGGGTCATCAGGGTGTTGCAATGTGCTATGCAACATAATCCCCAAGTTTGGATTAGTTCATCATTTATATATAGACCCTCGTCTACGTATTGTGAAAAGCCTTATATATTTGGGGCAAATGTGACCTTCAGTATTGTTAATATTTATGTTCGTGCTTCCGTACTGTTAATTTACCAAGACGATAACTTAGCAAGACTTGCATAAGTCAATCTAACTTAGTCCAACAGTTAAGTTATGTTAGGTAAGGTTAAGTCAAATTAAACTAGTATCATCACGATCATCCAGGAAAATAGGTATGTGTAATGTATGAGCTTATTCAAACATGGGTAACAATCTGGTGAGCCCCTAAATGTTATCCCCAGCCGAGACCCGGATTACACCTTAATGCTTATACCCGGTGTTCACAATCATTAGTATATATCAGTATCCTCTTTCTCCCTAGACCTTTTAAACTGTATTTTCCTAGACCTTCAGCATGCTTCTGATAGCGGTGCAAAATAGTCTTAACTTAATTACCAGACCAAATTTGCGGATGAAAAGTTGTGATAAACTTCCGTGGTGTAAATCCGTGTAACTTGAACGGCCTCCCCTCACATATCACATATCATCACGGATACAGGTTATTTGGATCACTATAGTCCGTTCATTCTAGGTTGGGCACAAATCGTAACCTCTAACCTCTGTAACTCAAAAAGGGCTAGAACAAATGAACTGTCAATTTCCACACCTATTCCCTAGCCAAGTCTTCCTATTTGGTAGAACTAGTTGCTTGATTACTCTAGTCCTTTTTGAGCTATGAGAGGTTATAGGTTACGATTTCTGCCCAACCTAGAATGAACAGACTATAGTCAGTTTGACCCCAAGTCTATTTGACCAACCTCCATTTGTATCACTTACAATTCAAAATATATTATGATAAATTTATTACTATATGTTTGGTTAAGCTTTTATTATAATTATTAGGTTCGAGTTAACCCTTTCACGCATATGACGCGATTTTGAGCCTATTGGGGATACTTTAAAGCCTTTGTTACCATCGGGGGTATTTATAAACCTTTAGTTTAGTTACTTCAACCTCTGCAGTTGTCTCTCAGTTAGCTGTGGGCTGAAAACTAATTTTGGAGAGGTAATTATAAGAGTGAGAGAACTCTATTTCTTATTGCTAATCTGGCAACCTCTGCGTCATAAATGCGTGAAAGGGTTAATATACATGCGGAATACGATTTGGTTGGGTTAGGTTAGAAGTCAAGGTAAGGTATGGTAGGATATTAAGGTCAGATAAATAATAAGATACAGCTAGTTAAGTTGAGCTGGGTTAGGCATGACTAGAATATGTTTGGTTATTTGAAGGTCAATAAGATCTGAATGTGTACTGAGTGACTGGGAGCGAAAAGAAATATGGGTGAAGCGTCTGTAAATCCTATCGTTATCCCGTCTTATAGTGACTCTTTACATGGCCGTTAAGGGGGGATGGGCCGGTTTTCGGGACCATTTTGTCCCTCATGTTTAGCCCCATTAGTTTTCAGATGTTAAGATATTTGCCCCATTAGTTAGTCGATTTTAAGACCTTTCGCCCCCCCCCCATTTCTTCCTCAATATTTAGGCCTTACGTGCTATTTAGGTGTCGATTTTTTCCCTGGTGAACGATAGTGAGCCTGTAATGTTGGAAGAACCAGCCTTTGGCCGGGACATTTTTCTACCGAAAAATGTACAAATTAATCTAGAAGGGGGATCTAATGAATGTTTTTTTGTTTTAATTTGATGGAGGCTTAGGGAGGAAACTAGAAAAAATAACGAATACATGCACAAATTGCCCCAAAACCGGCCCATCCCCCTTAAACAAAATCCTTCCAAATTATCGCTGAGAGAATGCCTTAACAGTGACCGTTTCCAGAGAGAAAACAAAGCTAAAAACAGAGGTACAGGTACAACAAACCATAAGGAAACTGTTACACTACTCTTTACAACTTTACTCCTTGTATTGAGTATTGTTCACATGTGTGGGGAGGATTATCTCACACCGCACTCCTAGACAAAGTACTGTAGAAAGTTAGGCCTTTCGTATCATTAACTCCCATCCACTCACCAACTTTCTGCAATCTCTCTATCTTCGCCGCAATGATACATCTCTCTCGCTATTCTACCGCTACTACAACAATCAGTGTTCCTTATAGCTCTCTCAGTGTAGCACCCGTCTTGCAACACAATCTCTCCCCTACTCTGTGCAACACTCCAGCCCAAGAGTAAAACGTTACTCTCAGTCTTTCTTCTATTCAACAAATGAGCTCTGGAACTCTCTCCCAGAATCAATCTTTCCCTCTTCTTATGATTTAAATTGCTTGTCCTGGTCACCCTCAGTTATCCTTATGATAGCAACAATCATCATATAATAATCTAATGATAGTAATGAACATTGGACAAACGGTGCCATACTACTGAATAGGTTAAGGAGGGTCACCGGCTTTTTTTTTTTTATCTTTCTCTCCTTTTCTTACTTTCTCTGGCTTATATCCATTCGTCCCCATTCAGCCAACTGTTTTAAGACGTTTATCCCCATCCAGGTGTCGATTTCTTCCTGGTGAGCGATAGCGAGCAAGCATTGTATAGAGAAGACGTTTTTTCTATCGAAAAATGTAAACATTTAGCTTGCTGTCAAAACAAGAATATATATATGCTGGCTCGCTCCCGCTCGCCAGGAAAATATTGACACATAGATGGGGATAAACGTCTTAAAACGGTAGGCTGAATGGGGCCGAATGGATACAAGCCAAAGAGAGAGGGAAAGAAAGAGTAAAGAAGCGAGGTGGGCCCCCTTAACACCTTACGAGCGGCCTATGCGGTTTATTTATATGTACCGCACAGCGGGGTGTTTTTAGCCAAAATAGGGCTGTTTACGTGATCATTTTCATGCCTAAATAAGACCCAGAACGTAAAACAAGTACCTATCCCTGAAAGGGCATAAACAGAGCTTTCGAATGACACCATAACGATCCTTGTATGATGGATAGTTTTCTTGCAATAACCGTGCAACGCGAGTGCAAAAAGCAGGTAATTCGGTACTTTCGGTACATAATTGAGTATGTAGCGAGTGAGAGAGGGAGGAGGGAGCTGAGATTTGTGTCAGTAGGTTCGCCGCGGTGGTCTGGAGCAGTCATACGCTCGCTAGTCTCCTGCCACCACTTGTCTCTCTCTCTCAGCCACATTACGTGCTGAAATTGCCACTCGACCTATGTCGAGCGCCGCCACATAGTCCAGCTTTTTTTAACTCGACTTATGTTGCTCGCCGCTAATTAAGGGTTAAGCTACTCTCTCTAATATCCCATGCATGAGATTCTTCTAATACTATTGTCCACATATAATTTCCCAACCAACATCTATAGTAGGAAACGTAAATAATGATCTAACTTCTGATAATTCAGTCCTTGCCGTAGGATATACTACGCATGCTTTATATATGTCTAGCACAGGATTTTTATCATTTTACACTCCATATATAAATGTCATCATAGTCCTCAACATAATCGTCTCTCACTCGCATTCAAGTAACTAATTATATCTTACATTTTCATTTCATTAAGTAATTATACTTTACATGTGCAGCCACCTGCAAAGGTCAGTGGTACAATACTGTGTTATTTAACGTGATAAATAAACAATTGACTGAAAATGGATACAACTCCTCTGACTTGTTCCTTGATATTTGGATCAACGTGCCATACCTATTCGCCATGAAGTGAACCACATATTTTCTAGCTGTCAATTATACGTTTGATTTCCACATCCACTCCATCAAATATTTCATGAAGGCCTCAATCCGTCCTGCCAGTCATCCTTTACTATTTAGCTAATTGGAATCATCCATCACTTTACGCCTGATTTCAATTTCGCCTCTTCAATACATATTTGTCCACCGTGTTAACGTGTATTATTCGCATTACAGACTTCAATAGCATTCTCTCTCTCTCTCTCTTTCTCTTTCTTCGATGTAAGATTGCTTTCAGTTTGGTACTATCTCGTGTGTGTGTGTGTGTGTGTGTGTGTGTGTGTGTGTGTGTGTGTGTGTGTGTGTGTGTGTGTGTGTGTGTGTGCGCGCGCTTCCACCTCTCTCCTGGTTGTCATCTGTCACTTCCCCTCACAGTCATATCATTTAGTTTGGGCATTAGTTTGTTATTGGTTTCCGAATACCTGATGGACACTTGAAGTTTACGGTTTGGATCTAAATGATAACAAATATAATATCAACCGGTTTGAATATTACGGCTCCATAATAGCTTTAAACATAACTGATGGCCGATCTCTCTAATTACAGGAAGCGTAATAGAGCATACAACAAACCTATATTACAGATTATGTAAATAAGCTGTGTAAGAAGCACCAGACATGTTTTTGTCATCGAAAATATATAAAACGCAGCAGTGAAATAAAATAATATATCTGATACCGTAAAACACATACTTACTACAATATAATAGACAAGAAACTCAAGCTAAGTCTAACCACCCGACAACAATGCATTACCAGGAGAATGATAACAAAATACTACTAATAATAATAATAATAATAATAATAATAATTAAAGTTGCAAGCAACGTTGTGCGGGGTTCGAGCGGGGTTGCACACAGGGTATTGTGTTGGATACAAGGGCTGTGCCACATATATCAAAATATCATGTATCTCATCGGGCATGGAGAAAGTACAGAAGGAATATAGTGTAGCCATTTTGGCTATCATGTGAGGAGGTGTGTGGAGTACAAAGTACAAAGGAGTACAAAGGAAATCAAGCAACAACAGGTCTAGTGACCCTTCTAGGTTGCTTGTCCTCCAAAACACTGAGGATCAAGTGTCCAAACAGTGGTTTAGAGTGGGTAAGGGAACATTGGAAAGGGAACTACTGCCCTGCCACTAACGTGGCAGGACTAGGAAGTTAGTAGGGGACATATTGGTTAGTAACTGAGGGGAGGATAAAGTTATTCATTTACAAACGCAGTCAGTCGCGGGTTTGATGCGAGATATTTGTCTAGGTGGAATTTAAATGAATCAACGGTGCTGCAGTCTATAACGTCTCGGGGAAGCCCATTCCACAAGTTGACAACTCGATTGAAGAAGAAATTCTTAGATTCGTGCGAGTTAAAAGATTTACCAATAATTTTGCAACCGTTTCCCCGCGTGTAATTAGATGGGTCGATAGTGAAGTACTTACTACAGTTCATATTGTCGATGCCTTTGATGATTTTGAACACTTGAATTAAGTCGCCTCTTAATCTGCGCTGGGTTAAAGGAAATAGATTTAATTCTCTAAGACGCTCTTCGTATGGTTTGTTCTTTAGGCTAGGTATCATTTTGGTAACTCTACGTTGAACTCGTTCTAGCTTGTTTATATCTTTTTGGTAATAAGGGCACCAGGATTGAACGCAGTATTCCAGAAGAGGGCGGACTAAGGAATTGTAAAGGGTTAGGATAACTTCTTTGGATTTATGCTCAAATGACCTGCCTATAAAGCCAATTATTTTGTTTGCCTTTTTAACAACTTCTGAACATTGTTGACTCGGTTTTAGGTTACTCGATATTGTTACTCCCAGATCAGTTTCTCTGTTTACATTCTTAAGCTGAGTGCCATTCATCGAATAGTTTGCTTTCTCATTTAGGTATCCGACATGTAGTACTTTACATTTATCCGCATTGAAACTCATTTGCCAAATTTGGGCCCAACATGACAATTTATCTAGATTGTGTTGCATATCGTCAACTTGTTCTTTTGAGAGTACGCTATTTGCAATTTTTGTATCGTCAGCAAATTTTGAGATTGTGCAGGTGAGACCCTCATCTATGTCGTTGATGTAAATTAGAAAGAGAATTGGTCCTAGTACCGATCCCTGGGGTACCCCACTACTTACATTGGTCCATTTAGATGCCTTACCGTTTTTGACTACCCTTTGCTTTCTGTTGCTGAGCCAATTTTCTATCCATTTCAACACACCGTCTTGTATTCCATGCGCTTTTAGTTTTAGCAGTAAACGTTTGTGGGGAACTTTGTCAAAGGCCTTTTGAAAATCAAGGTATATAATATCTACAGCTTTACTCTCATCGTAGAGGTTGAGGATATCGTGGAAGAAGTCTAAGAGGTTTGTTAAACAGGAACGTTTTTTACGAAAGCCGTGTTGAGTATCTTTAAGTATGTTATTTTCCTCTAAGTGATTTACGAGTCTGTCTCGTATGACCGTTTCTAGCATTTTACATACAACTGAGGTTAAGCTAATTGGACGATAGTTACTGGGTAGGGATTTGCTGCCTTTTTTGAATATCGGTGTTACGTTGGCTAGCTTCCACTGATCAGGCATAGTTCCAGACTGCAAGGATTTATTGAATAGTAATGTCAGTGGTTTGGAGAGCTCATTCTTTGCTTCCTTTAGAACTCTAGGCGAGATTGTATCAGGTCCTGGCGTTTTATTTACCTTGAGTTTATCTAAACAATTCAATACTTCTCTCTCTGTAACGGTGATATTGCTTAGAACATCTGAATTATCAATCTGAATCGGCGATGGTGTAGGGATATCACTGAGGTCTTCTGTTGTAAAAACTGATGCAAAGAAGGTATTGAGGGCATTACTTATTTGTACTTCGTCTTTGGTGTATTCTCCTTTTTCATCGACTAACGGTCCAACAGTTGAAGTAACTACTTTTTTCTTTCTGATATAACTATAGAATTCTTTCGGGTTTGTTTTACTTTGATTCGCAATATGAAACTCTAAGGTCTTTTTACTTTGCTTAATTAACTTTTTGGCTTTGCGTCGTAGCTCTACAAATTTCACCCGTTCTTCGTCATTTTGTGAGGATTTTAATCTATCATTAGCAAATTTTTTAGCAAGCAGGCAGTTTGAAATATCTTTATTCCACCATTTGGGCTTATTATTATGGCCTGGACGCCGTATTTTCGATGGTATGCAGTCTTGCACTGCTTTTAGGTAAGTGGTTTCGAATAACTTCCAAGATGTATTTATGTCGTTATTGTTAATTAAAAAGCTCCAGTCAGTTTCTTTAAACATAGCTCTAAGTTTATGGAAGTTTGCTTTCTTGAAATTAGGGACTTTTTCGATGCTACTATTTGGTTCGTTACTAGTAAACTTTAAAGTGAAAGTTATCGTACGATGGTCGCTGTTACTGAATTCATCACCAACATTCAAATTCTCTATCAATTCTTCTTTTGTTGCAAGTACAATGTCAAGAACGTTATTACCACGGGTCGGCATTCGAACATATTGATAAAGCGAACTCTCTTGCAAGTTCGTATACAAGTCATGTCCGGAGTGTGAAGTAAGAGTATCGCCCCACTTGGTCACAGGTAAATTAAAGTCGCCAAAAATTACGGTATCTTGTGAGTTACTTACATCTGCAATTTGTTCGTAAATTTCTCGGTCAGTTTGCACTGATTGAGCTGGAGGTCTGTATATTAACGCAAGTGTTATTTTTGTACCTTTATTATTCTTTATTAGCACAAAAGATGTGTCGACGTTCACAATTTGAGGTTTTGACACGAGGGTCGGGTTAAGACTTTCTTTGATATAAAATAACTGAGTGAGGAGAAGAGGGAGGGGAGTGAAAGGTACAGCATGGTGGACAGAAGAGGTAAGAATAGCTGTGGAAGAAAAGAAGAAAGCATATAGAGAGTGGTTGGGTAGTAGAGGGAATGAAGATTCCGAGAGACAGAAACGAGCACCTGAGTGTAAAATGGAGGGAGAGTAAGAAACTGTTCTGGGAAGAAGTCAAGAAAGTTAGGGAAGGTAGCAAGGAAAACAGTAAGGGTGTGAAAGATAAGAATGGGAGAATGCTAGCCGAGAAGCAAGAGAGAGTCGAAAGATGGAGGGAGTACTTCAGTGAGTTGCTAAATGTAAGGAATGAAGAGCCAGCAAACATAGCTGGATATGGTATGGGAGGGAGAAGAAGAGAAGTAGTGGAGGAGGAGGTGGGGATCAGGAGGTCAGAAGTGTGGGAAGCCATGAAAAGAGTGAAGTTGGGGAAAGCACCAGGAACAGATGGAGTGTGTGGGGAAATGTTGAGGTATGGTGGTGAGATAGTGATAGAATGGGTATGGAAAATGTGCAAACTAGCATGGGAGAAGGGGAGTGCACCCGGTGACTGGAAGACTGGCATAATAGTCCCCCTATATAAGGGCAAAGGGGAAAGAGGAGTGTGTGGTAACCACCAAGGAATATGTCTTCTAAGCGTAGTAGGGAAGGTATACAGTAGGGTACCGGTAGTGATTGAGAGAGTGAGAGTGAGAACGGAGAAATGGATAGGCGACGAGCAGGGAGGGTTTTAGGAAGGGAAGAGGATGTGTAGATCAGATTTATACCCTGAATTGTGTTGTGGAGAAGTGTCTGGAGAAGAAACAAAAGGTGTATGTTGCCTTTATGGACTTGGAGAAGGCCTATGACAGAGTGGATAGAGAAGGTTTGTGGAAAGTACTTAGAATATACGGAGTAGAGGGCAAGTTGCTGAAAGCCGTGAAGAGCATGTATGAGGGTGTAAAGGCGGCAGTACGTGTGGAGAGTGAGCAGAGCGAGTTCTTTGACCTGAATGTTGGTTTGAAACAGGGGTGTGTGATGTCCCCGTGGTTGTTTACTGTATATATGGATGGAGTCATAAAAGAAATACTATCAAGAGCAGTGGATGTTGGTGTATCGCTGAAAAGGGAGGGAATTGAGTGGAAGCTACCTATACTGCTGTTTGCGATGATACAGTTCTGATGAGTGATAATGAATGGGAGTTGCAGGGTCAGGTAAATGAGTTTGGAACAGTGTGCGAAAAACGGAATTTGAAGGTAAATGCGGGGAAGAGCAAGGTTATGGTCTTCGAAAGGGGTGAAGTCACAGAGTGTGAGGTGAAGCTGAACGGTCAGGCTATGGAGATCGTCAACTCTTTTAAGTATCTGGGCAGTGTGTTGAGTAAAGATGGGACTATGGATGAAGAAGTGCGGGAGAGGGTACAACAGGGGAAGAGGGTTGTAGGAATGCTAAAAGCAGTAACAAGAAATAGGGTGGTCAGTATGAAAGTGAAGAAGTCCTTGCATGACAGTGTGGTAATCCCGACACTGACTTACGGAAGCGAATAGGAGTGCGTGCGGAGTTACATGGAGGGATAGACAGACTAATGAGGAAGTAAGAAGGAGGTGTGGTGTGGAGGTAGATGTGCTGGAAAGTGTGAAAAGGAACAACTTGAGATGGTTCGGCCATATGGAACATATGGAAAGCGAGAGAATGACTAAGAGGGTGTATGAGAGCGAGGTGGAGGGACAGAGAGGGAGAGATAGACCGAATGAGAGGTGGAAGGATGGAGTGAGGAAGTACATGAACGAAGGTGGTGCTGGTTGGGGGGAGGGGCGTCGACTAACTGGGGACAGAGGTGCATGGGGGCGGTTCATTCTTGGCCTCCCCTTCGGGGATCACGGCGTCAGGCAATAGATGATAGATAGATGTTTAAAATATCTTATATATTTTTGTTTAGCTTTACTTGGCATTCCTCTTCCTCTATGTATCTAGCAATTTAACCCCCTCAAACTCCTTATGACGCGATGGTGTGGTAATTACCCCGGGCCAAAAAGCTCTAAAAGACGATCGAGTGATAACTCAAGCGAGCTTGAAATACGCAGGCGTTTCGTTCATGGTCACCCCTTCGGGGATCAAGGTGTCCGGCAATATATACCGGTAGGCTATAGATAAATTCATTTTTGGGCTATTTCTTCCATTTTATTTATCCTGTTAAAGTGCTTGATTGATTTTTGTGCTAATGTAGTTAGTATTTGGTGTAATTTCACATATTTCAGCTAAAACAAATCTGGAGAGCACATGCAATTTATTTGTGCATGTTCAGTAAGTATTGCTGGGGAAAGGGTTAACGTATTCATCTTTTGGGGTATTTATTCTATGTTTTTATCCTGTTTCTGTGATTGATTGAGTTTTGTGCTAATGTAGTTGGTATTTGGTATAATTTTACATATTTTAGATATATCAGAAGAGCACATGCAATATATTTGGGCATTTTCAGTTAGTATTGCTGGGGAAACGGTTAACATACAGTATTCATCATAGGAAGGGAATAGGATGTGTAGCTCAGATCTTTGCCCTGAAATATGTTGTGGAGAAATATCTTGAGAAGGGACAAAAGTTGTATGCTGCCTTCATGGACTTGGAGAAGGCCTATGACAGAGTTGATAGAGAAGGTACCGGTATGTAGAAAGTACTTGGAATATACGGAGCAGATAGCAAGTTGCTGAAAGCAGTGAAAAGCTTGTATGAGGGTGCAAAGGTGTCAGTATGTGTTGAGAATGAACAGAGCGAGTTCTTTGATCTGAATTTTGGGTTAAAGAAAGGGTGTGTGATGTCCCCGTGGTTGTTCAATATATACTGAACTGTATATGGATGGAGTCATAAAAGAAATGCAAGGATGAGCAGTGGATGTTGGTGTACCACTAATAAGGGAAGGCAATGAGTGGAATGACAGAGTTGATAGAGAAGGTATGTGGAAAGTACTGTACTGAGAATATATGGAGTAGATGGCAAGTTGCTGAAAGCAGTGAAGAGGATGTATGAGAGTGCAAAGGTATCAGTACGTGTGAAGAATGAACAGAGGGAGTTCTTTGATCTGAATGTTTGGTAAAGCAAGGGTGTGTGATGTCCAGATGGTTGTTCTATATATACAGTATATGGATGGAGTCATAAAAGAAATACAAGGAAGAGCAGTGGATGTTTGTGTACTGCTGTTTGCTGATGATATGAATGGAAGTTGCAGGGTCTGGTAAATATTTTTGGAACAGTGTGCGAAAAATGGAATCTGAAGGTAAATGCGGGGAAGAGCAAGGATATGGTCTTCGAAAGGGGTGAAGCCACAGAGTGTGAGGTGAAGTTGAACGGTCAGGCTATGGAGATTGTCAGCTCATTTAAGTATCTTGGCAGTGTACAGAGTAAAGATGGGAGTATGGATGAAGAAGTGTGGGAGAGGGTGCAACAGGGGAAGAGGGTTGTAGGAATGCTGAAAGCAGTAACATGAAATAGGGTGGTCAGCATGGAACTGAAGAAGTCATTGCATGACAGTGTGGTAATCCCGACACTGACTTACGGAAGCGAAGCATGGACGTTGTTGGAGAGATTCAAACCAAGAGTGAAAGGGATGGAAATGAGTTACTTGAGAAGTGTGTGCAGAGTTACATGGAGGGATAGACAGACGAATGAGGAAGTACGAGAGAGGTGTGGTGTGAATGTACTGGAAAGAGCGAAAAAGAACACCTTGAGATGGTTCGGCCATGTGGAACGTATGGGAAGCGAGAGAATGACTAAGAGCGTGTACGAGTGAGGTGGAAGGACTGAGGGAGAAATAAACCGAGAGAGAGGTGGAAGGATGGAGTTAAGAAGTATATGCGTGAAAGCGGTGCTGGATGGGAGGAGGGGCGTTGACTGACTGGGGACAGAGGTGCATAGGGGTGTTTCGTTCGTGGCCAATCCTTCGGGGATCAAGGCGTCCGTCAATAGATAGATAGATAAATTCATCTTTAGGGCTATTTCTTACATTTTCTTTATCCTGTTAGTGTACTTTATTAAATTTGTTGGTAATGTAGTTGGTAATTGGTGTAATTTTACATATTTCAGATAAAGGATGTCAACAGAATAACAAATGATGAGCTGAAGAGACGTTTAGGTATAAAGAGTATTAGCGAGGAGATGCGTACAAGTAAACTGGGATGGTATGGACATGTGGAGAGAATGGATGAACAAAATTGGGTGAAAAGATGCAGGTCTGACGATTGTGGAGGGAGCTGCACCAAGGGGTGGACCGAGTAAGACCTGGGATCGGACTATACGTGCCGATCTCAAATCCAAAAACTTGACAAGTAAAGCATCCCTTAACAGGGTTGCCTGGAATGCCGCCATTAGGAAAAGAGACTGAAACTGCACATCTGTGTGGAGCACTCAGTCTTAAAATGTTATGTACGTATGTATGTATAAATCTGAAGAGCACATGCAATCTATTTAGGCATTTTCAGTCAGTATTGCTGGGTAAAGGGTTAACATATTAATCTTTTGGAGTATTTCTTCCATTTATTTATCCTGTTAGTGAGTTTTATTGATTTCAGTGCTACTGTAGTAGTATTTGGTGTAATTTTACATAATTTAGATAAATCTGAAGAGGACATGCAATATATTTGGGCATTTTCAGTCAGTATTGCTGGGGAAACGGTTAGCATACTGTAGTCATCTTAGGAAGGGAAGAGGATGTGTAGCTCAGATTTTTGCCCGGAAATGTATTGTGGAGAAATATCTGGAGAAGCGACAAAAGTTGTATGCTGCATTTATGGAGTTGGAGAAGGCCTATGACAGAATTGATAGAGAAGGTATGTGGAAAGTACCGGTACCAGTACTGAAAATATACGGAGTAGATGGCAAGTTGCTGAAAGCAATTAAGAGCATGTATGAGGGTGCAAAGGTGTCAGTATGTGTGGATAATTAACAGAGCGAGTTCTTTAATCTGAATGTTGGGTTAAAGCAAGGGTATATGTGATGTCCCGATGGTTGTTCAATATATACCAGTACAGTATATGGATGGAGTCATGAAAGAAATACAAGGAAGAGCAGCGGATGTTGGTGTACCGCTGATAAGGGGAGGAAACGAGTGGAAGTTGCCTCAACAGTACAGTACCGGTACTACTGTTGCTGACAACACAGTTCTGATGAGAGATAGTGAATGGGAGTTGCAGGGTCAGGTAAATATGTTTGGAACAATGTGTGAAAAACGGAATCTGGAGGTAAATGCTAGGAAGAGCAATATTATGGTCATTGAAAGGGGTGCAACCATAGAGTGTGAAGTGAGGTTGAACGGCTATGAAGAATGTCAGCTCATTTAAGTATTTGGGCAGTGTGTTGAGTAAAGATGTGAGTAGGCCTATAGATGAAGAAGTGTGGGAGAAAGTGTAACAGGGGAAGAGCGTTGTAGGAACTCTGAGAGCAGTAAGAAGAAATAGGGTGATCAGCATGGAAGTAAAGAAGTCCTTGCATGACAGTGTGGTAATCCCGACATTGACTTATGGGAAGGAAGCATGGACGTTTCTGACTGGGATTGATCATTGATAATCATCGGTTATGCTAGTTGGAAAATTAGTGGGGTAGAATGTAGAGTTCGGGTGTACCGCCAGCCTTGTTTACACCACGCGGAGCGGCGGCGGATGCTGGCCATCATGTTCCCGTCTATTTGACTGCTTTTGGATACAATAATAGGTTGAGGGGGGTCACCCCCCATGACATATTGTCATCATCATATATATTGCCAGCAGGAGGCAAATAACCGAAAAAAACGCCTTCAAAATAGACGCGAACTAAAGGCTGGTTCACACATAGCCGAGTCGGTGCGCGAGTCCAACACGAGTGATGAAATTTGGCTATTCAGCAATGACTCGTCGATACTCCTCAACACTCGTATAGACTCGTGCTACGCTCGTATATACTCGACACACTCGTGGGTGCTCGCCACGGGGTCCAAAAATTTCATGCATGCATGAAATTTTTGGGTCCCGTGGCGAGTACCCATGAGTGTGGCCTAAATACGTGTAGGCTCGTGTACATACGTGTTAACTCGTGTTTGACTCTGAATAACTCGTCGTTATTCGTGTTAACTCGTGTTGACTCGTGTAAACCCGTGTAACACTCTTTGGTGATTCGTCGCTTTTCGTCATCATTTCGACGTTGACGAAGCAACACGTGTCTACACGCAACAACACGTATGTAACACACATGCAACACGTATCAACAAGAGTAGAAAGCACGAATGTGAGTGCCAAAATTTGGTGCCCCCATGATGCCAGAGTTTAAACGATTCAAACACAAGTGAAAACACGAGTAAACAAGAGTAAACACGATCCACTGAGAAAAAAACACGAGTGTAACACGAAAAAGCAAGTGTCATTTGAAATACCGTTATTTCAAAAATGTAGGAAGAATCAACGAGAGTTACACGGATGTAACACGAGTCAACACGTGTGCAACAGAGATCCAACGAGAGTCAACGCGTTGTCTTTCGTGTTGATCCGTATAAAAATCGTGTTGATCCGTGTAACAATCGCGTTGACTCGTCCATACTCTTTGTTTACGTGCCCTGGAATGTGGCCATTATTTTTCAAATTTTTGACACTCGTGTTGGGTTCGTGTTACACTCGTTTTGACTCTCAGTTTCTCGTACAGACTCTTGCATGAACACGTGTTGGCTCGTATTGAATCGAGTTAACTCGTGTTACACTCTCCTTGACTCGGGAACAATTGCTACTCGCGGCCGACTCAGCCTCCAGCGATGGCGATAATCGACGAGTGTGACTCGTGTTGGACTCGCGCACCAACTCGGCTATGTGTGAACCAGCCTTTAACCACGGTGATCGACATATGTAAACATTACGGCGGCGGTGTCGGCGTCGGACACTTGCGATAATGTTCCCGTCTATTTTGAATGCCATTGGATACAATAATATGTTGAGGGGGGGCTTTGCCCCCATGACGTGTTGTCATCATCATAATTATATATTGCCAGTAAGGGGCAAACAACCAAAACAATTGCCGCAAAGCCCTCCCCTCAACATATTATTGTATCCAATGGCAGTCAAAATAGACGGGAACATGATGGCAAGCTTCCGTCGCCGCTCTGCGCAGTGTAAACAATGGTGGCGGTACGTCCGAACTCTACATTCTACCCGGCTAGGCCTATATTATAGGCTACAATAAATAAGTAGGCTAGGCTATTTTTTCTATAGGCTATGCCTAGTCTAATATTACAATTTAAGGTAGCATTCAAGTTGACTACAGCAGGACTTACCCTTGACCAGGTATAGGCTATCCTAGTGTTTAATAGGCCTATACCCCTTTGAAAGGACATTAGCCTAGTCTAACCTAACAACCTTACCTAACCTAGTATAGTAGGCTATTATGGGTGGGGGCTGCTGCCCCCCCCCCCCCCAATTTTTGGTGTATTTGTCTATTTTGTCTGTGAAGTGGGAATTTTTTAAATTTGTCGATAACGAAAATCCTCCATGCGGACTATAGCTTATGGAGAAAAATATGGCGAATCTATTGTTGCCTATTATCTCTAATAAATTGTTTCTCATAATGCTGCAGTAGTGTAGTTTAAAATACCAACCATTTAATTGTGTGCCTTTAAAAATTACCTAAATTAGGCTATAGGCTACTGAAAGATTAGAAGAATCTTTAAGAAAGACTAGGTTAGGGTTATTGTCGTTCCAAAGCTAGATTATAGCCTAAATATAAAAGGAAGTGAATAAAATGAAATATGCCGAAAAAAATCGACGTCAAAATCGACGCAAAGTTAACCGCGACGATCGTCCTATGTAAACATGACGACCGTACACCCGGTAACTACATCCATCCCATTAAAAGTTACTGTGGGACACCAAATATGTTGAGGGGGTCTCTGCGGCTCTGCCCCCCCACGTCGGCCCGTCACGTATTATGATGTACGGTAAGTTATCATCATTTGTGCTAATTCATAGGATCCCCAATTAACCTCTGAAGTGCGCATGGGGGTAATTAGACACCTCTCCCTGTGCGCATGTATTTGAGGTGTTTCCGTCACTAAAATATTCATTGTACCATTAATAGCATTAATACTTATCCATATGCACCTATTATGGGTTGACTATAAAGGTATTAACCTGAAACAACAATAAAACGAGTGAAAACAGCGTTTGGATGGTCAAAATCGGAGATATAGCCCGCGAGTTGTATAATGTATGGGTGAGGCAAGCTGCTTTCCCGCCAATTTCCCCCAAGGCCACTGAGACACAGTCGATCGATACTCTCTCTCTCTCTCTTGCATTCGCTTGCTATCAGTGCTCTGCAACCGGATTTCTAATGTTAGCACGAAAATATACCTCAGAATAAGGGAATAACAGGGAAAATAGGTGATAACTGAAGGAGAGGAGGAAAGTGGGGAAGGAGGGGAGGTAGAGGACTGAGATTTTGCATGGATCAGAGGCCAACAAAAAAAAAAAAAAATTGTTTGATGTCAAAAGTTTATTTTTTTTTCTCTGACTCTTAAAGAGTCTCCCCGCAGTCCGCCGGGGTAACTCTTAAGAGTCTCCCTGCAGTTCCCGGGTTAAGGACAAAGTCAATCAACAGACGAAATAAGCTCCCAAATTACAATAACATAGCGGCCCGCCGTTTATGGGTGACTTTTTACACGTCATTTTAAATGTTACTTTCCTGCCCTGGTCTAGGCCTAATAGATTTTTCCAAAGAATCTAACTTAAATTAAAAGGAAGTAGCCTAGCCTACAGTGTATAGGAAGGCTATTCCAACATGCATTCCAGAACTTAGGCTAGCCTAGGCCTAGGCTATATGAAAATTTGTGGGTGGTCTGCCAAAAAAGAATCACTAGGCCTATTAGGCTATGGGTAGGCTAGTATGGGGCGCATTTTGCAAATTTTCTGAACTCTTAGGCCTAGGCTAGGCTAAATTAAAACTCACAAAATCTGAGTAAAACCAGCACTAGAATTTTGTCTTGTCTTGTCTTGGGGCAACCTCAGGCGAATACTCGCCCACTCCGGCCCTACCGTAGTCGCGGAGATCCTATGTCACAATTAAATTAGTTTATAGTTAAGGTTAAAATTCACCACCGTGTCACTTTCATTCTAGGTCATTCGTAGAACCGCAACACTGTAAAGGCAACAACCCAATAGCAGGTCATCAGGTGGTGAACCAGAGACCTACAAACCACGGTACTAGGGCCAGAGCAATGTCTTGAAGCGAGGTGCCCTTATCAACCAACCCCAGACAATTCAGTAGGAGCTGTCGGAAGGAATCCATCTTTGAAGACAGAAAGGGATGCCCATCCACATGCTCAGTGACGGGACGAGGCGAGGCTTAGGAGGCATATGTAGGACGACCAGATGTAGGATGTGGAGGGGAAGAGGTACCGTACGACGATACATGGGATGCGGAGACTGCGGAGGGAAGAGCTTGTCAAAGTCATACGGTTCCTCAGGACCTCAACAATAACCGGGGGACGGCCGGTGCGGGCAATGGTCGATCGCCGTAGTTAATATAAGTTCGCGGTCGCGGAGATCCTATGTCACAATTAAATTAGTTTATAGTTAAGGTTAAAATTCACCACCGTGTCACTTTCATTCTAGGTCATTCGTAGAACCGTAACACTGTAAAGGCAACAACCCAATAGCAGGTCATCAGGTGGTGAACCAGAGACCTACAAACCACGGTACTAGGGCCAGAGCAATGTCTTGAAGCGAGGTGCCCTTATCAACCAACCCCAGACAATCCAGTAGGAGCTGTCGGAAGGAATCCATCTTTGAAGCCAGAAAGGGACGCCCATCCACATGCTCAGTGACGGGACGAGGCGAGGCTTAGGAGGCATATGTAGAACGACCAGATGTAGGATGTGGAGGGGAAGGGGTACCGTACGACGAAACATGGGATGCGGAGACAGCGGAGGGAAGAGCTCGTCAAAGTCATACGGTTCCTCAGGACCTCAACAATAACCGGGGGACGGCCGGTGCGGGCAATGGTCGATCGCCGTAGTTAATATAAGCTCGCGTCTATTTTGACGGCGATTTTTGTTGTAGTTAGGCTAGGCCTAGGCTATTTGCCCCCTGCTGGCAATATATATGATGATGACAATATGTCATGGGGGGCGATTGACCCCTCAACATATTATTGTATCCAACGATCTCTAACCTCTGTATCTCAAAAAGGGCTAGAGCAAATTGGCTGTAAATTTCCACATCTAGGCTATTCCTTGACAGATTTGCTCCCTCCAATTAATATTTATTAGCATAAATTCAGCCTAGTTTAGCCTATAAAACAAAAACTAACATTTGTTTAGCCTAGGCCTACATATAAAAAGAAAAAACCCACTCGTACTGCAATTATAAGCATAAATATGAGTATCTAAGTTACAAAGCAAATGTTTTTGTATAGCCTAAAATAAACCATAAAATTGTCATCTGTCAACTGTTGAGGTCATAAAAATAAACAAATCTAATCTATCTATCTATCTATCTATATGCTCAGGCCCAATCCCCATTTTGGGGGTAGCCGACTCAAGACAGAGCAAGAACAGGGAAAACACAAAAACAACATAAAACAAAAAATAAACACAGATAAAAAACACAAACTCTCACACATCCAGGTCACCCCGGAGAAGACCCAGAGACCAGGGTTACCAAGGTCGCTCCAGCACTCCCCCGGCCCCTGACCACCAGGAGAGGTTCCGATCTCGGCAGGCAGACATGCAGCGGAGCCAAAGCGACAAGCCCTCCCACCACACTTCCAGGCACACCCTTCATATTAATCGTCTCCCCGGGCCAGGCGCCTGATGGACTATTATCTAGTCCAACTTGCGCCTGACCCCTTACTCCAAATGACCACGTGTTCACTCAACTATTCACAAGCATTCTCCATTCACTCCTGTCCACCACCACTTCCCCTGCCTGATCTATAGTCATTCCTCTATCATCCAAAGCCTTTCTTACACAGTCTCTCCATCTCAATGGGGGTCTTCCTGCCCTTCTATCTCCCCTTGTACCTGACTCACATATTCTCTTTGTAAGCCTTTCATCTCCCATTCGTTCAACATGACCATACCAGCTCAGCACCCTTCTGTCCACTCTGGCTGACAAATGTTCCTGCTGCCCCACTCTAAAATCTAATACGTTAGGAAAAAATGCGTTAAGAGTTGTGTTAGCGGGTCTATCGCCCTCTTTATTGACGTAGTCGCACGCTCGCAGTTACATTCGCGTCTAATTTGACTGTGGTTATTTGCCCCTGCTGGTGATATAGATGATGATGACAATAAGTCATAGGGGGATAAAGCCCCTTCAACCCATTATTGTATCTCACGGCCAGGCGTTGGGTAAATTGTTTTGTTACTGGCCGGCGGATTGAGGGTGGCTTTACCAAGTTTACCCCAGCAGTTAAATTAGAAGCGAATGTAGGCCTAACTGCGAGCGTGCGACTAGGCTATATAAACAAAGCTTTTGGTATGCCCACAACTACAACTCTTACCAAAACTGCAATTAGCCTATTTTTGTTTTGTTTTTTCAGTCTAGGCTAAATTGGTGAGGCTAGGCTATATTATTTAGCTGCAATTAGCCTAGCCTATTTTTGTTTGTTCTTTCAGTCTAGGCTAAATTGTGGTAGGCTAGGTTAAATTCTTTAACACGTGTACTATTGTGTAGGCCTGTGCTTTCCAATAGAAGTAAAATATGTAGCATAGCCTAATGCAATTTGACTAAAACCCAATCCTACCTGAATATAGCCCTATGCAGAGCTCAAAAGCAAAAAAAAAAAAAAAAAATATGTTGAGCAGTAAAATAAAATTAAGCTAGGCCTAGGCCTGGTTTCTCATAGGCCTAATAACCTAATGAAGTATACTATAGCCTAACCTAATTTAAGTTATTTCACAAAATACTAATAGGCCTACCCAGCCCTCCTCATGCATTATTTTCCATTGTAAAATAAGTTTGTGATACACTACGAAAGATTATTCAACATGGAATTTGAATGGAATAGAGAAGCTTAGCAACGAAAAGCCAAGCTTTTGTAAGCAGTGCAATAACTTAATGAAGGACAGAAAAGCTGCAGTATGCTCTGGCATTCTAGCCGAGATGATTAAGGCCTCAGGTGAGAAAGGAGTAGGTGTGTTCAATGAGCTAATTAACTTCATCATCAGAGAGGAAGTAATCTCTGATGAATGGCACAAAAGTATATTATATACTGTATACGAGCAAAGGGGACTCATTGGATAGGGAAAATTATAGGGGCCTGAAAATACTTGATCAAGTCATGAAGGTCTGTGAGAAAGTCTTTGAAGGTATGATATTGACGATATGCAGTTTGGTTTCATGCTAGGACACGGCACAATCCAAGTCATGAAGGTATTTGTGTGATAATGAAGATGTATGAGGACTCACAAACGGCAGTGAGGGTGAAAGATGTACCGGTACTGAGTGATGAGTTTTCAGTTCGCGTCGGAGTCCACCAGGGCTCTGTGTTAATGAAGCCCTTTCCTCCTTTTTTGTTATGGTTCTGGAGGCACTATCTGGTGATTTCAGAGTTGGGCTCCCCTGGGAACTGCTATAAGGGTCCTGAAAATGCTTGACTAAGTCATGAAGGTCTGTGAGAGAGTCTTAGAAGGTATGATAAGGGAAAGATACTGTATGTACTGTATGTACTTAAAAGATAGGGATCTGATGTTGTGTTTGCAGACCGGGAGAAGGCCTTTGATAAGGTGGCCAGAGAAGTTGTGCAGTAGGCTAGGAGAAAACTTGGCGTTGAGGAGTGGCTGGTGCATGTGATAATGAAGATGTACGAGGACTCACGAACGGTAGTGAGGGTGAAAGGTGTACAGCTGAGTGAGGGACATATACAGTACTTCTTGTTGAGGATATAGGGTAGTGAAGCTGTGAAGCTTTTGTCACCCTATCCAGGCGGAAAGGACCCAAGGGTGGAGAGGTTTCACAGGGAGGAAAGGGGCATCGTAGATTTCAGGGGAGGGCACCCATGCCCCGCAGTCGACGGAGACGCCCCGCCAAGCTCAGGAACTTCTTCGTTAGCAGGAGGACCTTGGATTGACATATACAGTACAGTACTAGATATTTGGTAAGGGTTAGCTTTATATCCCATGTACTGGTTACTAGGGACATATACTAGGTGTTAGGTGGAGGTTAGTTTTGTATCCAAAGTACTGGGTACTAGGGACATATACTAGGTGTTACGTGAGGGTACTGAGTGATGAGTTTTCAGTTCGCGTCGGAGTCCAACAGGGAATTGTGTTAATTAAGCCCTCTCCTCTTTTTTTATGGTTCTGGAGGCACTATCTAGTGATTTCAGAGTTAGGCTCCTCTTGCAACTGCTATAAGAGGCCTGAAAATGCTTGGCCAAGTCATGAAGGTCTGTGAGTGTGAGAGAGAGTCTTTGAAGGTATGATAACTTCATAGTCAGGCAGCTGCAGGAAAGATATCTAAGAGGTGTTTTTCCGGTCCCGTCTCAAGACCACCGTCGCAAGATCTACCCGAAATGATCTTGCGACGGCTCGGTTGAGACGGTGGTCTTGCGACGGGCCCGGAAAATCACGTCTCTACTGAAAGTAAGAAGTTGTGCAGTAGGCTAGGAGAAAATTTGGCGTAGAGGAGTGGCTGGTGCGTGTGATAATGAAGATGTATGAAGACTCACGAACGGTAGTGAGGGTGAAAGGTGTACTGAGTGAGGGACATATGCTAGGTGAAGGTTAGTTTTGTATCCCACGTACTGGGTACTAGGGACATATACTAGGTGTTATGGAAGGGTTAGTATTGTATCCCAAATACTAGGTACTAGGGACATATACTAGGTGTTACGTGAGGGTTAGCTTGGTATCCCACATACTGGGTACTAGGGACATATACTAGGTGTTACGTGAGGGTTAGTTTTGTATCCAACGTACTGGGTCTAGGGGGCGGCAGCCTCCACCCATAATACTAGGATAGGTTAGGTAAGGTTGTTAGGTTAGGCTAATGGGGATGGATGTAGTTTCCGAGTGTACGGTCGTCATGTTTACATTTGTCGATCGCCGTTGTTAACCTGCCCTTCCCTACCTATCATGTGTTTATTGGTTGTCCATCTTGATCTAATTCTTCAGGCCAGCCCTATTAGAGTATGTTGGGGGAACTCAGTGGTGTGGTTAAACTATTTTTAATATATATTTGTTTAAATATGTAAGATATGCAATAAATTATGTAAAATATATTGTTTTTACTTTATACCTATACATATAATTGTCATTATTAAGGAAATTCCATTGACTATTTACATCGCTAGGCCTAGCTTCCTTATTTCTATTAATTTCCTCCAGTTCACAATGAAACCTATTGCTAATTTCCTTGTTCTTCAGCAGCCGCGGCGGTGTCGGCGTTGGACGCTTGGGATAATGTTCCTGTCTATTTTGAATGCCATTCGATACAATAATATGTTGAAAGCCCCCCCTCACCCCCCCATGACATGTTATCATCATATATATTGCCAGTAGGGGGGCAAACAACCAAAAAAATTGCCGCAAAGCCCTTCCCTCAACATATTATTGTATCCAATGGCAGTCAAAATAGACGGGAACATGATCGCAAGCGTCCACCGCCGCCGCCGCCGTTATGTTTACATGGTCGATCACCGCAGTTTGGTTAGGCCTATTTGCCCCCTCAACATATTATTGTATCCTACGGCATTCAAAATGGACGGGAACATGATGGCAAGCTTTCGTCGCCGCGCCACCGCCATGTTTACATGTGTCGATCGCCGTGGTTAAGTTCGCGTCTATTTTGACGGCGATTTTTTTCGGTTATTTGCCCCCTGCTGGCAATATATAAGATGATGACAATATGTCATGAGGGGGGGGCCTCAACAATGACCTCTAACCTCTGTATATCAAATAGGGTTAGAGCAAATTGGCTGCAAATTTCCACATCTAGGCTATTCCTTGACTGACTCTTCCCAAATGGTCGACATATTCAGGGTGTCAAACGACGCTGTTTTTTTGAGTGATAACGCAATGAACTTTTTGTATAATGATAACAGAAACTCCCCCCCCCCCAAAAAAAAAGGTAGGCTAGGCTAAATTGACACAATTTTGGTCTCCATATTTTCCATCTTGATTGTTTTTTTATTGCAGGAAATACTGTTTTAGACACCTAAATTCTAAAACAAAAAAATCTGGGGGGCATGCCCCCGGACCCCCCTAGAGCTCGTGCCTTTGCCGCGCTATAATGATAACAAAATAATAAACCATAATGATAACACAATTCATATTTTGTGGATTGACACCCTGGAGTCACATATTAGCTTGATCACTCTAGGCCTAGTTGTTTTTTAGTTACAGAGGTTATAGCCTAGGTCATGATTTCTTGCCTACTTACAGCGAATAGACTAGGCCTATTGTAGATTGGTAAAATATTTGCTTAATAGCCTAGGCCTAGGCTGTGCAATTGTCTCGATTTGACTAATTTTACCTAATTAGGCCTAAAGCAGCCTCAGTCTATTCCCAAACCCCAAACAGTATCTCATGTTAAGCCCTAGGCTAGGCCTAGGCCTAATCCCACTCTCAATCAAAATTCGAACTGATAAATTAGTACCTACCGGTAGCGCTGCCTAGGCTAGCCCTATATTTTTCTTGAATAAATATAGAAAATGGTTTAAAGGAAAGAGCATCCTATATTATGTTCAAATAATATGTAATAGCACTGTGTATGGTTGTATTACATTTAAATAGTGATAGATGTGTATATTAATGGGAAAAATACTCCGAAGTTCGCATACGTTCAGAACATTTTGTGCAACACTGTTGCCAGCTACTAATCAATCCCATTATCATTATATCATAATGGATTTTACTCATTTGCATAATTTCAAATACCTAGGACATTAATATAATATTTGCCTATCTTTTTTGTAGTGATATATTGGTGTCTGTCTAGGGTTATAATGCATTGTGAAAGTTACCTCTGCATCTCTGACTTGGCTTAACCCGTTGAGCCCCGGCTAGTTATAATATTTTGTTCACCCCAGTCCCAAGCCATTTTCACTTATTTTGTTTGTTTGCTAAAATGGAAGACAAGGATGAGAAATGAAAAAAAAACAAAAAAAAATCACCTCTGACATTTTTTTTTGGGGGGGGGGGGGCCGGTGGGGGGGGGGGGAGCTTCAAAAAAATGTGTTGAGCCAAAATGGAAGAGAATGGTGAGAAATGAACACACAAATAAAAAAAAACTCATTTCGGTCATTTGGGGGGCGGGGGGGGTTTCAATAGTTCGTCTCCCCCGCATGACCACCCGCCCGGGAGCACTAGGGTAAAAACTGAGTATGGCATTGTACGGCATACATCCTAAGGAGTATCTCACATAAATCTCAAGCCTCTAGCTCCCATACTACCGGAGTAATGAAGGTTCAAAGTGGCGGTAAACTAGGGGTGTAAACTATCCCCACTAAGCCCTCCACCACCAGCCGCGCGGCTGTCTCGGCCCGCTCACACCTACTGGCCTGGCTCCTCCACACACTACGGTACCTCCCCCTCCTATTCTCCCGCCATTTCCTACCTTACGAGCCACGTAAGTGTTTTTTATATGTCGGACGCACGTGATGCGTCGCTGGGAGTTGGTGATCAAAGACTGCCGACGCAACACGTGCGACGCTGGGTCTCAACGGGTTAAGTACCCCTGCTTTCTTTGACTACTACACGGCAAGAGAAGCTTTCGGTTCTGTCACAGACTGTCAATTACTGTTCAAGGTAAACACAACTGCTAAATTCGACATCATGTTCAAATAATATGTAATAGCATTATCTATGGTTGTATTAGACAACAATCGTGATAGGTTTCTATTTTATTTGGACAAATAGTATTAAGCTGAATAAACTAAATACCGAAAGTTCACTAGAGTGGTTGTTGATACATAGATGAGGGAGGAGGGACGGAGGAGGGAATGGCTAGGCAGTGTTGCCAGTTGTATCGCTAGATATTACCGCTAGATGTAGAGCTATTTACTTCAAATTAGCAGCCATTTTTTCATATCTAGAGAGATTTACTAGGGATAATTTAAAAATGTCAGACATTCTAGTCATATTACATTGTAAAATTTGCAAAACAAACAAACCAAAACTCTTTAGAAATTGCAGCATTATTCTAACATTGTTTGACTATGTAGCAACATGCTAGCGACTTTTGAGAAAGGATCTAGCGGTATTTTGTGGAGACATACTGGGTGGTGGTGGTTGCAGTGGTGCCAGTTGTAAAGCTACATATTACCGCTAAATGTAGAGCTATTTACTTCAATCTAGCAGCCATTTCTTTTATATCTAGAGACATTTACTAGGGATAATTTGAAAATTTCAGACATTCTAGTCATACTACATTGTAAAATTTGCAAAACAAACAAACCAAAACTCTTTAGAAATTGCAGCATGATCCTAACATTGTTTGGCTATGTAGCAACATGCTAGCGACTTTTGAGAAAGGATCTAGCGGTATTTCGTGGTAACACTTTAGGAGGGTTAAAATAGGAGTCACACGGGCAATTGCCAAAACTTTAAAGGTCCATATCATTGTTATTAAACTAAGCATTTGGCAAAGGGAGGAATTGTTAAAAACCTTAGCCAATAATCTGTCATTTACCAAAAATAAATTTGAATTTATCATTATTATTTGGTAGGGTAGGTATGTATAGGTAGGTTGGCTAAATAATTGCTGGAATTCGTAGGGACTCGAACGGTTTTGAGAGAGTTCAATACAAAAACAAAATTTAGGACTGAATAATAAAGAGATTATGTTATTAAGCAAAACTGGGGGATGCGTGGAAGCCTATAGACTGTAGACGGTAAACTTTGTGTGTGGTAGCGAATTCGGTTTTAAAGTAATTTAAGAATAGACAGTTTTCAATGCTGCGGCCAAACTATTCCACCCATTTATATTTTTTTGGTATCAAAATGTTCGGAATCGCGAGCCTCACCCAACTACGCAAGCATGGCTCTGATCATCGGCGTAGTTTTCAAGATGTGGAATTTTAAGTGGAATTAGAGTTTTTTCAAGATTGCCGGAAAAACCCCCACGTGCAAAAGCAAAACCTTCTCTATAAAATTTGCGGAGCATTAGTAGGGGAGTGCGTATGCCAAAGCCCAGTCGTTTCCTGTGAGTGGGAGAGACGGTATTTAGGCGTCAAGTTTTTCGGGAAATCGGCTGCCACGGACCTGTTTGGCCACCATGCCGGATGTTTAGCATATCAAAAGTTGCCCAATACAAAAAGGCACCTCTTGTGAAAGTTTGATCCCGATCCAAAAAGCAGTTCTGGAGTTATTGCGTCGAAACCGGCGCGTAAGAAACATTTGGATGAAATTCCAGGTTTAATGATTACAATAGGGGTTCCCCGTAGGGGACGAACCCCTAATAATAATAATAATAATAATAATAACAAGGATAAGAGGTCCGTAGTACTTATCATGATAATTCATTACCCCGCACATTAGTTGACCAGTGAAAGAGAAGGAAGGCCCCCTTGATACAGTGGGATGGTTACCGGTCTGCCAAGCAAAAAACAGAGGCAACCAAGGACCACCAGCGACGAGGACTGAGGACAGCGAGGACTGACGACAGCCATGAACATAAATGTAGATCCGACCAGAACCAAAACATTTATTAAAGAGCGTTCCATGAGTTCTTAAATCACAAATTTATAGGTTCTCTATGCAAACACTCGTAGCATACACAGTAAATTTCCAGATTTAGAGGAACTAGTGTTTACAGGAAATTATGACGTGATTGGCAGAACAGAATCTTGGCTCAATATGGAAGATAGAGACTTTTTAGCAGAGTTTTCACTTCCGGGTTATGTAATGTTTGAGAAAAGCCGAATAAATAAAAATGGAGGTGGCATTTTACTTTTTATCAAAGAAAGTCTTAACCCAACCCTCTTGTCAAAACCTCAAATTGTGAAAGTCGACACATCCTTTGTGCTCATAAAGAATAATAAAAGTACAAAAATAATACTTGTGTGTGATAACCCAGGTTCGAATCCCGGTGGATCACATATATACTTTCATTAATTTCATTGGAGGCGTTTGGTGGTGTGGTGAAATTAATAAAACAATAGAATATCAGTAGGTTCAGGGATATTTTGTAGCGAGGCCGGTCTATATGATCTGAGCCCCATGAATATTCTTTCCTCTCACTTAAACATTAGGCTATCATAGTGCGGTGGGAATATGAACATGATTAGATTAATATCCAGTATTCGAGAATGGATAATAAGTCGTAGGCGTGTGCATAAACCTTTAACCGTCATGGTGGTGTAATGGTTAAGGTGTCTAAAAGTCTGTGTGTGATAACCCAGGTTCGAATCCGGGTGGATCACATATAATGCTTTAATTAATTTAATTGGAGGTGTTTGGTGGTGTGGTGAAATTAATAAAAAATAGATTAATATACAGACCTCCACCTCAATCAGTACATACTGACCGAGAAATTTACGAACAAATTGCAGATGTAAGTAACTCACAAGATACCGTAATTTTTGGCGACTTTAATTTACCTGTAACCAAGTGGGGCGATACTCTTACTTCACACTCTGGACATGACTTGTATGCGAACTTGCAAGAGAGTTTGCTCTATCAATTTGTTCGATCGCTGACTCTTGGTAATAACATTCTTGACCTTGTACTTGCAACAAAAGAAGAATTAATAGAGAATTTGAATGTTGGTGATGAATTCAGTAACAGCGACCATCGTACGATAAATTTCAGTTTAAAATTTACTAGTAACGAACCAAATAGCAGCATCGAGAAAGTCCCTAATTTCAAGAAAGCAAACTTCCGTAAACTTAGAGCTATGTTTAACGATACTGACTGGAGCTTTCTAAATAACAATAACGACATAAATACAACTTGGGAATGATTTGCAACCATTTACCTAAAATCAGTGCACCACTGCATACCTTCGAAAATACGGCGTAAATGCCATGCTGATCAGCCCAAATGGTGGAATAAAGAGATTTCAGACAGTTTGCTTGCTAAAAAGATTGCTAATGATGGATTAAAATCCTCACAAAATGACAAAGAACTGGTGAAATTTGTAGGACTATGACGCAAAGCCAAAAAGTTAATTAAGCAAAGTAAAAAGACCCTGGAGTTACATATTGGGAATGAAAGTAAAATAAACCCGAAAGAAAGAATTCTATAGTTATATCAGAAAGAAAAAAGTAGTTACTTCAACTGTTGGACCGTTAGTCGATGAAAATGGAGAATACACCAAAGACGAAGTACAAATTAGTAATGCCCTCAATACCTTCTTTGCATCAGTTTTTACAACAGAAGACCTCAGTGATATCACTACCGCATCGCCGATTCAGATTGATAATTCAGATGTTCTAAGAAATATCACCATTACAGAGAGAGAAGTATTGAAATGATAAGATAAACTCAAGGTAAGTAAAACACCTGGACCTGATACAATCTCACCTAGAGTTCTAAAGGAAGCTAAGGATGAGCTCTCCAAACCACTGACATTGCTATTCAATAAATCCTTGCAGTCTGGAACTATGCCTGATCAGTGGAAGCTAGCCAACGTAACACCAATATTAAAAAAAGGCAGCAAATCCCTACCCTGTAACTATCGTCCAATTAGCTTAACCTCAGTTGTATGTAAAATGCTAGAAACACTCATAAGAGACAGACTCGTAAATTACTTAGAGAAAAATAACATACTTAAAGATACTCAACACGGCTTGGCTTCCGTAACAAACATTCCTGTTTAACAAACCTCTTAGACTTCTTCCACGATATCCTCAACCTCTATGATGAGATTATAGCTGTAGATATTGTATACCTAGATTTTCAAAATGCCTTTGACAAAGTTCCCTACAAAGATTTAATGCTAAAACTAAAAGCGCATGGAATACAATACGGTGTGTTGAAATGGATAGCAAATTGGCTCAGCAACAGAAAGCCAAGAGTAGTCATAAACGGTAATGGCATCTAAATGGACCAATGTAAGTAGCAGGGTACCCCAAGGATCGGTACTAGGACCAATTCTCCTTCTAATTTACATCAACGACATAGATGAAGGTCTCACCTGTACAATCTCAAAATTTGCCGACGATACAAAAATTGCAAATAGCGTACTCTCAAAAGAACAAGTTGACGATATGCAACACAAACTAGATAAGTTGTCATGTTGGGCCCAAATTTGGCAAATGAGTTTCAATGCGGATAAATGTAAAGTACTACATATTGGATACCAAAATGAGAAAGCAAACTACTCGATGAATGGCACTCAGCTTAAGAATGTAAACAGAGAAACCGATCTGGGAGTAACAATATCGAGTAACCTAAAACCAAGTCAACAATGTTCAGAAGTCGTTAAGAGTAAACAAAATAATTGACTTTATAGGCAGGTAATTTGAGCATAAATCCAAAGAAGTTATCCTAACCCTTTACAATTCCTTAGTCCACCCTCTTCTGGAATACTGCGTTCAATCTTGGTGCCCCTATTACCAAATAGATATAGACAAGCTAGATCGAGTTCAACGTAGAGTTACCAAAATGATACCCAGCCTAAAGCACAAACCATACGAGGAGCGTCTTATACAATTAAATCTATTTCCTTTAACCCAGCGCAGATTAAGAGGCAACTTAATTCAAGTGTTCAAAATCATCAAAGGCATCAACAATATGAACTGTAGTAAGTACTTCACTATCGACCAATCTAATTACACACGGGGAAACGGTTGCAAAATTATTGGTAAATCTTTTAACTCACACGAATCTAAGAATTTGTTCTTCAATCGAGTTTTCAACTTGTGGAATGGACGTCCCTGAGACGTTATAGACTGCAGCACCGTTGATTCATTTAAACTTCGCCTAGACAAATATCTCGCATCAAACCCGCGACTGACTGCGTTTGTAAATGAATAACTATATGTTATCCCCCCCTCAGTTACTAACCCATCTGTCCCCTACTAACTTCATAATCCTACCATGGACATTAGTTCCAGGGCAGTAGTTTCCTTTCCAATGTTCCCTTACCCACTCTAAGCCACTGTTTGGACATTTGATCCTCAGTGTTTTGGAGGACAAGCAGCCTAGAAGGGTCACTAGACCTGTTGTTGCTTTATTCCATTTGTACTCCTTTGTACTCCTTTGTAGGAGAGACTGGAAGCTGCTATATTCGCCCACATGTCGTACTCTGTACAATACATTCAGAGTCCTTCACCTACACTTATCCTAACCGAAGATAACCTAACATTCCATTTTCTATTATATAAAATATTTAGTATAACCATGATTTTCGTTGCCGTACCTTACCTATTATTTATTAAACTTACCATAACATTACATTACATAACATCTAAGGTAACCTAACCTACCTATCTATAATCTACCTTGAGTGTGTTCACCACTTTGCTACTGGCACCGACAAGCTTGACGCCCCCCATTATACCCAAAGTATATAACCAAGTGTATATGCTTTGATTATACCCTAACCTAAACTATAATAAACTAACTTCACATAACCTTATCCTTAACCTAACATATTATACGGTTACATACCATAATATAACGTAAAACAGCTTCATCCTAACCTAACCTAACTTACCACCAATTTCAGAGAGTGTGGACGAAAGGACGTGAAAGTGAAGCAACCGATCATTGGGAGGAGTAAAGCCAGTGTCACACGAGGGCTTTTTCCGGCAAATTTCGATGAGCAAGTTTGTCCTCGTACTATGTTGAGGTTCTTTCACATTGGAATCGGAAAGTAGATTAGGTTAGGCAGTTTATTTCTTATGGAACTTATATTTTGAAGCTGCCAGACGACAATTGCTGCTAAACATTTATGGAAAAATCGCTTGTGTGACACCGGCTTATGGCAAGAAAACCATTAATGGTAATAACAGAGTACATAACACTAGATTTCCGCGGCCTGTGAGATTTATGGCGGCATGGACTGTGTAAGATAAACTATATAGAAGCAAGGGTCTATCTCTCTCTCTCTTACACACACACACACACACACACTCTTTCTCTCTCTCTCCTAATAAAGTAACTCATTGTAGGCTAATATGAGTGGTTTGGTGTAAACCTTTTGGAAGTTATAGTACCTGCTTTGCACCCATATATATTTGCAGGGAACCCGAACTATATATAATATTGTCAAATTATACCCATGATAATGCAGACATATATTTATATAGTATAAGGACATATATAATTATGAACCAGGACCGTGAGTGCCGATATTGATTCAACCTGCAACTTCCGAACGGTAACTTTATTCTTACTATTTGAAACTATTTTGCACCGGTAATGACATGTAGGCTGAATGAAGGTCATATATTTTCGAAGATATACTACTTTAAATAGTTTATATAATGTTGCCAGCCAGTCAACAATAAATGTCCTGATAATACGCTGGTGAGACTCCTCCAGAATACTGTCCATATTGATGTGGCTGTACCATCAGGGTATACAGTGTGTTATGACCAGTGGCTTCCAGGGTAACATCTCATAAAACGGCCATCAAGTACTGTTATTGCCTCCCTTATGGTGACTCTGATGCTGGCCGTACACTGGAACTTTTACCGAAAAAACAAAAACAATAAAACATTTACTCAATATTTACAAATATTTATATTATAGATATATTTTTAAATAATGTTAAAAATATAATATTATTTAATGCGAACGTACGAGTACCTGCATACCTATAAATATCACACACGCAAAGAAGTTCAAACCCCAGATCCCACACACTTACAGTATATACACACGTACGCACACCCAGCTCACCAGACCAAACCTGTTATCAATTAAACAATGCCCGGCTGAGGGCAATTAAGGAGTCATTAAACCCGCTATAACACAGACTCTTTATCCAGATTTCAGCATTAGCATAGATATTACCGTCGGTGGTCATAGTAAATCTGTTCCGACCCCCCCCCCCCCCTCTTCCTAGATGAGAGGGTGGTGGCCGGGAAAAAGGCAAATTATTGGAGTGGTAATTATGGAGGACGGTAAATTAATGGAGGCAGGCACACGCACAGTAAGTCAGATAAACCGAGGGGGAGAGGTAGTAGGCTGTTTGAGGAATGGGAGGTTTGGGATCCCAGATTATAAGAACAACAATTTGGGGCTGAAAAATGTTGAGGGAATATTATGAGGCCTGGTAGAATTGGTGACGACAGTTGTTGGGGATGATTGGGGATTAGGAAAGAAGGATTGGGAGGTTGGGGATAGGCTTGCTGGATTGGGAGAATTAGAGTATGTTGACACCAAGACGGCAACCAAACATAGTTTGGAGCAAACTGTCTGTCTTGAAGTGATATTTAATTGAATTGACACAATTGTAGCTGTATGTTCTTGATGTGCACCATAGAGTTACGCTCTTTTGAATAAACTTCCTTGTTTATTTGTGTCTTCTTGTCTTTCATCTTTTGCTTGGCTTGTTTTGGGTATAGATTGGACATCCAAATGCACAAATGCAAGCTAAGTAAAAGAAAAACTAAGGCAGCTGATTTTCCTCATAGGAATCATAGTTATAAAAACTTAAAATACAGTATATGACTACTGTTGTATTCAGACTGATGCACGTTGTATACACAGATAAATTTCATGTCATATTTTAAGGGGACAGTGGTTATTGTTTGGTCTATTATGTAATTTACTTATATAATTTTTTAGTTTCCTCCCTAGACCTCCATCAAGCTTAGTAAAATAACCCCTAGACTCCCCCTTCAAGATAGATTTGTAAATTTTTCGGTAGAAGAGTGTCCCGGCCAAAGGCCGATTCCTCCTAAAATTACAGGCTCGCTACCACTCGCCAGGAAAAAAATGATGCCTAAATGGCACGAAGGGTCCCAATATTGACAGACATGGGGTGAAAGGTCATAAAATCCCCAAACTAATGGAACCAACATCTTAAAATCTCAAAACTAGTGGGGCTAAATATTAGGGAGAAGGGGGTCCACAAAAACGGTCTGTCTCCCCTTAAGCAATGGACTAAAGCTATGTAATATAATTATAACACCGTAAATTTTATATGTACAGTATATACAGTATATTGTACAATAACACATTTCACATTCATCTATTTAGACTGGAGACATGTAGGCGAAACTGTTCCACCAGTATCTGTGAGACATTACCCTGCCGGACTTGACCCATATTTATATATTAAAAAGCCTATCTACCTAATGCTGGTATCATACGAGAGCTTTTATAGTCAACATTCGATGATCAATATTTTTCTTGCAATATTTCTGGAATATTTTGCACTGGTATTAGAAACTACACTGATGATAGATGAACTTAGGTGACCAAAATAGTTGAATTGATTACCTCATAAGCTGCCAGACCAGTGTTAAGGATAAATGTTGAGGGAAAAAACCTATCTACCTAACCAGTATAGGCTACTGCTTATAACCCGTGCAACACACTTTTTGTTCACGAACAACAAATATGCATTTCAATTAACCTCATAGACTTCAAATAAACAAAAACACCCACACATTTTTACACATACAAACAGCCAGACATAAACACACACATACACATATAATATCCTTCCACGCAAACACACACACACACATACACAAACACAAACACATACACACACACAAACACAAACCCACACATATAAACCCACACAAGGAACCTCTCATAATAACACCAGACACATACAGTAGTTGAGGCAGCAATGTAATGTAGCGTGTACTAACGCTGACACAAGTTCTCCAAGTAATGTCCTACCAGGCTTTATTTGGGGACAACAAGACGTGTAAGGGACGGATAATAATGTTACGCTTAAAGACAATGGAATTGATATACTTATTATATTTCAGCTTTGCATTTAGCATTGTATTTCCATCTGTCCATGTATCCAACAATACATCTAATGAACCAGGGAATTAGTCCTATATATCGAATATCTGTGTATTGACTAATAACTTAGATATCTTGTTATCTTTCTATCTGTTTATCCCCATATCTACCAACCTATTTATCTCTCTCTCTCTCTCTCTCTCTCTCTCTCTCTCTATATATATATATATATATATATATATATATATATATATATATATATATATATATATATATATATTGTCACATTCCCCTGAATTTATAACCTCAGTTCAGTTGTATGTGTGTTATAATATAATTTATATAGCCTTTGTTGTATTGGGGGAGAGTCCTGATTTCTCCCTCTCTCTCTTATCTCCCTTGTATCTTTCGTGTCCAGCAGTGACGTCATGATTTCACCATGTTATGAAACGCTCTTCTCTGTTGCCACAAGGATAGCACTGTTTTGTTGCCACGAGTATAATTACTTATTTTGTTCAGCCCTTGGGGGATTGTTTTCGTTATCATGAGTTTGCACAATGATGCCTTATGTTTTATTTGATTACTTTTGTATAGTTAATGAGAGCCTAGGAGCTTTTAATAATTGTTGAGTCTAGCGAATTTTGGAGTTCCCTTCCTCCTTCTCGAGGCTGACCCAGTGTTGCTGCCTCACTCGTGAGATAGACACCATACTGAGCACATGTGCTGTGTGGGCTGTCACAGGCTTGCCATATAGTTCCCTTGTTAACCGCATTTACGATCTTGTTTCTTATTGAATAGTAGCATGGCAAGTCTGGGAGTCATTTAACCTAACTTTTATTAATATAACTTTATTATTTGGCATACAAGAGCTTTCTGCATTTGGTAGAGATACTGCATTCATGCTTCTTTGGCAATCTTTGTGTATAAGCTTCTACGTTGGTTTCTTATTTCTGTTTCATTATTCTGCTACATTGTTTTACCATTATTATAAGTGCATATTATTCATGGTTGATATCACTGGGGGGATTGGGTGGCTGGACTGTTTATCTCTGTTTTTGTCAGGCCTTTGAGCCCAGAGGTTGCTGGGTGTGTGCTTTGGTAGGCTAAGCCTTTTTTCCATCACACAGCATCCTTTGACTCGGGTCTTATCCAACCCTTTATTGGGTGGCAGCCAGCTTCCAACTTCCCCAGGATATCAACCCTTTGAGTGATTAGTTTTAGCAGCAATACATTTGGTGCAGTTTGGGACTAGGGGTGGAGCCTGTTACTAGGTAAGGTTGTCCCCATTGTACTCGGACGTATTGAGCTAACCCCAGATGATGTTGTAAGGGTTAAGTCATTAAAGTTGTTTACCCCTTACAACACGACCGCCATGCTGTGCTGAAGAGAGCCACTCGGTGTATTATTAGGACATAGGCTAGGGATAATAGGCTTGGCACAGAGGTTTATTGTACTGGACTTTCCATGGGTTTTTGCTTTGTATTGTTCTCAATTCTTAAGCGATTGGGCATGATACAGAGTGTTCTGGGAGTCTAGTAGTGGTATGGTTGGATAATGTTGGGGCAGTATAGAATAACCTTAGAAGTTCTCTTGCATACTACACACACTATGGACGAGACTCGGGGACAATAGATATTTTTGTGTCTCCTTGTTACTGCTTTAATAGAGCAAAGAGGAAGATAACCATTTTTCCTAGAGAACCTGTGTGTCTTGGTGTTTGAGTCAGATATTAAGAGCGTGTCTGTTGCAGGGTAGTGCGGTGCTGTCGGCTAGGCTATGTAAGCATCTGGTTGCCCCGGCTCCCCTCGTAACATTGGCGACCTCAGGCTAGGATAGTGTGATAGTATAGAGTTCTTGTGGTGTGAAGCAATTATATTTAGATTGTCAGTAATTTGTTCTTGTAGTTGAAAGTCTACGGACCTAGTACTCTTATTTCATTAACCCGTGTCCACAACTATTGCTAAGATGTCGCATGTTGATTACATTCCTGTTCATATTGTGGGGAAGGAGGATGTTTGGCAGTTTCTTAGAGCCCATCCTAGTCAAGAAGAGGTTGCTAGCAGGAGTAATGATGAATTAAGATGTGTGTTGGAGGGGTATGGGTGGAGGTGCAGTGGTATGTCTAAGGCATAATTAGTTCAAGAGGTGTGCAAGTTGGCTGCCCAGCCTAGTGATCCTTATTTTGAAGCTAGTACTTGTGTTGTGGATGATGGCACCATCCTGCATGTGCCGCAGCGTCCTAGCAGTCGGGCTAGCTATTATTCTACTGGGGCCCGGAGTCAAGCAACAACTCCAGAAGTGCTAGGTGAGACTGCATTTAGGCAGTCTCCCCCTATTACCACAGTACCTGCCACAATGCCTCCACAGTCAATTTTTACAACTATCCATATGGCCCCTTCATTTGCACAGTGCTATGGTTATGCCCGTATGGCCAGTACCTTTGTTTCGAGTTGTGCTAGCAATCCCCAGTATCCTTCTTCCCCCCATGTGTCGGGGGCCACACCCCAGCAGTTTACAAGCATAGTTGAACGGGACATTGCGGCAAAATTAAAAGAAAAGCGGTTTAACCCTTGTCTAGCGGGTCCTCTGTGGCCGTTTTGGGCCTTTTCAGGCCATTCTGACTGCTATATCAACCATCAGTATGAAAGGAACTGTATTGCGCCGAAAACTAGGTGGAAATCGCTACACAATGACGCCACATACAGCTACGTAGCACTCGTGGAGCACTGACAGTGTTACCTCGAAGATGGAAGTTTAGCTGATTTTGCTACATTGCTCACTTTTAGCGAACTATTGGTTACACTGTCATCCTCCCGCGCGGTGGGGGAACTGGAGTTAGTGTGGGCCGGGAGGCCACAGATGTCGGACGTATGGATCATTACTATCCCACCCATTTTCACTCGATTTCCACCCTTTTTTCACCCGTTTTTTGCCAGTTTTTTTAACTCTACTTATGTTGCGTGCCGCTCTTTAAGGGTTAAATCAGTAAGGGAAGCAGCAGTTTGGGCTGATGACTTTGCACTAGCCCAGCGTGGCAGTTGTATGGGGAGCGGTGTTGGTGACAGGAGAGACCGACCTGTGCACCAAGCAGCCGTGGTATCTGCTCGTCCCTTATCACCCAAAGTTACCTCAAATGAGACACAATCTTATAATGAGGTATACCAGCGACATGCTATGAGCATGCGCATGTGTTATTTTTGCAAACAAGAGGTCATCTTAAACCTCAGTGTGCTAAATGGAGGGCTACCCAGGAACCCAAGGCTGTTCAGTTGGTGGCGACACTAGGTGAGGTGCCTGTGAAAGGCAAGCCAGGTACTGGTGAGTTTGGGGGGCAGTGTTGGCCAGTGCGAAGCAGGGTAGTAAGCACCTTGTCACCCCAGATGGTATCACCACCTGAGCATAACCAGACTTCCCCTGAGTGGTGTCGGCCATTCATACATGATGGATTTGTACGGGTTGGGGAGCAGACTTTCCCTGTCAAGGTGTTTAGGGATACTGGAGCGCAACAATCCATGTGTCGCAACCTGACAGGGGGACCTATTAGCACGGGAGAGTTTGTAATGTGCAAGGGAATCAACAGTGAACAATTCTGTGATTTAGTCCCGATGACCCTAGAGTGCCCACTTTTGACTGCCGAGTGTAAGGTGGCCATGGTGGACACTCTGCCAGTTGAGGGGGTGGACTTTTTGCTCGGGACTGACTTGGCAGGGGATGTAGTTTTCCCGCCTCCTACTGTATAGTCGTCGCTGAGGCTGTTTTTGTGCCCCCTGGTGGTGGTTGTTTGCAAGAAGATAACATGGACTCTATCTACCCTGTTGGTGCAGTGACCCAATCAGTGGCACATTTGGCACAACAGGTGCATGATTTAGTGGATGCAGGGGCCGACAGCCATGAGTGCGGGCCATCCCATGATGCACTACTAGATGACACTGGTTCGGAGACAGCTGTGGGCTTGGCTGACCCCAGTGAGGCTACCGAGATCAGTAGAGGTGACCTAGTGCCGGACGAGGAGTTTGACATAGTGAAACCGACTCAACCTTCTGATATTTTTGAGAGGTCAGAGGTAACTGCCTTGATGGAGTTACCTAGAAACAAACTGAGCAAGTTGCAGCAAGAAGATCCCAGTCTGGGCCTCCTGTTTAAGAAGGTTGGTACGACTGGTGGGAAGAACGGTCAAGCAGAGAAATTTGTTGAAAAAGGGGCATTGTTGTATCGGCAGTGGAAGGCGGGTACGAACTCAGGTTTGGGGGAGGAGTAGTTAGTGGTGCCTGCCCAGTTCAAGGAGGAGCTGGTTAGGCTAACGCAGGTGGCACCACTGGTGGATCATTTAGGGGTATGTGAGACTACTGATAGGCTACATTCTCATTTTTGGTGGCCTAATATGCATGCATCGGTGGCTTATTTTTTTATGTATCATATTTGTAAGGTAGTTGGAGAACCCCATCCAGGAATACCCGTGGCACCTTTGATCCCTACACCTGCAGTTGACTCGCCATTGACTTGTGTCATAGTTGACATGGTTGGTCCCTTATTACCCACCAGTTCGGGAGATAAATACTTGCACCCTTTAATTGAGACTACCACTAGATACCCGGAGGCTATCCCGGTTAGCAGCATGAACACAAAGATAAGAGGCCATTGTGACAAACAGGCTAAATCTATGGTGTTCAAGGTGGGCGACGCGGCTTTGGCTTGGTTGTCAGTTCAGGGTCGACCCATGGCTGCTGAGGGTGGTGGTCAGTATCAGGACATTAAGCAGATTGCTGAGGTTAACTATGTAATAGATACGACCGACCGTCGCATAGCCTCCCAATGCTGCCCTATTAAAATGCAACACCCCTACCATAGACTAACTGCATCTGGCCGTGGCGTTGAAGGCGGTGATGCTGCGCAGGCAGGTATAGCCGCAAGGAATGCGGGGGTGCGCATGTATGGTATCGGCGGGGAAGCCTTAGCACTTATGAACTGGGGGAGTGACTGCACAGGTGGTACAGATTGTCCCTCTCATGACCTGGCTGTTTTAGGGACGGAGGTGGAGAAGGAGGGAGATTATAGTTTAGAGGCTGCGGTCCCGGCTGGGTTGTGGGAGGGCAATGAGTATGTTGTTCTTCGAGATAAGTTACAACCTCTTGTTCCTAAGCGCCAAGAGGAGTTGTTTACTAGGCTGTGGCAGTACTTTTGCCTGTTTGTTGATTCTCCAGGCCTGATGTCCGGGGTGGCACCCGACATAGATGCTGGAGACAGTGCAAAGTTTAAGTTGGCTCCCTACCGTATAAATCCTGCTCGACAGCCTGTCTTAAAAGAAGAGCTGGAATACATGTTGGAGAAGGGTCTGAGGGATAAGGGATATCGTGAGTAGTCTTTGCCAGTGACTTTGGAACCTGAGCAGAGTGGCAAGATCCGTTTTTGTGTTGATTGCAAGAGTGTTAGTGCATTATCCCTGACAAGATGCCTATCCATTACACAGAGTTGACGACCCCATAGACCACATCGGGTCTGCCTCGTTTATCACTAACGTGGAAATAGTGAAAGGTTATTGGCAGGTCCCGTTGCCGGAGAGAGCGAAGAGAAGTGCCAGTCTTGTGATGGACTGGGTAGTTCATCAGTGTCAGGTGTTGTTTTGCTGCTGGAACACAGTTTGGATGTGTGGCATGTTAACACCTTACGAGCGGCCTATGCGGTTTATTTATATGTACCGCACAGCGGGGTGTTTTTAGCCAAAATAGGGCTGTTTACGTGATCATTTTCATGCCTAAATAAGACCCAGAACGTAAAACAAGTACCTATCCCTGAAAGGGCATAAACAGAGCTTTCGAATGACACCATAACGATCCTTGTATGATGGATAGTTTTCTTGCAATAACCGTGCAACGCGAGTGCAAAAAGCAGGTAATTCGGTACTTTCGGTACATAATTGAGTATGTAGCGAGTGAGAGAGGGAGGAGGGAGCTGAGATTTGTGTCAGTAGGTTCGCCGCGGTGGTCTGGAGCAGTCATACGCTCGCTAGTCTCCTGCCACCACTTGTCTCTCTCTCTCAGCCACATTACGTGCTGAAATTGCCACTCGACCTATGTCGAGCGCCGCCACATAGTCCAGCTTTTTTTAACTCGACTTATGTTGCTCGCCGCTAATTAAGGGTTAAGGGCACTGATAATGTTTTGGCTGATTGTTTGTGATGGGAGGGTATGTTTTAAGGAGAACTCTCGCCGTTCAGTCAGTGTTGGTGTAGCCTCCTACTTTGGTTTGATTAGCATGTTTATGTCTGGTGCTTGTTGGTTGCCATATGTAGCCCAGCGTAGGGTCGTAAAGTAGGAGTTGGTGTGTTTCTGTATAGAAGAAAATATTTAAATACAAAAATATAAAAACTATAAAATACAAAAAAGACTGTAGTTGTGTATGTCTTGTAGTGTTATTGAAGTATGAGCAGTATGTTGTTTCAAGATGCACCAACAGACTTCCCCTGGGTGTGAGGGTGTCACATTCCCCTGAACTTATAACCTCAGTTCAGTTGTATGTGTGTTATAATATAATTTATATAGCCTTTGTTATATTGGGGGAGAGTCAAGATTTCTCTCTCTCTATCTCCCTTGTATCTTTCGTGTTCAGCAGTGACTTCATGATTGCACCATGTTATGAAACACTCTTCTCTGTTGCCACAAGGATAGCACTGTTTTGTTGCCACGAGTATAATTACTTATTTTGTTCAGCCCTTGGGGAATTGTTTTCGTTATCATGAGTTTACACAATGATGTCTTATGTTTTATTTGATTACTTTTGTATAGTTAATGAGAGCCTAGGAGCTTTTAATAATTGTTGAGTCTAGCGATTTTTGGAGATCACTTCCTCCTTCTCGAGGCTGGCCCAGTGTTGCTGCCTCACTCGTGAGATAGACACCATACTGAGCACACGTGCAGTGTGGGCTGTCACAGGCTTGCCATATAGTTCCCTTGTTAACCGCATTTACGATCTTGTTTCTTATTGAATAGTAGCATGGCAAGTCTGGGAGTCATTTAACCTAACTTTTATTAATATAACTTTATTATTTGGCATACAAGAGTTTTCTGCATTTGGTAGAGATACTGCATTCATGCTTCTTTGGCAATCTTAGTGTATAAGCTTCTACATTGGTTTCTTATTTCTGTTTCATTATTCTGCTGCATTGTTATACCATTATTATATGTGCATATTATTCATGGTTGATATCACTGGGGGGATTGGGTGGCTGGACTGTTTATCTCTGTTTTTGTCAGGCCTTATACCCCAGAGGTTGCTGGGTGTGCTTTGGTAGGCTAAGCCTTTTTTTCCACCACACAGCATCCTTTGACTCGGGTCTTATCCATCCCTTTATTGGATGGCAGCCAGCTTCCAACTTCCCCAGGATATCAACCCTTTGAGCCTTGTTTAGTTTTAGCAGCAATACATTCGGTGCAGTTTGGGACTAGGGGTGGAGCCTGTTACTAGGTGAGGTTGTCCCCATTGTACTCGGATGTATTGAGCTAACCCCAGATGATGTTGTAAGGGTTAAGTCATTAATGTTGTTTACCCCTTTCAACACCACCGCCGTGCTGCGCTGAAGAGAGCCACTCGGTGTATTATTAGGACATAAGCTAGGGATAATAGGCTTGGCACAGAGGTTTATTGTACTGGACTTTCCATGGGTTTTTGCTTTGTATTGTTCTCAATTCTTAAGCGATTGGGCATGATACAGAGTGTTCTGGGAGTCTAGTAGTGGTATGGTTGGATAATGTTGGGGCAGTATAGAATAACCTTAGAAGTTCTCTTGCATACTACACACACTATGGACGAGACTCGGGGACAATAGATATTTTTGTGTCTCCTTGTTACTGCTTTAATAGAGCAAAGAGGAAGATAACCATTTTTCCTAGAGAACCTGTGTGTCTTGGTGTTTGAGTCAGATATTAAGAGCGTGTCTGTTGCAGGGTAGTGCGGTGCTGTGGGCTAGGCTATGTAGGTATCTGGTTGCCCCGGCTCCCCTCTTAACAATATATATATACAGTACATTTCACACACAAATATTAACACTTCCATATAAGAATATCGATTCATATTACTTAAGAATTAACTATGGAAAAATATATATATATATAGATTATAAAATCCTAAGCTCAAATTAGTATAAAACACACCCACACGCACACGCACACCCACACACATACATACAATGAGCACATACCATTCATGCAAATAGTTCCGGAATAGCGAAAAACAGTCTCATTTACCCAAGGAGAGAGAGAGAGAGAGAGAGAGAGAGCGATATTACAATTACTATGAATAGAAACTATGCCATATCATATATGGCCTATGTTGTCTTACAAATGCATTTTGAATTAACATAAATTGTAGTATAATCCTTCTTTGAGTTATTTTTTAAATGTTATACATTTACTTCTACTGTATATGTGAATAAATGTACAAAACAACTAAGTATATATATTTTCTCTCTCCTCGATGTTCTCCTCCCCTGCCAACTTTTAGCCTCGTATGTTCCATTAACAAAGGGGAAGGCGGACAATAAAAACATTCGACTTGGGTTTTTTGGGGGGGTTCGTAATTTGCATTCCAAGACTTTCATATCTTGTTACGCTTCGGCAGCAAGTTACCAGACATTATCTTGCCTGGAAATAAACCCTTGCAGTAGCCATATATCTCTTTATTATATCTAATTCTGGCCAACAGTATACAGTACAAAGGAGTACAAAGGAAATCAAGCAACAACATATCTGGTGACCTTCTAGGCTGCTTGTCCTCCAAAACACTGAAGGTCAATTGTCCAAACAGTGGTTTAGAGTGGGTACGGGAACATTGGAAAGGGAACTACTGCCCTGGAACTAATGTCCGTGGCAGGATTAGGAAGTTAGTAGGGGACAGATGGGTTAGTAACTAAGGGGGGGATAAAATAAAGTTATTCATTTACAAACGCAGTTAGTCGAGGGTTTGATGCAAGATATTTGTCTAGGCGAAGTTTATATGAATCAACGGTGCTGCAGTCTATAATGTCTCGGGGAAGCCCATTCCACAAGTTGACAACTGATTGAAGAAGAAATTCTTAGATTAGTGCGAGTTAAAAAGATTTACCGATAATTTTGCAACCGTTTCCCCGCGTGTAATTAGATTAGTCGGTAGTGAAGTACTTACTACTGTTTATATTGTCAATGCCTTTGATGATTTTGAACACTTGAATTAAGTCGCCTCTTAATCTGCGCTGGGTTAAAGGAAATAGATTTAATTCTCTAAAACACTCATCGTATGTTTTTTTTTTTTTTTTTTTTTTTTTTTTTCTATGTGATTGAGGGAGGCAAAAGGCATAACTGCCTATAGCGAGTGCCTCCCCCATAGTTGAAAGAGTGACAGGGCCAAAATCAAGGGACGTTCGAGCCAAAATGCCTGGACACACGGAGTTTGAAGCAATTTAAGTCATAGGAAGAGGGAAAGACTGATTCTGGGAGAGAGTTCCAGAGCTCAGATGTTGAGTAGAAGAAAGTTTGAGAGTAACGTTTCACTCTTGGGTTGGAGAGTTGCACAGAGTAGGGGTGGGATTGAGTTGCAAGACGGGTACCACGTGCCCTACGTAAAGGATGTGGTATGCACTGGGATAGCTCTGAGGAACACTGATTATTATAGTAGCGATAGAATAGCGAGAGAGATGCAACATTGCGGCGGAGAGAGAGAGATTGCAGAGAGTTGGTGAGTGGACGGGAGTTAATGATACGAAAGGCCTACCTTTCGACTTTGTCTAGGAGAGCGGTGTGAGAGGAACCTCCCCACACATGTGAACAATACTCAATACAAGGGCGCACTATGCCCCTGTACAGAGCAAGAAGCTGTGCAGGGGAAAAGAACCCCCTAAGGCGGTTGAGCACACCCAGCTTCTGGGAGGCTGCCTTAGCAAGACTGGTAATATGGTCCTTCCAAATGAGAGCAGAAGAAAAAGAGACACCAAGAATATTGAGAGAAGATGAAGGGTTGATTTTTGTATTGTTGAAGAATAAGGGATAGTCCGCTCGGAGATCCTGACGGGTAGATAGATGGAGAAATTGGGTTTTGGAAGCATTAAAGTTAACAAGGTTTTCTCTGCCCCAATTGGAAATAGTATTTAGATCAGAATTTAAGAGTTCTATGGCTTCATTACGTTTGTCGTTGAGGGATTGCTGGCTGGGGCGTTCTGAAAAACTAATGGAGTAGTGTAAGGTTGAGTCGTCTGCGTATGAATGGATGGGAATTAAGGTACAGTTAAGGAGATCATTTATAAAAATTAGAAAGAGAATAGGAGATAGGACAGAGCCCTGAGGAACACCGGAGTTTATAGGGTGAGGAAGTGAACAATGGCCGTCCACAACCGCAGCTATGGAACGGCCGGAAAGGAAATTAGAGACAAAGGCACAGATGGAGGGATAGAAACCGAAGGAGGGTAGTTTAGAAATTAAAGATTTATGCCAGACTCTATCGAAGGCTTTCGATATGTCTAGTGCAATAGAGAAAAACCTCACCGAAGTCCCGAAAGGAGGATGACCAAGAGTTAGTAAGATATGAAAGAAGATCACCAGTAGAGCGACCCTTAAGGAAGCCATACTGGCGATCTGAGAGCAGATTATGAGAAGAGAAATGCTTAAGAAATTTGGAAGCAAGAATAGTTTCAAAAACTTTAGAAAGACAAGAGATAAGAGCAATTGGACGATAGTTGGAGGGTTGAGAGCGGTCACCCTTCTTTGGGACAGGTTGAATGTGAGCAAACTTCCAGCATGAAGGGAAGACGTTAGAGGATAGACAGAGACGAAAGAGTTTGCCTAGGCAGGGAGTCAGCACGGAAGCACAGTTTTTTAGAACAACAGGAGGAACACCGTCCGGACCGTACGCCTTATTAGTGTTAAGCCCAGAGAGGGTAGAAAGTACATCTTTAGAAGAGATTAGGATATTAGGCATAAGTAAGACAGAGGAGGGCGGAGAGGGAGGAATAGCACCGGAATCATCCAAGGTGGAGTTTCTAGCAAAAGTTTGAGCGAAGAGTTTAGCTTTGTCAGAGGAAGAAGTGATGGTTGTGCCATCAGAGTGGGAAAGGGAAGGGAAAGACGAGGAAGAGAAATTGTTGGAGAGGTTTTTGGCTAGATGCCAGAAAGCTTGGGAAGAGCTAGAGTTGGATAGTTCAGTGCATTTATTATTGATGAAAGAGTGTTTGGCAAGTCGAAGAACAGATTTGGCTTGATTCCGGGCAGAAACATATGAAGAATGAGAGTCTTGAGTTTTAAGGCGTCAGTACCGTTTGAATGCTTCCTCCTTATTGCGGACAGCAGTAGAACAGGCGTGAGTAAACCAAGATTTTTTAGCATTAGTCTGAGAGAAAGAGAATGGAATGTTTGCTTCCATGCCCGATAGGATTACCTCGGTAATGCGTTCAGCACTCTCCGAGGGTCCTCGGCCATGGAAGCAGAAATCATTCCATGGGAAATCAAAGAAGTACTGCCGAAGAGCCTCCCATTCGGCAGCGCCAAAGTGCCACAAGCGCCGCCGGCTAGGAGGATCGGGTGGCTGTACTGGAGAGATAGGACAGGTGACAGAGATAAGTTTATGGTCGGAGGAGCCCAAAGGAGAAAAAAGATCGACAGTATAAGAAGAAGGGTTAGAAGTTAGAAACAGATCAAGAATGTTGGGCCGATCTCCGATGCGATCCGGGATACGGGTGGGTTGCTGAACTAACTGCTCTAGGTCATTTAGGATAGAAAAGACGTAGGCTTGTTCACCAGGTGGATCAGTAGTGTGAGAGGAGACACTAGGCTAGGTATAATTTTGGTAACTCTACGTTGAACTCGTTCTAGCTTATCTATATCTTTTTGGTAATAAGGGCACAAGGATTGAACGCAGTATTCCAGAAGAGGGCGGACTAAGGAATTGTAAAGGGTTAGGATAACTTCTTTGGATTTATGCTCAAATGACCTGCCTATAAAGCCAATTATTTTGTTTGCTTTCTTAACAACTTCTGAACATTGTTGACTCGGTTTTAGGTTACTCGATATTGTTACTCCCAGATCGGTTTCTCTGTTTACATTCTTAAGCTGAGTGCCATTCATCGAATAGTTTGCTTTCTCATTTTGGTATCCTATTTGTAGTACTTTACATTTATCCGCATTGAAACTAATTTGCCAAATTTGGGCCCAACGTGACAACTTATCTAGATTGTGTTGCATATTGTCAACTTGTTCTTTTGAGAGTACGCTATTTGCAATTTTTGTATCGTCAGCAAATTTTGAGATTGTACAGGTGAGACCCTTATCTATGGCGTTGATGTAAATTAGAAAGATAATTGGTCCTAGTACCGATCCCTGGGGTACCCCGCTACTTACATTGGTCCATTTAGATGCCTTACCGTTTATGACTACTCTTTGCTTTCTGTCACGGAGCCAATTTTCTATCCATTTCAACAGACCGTCTTGTATTCCATGTGCTTTTAGTTTTAGCAGTAAACGTTTGTGGTAGTAAAAGTATATAGTAGGTGTAGCATAGAGAAGACTTGGATACATATTATGCTTAAAGGTTTCTCACTATAGTTTCCATTTATTCTCTCCCTCAAATTATTAACCCTTGTCTAGCGGGGCCGGACTTAAGTCGGTCTAGAGAAGAAAGGACTATGTGGCGGGGCCCGCCTTAAGTCGGTAGCAATTTTGAGCACATAATTGGCTCTGAGAGAGAGACGAGCGGTGGGAGGAGCGTAGGTTCATTCTGATCGCTCGGCACAGTCCCCGCGCCGCAACTAACCTCCCCTCCTCACTCACCCACACCCTTTACCTCGCTACACAGGGAATTATGTAACGAAATTACCTTATTTTAGCGATTTTTCCTTCGTGTTGCACGATCGTTGCAAGAGAACCATTTGTTGTAGAAGGATGGTTCTGGTGTCATTGGAAAGCTCAATTAACGCCCTTTCAGGGATACATAATTGTATTACGCTTTGGCTCTTGTTTATGCATGAAAAAGAGCATGGAAACAAGGTCGTTTAGGGTAAAACTACCCGCTTGACGGGTAGTAGAAGTTACTGACGGGCCCGCTCTTAGGGCGTTAAGCAATAAGCTATCAACAAAGCGAAGCAGACCCTAGTAGATTGTTGACCAATACTACTGTTCTAGGCTACTTCCGGTCAAAGAGAGAGAAAAAGATAATCTCTCTCTCTCTCTATCCTGAGGGTGTTGTACCTTCAGTATACTGACGCTCCTGGGCTGAAGGTCTTTCAGTACCGCCCTAATGCAGTACTGTTGTTGGCTGCTGATGGTAACCCGGTGTTGACGCCAGCAGAAAGAGAGAGAGAGAGAGTGTGTGTGTGTGTGTGCGTGCGCATGTGCGTGTGTGTGATACTGTCGAATTAGTTAATCTCCTAACCTAACCTAACCAAAAACACTCCATCTCAACGCATTTTAAAGAGGTGTGTACACTTAAACTGTCGCCCCAAACCTCATGTACCTGCAAACCTACATATTTAGTCAATTTTGTACTTTTAACCCTTAACTGGTGGCGCGCAACATATGTCTAGTGAAAGAAATTTGGACTATGTGGCGGCTCACAACATAAGTCGTGTGCCATTTTCAGCACGTAATGTTGCTGAGAGAGAGAGATAAGTGGTGGCAGGAGAGTAGCGAGCGTATGACTGCTCCAGACCACCGCGGTGGACCAACTGACATGAATCCCACCCTCCTCCACCCTCTCACACTCGCTACACAGGGAATTATGTAGGGAAAGTACCGAATTACATGGTTTTTGCACTCGTGTTGCGGGATTGTTGCAAGAAAACTTGCGGTCGTACAAGGATCGTTGGGGTGTCATTGGAAAGCTCTGTTTATGCCCTTTCAGGGATAGATACTTGTTTTATGCTCTGGGTCTTATTTAGGCATGCAAATGATCACGTAAACAACCCTATTTTGGGTAAAAACACCCCGCTGGGCGGTACATATTAATTACCGCCTAGGCCGCTCGTTAGGTGTTAAGCACACCACCGCTTGTTCTCACACACACACACACGCACATAAGCACACACACACACGCACATACACACACACACACATACGGACGCCGCGCGGATTGTCTCCTTTGAAGTGGTGAACAGCGGGAGAATATACTGTACGGTAGATAAAAACAACATGTTAATAAGAACAACAATTTCAGAAACTCTCTCTCTCTTTCTCTCCCTACGAGATATAATATATAAACTTCCGTCTATATATGATGATAACATGTGGTCCATCCCTCCTCCACCCTGGTAACACTATAGTCTATGCGCTGTAAGTAGACGAGAAATCATGACCTCTATCCTCTGTAACTCAAAAAGGGCTAGAGCAAATTGGCTGTAAACTTCCACATCTATAATCTATTCCTTAACTGACTCTTCCCAAATGGTAGAAATATTAGCTCGATTACTCTAGTCGTTTTTGAGTTACAGAGGTTAGAGGTCATGATTTCTCGCCTACTTACAGCGAATAGACTATAGCCTCTACCACGCCTTTACCTCGGGAGATACACGGTAATGTATGGCCCTTGGGGGAATACACCAGATTTGATGCCTTTTTATCAGTAGAATCCTTTGGCTGATCTTAAGGGGGGTCACCTGCTTCTTTTCTCTTTCTCTATTTTTCTCACTATCACAGCAAAGACATAGTTTTGCCCTTATACAAAAGTATGGTGAGACCGCACCTCGAATATGCTGTGCAGTTTTGGTCACCTCACCTCATAAAGGATGTTAAAAAATTGGAATCTGTGCAAAGGTGAGCCACTGAGATAATCCCTTCATTGAGAAATAAATCATATGATGAAAGACTGAGAGAACTTGATCTATTTTCACTTATGCGTTAGAAAAGAAAAAAATAATAATACACAAATAAAAAATAAGAATAATAAACATCACTAAATATGTACATACTACTAAGGGTGATGGGTTGGATGATTCCAATTAACCCCAAAAGTTACATGCTGCTAAGGCGAAGGGTTGCATGATTTTTTTAATTTCTTTTTTGTTTTCCCTTTCTTTTTTTCCAATCTTTCCTGTAAATTCCTTCTGGGGATTTCGAAGCCCAACAAGCTTAATCACTTCCAACTTTTTCATGTACGGCAATTGCCGGAGGGGACGGAGGGTGGGGAGAGAGCCTTCTTCTTTTCTATCCTTTCCTTTTCTATCGGATATGCCATCTCTACTAGAATTAAGTCCTGACCACCTTGTTTGGATCGTAAGGTATGTGTGGCCAGTGTATCTATGTAAGTCTATGTAAGTCTGGTTTGTATCCAATCGGCCCCATTTAGCCAACTGTTTTAAGACGTTTATTCCCATCCAGGTGTCTATTTCTTCCTGGCGAGCGATAGCGAGCCATTATTATTTGGAGAAATCCGGCTTCGCCGGAGAAATTTTTCTATCGAAAAATGTACAAATTTTGCTTGGTGTAAAAAACAAAATATTTATATGCTGGCTCGCTACCGCTCGCCAGGAAAATATTGGCACCTGGATGGGGGTAAACGTCTTAAAACAGTAGGCTGAATGGGGCCGAATGGATACAAGCCAAAGAGAGCGGGAGAGAGAGAAAAAAAAGCGAGGTAGGCCCCCATAATCCCAACTCTCCTATATCATGTTGCTGACATTTATGATATTTAAATTGCTCCAGTTATAAGCAATAACTTATAAGATCAGGTATGATGTACCTAATCATTATTGTTTATGATGGTGAATATTGCAGGCTAGCTATAAAATAATTGAGTTGTTAAAATAAAACAGGTCACAAATATGATTATGTTTACCTTGATCTACACTGGGGCAATACCTGATAGATGTACAATGAAGGCCGCTAATGTAGTCATTTGACTAAGTCATTCACAGTAACTATCCAGTATGATAGAGGGTTGTATATAACTTTCTTGAGGTTGGAAGATTCTTTAGACAAATGTGCATTATAAACATTATATCATGTAAAATAAAAACACAACCCTGTGAGGTCGATACAATAACTGGGAAACATTTCATAACCATGATGAGGGTTTGTCGTATATCCAGTATCAGTGTCCAGTTATTCCAAGGTGTTTATAGAAAATATAGAGATACAAAATATGTATATTTAAATATTTAAGAAGTAAAACAGTAATAATTAAGATTAAGGGGACAGTGGCTGTTTGTTTGGTCATTAATTCATTTATTCATATATGTTTTTTTAGTTTCCTTCCTAGACCTCCATCAAGCTTAGAAAAACACCCCCTAGACCCCCCCTTCAAGATAGATTTGTACATTTTTCGGTAGATAAATTTCCCGTCCAAAGGCCGATTCCTCCTATAATTACAGGCTCGCTATCGCTCACCAGGAAAATATTGACACCTAAATGGCACGAAGGGTCCTAATATTGACAAAGAAATAGGGTGAAAGGTCATAAAATCACCAAACTAATTTAACCAACGTCTTTAAATATCAAAACTAGTGAGGCTAAACATTAGGGAGAAGGGTGTCCAGAAAATCGGTCTGTCTCCCTTTAATAAATTCTAAATGCTAGTTATGAAAGCCTGGTATTGTTATAATGTAGGTTTTAGTATATGCTTTGTTTATATTTTGCCATTATCTAAACCATAAGGAACTGCTGAGGTTTGAACATTCCCGTTGGATGAAATACATAAACAAACATTAAATATTCAATATGACCAAACAATTGAAGGATTCTCCCTACATATGGCTAGCTACTATTTCTAAGGTAAGGCCTTTCCCATCCTCCATATATATTTCCCTATCCACAGGGGATAAAAGAATGAATAATTGTCCCTTATGTATTGGCAAGGACATATGGTTCCTATGGGGAAGCTGAACAAAAAGTATGTTTGTTTCTTTAAATCTCTGTCTGGTTCTGGAAAACATATACACCTTATTATTGTGCATATTACGGTACTGGAGGTAGATACTAAAATATCTTGGTATTATAAGTTTCTGTAACTCATAATAGTACTTCATAATTGTTCGCATAAATGCATATGGCTTAAGGTCGTTGCACACTGACACGACAGCCCCTTCAAGACTGGCACGAACACCCACGACACATACAACTCCTGAGTCTTGCCAAATTTACTAGAGATCGTGGCGAAAATGGCTCGCATCGTTAGAGTCGTATCTCTACCTTATTTCTACCGTATCTCTTCCGCACGACTTGATCTTGATAAGACTAGCGATGCCGATATGGTGGAGAAACGAATGCTACGAAGAAGATAGGAAAGGTCGTGCGAAGGGTACACGACTAGTCCATGGAAAAAATGCGACCCAAAAGACTGTGATACAACTCAGAAAAATCGTATCGACGCTGTGAGACGCCGTGAGATGTGCAACCGATGGGTTGTCAAGGTAAAACAGGGGTGTGCCAGAGCACCAATCACATAGTTTGCATCTATTTATTTTAGTATAGATATATTTTATTATAGATTATACTTATATATAGTATTCAATTATATATTATTCCCTCATTCCTTTTTGTTTATAGTATATTTTGTAATAACCTATTTATTTTATTATTGATATACAGTAGTTTATCATGGATTATGCCTATATACATTGTGCAATTACTGTATATAATATCCCTCATTATTATTTTTTAGTATATCTTCATTGTATTATATATTATTGATTTATTATTTAATTCATTATATATTGGTCAGTTTATATAGTATACCTTCGTTCGTGTTTATTGTATTTTGTCTTTATTTTGTATTTATTTGTTATTATTTACATGTGTAATATTTACCAGTTATATATTATTTTATTCATTATAAATTGGTCAATTTATATAGAATACTTTCATTCGTGTTTATTTTATTGTCTTTATTTTTGTATTTATTATTTATCATTTACTTATTATGTATTTAATTGTATTTCATACCTATATATATTGGTAATTCATATATTATACCTTCAATCAAGTTGTCCACCATGTCTGACTCATTTTTATTCTATTTATATTTATCAATTTACATAAATATAAAACTATATGTAATCGTGTATGGGAATAATGGAACACAGTATTACTCTTTTTACATGTTTATTTATTTATTAGTGTATAGTGTACATCAACTCTCACTAGAATTCCTAGTCCTCGTGGTGCAGTGTTTCTATTGATGAGGTTTGGTGGGCTGGGGAGGACCATACGTCTTTGATACGGACCATACGTCATTGATACGGACCATATGACTTTGATACGGACCACATGTCTTTGATACGGACCATACGATTTGGAAACGGTGAGTTCGCGATGAAGACCAGACTCAGACAGTTGCCGGGGGATTCCCGCGAACTTTTGAACAGCTCAAAATCTCGTATCGACCCCCGATACGTGGCTTGGACCGTAATGCCCCTTTCCCACTGATAAGATTTCATACGATTTTCATCGCTGAGGACGTAGTTTTGTCAATTCGCAACGAATTTGTCAACGATTTTGACCATTAACAACCGTTGACAAGTTTACACTCGGTGACGATGTCGCCGATGTATACAACGTAATCGGCGACATTATGCGACGTCATCGGCAAATTGAGCGATGGTTCGCCGATGACCTCGGCAAAAACTGTCACATTTGAATAAAATATTGTGAAATAATGCGAAGGATGAACGAATGCTCGGCGTATGTTCTGCGACGTCTTCGGCGAATTAAGCGATACCCAACCCATCTCGTCGAAAATGTACAAATTTATCTTGAAGGGGGTCTAGAGTTTTTTGTTTTAAGTTTGATGGAGGTCTAGTGAGGAAACTAAGAAATGAATGAATGAATGACCAAACAAACGGTCCGTTTCCCCTTAATGGGGAATATATTGGGGAATGGGCGTAATATTTGCTCATTTATAAATTATTTGTTTATGATTTATTTAGTTTCATCCCTAGACCTCCATCAAGCATATATAGCATCCCCCAACTCCCTCCTTCAAGATCAATTCGTAAATTTTTCGATAGAAAAATTTCCTGGCCGAAGGCCGGTTCCTCAAAAAGTACAGGCTCCCTATCGCTAGCCAGGAAAAACTCGACGCCTAAATGACACGAAAAGTCTTAATATTGACAACGAAATGGGGTGAAATGTCTTAAAATCGCCAAACTAATGGGCCGAACGTCATAAAATATGAAAATTAATGGGGTTAACCATGAAGAAAGGGGACTAGAAAAACGACCCATCTCCCCTTAATTCGGAGATTGGCAATGTCCTTGCTGTATGTTTACGTTACGGCTTAATTGAGCCCACCTCGCTTTTTTTGTCTTCTCTTTCTCTCCCTCTCTCCTCGCTTTTTTTTTCTCTTTCTCTCCCTCTCGCTTTGCCTTGTATCCGTTCGGCCCCATTCAGCCTACTGTTTTAAGACGTTTACCCCTATCCAGGTTTCAATATTTTCCTGGTGAGCAGTAGCGAGCCAACATATACAGTATATATTTTTGTTTTGAGAGCAAGCTAAATATGTATATTTTTTTAAAGAAAAATTTCTCTGGCGAAGCCGGATTTCTCCATACAATGCTGGCTCGTTATCGCTCGCCAGGAAGATATAAATACTTGGATGGGGATAAACGTCTTACAACAGTTGGCTAAATGGGGACGAATGGATACAAGCCAGAGAAAGACAGAGAAGGAGAGAAAGAGAAAACAAAAAACAGGTGAACCCCCTTACGAGAGGTGCATAGAAAAAAGGGTTGACAGGTTCACTATAGGCCTAATACTTTTTTGTTACCCTCCTCGCCGAAGGTGCTCTTTGGCCTTGGCGAGGTGTTTTCCGAGCATTTATTTACGTCGCACAGCCCTTTGCACGCCTCTGCGAAGTATACCCGTGGAGGGTATACTCTCAGCGACGCTTTTTTTTTCGTGCGGCACCCTCGTCGATGTCTCGCCGATGTCGCCGAGGATCTCCGAGGGCCTCGCCGATCCCTCGGCAATGTTCGACAATGCTTGCGAGGGTTCGGACCCCTCGCAAGTCCTCGTCCCAAATTTTGAACAATCCGAACATTTGCGATGACCCGCAAAGGCCCTTGCGAGGCCTTGCGAGTCAAACGATTATCATGCGAGGGTTCAAGATTTTGTTGCAACATGTCACGAATGTGCCCATTTCTTGGTGTTTGCGATGAAAATCGTATGAAATCGCATCAGTGGGAAAGGGGCATAAGAGTCACCCACGGCTAATTTCCGATGTCAACGATTATGTTGCCGATTCGCCGTATCAGGCTGAAATCTCGAGTCGTGAACTCGCCTGGAGGGGCTCTCTGGTCAGTGTGCAACGACCTTTAGGGTTAAGCTGAACATTATATTTGTTCACACCTGTGCATTAAGACTGAAGACTCCTCATCATATGATAAAGACTTATACGGGAAATATATAGAAAATATAGAGGGGAACAGTAGAAGAACAAATTACGAGAGGAAGAAAGAATACAAAGTAAAGTCAAGTGGCTTACGGTAGGCAGCGTTTGGCCGGGGTGATCATCTCCGTATCATTGACCTTTGGAACCAGTGGTTGGTAACTGGGGTAAATCATCCATCCTGGTACACAGGGGCTACTGTATATTATCCATGTTACCACAGTTATCCAGCCTGGTACACTGGGGCTACTGTATATTATCCAGGTTACCATAGTTATCCAGCCTGGTACACTGTGGCTACTGTATATTAGCCAGGTTACCACAGTTATCCAGCCTGGTACACAGAGGCTACTGTATATTATTCAGGTTACCACAGTTAGCCATCTTGGTACACGGGGGCTACTGTATATTATCCAGACTACCACAGTTATTCAGCCTGGTACACAGGGGCTATCTATCTATATACTCAGGCCCAATCCCCTCTTTTCCTTTTGTTTTAGGGGGGGTGGGGGGAACTCAAGACAGAGCAAGAATAGGGACAACACAAAACACAACAGAAAACAATTAACACACAAAAACAAAATACAAATTCACACACATCTAGGTCATCCAAGAGAAGACCAAGAGACCAGGGTCACCAAAGTCCCTCCAGCACTCCCCCGGCCCCCGAGCACTCGGAGAGGTTCCGATCTCGGCAGGCAGACATGCAGCAGAGCCGAAGCCACAAGCCCGCCCACCACACTTCCAGGCGTACTCTTCATATTAATCGTCTCCCCGGGCCAGACGCATGATGGAATTTTATCTAGTCCAACTTGCGCCCGACCCCTTCCCCCAAATGACCACGTGTTCACTCATCTATTCACAAGCATTCTCCATTAATTCCTGTTTATTACCACTTCCCTTGCCTGATCTATAGTCATTCCTCTATCATCCAAAGTTTGTCTTACATAGTCTCTCCTTCTAAATGGGGGTCTTCCTGCCCTTCTATCTCCCCTTGTATCTGACTCACATATTTTCTTTGTAAGCCTTTCATCTTCCATTCTTTCAACATGACCATACCAGCTCAGCACCCTTCTGTCCACTCTGGCTGACAAATGTTCCTGCTGCCCCACTCTCCTATGTATCTCTTCATTCTTCAATCTGTCTCTAAGAGTAACTCTTGTTATGACTGGGGTTTAAATATATCAGGGCTCTTATTCATTGGACTAGTAATGGCATAAATGCTACAACGGAAAGCGCTAGATCCAACCTCTGATGTATATTCCCATTGAACAAAGAACACAAATACTCTATAGAGTTCTATATGCAATAATAGGCTATCAAACTCTCAATAAATGTGCGTCTACTCTAGGCTAAATGTTATGTGAAAACAGCCTATTACTACCTATAACTGAAGGTGCTTGGTTATGGTAAGCAAAGTAAGGTGGTAAGAAAAGTTACAGCTTACGTTACTTTAATCAATAAATGTCAGGCACTCCTGCATGAAAGAAAGTGCACTAAAGTCCTTCAACACTAACAAGGAATCTTCTTTAAATGTTAGATGCTATAAGGATGCTCGTATCGGAAATGGAACCCAAAAAGGCAGGCAGCGGAACAATGCTCGTGCAGGCTATGCACACAAAAAGGCAGAATATATAATGCAGTCGGGGCCAAGAATATCCTAAACGCTACAACAATAATAATCGCCACGACAATGCAGTATTCCTATCAACAAAAAGAGCCTAAGTCGTTTGTGTCTCCATACATCAAACAAGGCTGCGAAATGCTTGTGTAATCATAAATGGGTATGCATAAAAAAGAGTAATTAGGTTAATATACTTAATGTCTACTGTGACTGATAAAGTCTAGCTAGAGTCAATGATACAAGATACTGGTGCGCATGGCATGCCGCATAGCCTAGTGCAAATCTCAAGTCTGTGCGTCAAATATTACGTTATAGGGAAGGGTAGCTCTCTTGAGAAACCTTAATACCGAAGTATTAAGCGTTCTCCTGGCGTACCTCAAAGACAAACAACGAGCTTAGAACAGTGCAGAATGGTATAGGCAAAAAGCCCTCATTCGTGCATGCTCTATTCTCAATGGCACACAGACTAGAATTTACCCAATCAACTCCAGTTCTCAGGTATGCCGTGCAGCTTTTAACTAAAGCCAGCACTCATCGGAAACAATACCTTATAATATCAGACCCCTAGTCTAGCATTATCTAATCCAGCAGAACACTAATACTTATAGGAAGCAGTACTAAACAATATGAATGCCAACCAATGCTTCGTGATCAACTTATCTTAACAACTAACATACATGGGTTATATCAGACCTTAACGCACAATACAACTGGCCAGCATGAAGCTGATTTTGCAGAGTTAACCAGAGGGGATATAGTGTTAATAAAAGGTGGTGAAAGATATGAAAAAAGAGAGAGGTAGGCAGAGGAAAAGATTCTCAGGTACAGAGCGGGGGACAGGTAGCAAGGGATAAGATAGATGCGTTCTAGAAACCAGATCTAAGGGAGAGAGTGGCGAGGAACCAGTATATATAACGGGACTATGTCGGGCCGCGTGGGAAAAAAGCGGTGACAAGTCCTCTAGCCACTAGCAAGGGAGCTAGCAGCATGGTAATGACCTCTCTCAACCAACCCCCGCGAGGCAGCCAGCCGTGACGTCATCGAGCGGGGCAAAAACACTGCGCGCCCCCCTCTCACTCTGTTCTACTCTCTCTCTCTCTCCCAGATCCCATCATTACTAGTTAATGATAAAACATATACTTTACAATTAAATATATAAAGCCTTGACATGGGTGAAAACAAAGAGCCTTTCTGGACTGCCCATGACACGAGCTTTCATATGAAATAAAGCACACTCTAATACATAAACTGTAGCCCCATCCACTGCCCTGGCGATCCTAGCGAGTCACTGTAGGACAAGCCATGCGGTTCTAACGGAGTGGTTAACGTCACACTCTACACATACTCTTCAAGCAGCTCATCTCCATCACATCCAGCTTTCTTCTCTCCTTTTCCTTCAGAGCCCATGTCTCAGCTCCATACATCACTGATGGCAAAACAATTCCTTGATACATTGCACTTTTTACTTTCATTCCAAGATTTCTCGTCTTCCGCATACTTCCCATTGCTCCGAAAACCTTCCTTCCTTCACATACTCTCTGTTATCCAGGTTACCATAGTTATCCAGCTTGGTACACAGAGCTACTCTATATTATCCAGGTTACCACAGTTAGCCATCTTGGTACACAGGGGCTACTGTATATTATGCAGGTTACCACAGTTATCCAGCCTGGTACACTGGGGCTACTGTATATTATCCAGGTTACCACAGATTACCTCCCAGGATAGGACCACAAAAAATCTATAACTCCAAGGTATTATTTATCGCTAGGGGTAAACAGATGCATTGGGTGTTAAGAGACTTGCCCAAATCGTCTCGTCCAGCCTGGGAATTGAACCATGGTCCTCTCTGCTGTGAACCTAACGCACTAACCAGTACGCCACAGGCCACCCAGGATATAGTGTGGGAGAGTGACACTAATGTCTATCTATCTATCTATTGCCGAACGCCTTACTCCCCTTAATGAGGTTGGCCATACACAGAATGCCCCCAAGCGGACCTATTCCCCGTAAGAGGGACAACCCGAGCCAGTTTACTGAAGGACTTACAGGATTGACCACTCAATTTAGGATCAGTCCGACTCCGAGGCCCTCTGTGTATCTTGTTAGCACTATTTTTCTACAGTGGTGTTTGGCTAATCCATCCACTAACCTGCCTTACCCTTAGGTAAGCAGTACAGATTTGTATCAGGTTTACTCCCCTAGACAGGTTACCGACCAAGGCTGACGAGTCCCATCCAGCCGGATTTTTATAAGGTTGTCTCCCATTTTTTTTTTTTTTTTTTTTTTTCTATATTCCAACTTACTTCCTCTCGGGCATAGGCTGAGAGCCTTAACATTCACCGCTTTACAATGAACAGTGAAGCCCGTGAGGTCTTGTTCCAGTCTAGGGAGTGAGACATGTGAAGCACGTAGAGTACAACGAGCACCTGCCCTCTTGCCTTCACATGAGGCACGGTGCTCACTCATGGCCCGAAACGACCCCATCTCTGAAGCCACCTCGTTCCCGTGCTTCACTGTCTCACCCCCTACACTCGGACTCTCACACTTACACACACACATAGACGGGTTGCCGACCTACAGTAGGCTAATGAGTCCCATCCACCCCAATAATGTAATGTACGCATATAATGTGCACATCTATCATTATATGTATCTGTCTATTTAACTATTTTCCCAGCCATATAATATATTTGTTATAAACCATCACACCAACACCACCCTGATGGAGTGTCATCAAAGAAAGAGCAACCTGGGATATTTCCAGATAAAGGTTTGCTTGTAACCCCAAAAGATTTGCACATCAAGGTGAATGAAGGGATAATCAATATAATAATACGATCGAACATCTTCATATTATACTCAACGTAATTCCCCTTCCTCAAATTTTGGCGTTAGTAAAATAAAGATTGTATCGCGTTTCATCCTTGTCTTGATATTGAATTCGCGTCTAATTTACCCCCATTAATATTAGTCTTAACTACATATATTTCTTATTCTCTGAAGGAATTTGTATTTAATAATCAGAAGTATTGCAATATAAGGACGTAAACACGTATCAATAACATATCAATAAATGTTAATTTATATTGTTAGACTTTCTCCATGACATTTGTTCCTGGAATTGTTTCCCTTTCCTAACCTGGGATTGCAAGAGGGATTCAGTTTTAATGGGGAAAAAAGTAAATATTGGGTGGTGACGATAGTTTGCGCTTTGCCTTGGCGTTCATCTCTGTATCTTTGCTGTTTAGAGCCTGTGGTGGGTGAATTACCCAGCCAGTACAAAGGGACTATTGTCTATTACCAAGGTTACCACAGTTTACTTCCCTATATGGGCCATCTCAATTGACCACTTGCGAGTTTCAGGCCATATGGAAGTTGGAGCCGTGAACATCGATATGAATCAGAAATGCAATAATAATGTACGTTTCTGATGGATAAATGGTATGTTGAATTGGGCTTTATGTGTTTATAGATGTACTACGACTGTATTTTAGCTGTAAAATGTGGTAAATATCGTTGTCTACAGCTCCAACTTCCTTATATATAGAACGAAACCCGCAAGTCGGCAAATGTTCACGGTTACTCGAAGTTCCTAATTAATTAACCCCTTCTGTACCGGCAACGTCTTTTTCATTATTATACTCTAGCTATGTTTAGACGATTTTGTGCAGTTTATGAAGGATCTGTGTGGAAGTGAAAGGGTTGAATAAATATTTTGAAGCCTGTTAAGTGCTGGAGGCCCTTTTTTAAGCTGAATAATATAATCTAATAGTATCCAAAATAAAGAAAAACAAAAAGACGTCGCCGGTACAGAACGGGTTAAGGGAGCTCAGACGGTATTGTGCAGCATAATTTACTGGTTCGGCTCAATGGTTTAAGTTAGTTTGCTCTCAAAACCTCTATCAAGCTTAAACAAACACCCACAAGACCCCCCTTTGATATAAATTTGTACATTTCTAGGTAGAAAAATGTCCCGGCCGAAGGGCGATTCCTCTTCAAATACAGGCTCGCTATCGCTCGCCAGGATTTTTTGTTTACACCTAAATGGTACGAAAGGTCTTAATATTGGCAAAGAAATGGGGCAACATTTCTGATAATCGCCAAGCAAATGGGGAGAATGTTTTGAAATCTCATAACTAATAGGGCTAAACATGAGGGAGGAGGAGGACTAAAAACAAAAACTGCCTCCCCTTAACTGGTAAGTGAACGGTGGCACCAGGTGTCCGTAGACTTAAATTGAGGCTGATGGGCTGTTGAGGTTTAGGGGAGATGGGTCGTTTTTCTGGTCCCCTTTTTCCCTCGTGTTAAGCCCCATTTGTTTTGAGATTATAAGACGTTCGGCCAATTAGTTTGGCGATTTTAACACCTTTCGTCCCATTTCGTTGTTAATTTTAACACCTTTCGTGCCATTTAGATGTCGATTATTTCCTGTTGAGCGATAGCGAGCCTGACATTTTAAGATGAACAGGCCTTTGACCGGCACATTTTTCTACCGAAAACTGTACAAATTTATCTTGAAGCAGGTCTAGGGAGTGTTTTTCTAAGTTCGATGGAGGTCTAGCGAGAAAACTAATATATAAAGGAATACATGAATTAATAGAAAACAAAAAGAAAGGCTCCGTCTCCCCATAATAACCATCTAGTCTTGCGTGGATATCGGACTCGAGTAACTCATAATACGAGACCAGGTGTTGTAGGCTACTGATTTTTCTTTCGGAGATATGAGTCATACTATAAATTTGTATTAATCATGCGAAATAAGCAATGCATAAAAGAAACTTGTGAAATTTACAAGGCAATATAAAAAACGAGAAAACCTAATAGAAAATTGAAGAGAATGAAAACAAAACACAAACCAAAATTATAATACAAGTAAGTAAAAGGACTTCGCTCAAAAGATAACAGGTGCAATGGAAATAATAATAAGAGTAACAATTGGAATATAACAAATTACAGCCAAGAACACTTCAGAATAATACCAATAACGAAGAAGAATATTTCGCTCAAAACACAATAAAGGCCTTTGAAAAAGTGAGACAATACTACAAAATGGAATAGTATGAAATGAAACTCCCACCACCACCACCACCACCACCACTACCACCACCACTACCACCACCACCACCACTACCACCACTACCGATAATTCGATAATTTCATTATCGCATAACTTCCATCCTCATAATTGAGTTTTGAATGCATATATTTTTTATAATATTTTATTTGATGATTTTATCCTGACTATCAGAAGCTAATATTGTAAATAGTTTGTATATATGAAATAATTTTGAATGTTTAATACATTTTGATTTAACTTTACTATAATTTGTATTGGATTATGTAATGTGTGTGTTTTGTACTGTGTACTGTACATATGTATTGCGAAATAAAGGAATTGATTGATTGATTGATTGACTACCACCACCACCACCACCACCAGCTGCGTCGATAACAAGGAACAAGTCCCAGAGGATCCCAAGCTGTAGACCAAGGAGGCTCACCAGGAACAGGAAGGTATTAATAACAACATGAAAGTGGTGATCGAGAAGGACGAGAGAGAAATATAATGGAAGAGAGTGGAAGGGGAGAAGGCGGAGACAGATATAAAGCGGAAGAGAGTGGAGAAGGAGGAGACAGAAATATAATGGAGGTTAGGAGAGACAAGATAGATTACATAATACTATAATAATAAAGTAGGTGTGCAGTTTTCGCATTACCAACACAAAATAAAAAATAAATGCATACGCAACTCTGCGACCTAGAATTCTGCAAGTAGTAATTCTGCAAGTTGAATCTCTTAGGTGAAATCGGTTTATTTGCAATTTATATATGTACAGTATATATATTAAATGTGTTTATACTCACAGCCGGACTTGAACCACCGACAGTCAAAACAAGTGCCTATACTTTAATCCACTATACTACGGCGTGATAGAGGATACTTGTGTGTAGTGGATTAAAGCATAGACACTCGTCCTGACTGATAGTGGCTCATGTCCGCCTGGGAGTAAATAATTATGTATATATATAATTACATTTATGATCACATTGAATCTTAACTATTAAAATATTTATCGATAATAAGGTTAGCGTAACACTATTTTGTAGCATTTTGAATAGTTATTACAAATAGTGATCATATAGGCCTACTGTGACCTTGACCTTTGACATATAATAAAATACATATATTTGGATGGTCGTCGCATTGACCAACTGAATTTGCCTGTATAACTTGGTGACAATACATTAAACAGTCTAGGAGGAGTTTAGGGAATTTGACAAATATTCTTGTTTTGACCTTGACTTCTGACCTTAAATATTACAATATGTATGTGAAATTTGATACATATATAATATTTAAGTAATAAGCCATAACACAGCAAGTTTTCCAAAATTTGAGTAATCTTTCTTAATAAATAATAAAAGTTGACCTTTGACCATGACCTGTGACATTGACCTTTATGTAAGAGTACATTTTTGTTTGCATTGATATTGCACATGAAAATCAAATAGGCATGCCTAATTTAATTAAAACCCATTGGATAGTTTCATATATATCACTAGAATAGTTGACCTTTACCTTTGACCATTATCTTGACCTTTATATGTCTCGACATTTATTATTTTACTTTTCACTTAAAGTGCAATTATCTCACCAAATGTTGTGAAGTTTGCATGGAAAGTAAAGAAAATAGCATATTGACCTTGTATTTGACCTTGACCTGTGACCTTGACCTATCATATGGAATTGTATAATTTCTTTCATGACCTTGGCCTAGGTATTCCGAATAAACATGGTAAGCCTAGTGAAAATCTAACAGTTAGTATAAGAAATACTAGTAGAAAAATCTATTTTGACCTTTGACCTTGATCTTTGACCTAACCCTTTAGAATATGTATCTAAAATGTGGGCAATACGATATCAAGGTTACAAGTAACATGTATAGTGAAAATGAAGACATTTGAGTATAAAGTAAAATAAATAGTAAAAGTTGACCTTTGACCCTGACCTGTGACCTGGACCTTATGTAAGAGTGTTTTTTTTTTTTTTGTATTGACATTGCCCTGGAAAATCAAATAAGCATGCCTAATTTCATTAAAACCCATCAGGTAGTTTCATATATATTAATAAAATAGTTGACCTTGACCTTTGACCTTTATCTTGACCTTTATGATGTGTCCAAATGTATTATTTCCTTTTCATTTAAAGTGCAACTAGGCCTATCTCACCAAATTGTGTGAAGTTTGCAAGAAAAGTAAAGAAAGTAGCATATTGACCTTTTATTTGACCTTGACCTGTGACCTTGACCTTTATTATGGAATTGTATAGTTTCTTGTATGACCGTGGCCTAGGTATTCCGAATATACATGGTAAGCCTAGTGGGAATCTAACAGTTAGTATAAGAAATACTAGTGAAAAACTTATTTTGACCTTGGACCTTGACCTTTGACCTTACCCTTAAGAATCTTTACATAAACATTTGGTCAATACGATATATAGGTTACCAGTAACTTGTATAGTGAAAATGAACACATTTGAGTAAAAAGTAAAATAAATAGTAAAAGTTGACCTGTGACCATGACCTTATGGAAGAGTTTTTTTTTTTTTTTGGATTGACATTGCCCCGGAAAATCAAATAAGCATGCCTAATTTCATTAAAACCCATCAGTTAGTTTCATATATATTAATAGAATAGTTGACCTTGACCTTTGACCTTTATCTTGACCTTTATGATATGTGTGTCCGAATGTGTTATTTTCGTTTTCATTTAAAGTGCAACTATCTCACCAAATGTTGTGAAGTTTGCATGAAAAGTAAAGAAAATAGCATATTGACCTTTTATTTGACCTTGACCTGTGACCTTGACCTATCATATGGAATTGTATAGTTTCTTGCATGACCTTAGCTTAGGTATTCCGAATAAACATGGTAAGCCTAGTGAAAATCTAACAGTTAGCATAAGAAATACTAGTAGAAAAAACTATTTTGAACTTTGACCTTGATCTTTGACCTAACCCTTTAGAATATCTATCTAAAATGTGCACAATATGATATCAAGGTAACCAGTAACTTGTATAGTGAAAAAGAAGACATTTGAGTATAAAGTAAAATAAATAGTAAAAGTTGACCTCTGACCTTGACCTGTGACCTGGACCTTATGTAAGATTTTTTTTTTTTTTTTGTATTGACATTGCCCCAGAAAATCAAATAAGCATGCCTAATTTCATTAAAACTCATCAGTTAGTTTCATATATATTAATAGAATAGTTGACCATGACCTTTGACCTTTATCTTGACCTTTATGATGTGTCCAAATGTATTATTTCCTTTTCATTTAAAGTGCAACTATCTCACCAAATGTTGTGAAGCTTGCAAGAATAGTAAAGAAAGTAGCATATTGACCTTTTATTTGACCTTGACCTTTATTATGGAATTGTATAGTTTCTTGTATGACCTTGGCCTAGGTATTCCGAATATACATGGTAAGCCTAGTGAGAATCTAACAGTTAGTATAAGAAATATTAGTGAACAAATATTTTTACCTTTGACCTTGACCTTTGACCTTACCCTTAATAATCTTTACATAAACATTTGGTCAATACGATACATAGGTTACCAGTAACTTGTATAGTGAAAATGAAGATATTTGAGTAAAAGTAAAATAAATAGTGAAAGTTGACCTTTGACCTGTGACCTGGACCTTATGTAGGAGTGTTTTTTTTTCTTGTTATTGACATTGCCCCGGAAAATCAAATAAGCATGCCTAATTTCAATAAAACCCATCAGTTAGTTTCATATATATTAATAGAATAGTTGACCTTGACCTTTGACCTTGACCTTTATTATGGAATTGTATAGTTTCTTGTATGACCTTCGCCTAGGTATTCCGAATAACATGGTAAGTCTAGTGAGAATCTAACAGTTAGTATAAGAAATACTAGTGAAAAACTTGTTTTGACCTTTGACCTTGACCTTTGACCTTACCCTTATGAATATTTACCTAAAATTTGGTCAATATGATATATAGGCTACCAGTAACTTGTATAGTGAAAATGAAGACATTTGAGTAAGAACTAAACAATCTGAAATATTTACCTTATTTTAAACCTTGACCTTTGACCTTAACCTTTAAGTTAAATGGAAAATTTCTTTTTGACTGACCTTCGCATTGACCAAATGAATATACCTGTGAAATTTGGTGAAAATCCATCAAAAGGTCTAGGAGGGGTTTCCGGACAGACAGACAGACAGACGGACGACGACGTACGACGACGACGACAGACAGGCTGGCTGGTGGTGCACAGTATACGGGTGGGATCTGTGTGCGCGATACCACTCTGCTTCGCAGAGTTGATAATAGTAATTGTATGGTTGCATATAACTGTACATACAGTACACATAATACATATATTACAGAAGATTTTAAAGAGATAGAGAAGGAGAAGCCCCAGATACAATACTATATAAAAGATGGACTTGGAGAAGAAGTAATATATGATGAGAAGAAAGTGGAGGTGGAACAGAAAGGACAGATGGAGACAGAAATTAAATAGATGCAAATGAAGATGGTTATTGGGGCTTGGGTGTTATATATCACATGTAGAAGTGGAAATGGAGAAAATATATAAATGGAAATGGACGAGGCAGGAAAAGGAAAGAAAAATTGAATTGAAACTTATATAAACTAAATACAGAATGGGAGAGAAAGAAAATATTGTATTGAGCATTGTATACCCACTTAATTTTCTAGATATTTATCATGAGGCAAACAAATTAAAATTTGCTTAATTAAAAACAAAATGTGTATGCTGTTGCGAATAATGTGTGAAACAAGCAAAGTGAAAAAGATGAAGATGGGAGAGAGAGAGAGAGAGAGAGAGAGAGAGAGAGAGAGAGAGAGAGAGAGAGAGAGAGAGAGAGAGAGAGAGAGAAAGAGAGAGAGAGAGAGAGAGCAAATTATATGAAGGAAGATCCCCTGACGGAACGCCGACGCTTCCTTCCTTTCCTCCCTTCTGTATTTGTGTATGAGTGAGGCCCCCCACGGACACCACCAGGACCTCATTCATATGTAAAGCCACAGTGTTTATATACATCTGTGGCCCCGTCCGTCACTCCCTCGCTCTCGTGAACCCTCTGGCTCTGTGTGGGTTCCGGGCTATTGGAGAAGTTAAGAAAGGGGGCAAAGTGAGGGAGTAACAGTGAGAGAGGGTAATGAAAATGACAGCCATATTGACAAACAGTGATACAATTATATAGACAGGTTTTAATCTGCTCATTATGTGTCAAGCATCTGTGTTAATGTGTGGGCCTGTTTAATAGTATGTGCGTATGTGTATCTGTCGAGTCCTGGTGTGAGCGTGCGTGTGGTGGAAAACTTTGACAATTAAGTCTCTTCCTTCTAGTGTTCTACTTCTATACACTATACAAAATCGTATTTTATTGAACCTTTAACTACGGAGAGACAACAGAGGGAAGTTATAAATTAGTGTAATAGGGGAAAGTTACATTACTTTTTCCCTTGTATATTTGCTTTAAGAACCATTGATGTCAGATGAAATAGTACATAAATATTACATAACATAACAATTCTCAATACAACCATTTGTATCGTACGGGAGAGTATAGTAATATTATTACATAACACACCAAACTTAATACCGAGGTATTACTACAAATAAAACAATATCAATGCTACACGAAGGGGACATTAAGTAAGGGTAATACATCTTTACAGGTGAAGTAGTAGTACTGTAGTAGCAGCAATACCAATATTTAAGGTGAAATATATATTCTGCATGGCGTGGTAGAGAGTGATCAATACATTGTGTTAGCTCATCCTATTGTGTTTAGTAGGGCCTCTCTCTCTCTCTCTCTCTCTCTCTCTCTCTCTCTCTCTCTCTCTCTCTCTCTCTCTCTCTCTCTCTCTCTCTCTCTCTCATACACATACTGAATCTGCTCTCTAATCTAACTGGCAAAGCCAACAAACTCGTTCACAGTTAATACGAAATTCGGAAAGACAAATATATGTCCCTTTGGTATCCAGGGTGTAGAATTAAAAGAGAAGAGAGGATGGGAGTAAGATAAACAAGAGGAGAAAGAGGAAGGTAATTACATATATATATATACAAAGGAAAATATAACAGAACATATCTATGCAGTGTTTACAAGGTTGCTTGTTATAAGGTAATGCTGGAGTTGACACGGACAGTGATTGTAGAGATGGTGTTCGTGAGTCACCAACATAGTGGATATGAACCGACGTCTGCGTGTGGCTTCACTGCATATGTTCTGGGTGTGGTGTCCCTACCATATGCTTTCATTAGTTTATTCAAGTATATTGGGGTTTGTAATTGATGATTAATGTTAAGAACGGGGTGTTACTTATACTATAACAACGAGAACATTAAAAACACAGAAGAGGTCCATGGTTATCCAGGAAACTACATTATGTATATATAAATATATAAAGTGGTGCTATAGTCTATTCGCTGTAAGAAGGCGAAAAATCATGACCTCTATCATCTGTAACTAAAAAAGGGCTAGATCAAATAGGCTGTAAATTGCCACATCTATTCTTTGACTGACTCTTCCTAAACGGTAGAAATATTAGCGCGAGTACTCCAGTCGTTTTTTAGTTACAGAGGATAGGGTTCATGATTTCTCGCCTACTTACAGCGAATGGACTACAGTGCTGTGCACAACCCACGACAAATCATCTGCCAGTTTGCTTAATAGGCTAAGCAATTTTGAATAATTAATGAGTATTCTAATGATTATATTATATATTTGATTCGATTTATATTTCTTTACTGGGAGCATTTTTAGTCATTAGTTGCCTTGGTATCAGAATATAAACTGAAGGACAATTGTAATAGGTGGATCAGTTCTAATAAAGGCTAAGTAGAAATGCAGGAACAGTATGTGTCAACAAAGGCCGGAAATCTCTCAAAGTTAATAATGTATTTCCTAGATTGAACATAATCTTCTTGTATAGTCTATTAGCTGTAAGTAGGCGATAAATCATGACCTCTATCCTCTGTAACTCAAAATGGGCTGGAGCAAATTGGCTGTAAATGTCCACATCTATTCCTTGGCTGACTCTTCCCAAATGATAGAAATATTAGCTCGATTACTCAAGTCGTTTTTTAGTTACAGAGGTTAGAGTTAATGATTTCTCGCCTACTTACAGTGAATAGACTATAGTAGCCATAACTTAAAGCAATGTATTATATACACATATACATACAAGCATACATAGAAACATACAGGAGAGAAATACAAACCATATAAATGTGGTAGTTGCAAAAATATATAAAAAACTCGTTGTCCCCGCCCAGGCCTTCAGAGTCACGCCCAATTAACCTTCCAGCGGGCGAGAAATAGCCCAGCAAGAAGGGCAAGTAATAGCCCATGCAGGGAAACTGACTTTATGAAGAAGTTAGTTGCGTCTCTCTCTCTCTCTCTCTCTCTCTCTCTCCCTCCCTCCCTCCCTCTCTCTCACTCTCTCTCTCTCTCTCTCTCTCTCTCTCTCTCTCTCTCTCTCTCTCTCTCTCTCTCTCTCTCTGGCAGCTAATAGGTATATAAAGTATTAGAATACAACAACATAATTATATGTTTTCTCTCTTTCACGATATAAATGCAAACAAACACCAAAACACAAACTTCTTTTAAAATATTAAATTAAGTTGGCCTGGACTAAATGGAAGCAGACAAAAAAAATTATAAATATAATAATAAAGAACACATGAAAGGATTGGAGAGATAAGGAGAAGGAAGAATAGGACATAATTACGCAGAAAAATATATCACACAAATGAACGAACAATTATTTAGCAAGATGAAGAAAATAAAAAAAAATGAACAAGGAATTGAGAAAATTATCAATAACAGTAAAATATAAAGAAACAATGGGAAGGAAGAACAAAACTAAACACAAATAAATAAGAAAGAACGAGGGGGAAGACTATGAATGAAATTATAAAGGAGATTTCCATAGATACACCAACCTCATAGATCTTACGATCCCAGCGAGGTGGTCAGGACTTTATTCTAATAAAGATAACAAACACGAGCACAGGTAAAGGAAGGAGAGAGAGAAAGAATCATTGACGGGGACCCCTACATTAACCAGATTATAAGCATCAATATAATGATGGGGTCATCAGGGTGTTGCAATGTACTATGCAACATAATCCCCAAGTTTGAATTAGTTCATAATCTATATAAAGACCCTCGTCTACGTATTGTGAAAAGCCTTATATATTTTGGGCAAATGTGACTTTTAGTCTATCTATCTATCTATTGCCCGACGCCGTGATCCCCAAAGGGGTGGCCACGAACGAACCGTCCCCATGCACCTCTGTCCCCCGTCAGTCGACGCCCCTCCTCCCATCCAGCACCGCCTTCATCCATATACTTCCTCACTCCATCCTTCCACCTCTCCTTTGGTCTACCTCTCCCTCTCTGTCCTTCCACCTCGCTCTCGTACACCCTCTTAGTCATTCTCTCGCTTTCCATACATTCCATATGGCCGAACCATCTCAAGTTGTTCCTTTTCACACTTTCCAGCACATCTACCTCCACACCAGTACTCCTTCTTACTTCCTCATTCGTCTGTCTATCCCTCCATGTAACTCCGCACGCACTTCTTAAGTAACTCATTTCCACCGCTCATACTCTTGGTCTGAGTCTCTCAACCAATGTCCATGCTTTGCTTCCGTAAGTCAGTGTCGGGATTACCACACTGTCATGCAAGAACTTCTTCACTTCCATACTGACCACCCTATTTCTTGTTACTGCTTTCAGCGTTCCTACAACCCTCTTCCCCTGTTGTACCCTCTCCCGCACTTCTTCATCCATAGTCCCATCTTTGCTCGACACACTGACCAGATACTGTACTTAAAAGAGTTGACGATCTCCATAGCCTGACCGTTCAACTTCACCTCACACTCTGTGACTTTACCCCTTTCGAAGACGATAACCTTGCTCTTCCCCGAATTTACCTTCAAATTCTGTTTTTCGCACACTCTTCCAAACTCATTTACCAGACCCTGCAATTCCCATTCATTATCGCTCATCAGAACTGTATCATCCGCAAACAGCAGTATAGGCAGCTTCCACTCATTTCCCTCCCTTTTCAGCGATACACTAACATCCACTGCTCTTCCTAGTATTTCTTTCATGACTCCATCCATATATACAATAAACAACCACGGGGACATCACACACCCCTGTTTCAACCCAATACTTAGGTCAAAGAACTCGCTCTGCTCATTCTCCACATGTACTGCCCCCTTTGCACCCTCATACATGCTCTTCACTGCTTTCAGCAACTTGCCATCTACTCCGTATTTTCTAAGTACTTTCCACATACCTTCTCTATCCACTCTGTCATAGGCCTTCTCTAAGTTCATAAAGGCAACATACACCTTTTGTTGCTTCTCCAGATATTTCTCCACAACACAATTTAGGGTAAAAATCTGATCTACACATCCTCTTCCCTTCCTAACACCTCCCTGCTTGTTGCCTATCCATTTCCCGTTCTCACTCCCACTCTCTCAAACACTACCCTACTGTACACCTTCCCTACTACGCTTAGAAGACATATTCCTCGTTGGTTACCACACACTCCTCTTTCCCCTTTGCCCTTATATAGGGGAACTATTATGCCAGTCTTCCAGTCATCGGGTGCACTCCCCTTCTCCCATGCTAGTTTGCATATTTTCCATACCCATTCGATCACTATCTCACCACCATACCTCAACATTTCCCCACATACTCCAGCTGTTCCTGGTGCTTTCCCCAACTTCACTCTTTTCATGGCTTCCCACACTTCTGACCTCCTGATCCCCACCTCCTCCTCCACTACTTCTCTTCTTCTCCCTCCCATACCATATCCAACTATGTTTGCTGGCTCTTCATTCCTTACATTTAGCAACTCGTTGAAGTACTCCCTCCATCTTTCGACTCTCTCTTGCTTCTCGACTTGCATTCTCCCATTCTTATCTTACACACCCTTATTGTTTCCCTTGCTACCTTCCATAACTTTCTGGACTTCTTTCCAGAACAGTTTCTGACACTCCCTCCGTTTTACACTCAGATTCCTTCCAAATTCCTCATCTACTCTTCTCTTACTTTCCTTCACTACTCTCTTCACCACTCTCTTTCTCTCCACGTACCTCGCTCGTTTCTACCTCTCCAAATCTTCATTCCCTCTACTACCCAACCACTCTCTATACGCTACTTCTTGTCTTCCACAACTATTTTTACCTCCTCATTCCACCATGCTGTACCTTTCACTCCCCTCCCTCTTCTCCTCACTCCACACACCTCCTCACATGCTGCACAGATCTCTTCCTTAAACACCTTGCTCATCTCCTCCACTTCCTCCATATCTTCCAGGTCGAACCCATCTAGTCATCTTTCTACTACTCTCCTGTACTCGTCCCTGATCCTCTCCACCCTCCTCACCTTTCCACCTTCCTCTCGCCTCCCTCCAGCTCTCCTCACCCACTTCTTTTGTATCCTAATTTTAGCTACTACTACATAATGATCCGACAGACCCCCTCCTCTAGCATTGTGACCTTTTAGTGACCTATTTAGTGACCTTTAGTATTGTTAATAATTATGTTCGTGCTTCGGTACTGTTAGTTTACCAAGACGATCACTTAACAAGACTTGCATAAGTCAATCTAACTTAGTCCAACAGTTAAGTTATGTTAGGTAAGGTTAAGTAAAATTAAACTAGTAAGATAACTGCGATCATCCAGGAAAATAGGTATCGGTAGTGTATGACCTCATGGTGAGCCCCTAAATGTTATCCCCAGCCGAGCCCTGGATTAAACACCTTAATGCTTATACTCGGTGTTCACAATCATTAGTATTTATCAGTATCCTCTTTCTCCCTAGACCTTTTAAACTGTATTTTCCTAGACCTTCAGCATGCTTCTGATAGCGGTGCAAAATAGTCTTAACTTAATTACCAGACCAAAGTTGCGGATGAAAAGTTGTGATAAACTTCTGTGGTGTAAATCCGTGTAACTTGAACAGCCTCCCCTCACATATCACATATCATCACGGATACCGGTTATTTGGATCACTATAGTCCGTTCATTCTAGGTTGGGCACAAATCTTAAGCTCTAACCTCTGTAACTCAAAAAGGGCTAGAACAAATGAACTGTCAATTTCCACACCTATTCCCTAGCCAAGTCTTCCTATTTGGTAGAACTAGTTGTTTGATTACTCTAGTCCGTTTTGAGCTATGAGAGGTTATAGGTTACGATTTCTGCCCAACCTAGAATGAACAGACTATAGTCAGTTTGACCGCAAGTCTATTTGACCAACTTCCATTTGTATCACTTACAATTCAAAATATATTATGATAAATTAATTACAATATGTTTGGTTAAGCTTTTATTATAATTATTAGGTTCGAGTTGATATACATGCAGAATACGATTTGGCTGGGTTAGGTTAGAAGTCAAGGTAAGGTATGATAGGATATTAACGCCTTAAGAGTGGGTGGTGGAGTATATTTCACTGTGCCGCCCAGCGTTTTTTTTTTACCATAAATGGGGTTGTTTCCGTGCTCTTTTTCATGCATAAACAAGACCCACAGCGTAATACAAGTATGTATTCCTGAAAGCGCGTAAATTGAGCTTTCCAATGACACCCAAACCATCCTTCTACGATCACTGGTTGTCTTGCAACGATTGTGCAACCGAAGGGCAAAATCGCTAAAATACGGTAATTTCTTTATATAATTACGTATGTAGCGAGGGAGTGAGGGTGGATGTAAGGGGAGTACATCTCAGTCGGTCCACAGCGGCCGTGGCGAGCGGTCATGAGGTAACCCAGGCTCCTCCCGTCGCTCGTCTCTCTCTCAGAGCCAATATTGCGCCAAAATTGTACACGGACTTAAGTCGGGCCCCGCCACATACAGTAGTCCAAATTTTTCGATACGGACTTAAGTCGGCCCCGATAGACAAGGGTTAAGGTCAAATAAATAATAAAATACATCTAGTTAAGTTGAGCTGGGTTAGGCATGACTATAATATGTTTGGTTAGTTGAAGGATAAGATCTGAATGTGTACAGAGTGACTGGGAGCGAAAAGAAATATGGGTGAAGCGTCTGTAAATCCTGTCGTTAATCCCGTCTTATAGTGTCTCTTTACATGGCCGTTAAGGTGGGATGGGCCGGTTTTCGGGACCACTTTCTCCCTCATTTTTAGCCCCATTAGTTTTCATATGTTAATATGTTTGCCCCATTAGTTCGTCGATTTTAAGACCTTTCGCCCCATTTCTTCCTAAATATTTAGACCTTTCGTGCTATTGAGGTGTCGATTTTTTCCCTGGCGAACGATAGTGAGCCTGTAATGTTGGAAGAACGGCCGGGACATTTTTCTACCGAAAAATATACAAATTAATCTAGAAGGGGGATCTAATGGATTTTTTTGTTTAATTTGATGGAGGTCTAGGGAGAAAACTAGAAAAATAACGAATACATGCAAAAATCGCCCAAAAACCGGTCCATCCCCCTTAAACAAAATCCTTCCAAATGATCGCTGAGAAAAGAGATGAGATAATGCCTTAACAGTGACCATATCCAGAGAAAAAACAAAGCTAAAAACGGAGGTACAGTACCAAAAAAAAACATAAGGAAACTGTTACACTACTCTTTACTCCTTGTATTGAGTATTGTTCACATGTGTCGGGAGGATCCTCTCACACTGCACTCCTAGACAAAGTACTGTAAAAAAGGAAGGCCTTTCGATCGTATCAGTAAATCCCATCCACTCACCAACTCTCTGCAATCTCTCTATCTTCGCCGCACTGTTACATCTCTCGCAATTCTCTCGTTACTACAACAATCAGTGTTCCCCAGAGCTCTCTCAGTGTATACCACCCCCTCTTCGTAGAGCACGTAGCACCCGTCTTGCAACATAATCTCACTCCTACTCTGTGCAACACTCCAACCCAAAAGTGAAACTGTAGTCTCTACATATTCAAAAGAAAGATTAAAGAATATTTGATAAATAGTGAAATAAATTATCTTTAAAGTAGTGTTGAGTGTGAACAGATTATTATTCTAGACGGACTTGTGTTGTAATTGTAGTAGGGTTATTTTGTTTTTTTTCTTTTTAGCACTTTTTTTTTTAGCACTTTCTTGGTGACTTTTTTTATGACTAATTTGTATTAGTGTAACAAATTTAAAGGGGACATATTATTATGCCGGAAGGCATCAGTTCCCTGTTGTCATAAGGTATATAGGACTTTTGTATGATGTACTATATGATATGATTGCAATATTGATGTACTTTATGACAATACACTTTTTGAAATCTAGAATCTAAAATCTAAACGTTACTCAGTCTTTCTTGTATTCAACAGATGAGCTCTGGTACTCTCTCCCATAATCAATCTTTTCCATCTTCTTATGACTTAAATTGCGTCAAACTCCGTGTATCCAGGCATTTTGGCTCGAACGTCCCTTGATTTTGGCCCTGTCACTCTTTCAACTCTTGGGGAGGCACTTGCTACAGGCAGTCCTGCCTCTTGTCTCCCTCACTCACATAGAAGGAAAAAAAACCACACACACACTATACACCTACTATAAAGTTATAGTAGACAACACCCACTGGTTGACGTAGTACTGGTTGACATGTACTGGTTCATGTGGAGTATTGGTGGAATGGGAATGGAATACCCGAGAGTTAATATTAGGAGAAATAAACACAAAAGAAGAACGCAGTTCCTTCAGGGAAAGAGGCAAGGGAAGACAAGATGTGTCGCCAACTTTCATCCCACCATAATGACAGAGAAAATTTAATTTAGAAACTTATGACGACTGTGATTGTAGGAGAGAGAGAGAGAGAGAGAGAGTCTAGTGGTGTAAAGATTATAATAACGATTATAATATTTTATTCAAATTATTTCTACGACAAGATGTTTTCAATAATCAATAAATACAATATAGAGGCAATATTATACAAAGTAACAGAAAAGGGCAATAAGTAGAGGTGCTAATGTCAGCCTGGTGTGGCAGAGGAAAAACACATTTTAATATCTAAGGATGGGGTCCCTTGATTATCTCGCAAATATCCCATATCTTTGCCTTTCTGAACATAGCTATCATCTAATGGACATACATACATATACAAACATGGATAATCTCCCTAGTATTTCCTTGAATATACGTTGGGTTATGTTAATATTGACAATACTTATACATACTGCACTGTCAACAACATAATTCAAAATATAAGCATATATACATATTTGAATTTGCTTTATCAATATCTTCCATTTTGTTCCTTTTCCACCACTTTCCTCTCTTGCATCCTCGCACATTTTCAACTATTCGCTTTACAATGTTTAACTTCCTCCCAAACTTGTACCTTCACTTAAGAATTTTCTTCCGCACCTTTCCAGCATCCACCTTTGTATTTTTATATTCGCTTGAAGTTTACACATATTTTTTTAACGAATGGCGGTGAGGTATTCCTTTGGTATCTCATTTTCCCCTGTTCTCCTCTTTCATTCGTATTTGTTTCGGCTTTTTTGTTATTCCCTTTCGTCTCTTTCGGATAGTGGTAATTTATGCCCCTTTACTGTTAATATAATTTATGCCCCTTTACTGTTAATATAACGGGTCTGTCTAACAAAGTACGTTGTTGATCTATGTGAGATATATGGAAAGGGATGGGGACATGCCTTCCTGCATTGATATATGCACAACTACATGCATACCTACAATGTTTAGTTAGTATACATACCACAAACATATATTCTACACCATTCACACATCTGTACAATGCATCTCAAACAATATATTTTGCTAAAAGTATATTGTAATCGATTATATTCAGAATTCCTCTTGCTCGTGTCCAACTGTCCAACTGTCTTGATAGCGCAATGCATAAGTGCGCGGAATTTCGATGTGAGTATCCTAGGTTCGAGCCCTTGGAGTGCCACATGTATTTGTGGATTTAATTAATTAAGTTTAGAAGTGAAGTTAGTTGGTGGAAAAAATATGATAATTCAGAAAAAAGTCTAATCCACAAACGCCTTACTGACAACATTCATAAACGTTTCTATTGCCGGTGAGGGTTTTTGTGGACTGTGGCCAACACGATAACGTTAAAGTATTGCTGAGGGTTAGTATTAGTGCAGTATATGATGGTGTTGGTGCATTGTTGGCTTTATGTAGTAATGTATTGGTGTTGTATGTGTTCAGTGTTCTGGGTGTAGTGTCCCGAGTTCGAATCCCTGGAGGATCATATGCTTTCATAATTGTATTCAAGTCCATTGGGGTTTATAATGGAGGATTATTGTTAAGAATAGGGTGTTCCTTAATTATATGTGAATTTTGGTGTATTGTTTATTTGTTTTGGTGCATTATATGTTTGGTTGTATTGAATGTTATAGTACTGCTGAGGGTTAGTATTAGTGCAGTATAACATTGTGTTGGTGCATTGTGGACTTGTGTTGGTGCATTATGTGGTTGTATTAAGTGTTTATGTTGATGTATTGAGTATTTATGTTGGTGGATTATGTGTTTGTTTTGATGTGATATATGTAATTTTGCATTGTGTATTTGTGTTGGTGTATTATTGGTTTATGTTGGTGTATTATGTGTTTCTGTTGATGTGATATATGTAATCTTGCATTGTGTATTTGTGTTGGTGTATTATTGGTTTATGTTGGTGTATTATGTGTTTCTGTTGGTGTGATATTTGTACTCTTACATTGTGTATTTGTGTTGGTGTATTATTGGTTTATGTTGGTGTATTATGTGTTTCTGTTGATGTGATATATGTAATCTTGCATTGTGTATTTGTGTTGGTGTATTATTGGTTTATGTTGGTGTATTATGTGTTTCTGTTGGTGTGATATTTGTAATCTTGCATTGTGTATTTGTGTTGGTGTATTATTGGTTTATGTTGGTGTATTATGTGTTTCTGTTGGTGTGATATATGTAATCTTGCATTGTGTATGTGTGTTGGTGTATTATTATTGGTATGTTGGTGTATTATGTTCTGTTGGTGTGATATATGTAATCTTGCATTGTGTATTTGTGTTGGTGTATTATTGGTTTATGTTGGTGTATTATGTGTTTCTGTTGGTATGATATATGTAATATTGCATTGTGTATTTATGTTGGTGTATTATTGGTTTATGTTGGTGTATTATGTGTTTCTGTTGGTGTGATATATGTAATCTTGCACTGTGTATTTGTGTTGTTGTATTATTGGTTTATGTTGGTGTATTGTGTGTTTGTGTTAGTGTAATAGGTGTTTGTTTTGATGAAGTGTGTGTTTATGTTGGTGTATTATGGGTTTATGTTAATGGACTAAGCTTTTGTGTTGGTGTAGTGTGTGTTTGTAATTGTGTGTTATGTGCTTGTGTTGTTGTAGTATGTGTATATGATGGTGTGTTTGTTGGTGTATTGTGTGTTTGTGGGAGTATATTATGTGTTTGTTATTGTGTGTTTGTATTGGTGTAATATAATAGTACAGGTACTGGGAAGGAGGGAGGGTTTTGGTATGGTGGTACTAGTGTGGTTACAGTAATGTGTTTACATATAAGGGTCAAGGTAGTGTTATGTTTCATGTGATAAGGATGTATTTTCGAAATTGTATCCATTGACGTTGTTGCATTATGATAATATAGAGGTTCCAAGTATATGGTAGAACTAACCTACATTAATTCATAGGCAGTGCTTATGCACTTCATCGAAGTGAGAAAGAAAATATCATAAAACACGTGCCATAATGTATGGGCAAGCCAATTGAAAGGTACATAGTGCTTGCTATATATTTCAGGTAACCATAAGCAATTTTAGTTCGGTATAAATATCTATAATTATTTGCATAGAGTACTGCGGTGGCAGAAAGTTTACTGTTACTGACTATCAACTTCGATTCACGGTGGGGGAAGTTGGCAACAAACTCATTTGTCTGGCCAGCCAATATTATAATGGGTAGTATGTTATTGATGAAATGGGGTTAAACCTGGATATATTGAACTATGGTGACCTAGGTAATAGTCAATAATATCATTGAACCAGGCTGGGCCGCCCACCCATCATAGGCTTATTCCTATGTTGTCACCAACCAACTTTACTTCGAAACTCAATTAATGCAATCAACAAATACATGTGGCACTCCAAAGACTCGAACCTAGGATACTTACACCGAAATTCCGCGCATTTATGCATTACGCTATCAAGACAGTTAACGAATTATGCACAAGCCTACAATTTATTATGCAGTTTAGAATCCTGCATATTAATCTGAGGATATACATACTTTCCAACTGAGCTATGGTAGCCTAATGTATAGACGAATGGAAGGAGTAATAATGGGGCACTTAACCCTCTGGAAGGCCTCGCTATAAGATGCTCCTGAACTGTACACAAACATATTAACAGCAAAGGCCAGGAAATAAGTGTCCGGCAAACTACATCCTAACATAAGTCCCTCCCTAAAGTTACCTCATAGTAAAACATATTTAGTAATGAGAACACAATATATACCCCAGCTGTAAACCACCCAGTTGTAAACCTGTCGCCACCGAAAACCTCATCTCTCATCCCTACAAAAACACCAGCCACCATATTACCCCAGTTTGGAAGAGTTCTTACTCTTCTGTTACTGATCACTTCCAGGACAATAGAGGTAACATGTACTATAGTCCGTTCATTCTAGGTTGGGCAGAAATCGTAACCTCTAACCTCTGTAACTCAAAAAGGACTAGAGTAATCGAGCTAATTTGTCTACAAAATAGGAAGACTTGGCCAGGGAATAGGTGTGGAAATTGACAGCTCATTTGCTTTAGCCCTGTTTGAGTTACAGGGGTTAGAGGTTACGATTTCTGCCCAACCTAGAATGAACGGACTATCTAACCTGACTTAAGCTAACCCAATTTCTCCTAACCAAGCCGTTATGTTAGGTAAATAAACGTGGATGGGATTATGTTAGGTTAGATTAGGTTAGGCGAGGTTATCGAGAACATCGGGGACAGAATTACTATCCAAACTTGGTTACTACATCACAACATTGCCAGGCCGGGTGTCGTGTTCGGGTATAATGACTTGAAATTACCGACCAGAGGAGTTCATTACTGATCTGGCTACACCTAATTACCCCATAATACCTGATAAAGGCTCCATGTGGTAATTGTTTCTGGTCTTTACGATAAATGACATGTAGATGAACACAAAGACCTGCAGGCAATATAGTCATGAACACGTACAATACTGTAACGTGTCCAAAAGATAAAGCCGCTTGTAATTCTCCCAATGTAATAGTACGACATTCACACATGTGGCACATGCACAAAGTATTGATATAACCACAGAAACACACATCTGTTCAAATGCACGCACGTGCACACACATACACACACACACACACACACACACACTCAGTACACACTCAAACGTACGTACACTATCTCCCCCCCCCCCCACACACAAAACACACACACATTGTATACAATTTAGGAAGGATCTGTGGGAATTATACGGGTACAGACTATTTCAAATAACCCTCTGACTTCCACATATCCTTCCTAATCTGAATAAAATCGTCTAATGATAGCCAGAAAACAAAGAACAATGCGTCATCGTATCTAATTAGTATAACCTTTGCTATGAGGAACCAGATAACAGAAGACATGAAAGTGGATGACTAGCAACTATTGAGCGTGACTCTACATACGGATTTATCTATGATGTATGAGGTGTTAACCCCTTGAAGATTATGACGTATTTTGACAGTTTGTTCTGGCTGTTACTAGACGATTTGATTAAGTTATGGAGGGATCTACGTTAGTCAAAAGGTTAATTGAGATCAACTTTACCCTTCTGATTGCTAGAGTTCTTTCCTAAGCTTTATAAAATCGTCTAATAACAGCCAGAGAAAAAACAGCTAAAGGCGTCATAATCCTCAAAGTGTCAACCCAAGACCCCAGTTCTCCACCACTGTCACATTATCAGGGAGGAAATCCTTTCCATCATACTCGCTCCCTCTAGTAAAATTGCAATTAATGAACACTCTTGAAAACAATAACATAAATACGCAATTAGATAAAATGAGCGGCCCAAAATGAAAGCCCAGTAAGAACAATATGACACATACATTAGTGCAGATCTGTAAATATTCACAAACTACGTTATCATGAATTAAATGCAATATATCCAGATCCTATTTCTTCACTGGCATTATTGACGATACACAATATCTCCTACAAAGACCTACCGTGTATTGAGGTAGGAAATTGAAAATTGCAGCGAAGGCAATATCTTACCAGCCGAGTTGTAGTAAATGTGTTCATGGCTTTATGTTTTGGCAGACCCAACCTCTCTAGTGTTAACAAATGGAAGGCTTTGATCCAGAGACAACTATTTCAAGAGAATTTAGGGAATAGCCTTAATTTAAAGCTGAAACTATATATTTAAGATCATATATAAATATAACACGTACCTAAGATTGATTACCTTATTCTCACATTATGACCTACGCACATCGATTAAATAAAACGTCCTATCGACAAACCAAACTTTAATTCAGTTGCAGATATGAGAATGATTCAAACGATGTGTATGGGTGGTGTGTGTGCGTGTGAGCATGTGTGTGAGTGTGTGTGAGAGAGAGAGAGAGAGAATGTGTGTATGTGTGTGTAGCGTTGTTAAGGGAGCACACCTCGCTTTTTTTCTCTTTCTCTCCTTCTCTCTTTGGCTTGTATCCATTCGGCCCCATTCAGCCTACTGTTTTAAGACGTTTACCCCCATCCAGGTAATATTTTCCTGGCGATCAGTAGCGAGCCAACATATATATATTTTTGTTTTGACAGCAAGCTATATTTGTACATATTTCGACGGAAAAAAAATCCGGCGAAGCCGGATTTCTCCATACAATGTTGGCTAGCTATCGCTCGCCAGGAAGAAATCGACACCTGGATGGGGATAAACGTCTTAAAACAGTTGGCTGAATGGGGCCGAATGGATACAAGCCAGGGAAAGAGAGAAAAGGAGAGAAAGGTAAACACAAAAGCCGGTGACCCCCCTTAAGACAGCCACGGATGAGTGTGAGAGGTTGTGTGGGTGGTTGGTAACGGGCAGCAGTCTTGGTTGATGGTAATAATGTTCTATTGATGGTATGACCATTACCTCTTTACAATACCCAACAGGTTATGATGTTATGCTTTGTGAGTTTAGTACTGTGACAATGTCTACCCCAAGGTCTGTCTTATGTTGATAATATAATGTATAAGTAACACCCCGTTCTTAACATTAATCATCAATTACAAACCCCAATGTACTTGAATAAACTAATGAAAGCATAATTATGGTCCCCCCAGGATTCGAACTCAGGACACCACATATGTACAGTTGCCCACATAAGTTCTGTTCCTCGTTGTTATCTTATGTATGAAAGTAAAATTAGCATGACTGCATTGTGAGTGAGGTTTCTTATATATTTCAGTTGACTAATCCGATGAGCTAATCACTGTTTGCTAAACCACACTCGTAATTCAATCATACGCATTGTATTTCCATGTATAAGACTACGGAGAGGAACAGGCCTTTTTTTACAGGGGCAACTGTACACGTAAAAAGGTACTTGGATAACAATCCCTAAGTAAAGTATGAGCCCTGCAGTACGTTCTTCTCTAATTAGAAGGTACTTCCTATAGTTGTAAACATAACCTATTGTGACAATTGTACAATCGCATACAACATTATAAACACATTCTCAAACTAATCACAAATATTAACTTCGACTGTTTTCATTTATGCACCTTAAGTGTTAAAGTATTATTCGAATTAACAAAAATAAGCAAAGCATACGAAGTTGTAGCAAATTCTATTAACCCCTTCTGTACCGGCGACGTATTTCTAATTCTATTCTGGCTATTATTAGACGATTTAACTCAGCTGAAAAAACGCTTCCAGAAATGTACAATCTTTGAACTATCTCACTTAACTCTTTTTACTACCTCACATCCATCTCAAACTGCACAAAAACGTCTAAATATAGCTAGAATAATATTCATAAGACTTCGCCGGTACAGCAGGGGTTAACTTGGCCAAGTGTCGAGTAGATTAACTAATATACACAAAAATAGTCATTGAATGAATACACACACAAATCCTGCGAGGTAAACAAGATGGCGGGTGTATAATATTGATTGGTTAGTATGGTGTTGGTGTACAGTAGAGGGAGGGTCATGAGGGAAGTGTATAGCCTATGTAGTGGTTTATTGACGGTATTATTGTGTGTGTGTGTGTGTCTGTAGGCGTATGTGCTCTCTCTCTCTCTCCCTCTCTCTAAAAATGGCCCATTCATTCTTTGTAAAGTGCTTATATATCTTGCTTACCGTGGCATTCTTTATCTTGATATACAGTAATTCTCTCTTACTTTGTAAAGTGCTTATATATCTTACTTACCGTGGCATTCTTTATCTTGATATACAGTAATTCTCTCTTACTTTGTAAAGTGCTTATATATCTTACTTACCGTGGCATTCTTTATCTTGATATACAGTAATTCTCTCTTACTTTGTAAAGTGCTTATATATCTTACTTACCGTGGCATTCTTTATCTTGATATACAGTAATTCTCTCTTACTTTGTAAAGTGCTTATATATCTTACTTACCGTGGCATTCTTTATCTTGATATACAGTAATTCTCTCTTACTTTGTAAAGTGCTTATATATCTTACTTACCGTGGCATTCTTTATCTTGATATACAGTAATTCTCTCTTACTTTGTAAAGTGCTTATATATCTTACTTACCGTGGCATTCTTTATCTTGATATACAGTAATTCTCTCTTACTTTGTAAAGTGCTTATATATCTTACTTACCGTGGCATTCTTTATCTTGATATACAGTAATTCTCTCTTACTTTGCACAAATTGCGACGATTAGTCTTTTGTGACCTGTATATCTTTGTGGCATTATGTTTTGTTTCTGTGTGTGTGTGTGTGTGTGTGTGTGTGTGTGTGTGTGTGTGTGTGTCTGTGTGTCTGTGTGTGTGTGTGTGTGTGTGTGTGTGTGTGTGTGTGTTTGTGTGTGTGTGTGTGATAATGCCCTATGGGCACAGATCTAAGTTTTCCATTATTAAAGATGGAATAAAATGAGTTTGTTTTATCCAACATCATGGAAATAGAAGTTTTGTATTATTATTATTTATCTCAACCATGGGACTGTAAGTTTTTCAGTAGCCTGTAACTTTTGCAAGTTGATCATTATACAGCGTTATTACTCAATATATCTTACACTAACCAAAATGTTTTGTGAAAGGATGTTATGTTTTAAAAGTTTATTTACTGGGAATGATTCAGAAAAGAGATATACACTTGTTGTACAGTGATAATTTTCATGACAACGAAATCTAAGAACGGAAATATTTGGGAGAAAATCGTCTATGTTATTTGTTGCAGTTACGGTTCGCACGCTGCCATTCACACACACGCACACGCACACACACACACACACACACACACACACACACACACACACACACACTCCTTGCCATTTAATATATAACTTTGCATTTTATTCTGGCTATCATTTATCCATTTCCATTCAGCCTAAGTAGGATATTCGTTAGTGTTATTTAAAGGGTAATAGAACAAGTGTCTCCCCTTCTGATTCTTAGATGTCCTTCCCAAGTTGAATAACATCGTTCCTGGTACTAAATGTGCAGTTATAGTACAACCTATGGCCAAATGTAGAGGCAATGAATAATAAACCAACCCAGTGCGAGGTTTACAGCATGGCGGCTGTATAACTGAATGTGGTTGGGATGATGATGGGTGTTGATGGTGAGTGATGGGGCTGGTTTATAACCTTTATAGTCCGGGCAATATGTGGCTATACCCAAAACAAATTGCAATAGTTTCGAAACCTTTTTTTTATGTTTCCTTAGGTAAAAAGTAATTCAAAACTCAAAAGTTTACCAAAATCTAATTAGTGGAACATATTTGTTAAGGGGATAGTTAACCCGGCCCATAAAATAGCATACAACTATTAATAAAGGTAATTGAAAGGGTAAGAGGGTGTCCAAATCAATGCCAATGGTATTTTAGATTTTGTACCAATGTAGCCAAACATTATTTATATTGTGTTTTACATAGTTGAAGTGAATATTAGAGTGATTGAATAGTTTAAGGCGGATCTTGACCCATTTTTGTTATTCGAAAAACACATGCAAGAATATAACACGTTCACATTTAATCATTTAAAAATATCCCCTTCTGATGTGGATAACAGTGAGGCTGTGAAGCTACTACGCAAAAGACTGGAGACAGAGAAAGAGAAGTTATGCAACTACCGTGTAGCTAGACTCTGGTTGCCGTATATGGAAATAGTGGATTTGTTACGCACATTCATCAAGACAGAAAGACTTGGTGACTGGGCACTTCACCTTCAGTGCCTCTATGACATGTTGCCATTCCTTGCGGCCTCTGGCCATAATCTATATGTTAAGTGTGTGCAACTGTGCACGTGTATTTGCAGAAAATGCTTACACTTGAGGTCGACCGTCCTGAGGTGTACAGACATTTCATGAATGGACTGTATGTTGTGCGCCGCTCAGAAAGACTTTGGGGAGGCATCTCAACTGATCTTGCCATAGAGCAGTGCCTTATGCGAGCTTTGAAGACAAGAGGAGGCTTAGTAAGAGGAAGAGGATTCACAGAAACACAGCACCTCATCTGGGTTCTCTCCACTCCCTCTTGTGCTGAAGTGAATAGTGCCATGCAGGATTTCACTGGTGAGACATTCACACCAGTGAACAACACAAAGACCCCAGCAGAGCAAGGATGAACAAGGACTCAAGTGATGTGCAAAACGTCTTTCAATACCTGGCTCCAAGAAATCCCTTCAGCACTGCTGGACCACCAACTCTGCGAAACATAGCCACTGGGGTAAATGCACATGCAACAGTGAACTGTGACACAGCCACACATGTTGGCAACGAAATATTGAAATCCATGACAGGCCAAAAGGTAGCCGAGTACACATTCCGTAAGAAGAACCAGGCAATAACAATGGACACAAAAACCTCAGTGAAGATTAGAGATGATGTAGTACATGTGGACCCCCTACTACTTTTCCAGCGTCTGGTAACAGCAGGCACTAGATGTGGTGACCTAACTGAGGTACTCAAATGTAAACTCTGCTCCTACCCACCTGCAATGTTTGAGTCACCACATATGATGAGACCTGCCAACAAAGCCAGCTTTGCAGACAGTCTGTGGTATTCTACAATTGAGGCAGCCCCCAAACCACCAGACCAGGCTCAGTTTGTCCTTGATGGAGGTGCTCTCCTTCACAGAATCCCCTGGACAAAGGGATCTACCTGGGATGAAATTATGAAAGCATACACTACATATGTCATTCACAGGTATGGGAGAGCCACTGTTGTGTTAGATGGCTACCTTGACTCCCCTAGTACCAAGGACAGTACACGCACAATAAGAAGTGGTGGCTGCATTGGTGCTGCAGTGCACTTTGATGCAACAATGGCCCTACAGACCAAGAAAGACGAATTTCTGTCAAACTCGCAGAACAAACAGAGGTTCATCAACATGCTAGGGAGCAGACTTGAGGCAGTGGGTTGTGACGTTCTCCATGCCAAGGGTGATGCTGATGTTTTAGTAGTAGAGGCAGCTGTGGAATGTGCAGAAAAGAACAATACTGTTGTGATTGCAGATTACACAGACATCTTGATTCTTCTGATTCATCATGCTGGCCATGCCAAGTACAACATATGGTTCCAATCAAATGTCAAAAGGGAAAGCAAAAAGGGTCAGAGGTGTTGGAATATAGAAGCTACAAAGTGTCACCTGGGGAGCACTATCTACAGCAGCATTCTATTTGCTCATGCTGTTCTGGGTTGTGACACCACATCCAGGCTGCATGGCACCGGAAAGAATAAGGCAATTTCAAAACTGAAGGGTGACATCTTATTCTCCAGACAAGCAGCGGTGTTCATGGATCCAAATTCAAAGATGGAAGATGTAATCAAAGCTGGAAACCATGTCCTTTTCTCCATATACAATGGTGATCAAGATGAAGACCTTGATAGCTTGAGGCTCCGCAGGTTTTACGAGAAGACGACAAGCAGCACTGCAGCAGTTGAACCCCGTGTTCTACCTCCAACATCAGCTGCTGCTAAGTACCACAGCCTGCGTGTCTACCAACAAGTGCAAGTTTGGCTGGGCCATGGTCAAAATGTACTTCCAGAACTATGGGGTTGGAAGATTAGTGAAGAGAAAATGGGGCCCATTCTGACTGATAATCCTCCAGCCCCACAAGAACTACTACAAGGCATCCACTGTTCCTGTAAAACTGGCTGCTACAGTTTACGGTGCACCTGCAAACTCAATGGACTAGATTGCCAAGTTGCTTGCAGTGACTGTCGGGGAGTATGCTCAAACACTCAAACATTGCCTCCTGATACTGATTTGAAAGAAGAGGAACTTTAATGTCACATTTTTTTATCAGTTTACGTCAGTAAGTGTACTTAAAATGTGTTTAAGGAAGGTCATGGAGCAGCTAAGGTAACATTTAATGACATAAAACAATTGAATACCATGTCTTCATAACTATTTTATGGGTTTGATACAAAATACAATTGATTGGAAACATCTATTCAAGTTTGTAATGAGCGCAAAATCAGAATTTAGGAATTTTAGGGGGTAGGGGTAAACTGAGCTTTTAAAAAGTATGATCCACCAAATAGAGTTTGGTAAACTTTTGAAAATTATATTGTCACATACCTATAGAAGTAATAAAAAATTGTTTGAAAACTATTGCAATTTGTTTTAGGTTACCCCCTAAATTTCCACAGGTTGCCCGGACTAATATAGCTGATGTGTACAGAGGGTATAATTATGGTGTGTGTGTGTGTGTGTGTGTGTGTATGTGTGTGTTTGTGTGTATGTGTGAGTGGGTGTGTGTGTGTGTGTGTGCGTGTGTGTGTGTGTGTGTGTATGTGTATGTGTGAGTGGGTGTTTGTGTACATGGGTGTGTGTGTGTGTTCGCTTTCTTTCTCTCTCTCTCTCTCTTGTTCTCTCTCTCTCTTTGCTATCCTTTCCTTCCACTTGCCCTTACTCTCGGGTTTGCTATCTCTACTAGAATTAAGTCCTGACCACCTCTCTAGGATCGTAAGGTCTGTGTGGTCACTGTATCTATGTAAATATATCTCTCTCTCTCTCAAGATGGCCCATTCATTCCTCTTTCAGAGCTTATATATCTTCCTTAACGTGGCTTTCCTTTCCTTGATATAATTCACTACAGATTGCCACCAGATTGTCTCTTTAATTGTGTCTCTACTGACCTTTATTTCTTTATGCCTTAATTTTATTGTTAAGGGGGCCCACTTCGCTCTTTTCTCTTTCTCTCCCTTTTTCATTGGGTTGTATCCATTCGACCCCATTCAGCCTACTGTTTTAAGACATTCACCCCCATCCAGGTGTCAATATTTTCCTGGCGAGCGGTAGCGAGCCAGCATATAATATATATTAATATATTTTTGTTGTGAGAGCAAGCTATATTTGTACATTTTTCGATAGAAAAATGTTTCTGGCGAAGCCGGTTTTCTCCATACAATGCTGGCTCGCTATCGCTCACCAGGAAGAAATCAACACCTGGATGGGGATAAACGTCTTAAAATAGTTGGCTGAATGGGGCCGAATGGATACAAACCAGAGAAAGAGAGAAAAGGAGAGAAAGAGACAAAAATACAGGTGACCCCCCTTAAGGGGAGGTATTTAGTGTGTTCCCTAGACCTCCATCAAGCTTAAAATTACACCCCCTTGAGTCCCTTTCAAGATATATTTGTACATTTTTCGGTAGAAAAATGTCCCGGCCAAAGGCCGGTTCCTCTTAAATTACAGGCTCGCTATCGCTCGCCAGGATGAAATTGACACCTGAATGGCACGAAAGGTCTTAATATGGGGTGAAAGTTCTTAAAATCGCTAAACTAATGGGGCAAACGTTTTATAATATCAAAAGCAATGGGGCTAAACATGAGGGAGAAAGGGGTCAAGAAAAAAATCTCTTAAGTGGAGATCTCCCCTTAATATGGCACACACTCTTATTTATAATGGTAATAGAAATAAATATCGATTATGTTAATATACCATTGTTATTCTTTTTTCGTGCAATATACACAGTTAGCTGTGCTCGATAACAATGAATGAACACAGCATGATCTCCATGTAATATATATACTATATTTATGTCATTCATAGATTCATAATATTGTTTTTATCTTGTCCTCTGAATTAAGGGGGGTGACCTGTTTTTGGTTCTGTTTCTCTCCTTTTCTCTTTTTCTCTGGTTTGTATCCATTCGGCCCCATTCAGCCAACTGTTTTAAGACGTTTATCCCCATCCAGGTGTTAATTTCTGCCTGGCGAGTGATACCGAGCCAGCATTGTATGGAGAAATCCGGCTTCGCCGGAGACATTTTGCTATCAAAAAATGTACAAATTTAGCTTGCTGTCAAAACAAAAATATATGTTTGCTGGCTCGCTACCGCTCGCCAGGAAAATATTGACACCTGGATGGGGGTAAGCGTCTTAAAACAGTAGACTGAATGGGACCAAATGGATACAAGCCAAAGAGAGAGGGAGAGAAAGAGAAAACACGCAAGGTGGGCCCCCTTAACTTATCTGCCCCATCTGCTCTACCCAGTCCCATCCATCCTCTCCAGTATATTTGGTTGTCCATATTTCCGTTCAGTCGATTATCTTTCCCTATTATTTGTCACTGTTACTGTCCCATCTGTCCACTGTTACTGTCCCATCGGTCCACCCTTAACCCCTTCTGTACCGCGACGTAATTTTAATTTTATTCTAGCTATATTTAGACGATTTTGTGCAGCTTAAGAAGGATCTGTGGTAGTTAAAAGGATTACTTGAGATAGTATGTAGTCTTTTAATGTGTGGATGTCCTTCCTAAGCTGAATTAAATCTTCTAATGGTCGTCAGAATATAATGAGAAGGACGTCACCGGTACAGAAGGGGCTCAGCCTCTTCCCTATCCTCTTGAACATCTTCCAATATTCATATCTCATTTCCCTCTGTCCCCTCGACCCCCTTTATATACACCTGTCCCACCCGTCCAGCCACAAGTCTTTTCTCTGTCCCATCCGTCCACCCTCAAGTCTCTTCTCTCTCCCCTCGACCCTCCTGAAATACACCTGTCCCATCCGTCCACCCTCAAGTCTCTTCTCTGTCCCCTCGACCCTCCTGATATACACCTGTCCCATCCGTCCACCCTCAAGTCTGTTCTCTGTCCCCTCGACCCTCCTGAAATACACTTCTCCCATCCGTCCACCCTCAAGTCTCTTCTCTGTCCCCTCGGCCCTCCTGATATAAACCTGTCCCATCCGTCCACCCTCAAGTCTGTTCTCTGTCCCCTCGACCCTCCTGAAATACACTTCTCCCATCCGTCCACCCTCAAGTCTCTTCTCTGTCCCCTCGGCCCTCCTGATATAAACCTGTCCCATCCGTCCACCCTCAAGTCTCTTCTCTGTCCCCTCGACCCTCCTGATATACACCTGTCCCATCCGTCCACCCTCAAGTCTCTTCTCTGTCCCCTCGACCCTCCTGATATACACCTGTCCCATCCGTCCACCCTCAAGTCTGTTCTCTGTCCCCTCGACCCTCCTGAAATACACTTCTCCCATCCGTCCACCCTCAAGTCTCTTCTCTGTCCCTCGGCCCTCCTGATATAAACCTGTCCCATCCGTCCACCCTCAAGTCTGTTCTCTGTCCCCTCGACCCTCCTGAAATACACTTCTCCCATCCGTCCACCCTCAAGTCTCTTCTCTGTCCCCTCGGCCCTCCTGATATAAACCTGTCCCATCCGTCCACCCTCAAGTCTCTTCTCTGTCCCCTCGACCCTCCTGATATACACCTGTCCCATCCGTCCACCCTCAAGTCTCTTCTCTGTCCCCTCGACCCTCCTGATATACACCTGTCCCATCCGTCCACCCTCAAGTCTATTCTCTGTCCCATCTAGTCCGTGGTGTTATCTTCAGTCTTATCCTCGGGAGCTTTCTTAAGGGGGGTTACCTGTTTTTTTTAATTTTTACCTCATTTTCTCTCTTTCTCTGGCTTGTATCCATCCAGCCCCATTCAGCCAACTGTTTTAAGATGTTTATCCCCATCCAGGTGTCGATTTCTTCTTGGCGAGCTATAGCAAGCCATTATTGTATGAAGAAATCCGGCTTCGCCGAAGACATTTTTCTATTGAAAAATTTACAAAGTTAGCTTGCTGTCAAAACAAATATATATATATGCTGGCTCGCTACCGCTCGCCAGGAAAATATTAACACCTGGTGTCCAAACTCTGATATGGACAGTCTTACTTTAAGTATTACACTAAATCTTTAGTATTAGGTTTGTGGGTTCAATAATTATATAGAATAATTAAGAGGTTAATAATTATGTTAGGTATTGGATATTGGATAATCTATCATTCCTACGATCTTAGGTAATTATAATTGGGAGGGAAAATATATACCTACCTATTCGCGCATGCATGATACCGGCGTACCTCCCGCGAATATGGTGAGGGCCCCGCACTCTCTACCTAGCCGCCACATCAACCAGACCGACTGCCTAAACTCTCGTGTTTCACCCCACCTTTCGCTCCATTAGTGATAGTACTTAGCTCATCAATTCTCCGTCTATCCATACTAATCCATAGGTCATTAATCATCATTCCCATCAATCATCCAATATAGTGGCCCCTTTCTTTGTGCATTAACTCTGTCCTATTAACTAACACTCCCGTGTCCCACACGCCATCTTGTAACATCGCCATGGCTCAACAAGACAACTAGGTCCTGCAGCACTAGCACCAGTATTCAGGTGATATAATTTATTGTATGGTATTCAGATACAGTCCACTAAATCATCTTAACCACGAATATCCATATAATATATGGTCCTTCGTCCATCCTAGTGTGTTCGTCAGCCGGGCCTCCATTGTTTACTTGCCGGTGCGTTTGATGGCCTCTCCTCTCCCGCGAATTTTTGCTCGTATTTATGCCGCGAGGGTTTTCCTGATTTTCCAACATGGCGCATGTTTTTTTTTAGGCACGGAGCAGCAGGAGGTGGTGTAGGGGAAGGTTTTGAGCCAGAGAGGGCTATTTACCCTGGCCTCATAAAAAAGGTGGCCATAATAGGCCATTCATATGTGCGCGAATTATACATAGATAAGCCTATCTACCACCCCCACTACACAATCAAAACTCTTGCCGCCCCAGGGGCTAGAATAAGTACCTTGCGTAGCACTGAAGCGTGGGACCATTTGGTTGGCTGGCGTCCTGACTTATCATACCTGGTAATAGGTGGTAACTATATTAGGTCAGGCGTTGCCCCTAAGGAACTGGCCATCAAATACAGGAGTTGGCCAGAGATATCGAGAGTCATACAGGAGGTCACTGTTACATAATCGGCATAGAGAAGCGCTAGAATCCACGAGGAGTCGAACCCGCCGAGTTTAACCGTATCCGAAACTCCATCAATCAATTGAATATGCACTAAATTTAACTAACCCATAAATTGCATTTTTCTGATTAACTAAATTTAAAGTTTAATAGGTCATGTTCTTTCTGATTAAGCCTAACTAAATCTAAATTTAAAGATATCTATTGGCTTTTCTAAATTATTAGTAAATCTTGATGCATCTAATTTAACCCTGTTTTTCAATATGTTATACGATCCTTTCACTCATATTTAGACAACTCATAACTCAATTCATACTTGTGACACGAATTTTGTATATGTCTGTACAAGGAGCTGTTAGCCGTGGTCCAGAGGCAAGACCACAGGTGTCCTTATCAATAGCTAAGGTAAACATGCTGATTAATCATTTCATTCCTATATTAACGACTTGCTAACCTAAACACCAGGAGACCCCTGGACTGGAGTTATGCACGATTATTAACTCGTCATGTATTATTATTCACTCGTCATTCAGGATTATTCACGCTTTCATCATTGGTTATGCATTCTCGGAAGGCGAGGTGCGGTTGAACCTAGGCATGACGGCGATCACAGAAGAGAACTCGACAGACACGAGTCGAGGGCGGAGGTCCACTCACCACGCTCTGACACGCCCCTTTCACCATTCTCACCACTTCATCATGTCACACCTGATTTGATTCCTGACTGTGTTCCTGCATACTTATACAACAAATAAAGGAAAGGCTGATCGCATGGGTTGATTGATTCCAGACTCCTAATATGTCTATAAACTATTAGTGGTGGCAGTTTTCTACAAACATTATTCATCACAGAGAGGCCTACTGAAGCTCCACATCAACACGGTGTCATCGGAGTAAAGAACCTCACATGTCTGGCAGCGGATGGTCTCTTTCTACAACAACTGATTAGACAAGAGCGCCTACACCACGCTTCCTTCTCACTCTCCACTTCTACCAATCAACCAAAATCGACTCTTCAATCAACCGGACGATCGACCTTCAATCAACCGGCGGCCTTGTGAGCGCGCCACATCCCGTTCATCGGCGCCACACCCGACCCACAAACCACACCCGCAACTCAACACCCGCGCCCGCACCCACCCGTTCCTGTACCAGGTGTGTTGTCATCACCCCGTCACCTTCGGTCATAACAACATCGGGTGAGACACAACACTGCAGTTTCTTTTCATAATCTCTATGACTTTCCTTTTCTATACTTTGAAAGGAGGTCTACTTTCTGTAAACTCCCTATTACTAATTTTGCAAACTTTTGTTCGAGACCTACCCAGTGAATTATAATAAGCCAATATATATGTGCAAGTGCTAATTATGTGTTACATTGATGTGCATATCGAAATTCACTAATATATGATGTTTTTATTATTCGAGGTGCCTCTCATTTATATTTCATTGTGGGTTTTTTCTAACTCATGAACAATTTGCGAAATATCTTCAGTACTTCTCCCCTACCTCATTTTGAGGCCAATCTTACAGCTCAGGACGATAACTCAGGCGATACAGAAATAAATAATTCAGTTTCCAGTACTTCAAATGTTCCCCCTGTTGTTAATGCTAATTGTGACGATGTTTCGATACCTTCCGATCATGTTATGTCAACACAGCCACCTATTTTAAATGATATTCATCACAGAGAACTTCGTTCTGGTAACCGTCACCTTACATTGCCAGACCCCACACCTGCGTTTTCCCATTTCACTCCCGCCAACCCCATTAACCTACCTTCAAACATGGCACAAAACTTAAATTTACATGTTGTTCACGGTCAGGCGCAAAAGGTATTTACAGGCCTAGATGATAATAGATCGATTTTTGCGGTATTTAGTGATATCGAGTCTGAGATCGCCGCTCGAAAGGTCACAGATGGCAGAGGTAAAATTGATATATTTCGCTCTAAATTTGATAAGGGTAGAACTCCAGCCGGTAATTTATAAGCTTGTGACGAGTTGCTAGAATGCACGACTTATCAAATCTTCAAAGACGAGTTTTTGGAGAAATTTGCACGAAACTCAAGAGGTGACTTTGCTCTGATTCATGATTTTGCTAACTCAATCCAACATATAAGTAAGGGCAAATCTGTTGATACTCTATTGGCAGATTGTTCCGTAATGGCGAACACAATGAGCAACGGTTTAAATGGTAACTCTTGGTTTACAGATGACAAGATTTCGTTGAAACAGTTTAGTAAACTCCTCTCATATACCCTGTTGGTTTCAGCGTTGCCAGAAAATGTACAGCCTATTGCTCGTAGAGTTGAATTTGCTCCAACTGACAGTTTGACTAAATTCACGAAGTCTCTGCAACAGGCTTGTGACAATGGCGGCATCACTACAAATCAAATACAATTCACTGTTGCTCAAATAAAACCCACTAATGCTAAAAATGCTCAGGTTCCCAAACCTTCCCCACAAACAGCTCAGTTCTCCAAAGCCTCCCCACAGACACCCCAGCTCCCTAAATCTAAACCATACGCCCCGGCTACTCTCTCACACCACCCTCACACACCTCCCGTCTCTCAGTATCCCTCTGGTTCCCGTCATGGAAATTACGCTTATGTGTCACGTTCGTACGTTCACGGAAACATTCCACATTCTCCCACTCATTATCAGGCCAAACCTAATTCTCAAACTGGGAACACCGACTTGTGTTACTACTGTGGTTATGCAGGCCATAAGGTCTCTAATTGCCATATCAAACAGAAGGAAAGTCATGAAATTTCGACAGGACGTTCGCCATACTGTCGGAAGTGCAAAGAAAGGACACATTGGACCAGCCAATGTGAGGTAGTCGCGGCAGTCGTAGCGAACCACAAATAATTCAGACACACTGCTAAACACTCGGGAAACATGGCGCGCGGCTCTCAACTTGTTATAACATAAATATAAGTGTTCCACCCCCCCTCCCGCCAGTAGTGAAACCCAAATCCCTCAGAAAATTACGTGTTGGTGCCCTAATGCAATCTCCAGAGATATGTGTTCTTAATTCTCAATGTAAGGGTATATCAATGACAGTTTTGTTAGACACGGGTTCTCCTGTTAACCTCATTCCTGAAAATATTTTTGAGAGACTAAATTCTGACATGTCTTTGAAAATATCCCCTCCGGATGTAATATTAGAAAGTGTTTCTGGTGATCATTTGGGAATTATTGGAGTGACGTACTTACCCCTGACTTTGCATTCAGATCTAAATCCGTTTAATGAGAAATGTTATGTCTTACATACACTTAATGTGGGAGCTGACATATTGTTAGGGTATGGTACTATGAGAAACAGAAAAATGTTGCTCTTTCCTCACATGAACGGAGTGGAAATAGAAAAGTACTTTATTGAAGGTATCACATTAAATATTCCCCCGTCTAGTGCGAGCGAGCGTAATGGAGGCGAGATGTAAGGCAATCGCGTTTCAAGGTCAAACCACCTCCACCACACCACACACATTCACCGCTCCCCCGCCGCCACACACTCACACACCCGCCGTCTTACGAGCGCCGCGGGAAACAAGGTTTTCCCCATACACGGAAACACCCCCCCCCCCCTTATCTTATTCTCAACCTCAAACCCCTTCAGTCACGGTAAGTGATTATGTCGGATTAAAGTCCTCTATTACAAATATTCTTATGGACAAGGATATTGTAATTGAGCCACACTCCGAAGTCGCTGTTGTATATGCTGATAATTTATGTGAAGATGTTAACTCACTAGTTGTACTTCCAGACACTAGAATGATTAAAAGCATACACGCCTCCCAAAGTGTACATGAAGTTAAACATACTAATTGTTTTATGACACTGTTAACTAATTTTACTAATGGCATGATAAAAGTATTTGCGGGTACAGTTATTTGTGAAGCTGAAGTTATCCCCGGAATATTTGAGGAAATGAGTCCTATGTCCATAAGTAATGTTAATATGAAAGACTGCACACCATCATTTTCTGATGAACGAATGAAAGAAATATTAAGTCAACTTAACCCAGTAGATTTTCCCGAGGCAAACGCTCCTTTACACGAATTGTTAAATGAATTTCACTCCACTGTACACCTTAAAACTGACTCTATGGGATTTACAGATATCCTGGATCACCGTATATATTTGAAAGATGTTAATCAAACACCTGTTTATCTGCCAATGTACCGTCTCTCTCATTCACAAAGAGAATTAACTAATACCCATGTGAAAGAATGATTGGAACAAGATGTAATACAGCCATCTCTGTCTTTATGGCGTAGTCCCCTATTTGTGGGTCCTAAGAAAAATAAGGGCGAATATAGAGTTGTCGTAGATTACAGGAAACTTAATTCTCTCACAGAAACTGAACATTTTCATATGCCTGCAATCCCTGAAATCTTAAATTCGTTAGGTACTGATAATAAAGTGTTTAGTACTATGGATTTGTCGAGTGGTTTCCATCAGATTAATTTAGATGAAGATTCCCGTCAATACACCGCATTTAATTCCCCCTCTGGAACATATGAATTCAAACGCTTACCACAGGGCCTTAAAAATTCACCGGCAGTATTTCAACGTCTCATGTCTAATATATTGGCAGGATTATTAGGTGATAACGTTTATGTATATATAGACGATAACATAATTTTTTCTAAAAATATATCGGACCATGTTGAAGCACTGAGGAAAGTGTTATCTAAGCTTAATGAAGCTGGTTTAAAGATTAAACTTAGTAAATGTAACTTTTTCAAGAAGAAACTAAATTTTTTAGGACATGAACTAACCCCAGATGGTGTTAATACCACTCCTGATCTCACCAACGCTATCACAAATTTCCCAACACCCACTAACGTAATACAATTGCGACAATTCCTTGGTATCAGTGGTTATTATAGGAGTTTCATTAGAAATTATGCAATCATGGCGAAACCCCTTTACGAACTGTTAAAGAAAGGTGTGGAATTTAATTGGAGTTATGAACAAGAGCAAAGTTTTAATAAATTAAAGAATAGCTTAACCACGAGACCCACACTTGCCTTTCCTGATTTTAATAGAGACTTTGTTATTAACACTGACGCTTCGTACTCCGGATTCGGTGCTACTCTCATGCAGTATGATGAAAGGAATGAATTACGCCCGTTAGGCTACGCAAGCCGTTCTCTCAAACCGGCAGAAATAAATTATTGTGTAACTGACTTAGAAGGCGCTGCATTAATATGGGCTCTTCAGACGTACAAAGAAATAATTTATGGCTATAATGTGACTGTATGGACAGATCACAAACCCTTACTTAAGTTGTTCGATGATAAATTTTTGTCTGGCAGACGTGCTCGATGGAAATTAATCTTGGCATCTTATAATCCCCAATTAATGTACGTGGAAGGTAAACACAATGTTGCAGCTGATGCCTTATCTCGTAATCCAGTAGCTTCAGTTTCAGCTAATGCGATTCTGAACGCTGATGGTATTGCTGCGGAGCAGAGATCCGACACGTTTTGGAGTAAAGTAATTCTTAGTATAGAATCAGGTGCTACTGTTAGCTCGAGCACTAACGATTTAATAGCTTGGAATTTACAAGACTTCGAAATACACGATAATTGTTTGTATAAGAGAACGCAGTTATCTGGCAGGAAATCACCTAATCGAGAGGTGTTGCAATTAGTTATTCCCTCTTCACGCATACAGTAGATGCGACGCTACACTTTATTCATGGTCACAAATTAGTTGGACACCCTGGTAAGGATAGAGCCTTCTCTCAAGCTCAAAGGTAATTTTACTGGCGTACAATGAAACGTGATTTATTCACTCACATAGCTGAATGTATTACTTGCGCGAAAGTTAAACCCAAGTTAAATGCATCTGCTAAGATCGGTACTTATCCGATACCTAATTACCCCTTTGATGAAGTTGGAATAGATCTACTCAAGTTACCCCTCACAAATACTGGTAATCAATATGTACTGGTTATAGTTGATCACTTTTCGAGATATGTGATTCTTTCAGTTTTGCAAGATAAAGAAGCGAAATCTATTACACAAGTACTCTTACGAGATTTAATTTGTAAACTTGACTGCCCAAACACTATAATTAGTGATAATGGCACAGCATTTTGTAATTCTGATATGGAAGATGTTTGTAGAGAATATAATACTAATCACGAGACAATTTGCCCCCATCCACCACACAGTAATGGCTTAGTTGAACGTGCTAATCAGTCCTTAATTAGTGCCCTACGCTGTTTATTACACGAACGCGATACCGGTACTTGGGATAACTTTATTCATTACGCAGAAGCAACACTTAATTCATCTATTAATACTTCCATTGCTGATTCTCCACATTTCATTGTTTTTGGCAGAGATAAGAAACTACCTTTTACTAATTTACAGAAAGCCAATACTCCTGTGTATAATTCGGATGATTATTTGTTATATCATTTGAATAATTTTCGTACTATTTACAAGAATCTTCGAAATAATCTCACTCACTCTAAGGAAGAAATGACCACCATAGCTAACACAAATAAATCTAATCCGAATATCAATATTGGAGATATTGTTTTTCTAAGAGAATTTTACGCTAAAGATAAATTGCAACCAGTCTTTGATGGTCCCTACAGAGTTTTGACAATTGAAGGAAATAGAACAACAATTAAACATTTAGATGTAGGTAATGAGAAACGAGCACATGTTGATCATTTGAAGAAAATTCGGCGTACTCTACCCGGATACGAAAACACGAATTTCGAGGAATCACTAATGAAACCGAAAAAGATAAAGAAAAAGAAAAACGAACAGAACCCCCCCCCCCCCTAATGACAGATATGACCTTCGGTCACGCGCCATTGCTGCCGTGTCATCTTTGAAGGGTGATTTTGTAGCCCAGTGGTGGTTAGACAATCTAGATATTAAGGTAGATACGTTCTACATGTAAATAAACTCTGATTCTCACGATTGATGGAGCGGTAGATCATGCCGGCTCGTCCACAGTTCAGTCTCTCTATCACTCTTGACCAATCAGAGCTTCTAGAAGTTAACTTCATACAATTAATAATGTATTTATATACTCTATTTTTAGTAGTACACACAATTTTGTTTTCTTACTCTCATTCTCACGCTGAGTACGGTCAAGTAACGTCAGATTTACTTTCCATGAATAATTTCTACACTTTAGACGAAACAGCTGAACATGAGTACGGATTGAACCCCCTCTTTGGAAAGGATAATTTAGATTTATACTATCCATTCCTTGAGGTACACATTAATGCTTGTGATTTTTTTATTTTAATTCCATTTGCATCTGATATGATTTTGACTAGACAAGAAATTATCCCTCTCCCCACCATTATCCAAGGCGAACTTCTTGAGATTAATTTCCCTTCAGACAATTTGTTATTTTCTACAGGTAAATACCCTGATGAATATCTGGCTTTAGTAGATACTTCGGTCTTTGAGAAACATTGTCACACTATCTTAGACGTCATTACAACCTGTCCTGCTCAATTAATCCAATTACTCCCCCTGAATTATGATGGTTGTAGTCGTGCTATTAAGAAAATTAACATATGCTAGATTATTGTCAATTCACTCCCGCTCTTCAGATTTGTTTTTCCATGCACACATTTTGGACACTAATTTTCTTTGTTTTGTGAAAGCAACTACTCTCCTTGTGACTTGTCCCGATCGCTCACCTTTCCACAGAAGCGCAGTAGGTTTGATTTACATAAAGGATTCAAGCATGATTGTCTGTCCTTTCCTCACTATTTACCCTTCCACATTTCACCTGAGTTCAACTTCTATTGACAGACGTCTTTTTGTTGAAATTCCTCCCTCTGTTAACATTTCTGGAAATTGTTCGTTTCCTAGGGTTGTTTCACATACCATCAACACTTTGAATATAATTTACTCATCTTTGGACTCTCTGTCTTTCACTCACTTGTCAAGCCTTACTATGTATACCCTCCCATTGGTCTACTCATGATTCTTTTGATTATTGCTATTATCTTATGTTATTGCTCAAACTCTCGCCTAGCATCACGTATTAGTGAACTTGAACATTTCGTGAAAGCACTACCATGATAAATGTGGAAAACTAGTTACATATGCACAAGAAAATGTAATTTTGGCATAATCAGACTTAGAAAATATTGTCTACTGTATATATTTAGCATAATCAGACTTAGAACATATAGTCTATATATTTAGCACAATCAGACTTAGAAAATATAGTCTATATATTTAGCACAATCAGACTTAGGAAATATAGTCTATATATTTGACACAATCAGACTTAGAAAATATAGTCTATATTTTAGAAAAGAATGACATGGCACTATCCTAGAAAATACATACTATAAACATTGATTTTTTAATGTGGGAAGTTTCCTAATCTGAAGATTGAACTTTATATATTTGGTACTTTCTAAGTTTTCAATTACTTAGTGTTGTATTATATAGGACTATGTACTTGTTTATATTATTGATTTGTTTTAATAGAATAATTACTCTTACTTTTACAATTTTATATGTATATATATCTTTATGTATGTACCATTTTCATCACATCTCATCTATTTTATTACAGAAAATCTACAAAACCTCAGTCTTTATAATCTTTCATTAGACTTAAGCATTTATTTTTGTTTTTATTTCTCTTTCACTTATTTCACTTTTTATTATAATTTTAGTGCTCCATTTGCAGATTTGTTTTGCAGTGGGAGCAAAACTCTCGTAGTGTTATACGATCCTTTCACTCATATTTAGACAACTCATAACTCAATTCATACTTGTGACACGACTTTTGTATATGCCTGTACAAGGAGCTGTTAGCTGTGGTCCAGAGGCAAGACCACAGGTGTCCTTATCAATAGCTAAGGTAAACATGCTGATTAATCATTTCATTCCTATATTAACGACTTGCTAACCTAAACACCAGGAGACCCCTGGACTGGAGTTATGCACGATTATTCACTCGTCATGTATTATTATTCACTCGTCATTCAGGATTATTCACGCTTTCATCATTGGTTATGCATTCTCGGAAGGCGAGGTGCGGTTGAACCTAGGCATGACGGCGATCACAGAAGAGAACTCGACAGACACGAGTCGAGGGCGGAGGTCCACTCACCACGCTCTGACACACCCCTTTCACCATTCTCACCACTTCATCATTTCACACCTGATTTGATTCCTGACTGTGTTCCTGCATACTTATACAACAAATAAAGGAAAGGCTGATCGCATGGGTTGATTGATTCCAGACTCCTAATATGTCTATAAACTATTAGTGGTGGCAATTTTCTACAAACATTATTCATCACAGAGAGGCCTACTGAAGATCCACATCAACACGGTGTCAGAGTAAAGAACCTCACAAAAATGTTTGTGATAGCCTAACTTTTCAATTCACATTGCGGCATCTAAATTCTAAATTTTGAAGGGTTGTATTTTGGGTTTTAACTTTTGGTGATTTCGTCACTCGGCGGGCGCGTACATTTAATTCTACAGTACTAAAGCCACCCATGTTCTGATAGTTTGCCATTTATCCCATCGCTCGCGTTTAGTGTTAGGTCCGAACCCGAGTTTGATCAGCTATTTATCACCATGTCTTGTTAATATATCCTTTTTTTTCTTCCTTTTTTTTCTTACCGTTGCTCGCGTTTAGTGTTAGAACCCGAGTTTGATCGGCGGAAGATTTCCTGTTTCGAATAAACTGTCGTAAAAATCTAGGATTTGCAATTTTCATTTGTTTTAGACTAAGGGTGACGATATGGACGCTCTAGCCCAAGGCAAACGCCGTAGGGCAGGTCTTAAAGGTTCATTGACTGTCCTGTCAGAAGATTTAGATGAGTTCTTGGAAACCGCAACTCGGGTAGAAGTCGAGGCAAAACTGCATAGCGTGCAAATCCAAGTGGCCAAGTTTGAGGCCAATCAAGAGGTCTTGTTGCCGCTATATACCTCAGACGATGAATATTTTAAGGAGAACCAAGCGGATACCATCTACTTATTTGATATCTATGGGATAATCATCAGTTTAAAGGAGAAATTGGGTAAACCAGAAGGGCAAACTCGATCCGACAACAAGAAAGGATCGGGAGTTAAATTGCCGCACCTGATCCTACCCACCTTCGCTGGCGACCCCACATTATGGACTGGGTTTTGGGACATGTTCAGATGTGTGGTGCATGAAAGGACTGACTTAAGTGCAATTCAAAAATTAACATACTGAAAGGGTCAGTTAAAGGGGGATGCCTATAAATTAATAGAAGGCTTCACGGTTGAGGGTGCAAGTTACGCCCCTGCCATAGACTTGCTTCAATAAATCCCGACAGAGTAAAAGCGGCACATATCATGCATTTCCATAACCTTGTCACCCCTAAATGTCAGGCCGTAGAACTAAAGGCTTTCTACGCCAACATAGAGAGTGCGATGAGGTCTATGACTAGTCAACAGGTGAGTCTGGAAGAGTTCTGTGTGGTTACATTGCTGAATAAATTGCCATCACCAGTTAAGGAGAGCATTAGGAGGGAGATGGGTGAGCAAAGCCTAGATTACAAGACTTTCACACAGTGTTTTCAGGCAGAACTGTATAACATGGTTGGTCAGGACTCCTCAGGAAAAAATATGCCCGTGGCTACGGCTACATTCTCAACACAGAGTGGTAGTAGCCGGTTCCCATGTAAACTGTGCGGTGGGAATAAGCATCCCTGGTATAAATGCTTTAAGTTGTGTTTAAAGACAGGACATTTTTGGGCAAAGTGTGCAAAATACAAGAACAGTCCCGCCAAGGCCAATAGAGCAAGGCAGTTGAAATTGTGCGTCGGGTGCCTGTCGTCAGAACATGGCAGCCAGGGGTGTACTAACCCTAAAATTAGGCCGTGCCGATTCTGCCAACAGAAACATTTTAATTATTTGTGTCCGACGCCACGCCTTGTACAAACTGGACAACCAGTGGCCCCTGAACCAACAGTGACCATGGCTGTGGCTTCGGGCCGTAATGCAGTGTTGTTGCCTACCATTCAGATTCCCTTGACCGACAGAAACGGTCATACCAGTAAAGTAAGAGCTTTGTTGGACCAATGTTCGCAGTGTACCTTCATCTTGTGCTCTGCTTTATCGCAGCTTGATTACGTTAGGGTCAGTAAGGAACAGCTAAGGCTCCAGGGATTTACTGGCTCACTTGGTAGTACTGAGTATGAAATAGTAGAGTTAACCTATCATCACAGAAAAAGTGTGCGTTTTTGAGGGCCGTTGTGGTGGACCAGTATACAAACCAGGGAAAGGATTAGAGATGGAGGTAAATGCTATTAAGGCTCGGGGTTACAAATTAGCCGATCCAGGTATCACTGATGGAGATATGATAGGGTTACTTATTGGGGCGGACTTTTATTACCACTTTGTACATTCAGGCTATGTCAGGGAAGGAAGTATAGTTATGTTACCCACAATTTATGGTTATGCACTGAGTGGCACTTATCAGTCAGATATAGAAGAGACCCATGTAGAGTTAGTCACTGTTCTTAAGTTAGCAGTAGACCCTTTAGTGGAAATACAGGAAGATATTGACAGGAATTCTCCAGAATTAAAGGATCTGACAGCTCTATGGGACTTGGACCATATTGGTATAATTCCTAATGAGACTGGTAAGGGTGGAGAGAAAGTCTTAAATAGATTTTCTGAAACGGTACAGTATTCCGAGGCACAGGGACAGTATATAGTGGAACTGCCGTGGAGAGATAACATAGATAAATTACCTGATAACTTTAAGTTAGCCCTGGGCAGAATGAGAGGCTTGCAGCGTAAGTTTATAAAGGATCCCAACTACTGTCAACAGTATACAAAGGTTCTGGATAATCAGATAGAAAGGGGGTTTATTGAAAGGGTAGTAAACAGGAATCAAGCTGGTTATCCCATTCACTACTTAGCTCACCATGGTATTACCAAGGATAGTGTTACTACGCCTGTACGGATAGTGTTTGACTGTTCGGCTAGGATGGACGAGAAGGCGTTCAGTCTGAATGACTGTCTCCATACAGGTCCATCGCTAGTGGCTGACCTCACCCAGGTGCTTCTGCACTTTAGATGCCATCAATTTGCCTGGGTGAGTGATATTGAGAAAGCATTTCTCATGGTGGGGTTGAGTGAGAAGGATAGGGATGCTACTAGGTTTCTGTGGCCCGTTGATCCCTTGGATGTTGCAAGTCCTTACATTGTCTACCGGTTCCGTGCAGTTCTGTTCGGAGCCACTTGTTCCCAGTTCCTCCTTAATGCTACCATTCAAAAACACCTGTCTATGATACAGGAGAACAGTGAAGTAGTTAAAAAGCTAAAAAGGGGGTTGTATATTGATAACTTACAGGGGACTGGTGATGATGTAAGTGATTTGCAACAACAATGTTGGGATGCCTGTAGAATATTTTCCAGCGCTAACCTGTCTTTACGTGAGTGGGTCACAAATAATGAGAGTTTGCGGGAACTGTTGCGCCTGAAGGGTATAGCTTCCGCCAAACAAGACGGGATTAAGGTGCTTTGCGTTGAGTGGCTAACTGATAAGGATATGTTACAGGTTAATTGCCACGGAAGTAGCCCTGCATTGGTTACAAAACGCGAGGCTCTAAGTCTAACCGCGAGTGTTTTCAATCCTCTAGGAGTGTTGCTACCGGTAACCATCCGGGTGCGGAGGTTCGTACAGGACTTGTGGAGATTAGAGTGTGGGTGGGATGTCCCCATTCCAGATGACATGAGAGCTAACTGGCAGGGTATTTATAACGATATGATAGATAGTACAGGTATCATGTTTCCCCGTCAGGTCACTAATTCTAAGAGAGTTACGCTGCACCTATTTAGTGATGCTAGCTCAGTAGCATATGGTGTAGCGGCCTATGCGGTTGGTGATGAGGTGAGTAGGTTAGTAATGGCCAAAGCTAAGGTGGCGCCTATTAAGTCCCTCACCATACCTAAGATGGAGTTGACTGCTGTTCTTCTCGCAGCTCGTCTCGCATGTTATATATGTGAGGCCTACGTGGATGAGCTGATTATAGAGAATGTATACCTCTGGTCGGACAGCCAGATAGCCCTATGCTGGTTGTCTAGTAAAAAGATTTTGCCTATATATGTTCAAAATAGAGTTGTTGAGATAAAGTCATTAGTCCCCGGCACTCATTTTCGTTACAACCCCAGTGATCTAGTCACCAGAGGGATTTCATATGTGTCCTTAGTTGCTTCTTTGCTTTGGTGGGGAGGGCCCACATGGCTACCTCACGAAATGCTATGGCCTGATCATGGCCCAATAGGGGGCTCAATAGGAGGGGACACCACTGTGGGTTGTAACACGAGTCAAGAAGGAACCCTGTCATTGCCGGTACCGGTTGCCCCTACTGCCATATTGAATTGGGACCGGTATGGCTCATATATGAAGTCATGGCATGTAATGGCATGGGTCCTTAGGTTTATTAAAACTCTTAAAGACAAGACACAAGGGAATTATCAGGAAAAACCGGCATACTTGACGGTGCCGGAGTTAAGAGCAGCAGAGTCAGCCATGATTAAGGTAGCTCAGAGAGAAGCTTATTCTGAGGAACACCACTATTTGTCAAAAGGACAGGGCACACCAAGCAATATAGTGAAGCAGTTAGGCCTCTATATGGAGGGAGGCATGATACACTGTAGGGGTAGGCTACACTTTTCAGCTTTACATGATAGCACCAAGTACCCTATCCTAATCCCTAATAAACATCGTATAGCCACTCTCCTTAGTAATTACTGCCACAAAGTGTGTAACCATAGTGGTGTTAGTTATGTTGTCAATTACATAAGGCAAAGATGGTGGATCCCCAAGATTAGACACGTAGTAAAGAAAGCCTTAAGGGGATGTATCATCTGCAAGAGATTGCAAGGTACATCATACCGTGCTGTACAGGCCCCTCCATTGCCCGAGTTTAGGGTTCAGGAAGTGAGTCCTTTCCAGGTAACGGGGGTTGACTACACAGGTGCCTTGCCAGTAAAAGAGAAGGGGGGTACTGTAAGTAAACTATATGTAGTCTTATTCACCTGTGCAGTTACTAGAGCGTTCCATGTAGAGACGGTGTCTAACCTCTCCTGCGAATCATTTTTGCATGCGTTCCGTAGGTTTAGTAGCAGGAGGGGTTACACCGAGATTATGATGAGTGATAATGCAACCACATTTGTTAGCGGAACCAGTACATTACGGGAGTTGATAGATGATGCAAGGTTGAAAGGTACTCTAGCGGGATTCAAGTGCGAGTGGCGGTTTATACCGGCCAGGGCGCCATGGTTCGGTGCCATATGGGAATGGGTCATTGGCATCCTAAAGGCTGGCTTGAAGAAGGTACTGGGTCGAGCATTGGTTACCACAGAGGAACTGAATACGGTATTACTGGAGCTCGAGGCCACAGTCAATGATCTCCAGCTTGGCTACAGCTACAGTGATCTTGAAGACCACCTACCCATCACTCCTTCACAACTGGTTCATGGGAGGCGGATCAGAAACTTTCCAAGGCGGGAAGTCACGGATGAAGATCTCAAGGACACGACGTGGCGTAACAACGATTCCGTCAACCAACGCTTCCAATATGTAACAAAACTCTCACATGACCTGTGGAAAAGGTGGAGCACTGATTATTTAATATCACTCAGGGAGCAACATCGTCACTTAATGGTAAAAAGAGGGATAGCATCATCGCAAGTAGGGGACGTCGTTCTAGTACATGATGACGGCCCCCGACTTTTTTGGCGTATAGGTCGGATAATGAAACTTCTTTGTGGTCCTGACCACGAATGTAGGGTAGTTCAGGTAAAAACAGGAGCCGGTTTGACCACCAGACCGGTGGTTAAGCTATACCGACTAGAGATAGATTTAGAGGTAGTGGATGGCGACAGCAAGCCGAACTCTGATAATATCCTTCCTGCTACTGGAGCGGACCGAGGTGATACCCGTCAGAGGCCGTCACGTCGGGCTGCTTTGGATTCCTCCCAGTTGTGGCGATCCATGATCGGGTAGTTTGAATTTCCCGGGTTCATGACAGCTGGTTCCTTTTTGTTTAAACGCATTACTTTATTTATCTTTGTGGATAAATATTACTGTGGTTGCACCAATTATATCTTAATTTATTTTCCCTTATTATTTAATCACGGGGGACAATATAGAACCCTTAAATATATTTTATATTGTTACGATAAAAGGGAATCTCATTACACTTCACACAGAGACTTCGTCCCGCTCACAACAAACCACCAGTTGCTGCCACATAACAACAGAACTTCCCTGATGGTGATGGGCTGGTCTATCAGAGTGAGAACTGAGCGATCTCTGCCATACCCATAGCTTACTCTGACTGTTCCTTTTACTTATATATTTTCTAGATCTCGAGTGACTGCGTCTCTTCCGTGGATTGACCTCCCAATCTACCAAGATTGGAAGCCAAAGCGTCACATTTTTCCCTTGCCCCTCAACTTTCTCTTCATAATTGCTGAGGGGCACAGGGCCCTGGATGGGGCTTTGGTTTCCCGGGCGTTTCCGCACCCTCCTCAGCTCCCCGCCATGGAGTGGCTTCGGTCACCCAGGCTTTATTGTGGTCGGCAGGGAGGGTTTTGTGAGGGCGCTCGGATATGGCCTTGGCCGTGCTCGGAGCCTTGGGGCTGTTCGGCCAGGCAGCTTGGGGAACAACAACAACAACAGCAACAACAACAACAACAACTTCCCTGATATTCACCTACCGACATGTCCATCACCTAAGCTACACTCTTTGCATCACAGCTAAGTTCCTTTAATAATAGAAATACTTCATAGATATTACTGGGACTACCACAGATAGCCTACATATACAATTTAAGGGGAGACTCCAGGATGATTTTTATCTCAGCTTCTATAAGAGACTCATTGCTGGCCTTTTGCCACATGTACCGTCATGGTGTAACGTTGACTCGATGAAAAAATCAGCTCTCTATGTACGTGCGCGCGCGCGTGAGCGCAGAATTTCACAAAAAAGTATTAACTCACTGAATTTTTCCAAATTTCCCCCAATTTTGGCATGGCGTATCCTACCAGCATCCCCTACAAAGTAGCGTCAGCTTTCTCCCCTATAAATAATCGAAGGTGGTGAAAAACAATATTTTATACCATTAGTTTGGGGTAGAGCTGAAATGTGACTTTCAAGGGGTCATATCTCCTAAATTTGCGGGAAATCGCCGAAAAAACGACGAGAGAATGTTCTTTTATATGCCAATTTGCTGTGGTTAGATGGGGAATGCATTTGGGCAATACCAAATCCAGTTAATAGACTCGTTAGGGCCAAAAAGTAATTACTAGCAATTTAATTTGTAACTTTTAGAGAAATGTTAATTCATTCTGGTGGTCTAGTTTTGTTACCCCTCCTACATAAATGTTTTCTATGGGGAGCGCTACCTATAGAAAATGACCTTTGATGGCTAACTAATTTAAAATTAATTTTACACCCACATTTAAAGAATATATTCACTCGAATTGGACAAACAGCCTTGATATTGGGCACCCCAAAGGGGTACCTTAGGGATGTAATAAGGGGGTTCATGCCCTCATATGATAATTTCTATGGCTTACAGAAGCCCTTTAGACTACAGACACATTTTTTTTTTTTTGTGATTGACTGAATTTTATTCAGTTTTTTGGGGGTCCTGGGCGAACCCCCGCCCCTGGGGGTTATGGATGCAATATGTGTTTTTGTTCCTTCCTATGCTATTCTCATATGTTGAAAGAAGCAGTTTACAGAGAGAACAAAAAACTTGAAATTTTGACCAGAGCCAAAAAAAAACCTGGAGTCTCCCCCACGTAAGTCCAACGCCGACCGCCGACCGGTATCATATTTATAGCCTAGGCTAATTCATCTTTCCAGGTCTAATCATTTAATTTATATCCGTTTCTCCTCTACCCCCTAGGAATAATAAACTGGATAGTAGGTGTGCAGTTTTCGCATTACCCCCCCCAAAAAAAAAAAAATGCATACTGTACACAACTCTGCAACCTAGAATTCTGCAAGTAGTAATGAATCTCTGAGGTAAAATCTGTATATATATATATATATTATACATATATATATATATATATATATATATATATATATATATATATATATATATATATATATATATATACTAACTGTTTTTATACTCACAGCCGGACTTGAACCTCCGATAGTCAGAACAAGTGCCCATACTTTAATCCACTATACCACAGCGTGATAGAGGATACTTGTGTGCAGTGGATAAAAGCATAGACACTCGTCCTGACTGTTGGTGGTTCATGTCCGCCTGGGAGTATATAATATATACTCCCAGGCTGTATATAATTACAGTATATAATTACATTTATGATTGCATTGAATCTTAACCATTGGAATACTTATCTATAATAAGGTCAACGTAACACTATTTTGTAGCATTTTGAATATGGTGTAATTCAAACTAAGAATATATATAAGAAAGAAATAGTGACCATAATCTGTGACCTTCACCATTCACCTTGACCTTTGAATAACAAAAACACACAATTTGGACAATCGTTGCATTGACCAACCGAATTTGCCAGCAAAATTTGGTGACGATACATAATCTGTTCAGTACAGTTCTGTTAGTTTCATTTCATACTGGATTTTAAGACAATTTTATTTAGTTAATGAAGGGCCTCCATATAATTAACAGGCTTTCAACTATCTTAATTAACAAAAAATTACTACCTCAGATCCTTCATACGCTCCACAAAATCGTCTAATTATAGCTAGACTACAATAAAAAAGACTTCCCCGGTATACAAAGGGTTAAACAGTCTAGGAAGAGTTTAAAGAAGTGTGTCAAATGTCATTAAAAATCAACAGTTAGTCTCAGAGGTATTAAAGGCATAGTTGACCTTGACCTCTGACCTTCATCTTGACCTTCATGATGTCTGAAAAATTTGTATTTTAACTTTCCCTTATAGCACAACTGTCTCAACGAATTTTGTGAAGTTTACATGAATAGTAAATAAATTAGCATATTGACCTTATATTTGATATTGACCTGTGACCTTGACCTATCAAAATGGAATTATGTTTATACTTGTATGACCTTGCTCTAGGCATTCCGAGTATGTATGATATGCCTAATGAGAATCTTACATTAAATAGGAAATACTAGTAAAACTCATATTTCGAACTTTAACCTTGACCTTTGACCTTGACCTTCGGCCTTAGAATTTCTTATCCAGGATTTAGTTAGCTTAGCAGCAATGTTCATATTAACTAACATTACGAATATGGTGTAATTCGTATAAAAACATATTGATTACAAATAGTGATCATATACTGTGACCTTGACCTTTGACCTTTGACTTAAAATAAAATACATATATTTGGATAGTCGTCGCATTGACCAACTGAATTTGCTTGTATAATTTGGTGACAACACATTAAACAGTCTAGGGGGAGTTTAGGGTAAATGAAAAATACTCTTGTTTTGACCCTGACCTCTGACCGTCACTATTACAATATTTATGTGAAATTTGAGATACCGGTATATGATATTTAAGTAATAAGCCATAACACAGCCAGTTTTCCAAAATGTTAGTAATCTTTTTTAATAAATAATAAAAGTGGACCTTTGACCTCGACCTGTGACCTTGACCTTTATGTAAGAGTATATTTTTGTTTGCATTGACATTGCCTATGAAAATCAAATAAGCATGCCTAATTTTATTAAAACCCATCAGTTAATTGCATATATATTAATAGAATAGTTGACCTTGACCTTTGACCTTCATCTTGACCTGTAAGATATGTGTCCATATGTATTATTTTCCTTTTCACTTAAAGTGCAACTATCTCACCAAATGTTGTGAAGTTTGCATGAAAAGTAAAGAAAATGGCGTATTGACCTTTTATTTGACCTTGATCTGTGACCTTGACCTTTCATATTGAATTGAATAGTTTCTTGTATGACCTTGGCCTAGGTATTCCGAATATACGTGGTAAGCCTAGCGAGAATCCAACAGTTAGAATGAGAAATATGTCTATTTTGACCTTTGACCTTGAACTTTGACCTTACCCTTTTAAATATGTATCCAAGATTTGGGCAATACGATATAAAGGTTACCAGTAACTTGTATTGTGAAAATGAAGAAATTTGAGTAAAAAGTAAAATAAATAGTAAAAGTTGACCTTTGACCTTGACCTGTGACCTTCATGTAAGAGTTTTTTTGTTTTTGTCATTGACATTGTCCTGGAAAATCAAATAAGCAAGCCTAATTTCATTAAAACCCATCAGTTAGTTTCATATATATTAATAGAATATTTGACCTTGACCATTGACCTATATCTTAACCTTTAAGATATGTGTGTCCAAATGTATTATTTTCATTTTCATTTAAAGTGCAACTATCTCAACACATTTTTTGAAGTTTGCATGAAAAGTAAAGACAATAGCATATTGACCTTTTATTTGACCTTGACCTTGACCTTTCATATGGAATTGTATAGTTTCTTGTATGACCTTGGCCTAGGTATTCCAAATATACATGGTAAGCCTAGTGAGAATCTAACAGTTAGTATAAGAAATACTAGTGAAAAACTTATTTTGACCTTTTACCTTGACCTTTGACCTTACCCTTTAGAATGTTTACCCAAATTTATGTCAATACGATATTAAGGTTACCAGTAACTTGTATAGTGAAAATGAAGACATTTGAGTAAGAACTAAAAAATATGAAATATTGACCTTATTTTTAACCTTGACCTTTGACCCTAATCTTTAAGTTAAATGCAATATTTTGTTTTGACTGACCTTCGCATTGACCAGATGATTATACCTGTGAAATTTAGTGAAATTCCAGCGAACGGTCTAGGAAGAGTTTCCGGACAGACAGACGGACGACGATGACAACGGACGACGACAGACAAGCTGAATGGTGGTGCACAGTATACGGGTGGGATCTGTGTGCGCGATACCACTCTGCTTCGCAGAGATGATTCTAATAATAAAGTAGGTGTACAGTTTTCGCATTACCAAAAAAAAATGAAAAAATAAAAACTGCTTACGCAACTCTGCGACCTAGAATGGGAAGTAGTATTGAATCTCTTAGGTAAAATCGGTATATATATTATATATATATATATATATATATAAATATATATATATATATATATATATAATAAATGTTTTATACTCACATCCGAACTTAATCACCAACAGTCAGAACAAGTGCCAATACTTTAATCCACTATACCACAGCGTGATAGAGGATACCTGTGTGCAGTGGATTAAAGCATAGACACTCGTCCTGACTGTTGGTGGTTCATGTCCGCGTGGGAGTATATACTGTATATATAATTACATTTATGATCAAGTATATATATATAATTACATTTATGATCGCATTGAATCTTAACCATTGGAATATTTATCTATAATAAGGTCACCATAACATTATTTTGTAGCATTCTGAATATGGTGTAATTCAAATTTAGAATATATATAAGAAAGAAATAGTGACCATAATCTGTGACCTTCACCATTCACCTTGACCTTTGAATAACAAAAACACAAAATTTGGACAATCGTTGTATTGACCAACCGAATTTGGTGACGATATGTAACCCGTTCAGTACAGTTCTCTTAGTTTCATTTCATACTGGATATCAAGGTGATTTTATTTAGTTTATGAAGGGCCTTCATAAAATTAGCAGGCATTCAACTATCTTAATTAACCCTATATATTACCACAGATCTTTCATACACTCCACAAAATCGTCTAATTATAGCTAGACTACAATAAAAAATAAAAAAAAACGTCACCGGTAAACAAAGGGTTAAACAGTCTAGGAAGAGTTTAAAGAAAATTAATAACACTCTTCTTTTGTTCTTTGACCTTTACCTTTAACCTTAAGTATTATAATATTATAGTATTATAATATTATAATATAATATACGGGGAAGAGCAAGGTTATGGTCTTCGAAAGGGGTGAAGTCACAGAGTGTGAGGTGAAGCTGAACGGTCAGGCTATGGAGATCGTCAACTCTTTTAAGTATCTGGGCAGTGTGTTGAGTAAAGATGGGACTATGGATGAAGAGGTGCGGGAGAGGGTACAACAAGGGAAGAAGGTTGTAGGAACGCTAAAAGCAGTAACAAGAAATAGGGTGGTCATTATGGAAGTGAAGAAGTCCTTGCATGACAGTGTGGTAATCCCGACACTGACTTACGGAAGCGAAGCATGGACGTTGGTTGAGAGACTCAGACCAAGAGTGAGAGCAGTGGAAATGAATTACTTAAGGAGTGCGTGCGGAGTTACATGGAGGGATAGACAGACTAATGAGGAAGTAAGAAGGAGGTGTGGTGTGGAGGTAGATGTGCTGGAAAGTGTGAAAAGGAACAACTTGAGATGGTTCGGCCATATGGAACGTATGGAAAGCGAGAGAATGACTAAGAGGGTGTACGAGAGCGAGGTGGAGGGACAGAGGGGGAGAGGTAGACCGAATATGAGGTGGAAGGATGGAGTGAGGAACTACATGAACGAAGGCGGTGCTGGTTGGGGGGAGGGGCGTCGACTGACTGGGGACAGAGGTGCATGGGGGCGGTTCGTTCGTGGCCACCCCTTCGGGGGTCACGGCGTCAGGCAATAGATAGATAGATAGATTATAATATATATATATATATATATATATATATATATATATATATATATGTATATATATATATGTATATAATGTATATATATACTATATATATATATATATATATATTCTGACATACGGAGCCCTGTATGTTAATTTAAGAGTTAGAATTAGAGTTGAAGGAGTTTCAAACTACCAAAGCGGCGAAGCAAACTAGCGAGTGGGAAACCAGCTTGTCCACATACCAGCAAACAAGCCTTCACACCTGCGTGCGTCATAGGGGACCCTGCAAACTACTTCGATGACCCCCCGACGTTATGACGTATGTTCGACGCCAGGAGCTGTGATTGGACCATGCACCTGCTATGCAACTCGAGGAGCTGTGAATGGAGCGGGCACCACCCCCCGCCTCCTGATTCGTTCCTACACCATCATTGTTTAGTATATAAGACCCGAGTAGTGGGCATTCAAATCAGTCTCATTTGGAGTTGGGGAAGGTGAACTTGCAGCTGGAGGAAGACGGGGTGAAGTATTATAATGGGATTTTTTTTATTTTTGTTTTGTTTTAAGAGACAATGAACGGAGGAAGGAAAAACACAGATAAAACAAAAAGGTCCATGTGCCTAAAGGCATCCTCCATTCATAAAATATTTGTAACAACTGGATTTAAACATTTGTAGATTGTAAGTTTGTAGAAAGCAATTCGAGGGAAGTGAATTCCAAAGAGTAGTAGCTCTGGGGATAAATTAATTCTGATAAGCAGAAGTTCTGCATTGTGGAGGAGAAAGTGTAAATTCATGGGCGCTCTCAGCTGCCCTAGTTCTACGGGGAAAGATGTGGAGAGGCGGCACAATTGAAGCAAGTTCCTCGGAACAATTGCTGTGAAAATATCTGTAGAATAATGCAAGGGATGCAACGTTTCTTTGTATGGATAATGTAGGAAGGTCCTGTGTGATTGCAGGGTTATTGATTAATCTAATTGTGACTGTCAGTCATATTATATATGTGTGTGTTAAGTGTGTCCCGTGTAAACACTTACGTTATGTTGGTTAGTGAGATATGTGATTGGGAATTAACGTTAACGCTACTATTATGTGCTTAACTATTTGATTGCAAATTAACGTTAACGCTACTATTTATGTACTTAACTATTTGATTGGGAATTAACGTTAACGCTATTATTATGTGCTTAACTATTTGATTGCGAATTAACGTTATCACTACTATTTATGTACTTAACTATTTGATTGCGAATTAACGTTAACGCTACTATTTATGTACTTAACTATTTGATTGGGAATTAACGTTAACGCTATTATTATGTACTTATCTATTTTAGTTGACTAACTTGTGGACTAAAGCAACTCTTTAAGTAATTGGGTTATGATGAAAGTAAAACTATTGTTTTAGATTAATGCTTACGAGTTCTTTCATTTTCTTTTAATTAAGCTTACATTGCTTAACGGTGCTTAGTACGGTGATGCTATTGTCTCATATTAGTAATATCGCCTTAGACTAACATGGCTGTGTTAATATTACTTCTAGTGATTTCCTAAGCTGAAGAAAATTCTTTTAGCTTCAAAATATTATTTTTGCTTTTCATATTTGGGTGAGACCTGAATCGAATCTATGAAGCGATCCTGTAACTTAATTTACTCATAATCAAACCTCAATGTTACGTGGTTAAGAAATACATTTTAACTAATTATTAAATATATATCTAACTTTTTATGTGACTTTGATATTAATCCTGATGATAATAATAATATAATACTGTTAACGTAAGACAAGAACCAAGAATAATTACATTAAATATAAATAATAGGACATATAAGAAAACTATCTATTCATTTCAAAAAGGGTAAGAGACAGAAATATTCTTACTTTAATATTTATCTTTCAAGACTTTTTATAGAATTAATAGTCCTTCTTTAGATATAACTTCTTCGGTTTATAACCATAGCCTACTAAGCTTCGGTTAAATAATAATTCTTTATAAATACTACATGACTTTAATTAGTTTCAGTATTTTCCATAATTAAAGAGTATCAGTCAATAAAGGCTACCAAGTCCTAAGATCCAAAAGGAAAGGAAGCAACAACAGGAAATAATTTTATTAGATTTTACTTTTGTTTTGCCTTCAGCTGACTGATACCTTAATATATATCTCTGTGCTATCTAGATTCATCAAGTTAACCACTTGAGGATCAAGATACGTAACAGAAGAGTGGCGACCTTGCCAGGATTAGTTTCATACAGTTTCACTCAGTTTCATTACCGTTTCACTACTTAAAAATCAAATATTATTCATGCCTCAACTAATTAATGACTAAGATGGTCGCGTTTTCATAGAATCAGAAACCACAGCCCCTGATATTGACTGTCTGTCAAAATCCGAACTGAAAGTGCTTGCCTCACATCTCCAGTTAACTGTCTCAAACATGTCTAAAGTAGAGGTGGCTCAGACCATAAAAACCCACCTGTTCCCTGTAGAAGGCGGGGAGGGTGACGGAGCAGTTGGTGGGATCCCGAGTAAACCTAGCCAACTTGATGAACAATTGCCACCTGGTTTGACCGGTGATCAAGTACTGGAACTAGCCAGACTAAAAATAGAACTAGCCAGAATAAATATCGAAGAAGCCAGCATAAAAGCCAGAATAAATGCCGAAGCAAAGACCGAACAAGCCAGACTAAATGCCGAACAAGCCAGAGCAACGACCGAACAATATGAATATCAATATCGTACGGCTCAACTAAATGTCAATACAAATGCTCCCGAAATTGCTCCCCCTCTGGGATTAACTATGACCAGTGTCATTCCACCTTTCACTGAGGATAATGTGCAGGATTTCTTTGTTTTGTTTGAAGAAGTTGCTGGAGGTATGAAGTGGACAAGAGATCAATGGCCTTTTATGTTACAAACTGTTTTGACAGGGCAGGCTCGAGCCACGTATTTGTCAGAAGTAGCAGAAGTTAGGCAGGATTATGACAATCTCAAAGAAGCTATCCTAAAAACCTATCAATTGCAGCCTGAGGCTTACAGGCAATCTTTCCGTAAAAACCAGAAGAAAGTAGAAGAAACCCATAAGGTATTTGCCAGGACCATGACTAAAACTTTCAATCATTGGGTCAAGAGTAAGAAAGTCACAAGCTACAACGATCTGAAGGAGTTGGTCCTGTTAGAAAATTTCCTATGGAAAATTGATTCTTCTGTATCCTATCAATTAAAGGGGAAAAAGGTAGATTGTCTTGCCGACGCTGCTGACATGGCTGACACATACGTGCTCAACAACAAATTTCGTGGAAAGAAGCCCTACGATAATTCTAGTTCTAATTTTAAGTATCCCAATCACAAATCTGACAGACCCCGTCACAAGCCTATAACGTCTTCCCCAGCTAGCCAAAATAGAATTGTTCCCCCAACTAAAAATGCGACTCAGGGCAATGGTAACAGAGGTGGGCCCCAAACTAATAGTAATGCTCAAAGAAGGAACGTTCCCGTATCCCCTAAAGTATGTACTTTTTGTGGCAAGAGAGGCCACCTAGCTTATCAGTGCTGGGCCAAGGAGAGAACCGAGAGATCGGGGCAGACAGTTGCCGCCGTATCTCAAACTCCATATGTGCCTGTAATGCAGGACTCCCGACAGAAGGAGTACCTAGCACCAAAAGTTCCTTTAATGCAGGACTCCCGACAGAAGGAGTACCTAGCAGCTAACGTAAACCATCTAGACAGGGGTGTAGTAGCATGTGTGGTGCAACCCACTAGGGTTAAGCCAATAATAATTTCACCATCAGTACCGTCCCTTTATTTCATCTGGCAACGTGAGATTAAATGGTTGCATGCATGAGGTAAAAATTCTGAGAGACACAGGTTCTACTAGCACCCTCATGGTGAATCCTTACACTGAGTGCCCACCTGGCGAACCAGTTGTAATGAGAGGTGCTGGAGGCCAATTTTATGCACACTTGGTAAAAGGCGAAATTGAATGCGAGTTACTATAGGGTGAGGCCACCATAGCTTTGTGTAGGTCCCAAGATATCCCTGTGCCTGGGGTAACACTCCTTTTGGGGAATGATGTAGCAGGTGAGAAGGTCCGACCAGACCCCATTTTGTCACTTTCCCCTGTTAACGAGCCACTAACCGGTGAGCTTGAGCCGGAGATGCCAACAGTTTTCCCTGTGTGTGCTGTCACACGTTCAATGTCTCAAGTAGCAGTTCCCTCAGACAGAAATGTACCGAATGTAAGAGTTGATGAAAGGGATGATGAGAGTGTGAATGACGCTCCAACTGTGCCTGATGATGTGACTGAGGTGGATTTATCCGACACCTTTATGGCTCATCTTGACCTTAATGATGACCATGAAACTCCTCCAAATTGTCCTAGTGGCCTGGTAGAGCTACAGAGAGATGATAGTGAATGCAAGGAGTTAGCTGCCAGGTCCATGAGTGAAGAGGAATGTGAGAAGGAGGGTGGTGAATGTTTCTACCTCAAAGGAGGAGTATTGTGGCGTAGATGGAGACCGCCACACAGACCAATCGATGACGGGGCTTGGGACGTCCATCAAGTAGTAGTCCCCAAACCTTGTCGTAGAGATATCATGGAAATGGCACATTGTATACCATTGGCAGGACACCTAGGTGTGAGAAAAACTCTAGACAGAATCAGAGCCCACTTTTACTGGCCAGGAATGCGTGCAGATGTAGTGGAGTTTTGTAGAGTGTGTCACACTTGCCAGATGACAAGAAAACCCAATCAGAAGGTGCCTGTACATCCTCTGGTGCCCTTGCCCGTTTTCGAGAATCCTTTTACTCGGGTGGTAGTGGACATTGTAGGCCCATTGCCTAAGGCTTCCCAAGGTAACATTTATTTATTAACTATCATGGACATGGCAACTCGCTACCCAGAGGCTATACCCTTAAGGACTACCTCTGCTCCAACTGTCATCAAGGAACTGCTCAAATTCTTCACCAGAATGGGTTTCCCCCATGAGGTGCAAAGTGATCAAGGAACTAATTTTACCTCTAACATTTTTCAGCAGTCCCTGAAGGAGTTGGGTATCGAGCATGTTAAGTCTAGCACCTACCACCCAGAGAGTCAAGGGGTTCTCGAACGATATCATCAGACATTAAAAGGAATGTTACGTAAGTATTGTACAGAGACCGGAGTTGAGTACAAAAGGAGTACAAAGGAAATCAAGCAACAACAGGTCTAGTGACCCTTCTAGGTTGCTTGTCCTCCAAAACACTGAGGATCAAGTGTCCAAACAGTTGTTTAGAGTGGGTAAGGGAACATTGGAAAGGGAATTACTGCCCTGGAACTAATGTCCTTGGCAGGATTAGGAAGTTAGTAGAGGACAAAGGGTTAGTAACTGAGGGGGGGATAAAATAAAGTTATTCATTTACAAACGCAGTCAGTCGCGGGTTTGATGAGAGATATTTGCCTAGGCGGAGTTTAAATGAATCAACGGTGATGCAGTCTATAACGTTTTGGGGAAGCCCATTCCTCAAGTTGACAACTCGATTGAAGAAGAAATTCTTAGATTCGTGCGAGTTAAAAGATTTACCAATAATTTTGCAACCGTTTCCCCGCGTGTAATTAGATTGGTCGATAGTGAAGTACTTACTAGAGTTCACATTGTCGATGCCTTTGATGATTTTGAACACTTGAATTAAGTCACCTCTTAATCTGCACTGGGTTAAAGGAAATATATTTAATTCTCTAAGACGCTCTTCGTATGGTTTGTTCTTTAGGCTATGTATCATTTTGGTAACTCTACGTTGAACTCGTTCTAGCTTGTTTATATCTTTTTGGTAATAAGGGCACCAGGATTGAACGCAGTATTCCAGAAGAGGGCGGACTAAGGAATTGTAAAGGGTTAGGATAACTTCTTTGGATTTATGCTCAAATGACCTGCCTATAAAGCCAATTATTTTGTTTGCCTTCTTAACAACTTCTGAACATTGTTGACTCGGTTTTAGGTTACTCGATATTGTTACTCCCAGATCGGTTTCTCTGTTTACATTCTTAAGCATTCTTAAGCTGTTGAGTGGGATAAGGGGGTACCTTTTCTTTTATTTGCTACTCGTGAGGTTCCAACTGAATCCCTGGGTTTTTCCCCTAATGAGCTAGTTTTCGGTCACCAGGTAAGAGGTCCTTTGCAACTATTGCAGGATAGCCTAGTTGGCCAGGAGGGGAACCAAAACCTCCTCAAGTATGTTTCAGATTTCAAAACTCGGCTGAGATCCTCATGTGAGTTTGCCGCTCAAAACTTGACAGTAGCTAAAAGCTCCATGAAGAAATGGTATGACAGAAAAGCCTGTGAGAGGGAGTTTCAGCCCGGTGATGAGGTTTTGGTCCTGCTCCCCCTTTTTGGCCAACCTTAATCTGCCAAGTTCAGGGGCCCATATAAGATCATTCGGAGGGTGAGCATTACCAATTATCTAGTAGCTACCCCAGACAGGAGAAAGCCCACGCAAGTATTCCATATAAATATTTTTTAAACCCTACCATAGGTCCCCTGATTCCTCTCTTCCAGATTCTCCCACTGTGGCAGTGAATGTCAGGACCTGTGGACAGCCTGGTGCGGACGAAGTCTTCAGTTCTCTTACTGACCCGCAACAGACTGTTCCAGAGCCTGAAGGTATCCATGCAGACTTTGACTTGTTATGTAGCCTATCCAACTTAAAGTATAATTCAGTAGCTTGGGGGGAATTACCATCTAATCTATGTCATCTTCCCTCTGATCAAGCGAACCAACTAATCTCTGTTTTATCTCCGTCTCCCAATGGGTTCCGTGATACTCCAGGGCTCACTTCTTTGGCCGTGCACGACATCGACGTAGGGGATTCAACTCCCATTAAACTATCCCCCTACCGTGTCTCACTACAATGCAGGAGTATACTGCAGGTCGAGCTTGACTACATGTTGTCAAACAAGCTGATCAAAAGGGCCTTAAGCCAGTGGAGTAGTCCGGTCATACTTGTGCCAAAGCCAGATGGGAGCCATAGGTTATGTATGGACTATAGGCAAGTTAATGCTGTCACAAAGAACGATACCTACCCACTGCCACGGATCAAAGATTGCATTTACCGGGTTGGCCTCATACAGCAGTAAGATCAATTTAATGAGAGGATTTTGGGAATTAGCTCTCCCTTGTAGCGAGGTAAATATCATGCTTTAGTAGTGCGCTGTCAAGCCTTCAGCTGTGAGATGCCTTGCAGTTCGAATAACGCTCCAGCTACGTTCCGGCTATGTTCTGATGTGGTACCTGGAGACGTTGCCTACTTTGGGTGATATCCTTATTATATCCTCATAATCTTGCTGTTGCCAATCTGGTGGTGAATCTATTTATGTATTATATTTCATATTATGTACTATACTCCTTAAACTCTTTTCTAGGGGGGAGGTCTGACATACGGATCCCTGTATGTTAATTTAAGAGTTGGAATTAGAGTTGAAGGAGTTTCAAACTACCCAAGCGGCGAAGCAAACTAGCGAGTGGGAAACCAGCTCGTCCCCATACCAGCAAACAAGCCTTCACACCTGCGTGCGTCATAGGGGACCCTGCAAACTACTTCGATGACCCGACGTTATGACGTATGTTCGACGCCAGGAGCTGTGATTGGACCATGCACCTGCTATGCAACTCGAGGAGCTGTGATTGGAGCGGGCACCACCCCCCGCCTCCTGATTCGTTCCTACACCATCATTGTTTAGTATATAAGACCCGAGTAGTGGGCATTCAAATCAGTCTCATTTGGAGTTGGGGAAGGTGAACTTGCAGCTGGAGGAAGACGGGGTGAAGTATTATAATGGGATTGTGACTGTCAGTCAGATTATATATGTGTGTGTTAAGTGTGTTCCGTGTAAACACTTACGTTATGTTGGTTAGTGAGATATGTGAGTGGGAATTAACGTTAACGCTACTATTATGTGCTTAACTATTTGATTGCGAATTAACGTTAACGCTACTATTTATGTACTTAACTATTTGATTGGGAATTAACGTTAACGCTATTATTATGTGCTTAACTATTTGATTGCGAATTAACGTTAACGGTACTATTTATGTACTTAACTATTTGATTGCGAATTAACGTTAACGCTACTATTTATGTACTTAACTATTTGATTGGGAATTAACGTTAACGCTATTATTATGTACTTAACTATTTTAGTTGACTAACTTGTGGACTAAAGCAACTCTTTAAGTAATTGGGTTATGATGAAAGTAATACTATTGTTTTAGATTAATACTTAAGAGTTCTTTCATTTTCTTTTAATTAAGCTTACATTGCTTAACGGTGCTTAGTACGGTGATGCTATTGTCTCATATTAGTAATATCGCCTTAGACTAACATGGCTGTGTTAATATTACTTCTAGTGATTTCCTAAGCTGAAGAAAATTCTTTTAGCTTCAAAATATTATTTTTGCTTTTCATATTATTTGAGTGAGACCTGAATCGAATCTATGAAGCGATCCTGTAACTTAATTTACTCATAATCAAACCTCAATGTTACATGGTTAAGAAATACATTTAACTAATTATTAAATATATATCTAACTTTTTATGTGACTTTGATATTAATCCTGATGATAATAATAATATAATACTGTTAACGTAAGACAAGAACCAAGAATAATTACATTAAATATAAATAATAGGACATATAAGAAAACTATCTATTCATTTCAAAAAGGGTAAGAGACAGAAATATTCTTACTTTAATATTTATCTTTCAAGACTTTTTATAGAATTAATAGTCCTTCTTTAGATATAACTTCTTCGGTTTATAACCATAGCCTACTAAGCTTCGGTTAAATAAAAATTCTTTATAAATACTACATGACTTTAATTAGTTTTAGTATTTTCCATAATTAAAGAGTATCAGTCAATAAAGGATACCAAGTCCTAAGATCCAAAAGGAAAGGAAGCAACAACAGGAAATAATTTTATTAGATTTTACTTTTGTTTTGCCTTCAGCTGACTGATACCTTAATATATATCTCTGTGCTATCTAGATTCATCAAGTTAACCACTTGATCAAGATACGTAACAATATATATATATATATATATATATATATATATATATATATATATATATATATATATATATATATATATATATATATATATAATTATATATATACATATGAAATATATATATATATATATATATATATATATATATATATATATATATATATATATACTGTATATACAGTATAGTATATGATTGAAATATATGATATTTAAGTAAAATGCAACTAACAGTCGTCAGTCTATCGAAAATTGAGTATGATGAAGGTTAACTTATGACTTATGACCTAGGCCTGTGACCTTGACCTTTATGTAGGATTATATTTTTGTTTGCTTTGATGTAACCCTAGAAAATCAAATAAGTGTGTCAAATGTCATTAAAAATCATCAGTTAGTTTCAGAGGTATTAAAGGAATAGTTGACCTTGACCTTTGACCTTCATCTTGACCTTCATGACATCTGAAAATTAACATTTAATGTTTTTCATAAGAACATAAGAACATAAGAAAATGGGAGTCTGCAGAAAGCCGATTGGCCTAAACAAGGCAGATCCCTGTCCCACACAACCCCAAATCAATTACAAAGCCCAATTATAGGCTCAACACTCTAATACCCTGAGGATCATCTTACCAAAACGGTTAGAGATTAACGCAGGATTATGGGGGTCTGCAGAGCGCTGATGGGCGCAACCCGGCTGATCCCCCTTCACACCCAACCCTTCTCGTCCATATGCTTATCCAATTTTATCTTAAAGCTCCCTACAGTTTTAGATCCCACTATAGCACTTGGTAGTCCATTCCACCCATCTACAACTCTGTTACCAAACCAATATTTGCCTATATCTTTTCTGAAACGAAATTTATCTAATTTGAAACCATTGGTACGAGTTCTTTCGCTATCACTGAGGTTTAGTACCTTTGTCATGTCCCCTTTGTTAATCCCACTAACCCACTTGAACACCTCTATCATATCCCCTCTAACTCTGCGTCTCTCTAACGAATGTAAACCTAATTTCATCAACCTTTCTTCATACGGAAGATTTCTAATATTATGGATCATTTTTGTCATTCTACGCTGTACTCTCTCCAATGAATCTATGTCCATTCTGTAATAAGGACACCAAAATTGGACAGCATAATCCATATTGGGTCTCACTAATGACAAGTAAAGTTTTAAGATAACATCAGCAGTTCTGTTACTCACACTCCTAGAGATGAACCCGAGAATCCTGTTTGCCTTATTACGAACGCCTATACACTGTTTTTTAGGCTTCAAATCATTGCTAACAAACACACCTAGATCTTTCTCGCAGTCTGAATTTTCTAATTCTAAATTAGCTAGTTTATATTTAACATTTGTTTGCATCTTCCCTATCTTTAATACCTTGCATTTGTCAATGTTAAACTTTATCTGCCAATTTACTGACCATTCGTGTAAGGTATCTAGATCCCTTTGGAGGCACTCTATATCGCTATAGAGTGCTATAGACAGCACAACTGTCTCAACGAATATTGTGAAGTTTACATGAATAGTAAATAAATTAGCATATTGACCTTATATTTGATGTTGACCTTGACCTATCAAATGGAATTATGTTTATACTTGTATGACCTTGGTCTAGGCATTCCGAATATGCATGATATGCCTAATGAGAATCTTACATTAAATAGGAAATACTAGTAAAAATCCTATTTCGAAATTTAACCTTGACCTTTGACCTTTGACCTTAGAATTTCTTATCCAGGATTTAGTTAGCTTAACAGCAATGTTCATATGAACTAGCATTATGAATATGGTGTAATTCGTATAAAAACATATTGATTACAAATAGTGATCATATATTGTGACCTTGACCTTTGACCTTTGACTTAAAATAAAATACATATATTTGGATGGTCGTCACATTGACCAACTGAATTTGCCTATATAATTTGGTGACAATACATTAAACAGTTGTCTAGGAGGAGTTTATGGTAAATGACAAATACTTTTGTTTTGACCCTGACCTCTGACCTCAACTATTACAATATTTATGTGAAGTTTGATATATATGATATATAAGTAATAAGCCATAACACAGCCAGTTTTCCAAAATTTGAGTAATCGTTTTTGATAAATAATAAAATTTTACCTTTGACCTTGACCTGTGACCTTGACCTTTATGTAAGAGTACATGTAAATCAAATAAGCATGCCTAATTTCATTAAAACCCATCAGTTAGTTTCACATATATTAATATAATAGTTGACATTGACTTTTGACATTTATCTTGACCTTCATAATTATGTCCCAACATTCATTATTTTGCTTTCACTTAAAGTGCAACTATCTCACCAAATGTTGTGAAGTTTGCATGAAAAGTAAAACAAATTACATATTGACCTTTTATTTGACCTTGACCTGTGACCTTGACCTTTCATATGGAATTGAATAGGTTTTTGTATGACCTTGGCATAGGTATTCCGAATATACATGGCAAGCCTAGTGAGAATCTAACAGTTAGTATAAGAAATACTAGTACACAACCTATTTTGACCTTTGACGTTGAACTTTGGCCTTACCATTTAAAATATTTATCTACGATTTTGGCAATACGATATCATTGTTACCAGTAACTTGTATTGTGAAAATGAAGACATTTGAGTAAAAAGTAAAATAAATAGTAAAAGTTGACCTTTGACCTTGACCTGGACCTTTATGTAAGAGTATTTTTGTTGTATTGACATTGTCCTGGAAAATCAAATAAGCATGCCTAATTTCATTTAAACCCATCAGTTAGTTTCATATATATCAATAGAATAGTTGACCTTGACCTTTGAACTTTATCTTGACCTTTATATGTCTCAACATTTATTATTTTCCTATTCACTTAAAGTGCAACTATCTCACCAAATTGTGTGAAGTTTGCATGAAAAATAAAGAAAATAGCATATTGACCTTTTATTTGACCTTGACCTGTAACCTTGACCATCCATATGGAATTAAATAGTTTCTTGTATGACCTTGGCCTAGGTATTCCGAATATACATGGTAAGCCTAGTGAGAATCTAACAGTTAGTATATGAAATACTAGTAAAAACCTATTTTGACCTTTGACCTTGAACTTTGACCTTACCCTCTAAAATATGTATCTAAGATGTGGGCAATACGATATCAAGGTTACCAGTAACTTGTATTGTGAAAATGAAGACATTTGAGTAAAAAGTAAAATAAATAGTAAAAGTTGACCTTTAACCTTGACCTGTGACCTGGACCTTTATGTAAGAGTATTTATTTTTTATTTTTTATTGACATTGCCCTGGAAAATCAAATAAGCATGCCTAATTTCATTAAAAAACGTCAGTTAGTTTCATATATATTAATAGAATAATTGACCTTGACCTTTGACCTTTATCTTGACCTTCATATGTGTGTCCAAATATATTATTTTCCTTTTCATTTAACCCTTAAAGATCGGGGTCGGACTTAAGTCCGGTTCCAATTTGCAGCAAGTTAGGAGCATTATTAAGGCTTTTAAAGGGTTAAAATCAAATGCAAATGGCCGGGAGCGCAGCGGGCCAGACAGCCTACTCCCAGGGCTTACCGCCGCCCATTAACTCATCTTCCCTGTGTTCTCGAGAGGCCGGCAGTGTAGCCAGTAGTGAGCATAGCTGGGAAAAATATGCCGCTATATGCTAAACTCCCATGTTACTGGTATCACTGTATGAGAACCACGAGTGCTACGTAGCTCGTTCTGGTCTCATTTTGAAGCTTTTAGCGCCTAGTTTTTTGCTAAATATATATTTTTTTCATGCAGATACTTGATTTATCATGCAGGAGGGCCTGAATATGCCCAAATAAGCCCAAAACCCCCCGCTAGACAAGGGTTAAAGAGCAACTATCTCACCAAATTTTGTGAAGTTTGCATGAAAAGTAAAGACAATAGCATATTGACCTTTTATTTGACCTTGACCTGTGACCTTGACCTTTCATATGGAATTGTATAGTTTCTTGTATGACCTTGGCCTAGGTATTTCAAATATACATGGTAAGCCTAGTGTGAATCTAACAGTTAGTATTAGAAATACTAGTGAACAACAATATTTTGACCTTTGACCTTGACCTTTGACCTTACCCTTTAGAATATTTACCTAAAATTTTGTCAATACAATATTAATGTTACCAGTAAATTGTATAGTGAAAATGAAGTCATTAGAGTAAAAACTAAAACCAATTAAATATTGACCTTATTTTTAACCTTGACCTTTGACCTTAGCCTTTAAGTTAAACAGATTTTTGTTTGACTGACCATCGCATTGACCAAAGTGGATACACCTGTGAAATTTGGTGAAAATCCATCGAACGGTCTAGGAGGAGTTTCCGGACAGACAGACGGACGACGACGATGACGACGGACGACGACGAACGACGACGACAGACAGGCTGGCTAGTGGTACGGGCGGGATCTGTTTGCGCGATACCACTCTGCTTCGCAGAGTTGAGAGTTGATAATAATCTGTTATCGGTTCAGGGTTGTCCTTTTCGGTGCTACCACCTGTTCTCAATTTCTCCTTAACGCGACCATCCTTAAGCATCTTTCTCTTGTTGATGCAGACCCGGAGTTGGTGCAGGAAATTAGGGCCGGGCTATATATCGATAACCTCCAAGGTACGGGGGATAATGAAAGTTCCCTCGTCCATGCTTACGATATGGCTCGTGAAGTAATGGATAATGCCCATTTTTCCTGCGCCAATGGGCCATAAATAGTCTCGTCTTGAGAAGGGTGTTGCAGAGGAATGGTGTTGCTGCAGAAAACAGGATTTGGTGAGAGTACTTGGCCTGGTGTGGAAAACTGACTTTGATTCTCTTTCCTTTGGAGTTCAGTATGCTCCTTTTGAACAGGTTACAAAGAGTGAGTGTTTAAGGTTTGCTGCCAAACTCTTTGATCCTTTGGGTGTTGTGTTGCCAGTATCAATAAGGTCTCGAATCTTTCTCCAACAATTGTGGAGACTGAAATTGGGTTGGGACGATGATCTCTCTGTGGACCTGCAAGCGGAATGGCGGGGGATAGTGGATGACATGGTTCTCTGTAGTTGCATTGAGTTCTCTAGGAGGATCTGTTTCAGAAAGATTGTGTCCCTGCATGCATTTGCTGACGCAAGCAGTGTCACTTACGGGACTGCTATATAGCTAGTCAGGCCAGAGGGTAGCCACTTGGTCATGGCAAAGGCTAAGGTGGCCCCCATCAAGTCCCTTTCCATCCCTAAATTGGAATTGACTGCAGTTCTGCTAGCCGCCAGAATGATTAACTTCGTTGAGAATGCCTATAAAGATAAACTTCATATCTCTGAAACCTATGTGTGGAGTGACAGTCAAATTACGCTACACTGGATTCACAGTCAAAAGAAACTGCCAGTGTATGTCACTAACCGCATCGACGAGATACATGCCCTAGTCCCGACTGCTTATTTCCGTTATGTGTCGACTAAAGAGAACCCAAGTGATATTATGGTATCTCGAGGCGTGTCTGCTAGATGTTTGAGTTTTTCTGCGTTGTGGTGGAATGGGCCTACATGGCTCCCGAAACCCGATGGATGGCCAGAGAATATAGATCTCCAACAGCAGCCCGCTGGTATTGTGACCCAAATTGTAGGCACGGTGCCCCAAGATGACACGCAGTTATGGGACTGGCACAAATATAGCAGCTATGAAAGATTGCAGTGTGTCACAGCATGGGTGATACGTTTCGTAAATAATTTGAAGGCAAAAAGAAATAGCCTGCCCCCCACAGGTAGTGCTCATCTCAACATACAAGAAATTAGAGGTGCAGATAATGTTTTACTCATATTATGCCAAAAGGACACCTATTCGCAGGAACATGAAATAATGGTGAAGGGTAAACAGTCCAGAAATAACTTAATCAACCAGTTAGGACTACAGCTGAAGGGAGGTATAATTCATTGTGGAGGCAGATTGAGGTTAGCGGCTATCTCAGAATCATGCAAGTATCCTAAACTTCTGCCCTCCAAACATCCCTTGACCAACCTGATAACTGATCGGTGCCATCGGCTCTGTTGCCATTACGAGGTCGGTCACGTGGTTACCTATGTTCGTCAAAAATGGTGGGTGCCTAAACTCAGGCAGGTGGTGAAAGGCGTACTGGGTAAATGTCTGAAATGTCGTCGGGTAAAACGTAAGCCCTACGACTATGCAGGACTGCCACCTTTACCAGAGCCCTGCGAACCACCCCTGGAGACCCGTATAAGGTCACTGGGGTGGACTATAGCGGAGCAATCCCGATCAAGGACTCGCCGACCATAAAGGCTTACATGCTTTTATTTACTTGCGCGGTCACCAGAGCGATTCACATCGAAGTAGTCATCAACCTCACTTGTGACAGTTTCCTCCACGCATTCAGGAGGTTCTGTAGTCGACAGGTATTTCCCCGGATCATTTTAAGTGACAATGCCAGCACTTTTGTTGGGGCCTCTAGGTACTTGTCAGACATTTGTAATCACCCTAAAGTTCAGTTCCACCTTGGCAGTGTTCAATGTGAGTGGCGGTTTATCCCGGCTAGGGCGCCGTGGTTCAGCGCTATATGGGAAAGGGCCATCGGCATTGTCAAGGCGGGGTTCAAGAAGGTGTTGGGACGTGCCTTAATTTCCTTGGAGGAATTGACTACTCTACTGTTGGAAATTGAGGCCACTATCAATGATTGTCCCTTGTATTATGCTTCCGGCGACCTAGGGGATCTTAACCCGATAACACCTTCTGTGTTGGTGCAGGGTCATCGGTTGCGGGATCTTCCTGATGATAATGAAGTGGAGGATGGGTTGGAAGATCCAGACTACATAAATAAAGATGTCATTTCAGCCAGATATCAATATATTCGCAAACTGTCGAAAGATATCTGGCGACGCTGGTCTAACGAGTATCTGGTGACCCTCAGAGAGGCGCATAAGTGTAAGCTGAGACCAATAAATGGTCGGTGGCCAGATATCGGTGATGTCGTCATCATCCATGACGAGGGTCCACGTGCTTTCTGGAAGTTGGGCCGTATTGTCGAGTTATTACCCGGTCGAGACGGAGAAGTCCGAGTGGCTGGAGTGCGGACGAAGACGGGAACATATACGCAGCCGACTGTCCGTCTGTACCCTCTTGAGGGGGACATTGAGTGCAAAGAAGACTCCTCGGAGATGCCTGGAGACATTCCCACAGTGGCTACTTCGACCGATCAACCGGTCGAATGTACCCAGTGGACATCCTAGTCGACAGGCGGCTCAAGCATCCTCCCAATCATGGCGGGATAAAATAGCCTCCAGGCTTTTGTAGATACTGTATTGTATAAACCTGGCGGTGGGAATATGTCCAAACTCTGATATGGACAGTCTTACTTTAAGTCTTTAGTATTAGGTTTGTGGGATCAATAATTATATAGAGTAATTAAAGGTTAATAATTATGTTCTGCATTGGATATTGGGTAATCTATCATTCCTATGAACTTAGGGGATTATAATTGGGAGGGAAAATATATACCTACCTATTCGCGCACGCGTGATATCGGCGTACCTCCTGCGAATATGGTGAGGGCCCCGTACTCTCTACCTAGCCACCACATCAACCAGACCGACTGCCTACACTCTCGTGTTTCACCTCACCTTTCGCCCCATTAGTGATAGTACTTTGCTCATCAATTCTCCATCTATCCATACTAATCCATAGGTCATTAATCATCATTCCCATCAATCATCCAATATAGTGGCCCCCTTCTTTGTGCATTAACTCTGTCCTAATAACTAACACTCCCGTGTCCCACACACCTCCTTTAACATCGCCATGGCTCAACAAGGCAACTAGGTCCTGCAGCACTAGCACCAGTATTCAGGTGATATAATTTATTGTATGGTATTCAGATACAGTCCACTAAATCATCTTAACCACGAATATCCATACCTGGATGGGGATAAACATCTTAAAACAGTAGGCTGAATGGGGCCGATTGTTGGATACAAGTCAAATAGAGAGGGAGGGAAAGATAAAAAAAAACGAGGTGGGCTCCCTTAATGAAATGATGTGTGTTATTTAATGCAAGTATATGTTAATGTGTTTGTGTTTATGTCTGTATATTAATGTGTATGATATATGTACTGCACTGCATGTGTATATATATCTAAGTGTGCATATATATATTAGTAATTAATAAGTTAGTGTTTATATGTATATCTGTATATGTAAATGTGTCTATATGTATTAATTAATGTATTGTAGGAGATGAGTGTGAATGTGTGTTTTGTCTGTGTTTGTTCGTAGTTTTATGTTGTGTTTTGTGTTTTCCCTATTCTTGCTCTGTCTTGAGGCGGCCACCCCCAAGACAAAAAATAATAAAATAGAATTAAATCGAAAATACAAATAAAACACAGGAAAAGTGGGGATTGGGCCGGAGCATATAGATGGAAGATAGATTGTAGGAGAAGGTTGATGTTTGTGTCCCGGGCTGTTTATGGTTCTCCGATTGTGTGTGTTCAACCTTGTAAAGGAGAACTGTGTGACTACCCTTGGTCTGGGAAGCTTGTGTGGCCCAGGTGCACCCCTTGTCTGAGAGAGAGAGAGAGAGAGAGAGAGAGAGAGAGAGAGAGAGAGAGAGAGAGAGAGAGAGAGAATCCATGAAAATATACTCTATGGGGATAATACAAGTTTCATGTCAAGTCTCATCTCCAAAGTCCAACAGATTATAGGGCGTAGCAGTCACAAGAAAACAATCAAACCATATAGCTTTATAGATAAAAATTATACAAATAGGCCTACTTTATGGTATGGTATGTGCTACTCCCTGCTTCGATAAGGCAGGCTGAGGTATTTGGCAATCCAGGGGTACGTTCAGCCCACCATGATTACTGAAGATAATGTAGTGTGACGTGTGGCCCTTTCTCTCCCCCTGGTCCCTACACTCTCCCTGATGACTGGTTCTCCTCACTCACCTCCTTCCTCCTGCACTTTGAATCTCCACTTCATCCTCTTTTTGCTCTTCATCTTCCACCTCCTCCTCCTCTTATTTATCATGTTGTTCCATCTCTATCTCCTCTTCTTTCTTCTCATCATCTTCCACCTCCTTCTCCTCTTCTTTCTTTTCATCATCTTCCACCTCCACCTCCTCTTCTTTCTTCTCATCATCTTCCACCTCCTTTTCCTCTTCTTTCTTCTCATCATCTTCCACCTCCACCTCCTCTTCTTTCTTCTCATCATCTTCCACCTCCACCTCCTCTTCTTTCTTCTCATCATCTTCCACCACCACCACCACCTCCACCTCCTCTTACTCTTGTTATCTTCTGGTTGTCCTCCAGTACCAAAAGAGTCAGTCGAGTAGAAGGAGAAAAATAGTGGCACCAAGAGATGTTTCTATTGACAACGGAAACAAAGGGATATATAACTAAATAACTAAATACATATATTTATATACAAAGAAAGAGAGAGAGAGGGAGAGACGAAGAGTCAGAGGAATACATACACATGGATATGATCGTATGAACGCGCACAAACTCACGATCATATAATTATATACATATACACATGAGCGCCCGCGCACATGCAAGCATACTGTATAGTTATACGCAAAATTACAAAATATAAAAAACTGGATAATTAAGTTGCTCTAGATTATGTATTTTGTTTTAATTGTGCATAATTCTAGATATTTCATTATTTATAAGCCTCAAGCTTCATTCTACACACCATTGCCAACCAATCATATTCCTTCATAATCATACATACGATGAGGTAGTGTGCTGCCAAGTTAATGTGAACAGTGTATAATAAATATAATTGTATACAACGCAACAAGGGGACTAAAAATAAAGCTAGAGGTGTAAAAACTACCAGCAGACAAACTCCTCACACACACACACACACACACACACACACACATTTCCCCAGTAACAACTAACCCTCCCCTCCACTGACCAACCACTTAGGCTGTAGTACATATATTACCCGTCACCCAGGAAGTACTGTACTACATAACAGTTAAGTACTACCATTACCGGGGTAAGGGAGCTTATTATGTACACCCTAGTTCTGTCCATTATCATAACCCTCACACGAGTCTCACCTCAAGTACCGGCGACGTCTCTTTAATGTTATTATAGCTATATTTAGACGATTTTGAGCAGTTTAAGAAGGCTCTGTGGTAGTAAAAGTGAGATAGTTCGAAGCCTGCTGAATGCTGGAGGCCGTTTTAAAACTGAATAAAATCGTCTTACAGTAGCCAGAATAAATTTAAAAAGACGTCGCCGGTACAGAAGGGGTTAATTACGAAAATTATAATAAGGATTATTGACTACCATGAGTATGATGATGGTGTAGTGTCCCTAGTCTAGCATACCGAGCCTGAATTACATAAATTACGCATTCCACGATCTATTCTCGTATTTCAATCATACACATTTTGCTTGCATTCATATAATAATAAACAGCGAGGACATTCACGTGTACAACTATACACATCACACCACCACGTATCGTATGAAGGACTCCATTAATCCCCTCTTTACCTGGGACGTCTTTCTAACTTTATTCTAGCTACTATTAGACGATTTTATTCTGTTTAAAAAGGGCCTCCAGCAATTAACAGGCTTCGAACTATCTCGCATAACCCTTTTTACTACCACAGACCCTTCTTAAGCTGCCACAATCGTCTAAATATAGCTAGAATATAATTAAAAAGACGTCGCCGGTACAGAAGGGGTCAATAGGCTACACTAATGCTTCCATTTACATACCATTTTTTCTTTTTGTTATGTGGATAAGGAAGACAAAAGGCAGAGCTGCCTGTGACAAGTGCCTCCCCCAGAGTTGAAAGTAGGTAGGGACGAAAAAACAGACCGAGTAAACCCAAGTGTGGACGAACAAACTACCAAGCCAGACTCAGCTCGTAGAGACGAATATTTTTGTTTTGTAGTGACAGAAGAAGTGTGGTGTGCTTGTTTAGTGTAGTGAAGTAGATTTGGTGGGTAACAGCTATACAGATATGGTATAGGTTGAAGTAAAGTAAACTAAGGTCAGTTAGGGTAGGCTATGTAAACTGATATAGATGTTAGCCTATACACTAATAGTTAGAACTGGGTTACACATAATAAACTGACCACCGGGAACCATTTGTCGCTGCTGTCTATCCGCCCACGAAACACGCACATTAAAGCCCACCTCGCTTTTTTTTATCTTTCTCTCCCTCTCTCTTGTTGGCTTGTATTCATTCGGCCCCATTCAGCCTACTGGTTTAAGACGTTTACCCCCATCCAGGTGTCAATATTTTCCTGGCGAGCGGTAGGGAGCCAGTATATGTGTATTTTTTTTTTGACAGCAAGCTAAATTTGTACATTTTTCGATAGAAAAATGTCTCTGGCGAAGCCAGATTTCTCCATACAATGCTGGCTCGCTATCGCTCGCCAGGAATAAATCGACACCTGGATGGGGATAAATGTCGTAATACAGTTGGCTAAATGGGATCGAATGGATACAAGCCAGGGAAAGAGAAAAGGAGAGAAAGATAAAAACAACAACGGTGGCCCCCCTTAGCTACAAATAATATTTACTGTATGTACCGTTACCTTATCCCCAATTACCTTTATTTCCTTCCCCTCAATCTAGAATACACACACACACACACCCACACACACACACACACACACACACACACACACATTGAGTAAACAATAATCCTCCCTAAGGCAGGACCCCGCCCACCACATATTTTGTTTTCCACCCAGAGTTACGGGAGCAGTAAAACCCTACCAGAGAGAGAGAGAGAGAGAGAGAGAGAGAGAGAGTTTTAGTAAATGAGAAGGTCAATAGATCACGATTAACTGACGAGATAGCGAAACAGTGGTGATGCAGCTTGGAAATGTGGAACTGCACCAAGCCAAAGAGATACGATCAGATGTCGTTGGTCTGGGAAGCCAAGACTATGTCGGGCCAATTGCAACAACTCCTCTGACACGTCGCCTCAATCATCATATGGAATAATATTATAACCTCTAAACCGAACTAGGTTGACTGTTCAAATCTGCAGGCTATAAGAATGGAACATAATACTTAAGACAAACATTATATGCAGACAGACCGAGATAACATACAGGACAGAGAAACTACAATAAATCTCTCCAATGCTCACTCTGTATGTATCTCTTGATCGTTCTCTAACACCACACACACACACACACACTCACACACACACACACACAGGCAACCACAAACACACACACACACACACACACACACAAACACTCACACCCACCCACACAGAGGCAACCACAAACAACATAAAACAGAGAGTAGGAGAGCAAAAACCTCCCTACCTGGGCAAAAGAGGGAGGAAAACCCCGGTGATAAACAGAATGTGTAAATTGGTGTGAAAAGCGAGGGAAGGGAGAGAGAGAATAGGAGGAAAAAAGAAGTGGGAGGGAATGGTAAATAAAGGATATCAATATTCCCTATCAATATTCCCTATCGATATTCCCTAACCCCCCCCTGGGGGTTAGGGAATAGAATATGCCCCACGTGCCTTCTGCGTGTCGTAAGAGGCGACTAAAGTGGTTTGTCGGTGCGCTTGCGACCCCCCACCCGGAAAAAAAATATCTAAAGCAAAGAAAAAACGAAACGAACAGCCTCGGATGCGGACGGAACCAACGTTGACGAACCACGACCGACTAAGGACATGCCTTCGGACATTCTGAGAATGGCTACGTGGAATGTTAGTGGCATGAATGATGGAACAAAAGAGAGAGAGGTTCTGGAAGTGTTAGTGAATGCCCGGCTGGATGTATGTGGAATGACAGAGACCAAATGGAAAGGTTCAGATGTGAGAGAATGGGAATGTGGAATGGGTGTGTGTGCTGGAGTGGAGTGAAGGAACAGCGAGAGAAGGTGCAATGTTTGTTTGTAAGTAGCAAATGGAAGGAATGTGTAAGAGAGTATGGGTCTGTGGGTTCAAGGATTGTGTGGGTGAGAATGAAAGTAGGAATACAAACGTGGGTGATTGTATGCGTGTATGCCTCGACAGAGGATATACATGAAAGAAAGAGAGACGGGTTCTGGATGAATGTGGAGGGGTGCCGAGAGAAGTTTGACACAAGAACGAAAAGAATATTTCTGATTGGGGATATGAATGGTAAGGTGGGTGATAGGAAAGTGAGGGAGTGGTGGGAGGGTGGGGGGTACCATCAGAGGTGAATGGGAATGGTAGTGCACTTGTGGACGTATGTGTGGGAAGGAGGCTGTGGATAGCCAACACCTTCTTCCGACACAGAATGATCCACAGGTACACGTGGAAACGGATGTTGACGATGAAAGATAAGACAGTGTGGTGGAACGAAAGTCATTGATTGATTATGTATGTGTGGATGAACGAATGAAGAGAAATCTGTGATGGAAGGCTAGGGTGTATAGGGGATTGGAGGGGGTCTGTCTGATCATTAGGTAGTGGAAGCTAGGGTTAGAATACAAAAGAAATGGGTGAGGAGAGGGGGGGGGAGGCGAGAGGAGGAGGAGGGTGGAATGGTGAGGAGGGTGGAGAGGTTGCAGGAGGAGGAAGTCAGGGAGGAGTACAGGAGAGCAGTGGAAAGACGACTAGGTGGGTTCGACCTGGAAGTTATGGAGGAAGTGGAGAAGATGAGCAAGGTGTTTAAGGATGAGATCTGTGCAGCATGTGAGGAGGTGTGTGGAGTGAGGAGAAGAGGGAGGGGATGGAAAGGTACAGCATGGTGGACAGAAGAGGTAAGAATAGCTGTGGAAGAAAAGAAGAAAGCATATAGAGAGTGGTTGGGTAGTAGTAGAGGGAATGAAGATTCCGAGAGACAGAAACGAGCGAGTACGTGGAGAGTAAAGGAGGGTGGTGAAGAGACTAGTGAAGGAAAGTAAGAGAAGAGTAGATGAGGACTTTGGAAGGAATCTGAGTGTAAAATGGAGGGAGAGTAAGAAAACTGTTCTGGAAAGAAGTCAAGAAAGTTAGGGAAGGTAGCAAGGGAAACAGTAAGGGTGTGAAAGATAAGAATGGAGAATGCTAGCCGAGAAGCAAGAGAGAGTCGAAAAGATGGAGGGAGTACTTCAGTGAGTTGCTAAATGAAAGGAATGAAGAGCAGCAAACATAGCTGGATATGGTTATGGGAGGGAGAAGAAGAGAAGTAGTGGAGGAGGAGGTGGGGATCAGGAGGTCAGAAGTGTGGGAAGCCATGAAAAGAGTGAAGTTGGGGAAAGCACCAGGAAACAGATGGAGTGTGTGGGGGCAAATGTTGAGGTATGGTGGTGAGATAGTGATAGAATGGGTATGGAAAATGTGGGCAAAACTAGCATGGGAGAAGGGGAGTGCACCCGATGACTGGAAGACTGGCATATAATAGTCCCCCTATATAAGGGCACAAAGGGGAACAAGAGGAGTGTGTGGTAACCACCGAGGAATAGTGTCTTCTAAGCGTAGTAGGGAAGGTATACAGTAGGGTAGTGATGAGAGAGTGAGAGTGAGAACGGAGAAATGGGAATAGGCGACGAGCAGGGAGGGTGGTTTTAGGAAGGGAAGAGGATGTGTAGATCAGATTTTTACCCTGAATTGTGTTGTGGAGAAGTATCTGGAGAAGAGAAGAAACAAAGGTGTATGTTGCCTTTATGGACTTGGAGAAGGCCTATGACAGAGTGGATAGAGAAGGTTTGTGGAAAGTACTTAGAATATACGGGAGTAGAGGGCAAGTTGCTGAAGCAGTGAAGAGCATGTATGAGGGTGCAAAGGCGGCAGTACGTGTGGAGAGTGAGCAGAGCGAGTTCTTTGACCTGAATGTTGTTTTGAAACAGGGGTGTGTGATGTCCCCGTGGTGTTTACTGTATATATGGATGGAGTCATGAAAGAAATTACTATCAGGAGCAGTGAATGTTGGTGTATCGCTGAAAAGGGAGGGAATTGAGTGGAAGCTACCTATACTGCTGTTTGCGGATGATACAGTTCTGATGAGTGATAATGAATGGGAGTTGCAGGGTCTGGTAAATGAGTTGGAACAGTGTGCGAAAACACGGAATTTGAAGGTAAATACGGGGAAGAGCAAGGTTATGGTCTTCGAAAGGGGTGAAGTCACAGAGTGTGAGGTGAAGCTGAACGGTCAGGCTATGGAGATCGTCAACTCTTTTAAGTATCTGGGCAGTGTGTTGAGTAAAGATGGGGACTATGGATGAGGAGGTGCGGGAGAGGGTACAACAGGGGAAGAGGGTTGTAGGAACGCTAAAAGCAGTAGTAACAAGAAATAGGGTGGTCAGTATGGAAGGGAAGAAGTCCTTGCATGACAGTGTTGTAATCCCAGACACTGACTTACGGAAGCGAAGCATGGACGTTTGGTTGAGAGACTCAGACCAAGAGTGAGAGCAGTGGAAATGAATTACTTAAGGAGTGCGTGCGGAGTTACATGGAGGGATAGACAGACTAATGAGGAAGTAAGAAGGAGGTGTGGTGTGGAGGTAGATGTGCTGGAAAGTGTGAAAAGGAACAACTTGAGATGGGTTCGGCCATATGGAACGTATGGAAAGCGAGAGAATGACTAAGAGGGTGTACGAGAGCGAGGTGGAGGGACAGAGGGGGAGAGGTAGACCGAATATGAGGTGGAAGGATGGAGTGAGGAACTACATGAACGAAGGCGGTGCTGGTTGGGGGGAGGGGCGTCGACTGACTGGGGACAGAGGTGCATGGGGGCGGTTCGTTCGTGGCCACCCCTTCGGGGATCACGGCGTCAGGCAATAGATAGATAGATAGAATAGTGTGGAAGAGAGAGAGAGAGATGATATACATATAAATATATATATATATATATATATATATATATAAATATATATAATATATATATATTATACTGTATATATATATATATATATATATATATATATATATATATATATATATATATATATATATAAATATATATATATATATATCCTACAATACATATAGATGTACAGCTACTGACAAATGTGTGTGAGCTCCTGCAACGTTTGTTATGCAAATAGGCCAATATCAATTTAGATTGATGTTCAGATCAAGTCAGGTATGTATTGATAAATACATATAATGTATTTATTATCATATAGCTGATCACCTCCACAACCATACCATCAATGTATTGTGTATTATAATTTATTGCCATTGGCCCTCACAAATGTATATACTGTATATATATATATTTTTTTTTTTTACTCTGGACAATGGAGTAAACAGACCATGGCTATTCACGGATTCACTAACTCATTAAACCGATAAACGTGCTCATGTAACTCGGACTTTGGATCGATATATAGATAGATTAGGTAAACAAAGATAGCTCCGTTTCTACTATATTATTAATTCACGTCACGCATATCATAGAGAGTGTTGGGGGTGGGGAGAGAGTGTGGGGGGTGGGGAGAGAGTGTGGGGGGTTGGGAGAGAGTGTGGAGGGTGGGGAGAGAGTGTGGGAGTGGGGAGAGAGTGTGGGGTTGGGGAGAGTGTGGGGGTGGGGAGAGAGTGTGGGGGTTGGGAGAGAGTGTGGGGGTGGGGAGAGAGTGTGGGGGGTGGGGAGATAGTGTGGGGGTGGGGGTTGGGAGAGAGTGTGGGGGTGGGGAGAGAGTGTGAGGGGTGGGGAGAGAATGTGGGGGTGGGGGTGGGGAGAATGTGGGGGTGGGGGTTGGGAGAGAGTGTGGGGGTGGGGAGAGAGTGTGGGGGGTGGGGAGAGAGTGTCATATATTTGCATGGGCCGCATACCTTTTGCAGAATAACTTGGTGGTGGAAAGAGTTTTTGGAGCCTGTTGTTTTACTTGGGCGTCATATATCTCTGGGAGGGTAAGGGGGATTCAGCTTAGGCTACTTCCCATCATCCCCTATATCCACCTCACATGAACATCATCCCCTATAGCCACCTCACATGAACATCATCCCCTATAGCCACCTCACATGAACATTTTATTGCTTAAGGGGACACTGACTGCTTTTTTGGCCTATAAATTAATTCATGCATAAATTCTTAGTTTCCTCGCTAGACATCTCTCAATCTTAGAAAAACATCCCCTAGACCCCCCTCAAGATAAATTTGTACATTTTTCGGTAGAAAATTTTCCCGGCCGAAGGCTGGTTCCTCTTACAAATACAGGCTCGCTATCACTCGCCAGGAAAAAATCGACACTTAAATGGCACGTTAGGTCTTAACATTTATAACGAAATGGGACGAAAGGTCTTAAAATCGCCAAACAAATGGGCCAAGCGTCTACAAATCTCAAAACTAATGGGATTAAACACGAGGGAGAAAAGGGACCCGAAAAACAACCGTCTGCCCATAACACCTACACTGTCCCACGTGTATCATTGGTCAATGTACCATGAATATATGATAGCAACTTTACAGCTCCCACGGGAGGCACACAAGGACCATCAACACTTTCACACACACACACACACACACACACACACACACACACACACACACACACACACACACACACACATATCATTTCAGCTATATGTTTTGTCCATTGTCATATTTAATGAAGGTAAATATATATTAAAGTATTGGACAAATTCATACATGCATGTAGTTGATATAAATAATTAAATATGGAGCTGGTGAGGTATTTTACAACCTTAGAACAAGGGTTTGCCATAGCCTGTGACTGTAGCGAGGTCCTGGGGGTTAGTACACATTACATTACTTGAGTAAGTTGGAAAGTACTTTTAGGATTAAATATATTTATTTCGGTAGTTTTTGCCATATTCCTATAGATTTTTCATAAACTTAATACATTTTTCTACTGAAAGCCTGAATAAGATAACAATAACTAGTACATTGAAGGGGTTAATGTATCCTATGGCCGAGGTGAACAACATGGCGCCTATGTAATCAGAGTAGACACAATTCTACCAACAGAAGACTGAAGCCATACTGTAAACTTCCGCCTCATATATAAGGACTAAATATCTCAAAAACTTGCCCTCTACGTCATCGTGAGTAATTGTATCAGTTTGTCTCCGCCTGAACCCGAGTCTCATATTTCTTGTCTTATTTTATCCAGAGAATATACCTGTTTTAAAGTAGGAGCTTCGCGGGACTTCCATTTGGAGAGAGAGAGAGAGAGAGAGAGAGAGAGAGAGAGAGAGAGAGAGAGAGAGAGAGAGAGAGACGAATAACATTTATGTCATGCGGTGATGTAATATTAAAAATATAATCTCCAATAATAATAATCGAACATAACATTCTTAATGATGACATGAAATACAGGAGTCTATTAAGGGGGTAGGGCTTCTTTTTTTGGCCTATATATTGATCTATTAATTTGTTTTTGTTTAGTTTCCTTGCTAGACCTCCATCAAGCTTTAAAAAACACCCACTAGATCCCCTTTCAAGATAAATGTGTACATTTTTCGGTAGGAAAATGTCCCGGCCGAAGGTTAGTTACTTCTAAAATTACAGGCTCGATATCGATCGCCAGGAACAAAACGACAACTAAATGACACGAAAGGTCTAAATATTTACAAAGAAATTAGGCGAAAGGTCTCAAAATCGCCAAACTAACTGAACGAACGTCTTTAAATCTCGAAATTAATATACTAAACATGAGGGAGAAGGGGGTCCAGAAAAAGCGACTGCCTCCCCCTTAAAGTCGCAGGAGTTCTTTGCTAAGACGGATATATCACCTTAGGTGAATATAACTACGCCAGTACACCGAACAGCATACGCTAAGTCAACGTACTTCACCTATTTTAATACCAGTACTTATCGCATTGTTATATTTCAAAGTCACTCCATATTCTCTAATAAGCCAGTTGGTGAGAAGGACAATGGGTGTAGCATTTTGTAAAGACTGGTACCGATGCCGTGCGGTGTGGAGGTAAATCCAACTATAATGAGTTAATCCATGGAGAAAGGGGGAGTGGTGGAGGGGGAGATGTAATGGAAGAGATAAAGTGGGCAAAGAGAAAAAGGGAAGACTTAACATTATATCTCACAATACATCATACCATCATAATTATAATATACTGTAACAAAGCCCAATACATCACAACACAAACACCGAGTTACATAGCATAATATTATTACACAACAAAACACTATAAAACAAAATGGTGTAAGAAAATACCCACACAACAATACATTTTTCTAACCTCATGCATGAATTTTGATATCAATCACATCATGTTCATTGACAACTATCGTTTGACATATAAATACGTTAACCAGTCTCAGACAAATTAGTCAGTAACTATCCTCCCTAACCGAGTTAATATTTGTTGCAATCAACTGGCATTATTGCCTATACACACCCACAACACACGCTTCTATATTACAGCAACACTACACACGTCCATACCACACACAACTACATTCATACAGGCACTCACAATGACACCCATAACTCACATACACCTACCACATAACTACACAACCAATACCCCTACACCACCATACCGCACATAACCACAAAGTAGGCACAAACCATACACTCACACACACTTATCTTAACCCTTATTTAGCGGGGCCCGACTTAAGTCTGTATCGAAAACATTGGACTATGTGGCAGGGCCCGACTTAAGTCCGTGGGCGTATTCCCGCCCTAATTTAGGTGGAAAGCGAAACCTGGTGGTCAGGCGGTGTACTACAAGGTCCCACCCACACATCCCCACTGCATGACCATGACTAGTAACCCTCAAGCAGCCGTAATGGAAGGTCAAGGTTTGCCCGTGTCCGATTCGGTGGCCGCCACCCCAAGTGCATCGCGCCAGCCTACTCATCACGCCCCGCTCACCGCCCAGGACCTAGATATCATGATGAACTCTTCAGAACTTTCTAATAGGCTGTTGAATGACACCATGGATGGTCTGGGTGAGAGTTTTGATAGTGTGGATGACTCAGAAGACGAAAATATGGCGATCATAGGCTTTCACCCCAAGCATAATTTGCGTGTCGCAAATGTTGTCGTTGATGTTGCACACGACGTTGAGCAAAATGGAGACGTTCCTGACGAAGAACATACTGGTGTGGGTGTTGATAACTACAATTTACATTTTATAATTGCTTGAAAGTTTGATTGCAAGCATTTTATAGCGTATTATTTCAGGCGTTCGGTAAATTCCTCACGATAACCAGGGTGTACGGTACATTTCTCACGATAATACAAGCAACAACGAAGCTTGGCGAAGATTGTGGTCTACAATATACCTTTTTATAATTGCATGTGACCTTGTAATTGCTTGAAAGTTTGATTGCAAGCATTTTATAGCGTATTATTTTCAGGCGTTCGGTAAATTTCGCACGATAACCAGGGTGTACGGTACATTTCTCACGATAATACAAGCAACAACGAAGCTTGGCGAAGATTGTGGTCTACAATATACCTTTTTATAATTGCATGAGACCTTGAAATTGATTGAAAGTTTGATTGCAAGCATTTTATTTGCGTATTATTTCAGGCGTTAGGTATATTTCTTACTGAAATACACCAGGAACGAAAATTCCTGGGAGCGAAACTTCCACCCCCAGCAAGATCCCTCCCTCTCTTCCACTTCCATCTACATATTACACGTCTCGTTAATCACAGTCTTCTAGATACAAACCACACTTCCGTACCCCATACTAACTAATTGTATCGAAATACCTCTGCTGACTTATATATGTTTAATTCTGATCAACCTGCAGATGGCCAAAACTGCACACCATGTATCATTGTATTCATGATATATATACTGTATATATGTTAACTATGACAGCCCTCTAAGAAGAAGACAAGGAGGGAAGACACCCCTTATCTCTACCTTACGACGGTGTAAGTATATGCACCCATGCTAGTTATTATATTGACTCCCCTCTGCCTTGTCAGTATGTGTATGTGTAACCCCATGCCCGATTACCCCTTATTCTAAGTAAGTAAAGTATATATCCTACCAAAGCAACAGACAGACAGACAGACAGAGATTCACCAACACGGTCGGAGGGAGAGAGAGGGACAAAAACACTCCGCCTTTCCCATCTACTCCTCCCCCAGCCCAATTAGGCCTAGTAGCTTATCGCCTCAGCAGCCGGCACTGGACAACTCACCCCCAAAATGGCCGGCCACAGACGACCACCTCCCACCTCTCCAGACTGAACCTCCACATCCATCCACATGTTCCACACTTTTCAACTCACATTCTTCTTAGTATACAAACCACATCTCTTTCCTCCCCACCATTATTATGATACTAGATGATATCCATCCCCTTGCTTTCTGATGACGTAAGCAGTGATGGCCGCGTCGTATGCATGTCACTGTGACTGTCGTAATTACTGTTGTATTAATTTCACGTGCGTTTAGCTCCAGCTGAACCAACTAGGTAGTAGGGGTAGGCAGCCCCGCCCAGGGAAGTACTACCGCCAAGGTTTCGGGAGACACAGGGAATAGCCTGAATTCCATTTTCTCTCCCAGGCCTTGGTAGTTGGATACACATCTTTCTGCCTCACACATCAGGGGTATCAGGAAAACCCTCTTTATATAACATACACATCCAACTTCACGACATTGCCCTACATCGCTATCCTCTATCCATAAAACACTACTCTTCCCACTACATATCATACATGTAACACCATACACCTTACCCAATAAATATGGCAGTACAATTGTTAAGAGCAAACCTGGTGGTCCCTCGGATATCCACCCCAGGCAGGGTTGGGTCATTGGCACAGGGCCCTCCCGGTCGTCATCATGCGACTGTGTCAAGAGTATTGCAACGTCCCAAAGCTGCTCGTCGGTGCAGCTTTTTCTTTAGCAATATAAGGGGACTTCACTCTAACATCAATTCTGTACACCAATTTCTTCAAGCAGAATCCCCTACTCTCCTTTTTTTGACAGAGACTCAAGTAACATCCACATCTGACACATCTAGATTTAATTTTCCAGGTTATCAACTGCTCCAAAATTTCAGACCTAAAGGAGGTGTATGTTGCTTCGCAAAATCTGAAATTGCCCTGGAGGAGGTTACTAGTTTCAATTGTCCCTATTTTGATTATTCTATATACAAATTAATTTCTGCTGGTAAATTTAAATACATATGTTGCATCTACCGTTCCCCAAATACTCCTCCCGAGCAAAGTCTTTTTGATTCTCTGTCCTCACAACTCAGTGTCCTCAACTTAAATGCTTCTTCTGAAATCACTGTGTTGGGTGATTTTAATGTCCATAATGTTGAATGGCTCACTCATTCAGCCAGGACTGATGATGCTGGTCTTGAATGTGAGCTATTTGCAGACTCATTTAAGCTCACTCAACTAGTCACCTGTGTACCAGATAATCCTAATCATAATTCCCACCTACTGGATTTTTGTTTACAACCAATTCAGAAAATTATGATGTTACAGTGAGGTCCCCGCTTGGATCTTCTGATCACTGTCTGATACAGGCCCCCTGTCTATCACCTACCACACCTTCCCACTCTGAACCTGTTTTGGTGACTAAATGGCATTACGATAGGGCAGACTGGGAGGGTCTTCAAGGTTTCTTTATTGATATTCCCTGGACCTCTTTCTTTTCTAATGATTCCACCTTGAGCCACATACAAGATTTTGTGAAAATTGGAATGGAAACTTTTATTCCTCATCAAAAGTACATTAAAAGATCGAATTCACCTAAATGGTTTGACCATAATTGTGCTAGAGTAACTGAACAAAAAGCAATAGCCTACAATGCATACACAAGATCAAAAACACATGAAGCCTTTAATTACTTTAGAAACATCAGAAATCATGCCAAAACTGTATTAAACCTAACTAAATCAAACTTTCTCCACAAGCAGGCAAATAAACTTCTAAATAATCCAAATGATAACAAAATATTTTGGTCTACTCTTAACTCATTCAAATCCAACTTCACAACTGCTTCATCCATTCCACCATTAAAATCTCCGACTGGCAATCTTGTAAGTGACCCACGAGGTAAAGCTAACCTTCTTGCGGATATTTTCTCCACCAACTCAACCTTAGATGAAATAAATCAAGATGTCCCTGTACTTAATTTTAATTCGCCTGAAATTCCCTCACTTAAGATCCACACCAGACATGTCAAAACTATTTTGCAGAATCTCTCAGTAGATATGGCTCCTGGTCCAGCTGAAATTCCTCCAATAGTACTTAAGAATTGCTCCTTGGTGCTCGCTCCTGTATTGGCAAAATTTGTCCGTCTATGTACTCATACCTCATGCTTCCCAGTACCCTGGAAAGAAGCAAACATCCATCCAGTTCCTAAAAAAGGTGCCTCTTCAGATCCATCAAACTACAGACCAATAGCTATAACTTCCACTCTTGGTAAAGTCTTTGAAATTATATTAAATAATCACATAATTAAGCATCTTGAGAATAATAAATTAATCAGTGATAGGCAATATGGTTTTAGACGATGTCGATCAACTGCAGACATTCTTTGCCTTCTTACGCATCAAATCAACCAAGCTACAGACCAACATGGTGAAACACATACAATAACACTGGATATATCAAAGGCATTTGATAGAGTCTGGCATCAATCCTTATTGTCGAAGATGTCACACTACGGCCTTGCATCATTAGTTCCACTAATTTCTTCTTATCTTCATAACAGAAAAACACGTGTAATGGTAGATGGCCTTTATTCCCAATTTCACTCCATAAATGCTGGTGTTCCCCAGGGATCAGTTTTGGCCCCAACTCTGTTCCTCATTCATATCAATGATCTCATATCTACCACTCATAATCCAATACATTCCTACGCAGATGACTCAACACTCCACAGTTCCTTCACATTTACCAATTCTTTCATCCAACCCGATCTTATAAATTCAAAATAAGCACTGCAATTTCTCTGAACCAGGACCTTTCTAGAATTGAAGAATGGGGACAAAAGAATCTAGTTTCCTTTAATGCACATCAAACCAAGTACATTCAATTTTCTAACCGACAGAATCTCACTGACTCCCATATATTTTTTAATTATGTAAATATTCCCACTTCCCCTAGTATTGACATTCTCGGTGTAACATTAACTACTAACTTGAGCTGGACACATTATGTTAGAAGCATTGCTAAGAATGCCTCTAAAAAACTGGGACTCCTGTACAGAGTTCGAGAATTCTTCACTGACGAGCAGTTGGCCGTAATATAAAAGTCATGTGCGTTCTCAGATGGATTACTGTTCACCTCTGTGGAGTGGAAGTGGAGTGGTTGCATTGAGGCAGTTGGACAAAATTCAAAATAAAGCTATTAGATTAATCAATAACCCTGCAATCACACAGGACTTCCTACATTATCCATACGAAGAAACGTTGCATCCCTTGCATTATTCTACAGATATTTTCACAGCAATTGTTCCGAGGAACTTGCTTCAATTGTGCCGCCTCTCCACATCTTTCCCCGTAGAACTAGGGCAGCTGAGAGCGCCCATGAATTTACACTTTCTCCTCCACAATGCAGAACTTCTGCTTATCAAAATTCATTTATCCCTAGAACTACTACTCATTGGAATTCACTTCCCTCGAATTGCTTTCCACAAACTTACAATCTACAAATGTTTAAATCCAGTTGTTACAAACATTTTATGAATGGAGGATGCCTTTAGGCATGTTTTATCTGTGTTTTTCCTTCCTCCGTTCATTGTCTCTTAAAAAAAAAAAAAAAAAAAAAAAAAACGCCACATGCAACATGACTGCAGGCTACGTATATGAGTAATGAATATGTTTATCTTTAACTAGGACCCCCCTGCAGGAAAAGTAAGAGGAAAGCCACCTCTTAACTCTCTGTATTATGAGGGGTACAGATATATGACTATGCAAATTATTGTATGGATTATGTCCCTACCATTTTATTGTTATGCCATTAATATGATTAATGAATACGTGACAGCCCCTGTAGAAGAAGTAAGAGGGCAGACACCTCTTAGCCCTCTGTATTATGGGGGGTATAGATATATAACTGTGCCACTTAGATATTGATTGTATCATTTACCATGTTTTACTTGTTACTTATTAACATACTATCCCCGCATGATGACTGACCTACTAACCGTAGAATAATAAGGAAATCGCCACCTCGCACAATCTATTTTTCCCTAAACCTTGCATTGCATAATCCAGCCTGTTTTTCTTTTCTAGCCTCCCTCCACACGCCTTCTACACGCCTCGTCAAGACACTTCCTTCTCGGAGTACAGTTCACATGATCCTATCTTTTTTTCCGTTGCAACCAGGCAGGCGACAGCTATGCATGCATGGACGACGACCTGATCACCCCACGGAAGCGCCAATGCCTTGCGTCACGGGCTCGCCCCAGGTGCATATCCAACACAGTCTATCACCATGATAATGATAATTGCACTGCCGCCTGATTACGCATGCCTACTTTATTGACCACTATAAAGCTGTATTTTCTCTCTCTAGATATCTCTCCCTTGTCCACACGTGGTCTACGTGGGTATTTCCACCCTAACCCAGGTGGGCCGACAACAACAAATTAACTCGACCATCGAGCCGTGTCCAGTCCATAGGGACTCCTACCTGTGCCGCCCTCCTCGACCCCGGTATACGGGACCACCAGGGCAACCGTGCCTAACCACCACCTGTATACACGTGCCAACACCTGTGAGGTATTACAGGACTTGTTATTCAATCTCACCAAGACCTACAGGTACGAGAGAACTGTTCACTTACCTTTCTTCCCCTTGTTCCCCTTCTTTTTAAAAGTAACCTACTTATCAAGTCAAACGATTAACCACTGACCCTCCTGGCCGAGGGGCTCCTCCCCTCGCCGCCGACAACAACAAAGCGACGGGTCCCTTGCTTGCCATACCACCTGCCATTAACTATTCTTATATGTCGGTGTGTGAACTAACACTTATCTAATTCAGAACATTTGGAACGAAGGGCCAGATTGCCAGATGTTGACCCCACAGCCCTGCACAGCCGCCCTGGCCCTGAATTGGAAGGGACCCATCAGTCCCCGGCCCGGGCAACACCGAGTCACCCTGCCATATATAAACCACGAGAAGAGGAGAGCGGGCAGTTCTAAACAGTTCTTTTTGCCGGGCGGGACGTCGCTCTGTTGGAAGACTGTTTTACTCCCCTGTTAGTAACCGACCGGCACCCCGCAAGCTGAACACCAGGAGCTGATATATTATAGTCCTGGGCCTGTATTAACCGTGGTAAATAACAGGTAAATATAGGGACCTAAGAGAAATATATATATATCGTCACACATGCACTTGGGTTGATTGAACCTCTCGTCATGGATCAGAGACAGTTAAGCAAAGTTTGTGCAGACCCAATGCTTACGTTAGTCCGATTAGACGCTACCCTGGCCTCAGCCCAGACGCATACCATTTAAGATCCATAGGAGAGACCCTGAACTCAACTTCATCACCGGTCAACCGACCTATCTGTAACTTCTTCACACAACTGGACCCCCTGGACGGCCCCCTGGAGCAGCCGAGAAGCCCCCGACGACACCAGATTCAAGAGGAGAAGAAGATAACCTGATCGGGCACGATTTCCTATTATAATATCAGTGTATAGATACCGTATTACTAAACCGTTGTGTTGCCTGTGTTCACTTTTGAGTTATTTGCTAACTATAAAGATATTTCGAGTTGATCCTAGAGTCCCCTGTTTTGCCAGAGATTCGTTATAGTAAAATATATTACGAGATCATAATCCGCGGCAGTATTTACCCCCAGCCACGACACGAGTTACACTTAAATTGAGTGTTTGGTATAGATGTTCTGTGATCCCATAAACAAGGGATAGGTCGTGAAGTATAATTTAATCTCAGTGACGAATTACCATCCGTGCATTAACAATTAAGAGTATACATAAATAATTGCCTACTTGACTCTGCTAGATCGTGTAAAGTCGAACCTCAACATTAGCCCCCACTTAATCGAATAACTAGAACCTTAGGCCTAAAGCAACGTTCGGTATCAGACATTGTGTAAATTAAATCAGTGCCCCCTTCAAGTGACTTTCTTATCGCTTCTTATCATGTCCGTATCGGAAGAATAATGCCCGAGACTCGGAAGTGGCAGTGCATACTCTAATCCAGATCCACGATTGTGCTCGGAGAATAGAAAGACCAAGTTCTTCCTACTGACTTTACTACTCTTATCCATGTTCTCCAAAGTGAATTAACTCTTTTTCTATACCACGAGTGTGTTAAGTGAAATAAAGCTGTATTACAAATCACATTCCAAGATTCTATTTATATGTTCTGTTGACCCCTCACATGTATGTATATGAAACCGGATATTCCAGTCTTGCAGAACTCACCTACGCAATAGTTAATCCTGAATAAAATCAGGGCATAACACTTACGGTAATACAAACAACGAAAGATTGAATATTTGTGCTTGGCATTATGTGATTGTGGGGAACATATTATGTACCGTATATATTATTTTATCATATATATGATACATATGTAAAATAGTTATATTATCACTACACTCTCTCTCTCTCTCTCTCTCTCTCTGTCTCTTCCTCTCTGGGTCTACCTATACATTTATAATTGCATGTGACCTTGAAATTGCTTGAGAGTTTGATTGCAAGCATTTTATTTGCGTATTATTTCAGGCGTTCGGTATATTTCTTATATTTCTTACGGTAATACAAACAAATGTGTTGAAATGATATTATATATAAAAAAAAAAATTGCAAAGCAAGCGAAACAGAGAGAGAGAGAGCGAGAGAATGCAGAAACTGAACTGAAGAAAGAGTGAAAAAGATATAATAATACAGAAATAATACAAGCAAATAAAGAAAGAGGGATTAGATAGAATAATAATGAGAATTACATATACGGATGAGGAAGAGAGAGAGAGAAAGAGAGAGAATACAGAAACTGAACTGAAGAAAGAGAGTGAAAAAGATATAATAATACAGAAATATTACAAGCAAATAAATGAAATAGAGGGATTAGTTAGAGAAAATAATAATGAGAATTACATATACGGATGAGGAAGAGAGAAAGGGAGAGAGAGAGAGACAGAGAGCGCGAGAGAGGGAAAGCGAGAGAGAGAGAGAGAGAGCTACATAGAGCTACATAGACCACACAGACCTCAAGGTCCTTACTAGGCAGTCCTTATATATATATATATATATATATATACACACCGGTACATATATATACACACATACACACATACATACACATATACACATACATACATACACACATACATACATATATATACAGTATATATATACATATATATACATACTGTACAGTGCACACACATACATACATACATTTTTTTTATTTTTTTTTTCATATCACCCCAGCTCTCTGCAGATAGAGGTCAAGCCTTCCCTTGAAAGCGTTTATTGTGTCGCTCTCCACCACTCTCGCTGGTAGTTTATTCCACTCTGTCGCCACACTGTAGGTGAAGAAACTCTTTGTGACATCTAGGTTTGCCTTTTTGGTTTTTAATTTCATTCCATTTCCGCGAGTTTGATTAGTATTGTTTAATGTGAATAGTGCATTTACATCGACTTTGTCGAAACCTTTTACTATCTTAAAGCACTCAATAAGCTGACCCCTCAACCTCCTCTTTTTTAATGAGAACAGGTTCAATCGTTTAAGTCTTTATTCATATGGTTTATTTCTTAATGAGGGTATCATCTTCGTCGCTCTACGCTGTACTGATTCGAGTCTTACAATGTCCTTGATCAGATAAGGTGACCAGAACTGCACACCATATTCAAGGTGGGGCCTCACCATACTTTTGAACAGTGGCACTATTACGTTCTCATGTTTATATGTAAATTTTCGTTTAATAAAGCCCAATGCTATGTTTGCCTTATTTGCAGCTGCTATACATTGGTCGGAAGTTTTAGGTTTTCAGATATTAGTACCCCTAGGTCTTTTACTACCGTTGCGGTTTTTATTTGTTTGCCATTCATTTCGTATTTGTATTTCATATTTCTGCTACCAACCTGCAGCACCTGACATTTATCGACATTGAAGGGCATCTGCCATTTTTTCGACCACTCTGATATTTTGTTTAAATCAGATTGCAACGCATTTCTATCATCTTCGTTCAGGACTGGATTTCCTATTTTTGTATCGTCAGCGAATTTGGAAATGGTGTTGTTTACCCCTACATCAATATCGTTAATGTAAATGAGAAACAGGACCGGTCCAAGGACTGAACCCTGTGGAACTCCACTAGTGACAGGGTCCCACTCCGATTCCACTCCATTTATCACCACTCTCTGTCTTCTGTCTGTAAGCCAATTTTGTATCCAAGAATGAATTTCACCTTTGATACCTATCCTCTCCAGTTTAGCCAATTGTTTTCGGTGAGGCACCTTGTCGAAAGCTTTTTGAAAGTCCAAGAAGATTATATCTAGTGATTTCGTCATGTCGTTATATGTGAATAGTTTGTTATAAATTCAACCAAATTTGTTAGGCATGACTTATTTGATCTAAAGCCGTGTTGACTATGTTTTATTAGGTTGTTTGATTCGAGGTAATCTACTATCTTATCTCTAAGGATTTTTTCCATGATTTTTCCTACAATTGAAGTTAGACTAATTGGTCTGTAATTACTCGCTTTGGCCTTGCTACCCTTCTTGTATATCGGCGTAATGTTCGCATCTTTCCAATCACTAGGTATAATCCCCTGTAGTAATGATAAGTTAAATAGTTGTGTCAGGGGTTTTGCTATTTCGTCCTTAACATTCTTAATTATTTTCGGGTGGAGCATGTCGGGTCCCGGGGTCTTATTTACATTTAAATTACTCAATTTGCTTTGTACTTCGCTAACACTGATGGTGAAATCTCCTATCACATGAGTTGAGGTGTTATTTTCAGGGGTATGATCGATAACTTCTTCTGTGAAAACTGAGCCAAAATATTTGTTGAGCAGATTTGCCGTGTTTGTGTCACCTGTTATTGTCTGGCCATCTTCTATTAGCGGTCCGATTCCGCTTTTGATCTGTTTATTTTTATTTACGCAACTGTAGAATTGTTGGGGGTTTGTGGCACTCTCTCTGGCAATAGTAATTTCGTAATTTTGTTTGTTCGCCCTAATTTTTTTTCTCACTTCCCTTCTACTATTTTTGTACAAGTTTTTAATTACTTCAGTGTTTGTGTTATTTTTTACAAGTTTGTGGAGTTGATTCCTTTTCCTTATTGCCTTGCCAATGTCTCTACTGTACCAAGGGGGCATACTTGATTTCGTATTACGTTTTGGTTTCATGGGTACAAATTGTTTATGCGCTTCTGTAATTGTAGACTTAAAATGTCCCCATAATTCATTTACTTCGTTTATATTTATGAGGTTTGAGTGTATGTTTGATAGCGATTGCTTTAAGTCCGTCATAATTTGCGTTTTTGCAGTCCGAAACCATTCCTGTTGTTTTTACTGTGGAATATTTGCTGATAACGTTGATTCTTAAGATTTTATGATCGGACGTTGCCAGATGTTCACCTACATCCAGGTTTGATAATAGATTTTCTTGGGTAGTGATTACGAGGTCTAATATATTCCTGTCTAGCGTCGGCTGTTTTACGTGTTGAGTCAAGAAATTGTCCTGGATGAAGCTTGTCATTAGGCGTGACTCAGCATTTTTTCCGGTCAGGGTATTCCAGTCAATTAGGGGGAGGTTATAGTCACCTAGTAAAACTGTTTCGTCGGAATTAAGGGTTTTCTCTAGTATTTCATAACAAATTGTATCATCGGCAACAGTTAGTCTCGGTGGTCGGTACGCTGTAGTGATATTTAGGTTCATGTTTTTTGTATTTATTTTGACGCACACTATTTCTGCATTACTTTCGGGGAGAGTCACCTCAACTGGGTTTAAGTAGGTTGCAACGTACATTGCAACCCTCCCTCTTTGTTTTCCATTGTTACGGTCTTTATGAACATTTATATGGCTCTATGTGATATTCATGAAGTAGATCTTTATGTTTCCGTTATACAAATAACGTCAACTTTCTCATTTAATAATAGACATTTTAATTCGTCTATTTTGTTTCTTATTGAGCAGGCATTTATGGATATTATTTTTATATCATTTCTCTCAGCATGCGCTGGATTTGTTTTTCTTATTGGTGAGGATGGGTTTTGGGGTTGTGACTTGAAGCCGCGGCGGGTTGTCAAATTCATTCAGTTGGTTGGGTTGGCTTGGATGGGGTTGGGTGGGGTTGTTTAGTTTGTTTTGTGGTTCAGGTAGGTAAATTTTTGCAACTTGTGGGCCATTGGGGTTGACAGTTTCGTTTAAATGGTTGTGATGGACTTGGTAGGGTTGGGCGGGGTTATTTATTTCCCTTAACTGTGCGGGTGGAGTTTGATTGGGTGGGGTTGTGGGAGGGCTTTTCCTGGGGTAGCGATGTCAATACTCAGAGGAGTCTATTAGCATAGTTATCTCTCGGTCCTGACTGGCGTTGTTTTCATGGGCAATGTAGGTTGCTTGATTTAGGGTGTCACTCATGTGCTGAACGCCTTTTTCTGATAAATGAATGCCATCTCCGCTGTACAGGGACGAGTTCCCTACAAAGGTGGTCCAATTGTCCACATACAGTACCTTCTCTTGTTCGCACATGACCTTGACTGCGTTGTTAATTTCTATGGCTCTATTTTGTCCGTATGAGCATGTTTTAATCCGGGGTATGACGCCGCTTACCACACATTTCGTGGTCTTCCTTTTCATGACTTTAATTAGGTTCTCGAAATCTTTTTCTATGGTCTTAATTGGGGCCTTACCTCCGTCAAAGCAGTCATTTGAGCCAACATTGACGACTACACAGGTGCCCTCTGGTATAGCGGAGTTAGTTATGTCTTTCAAGATATGTTCGACTTTACCGCCTGGAATGACCTTTACTGACCTTTTTCCTCTGTTCTTGGTGGCAAAGGCAGCTCCTTGACCTCGCATGAGACTGTCATCATAGACTAGGGTGAGTTTCTCCTTCCCGCTGACTCCGTGATTTGATGGTTTCGTTGTTTTCCCGTCAGGAATTTTCTTGCCTTTCGAGCTTGCTTTCACGTGGTCAGTTACTTCGTGTGCAGATCTTTTTTTGATAGGGTTACCTGGTGTCGCTTTCCCATTCCCATTCCCATTCACGTTGTCAGTTACCTCGTGTTCATTGTTCTCGGCGAGAACAGCAAATCTGTTTTTGATAGGGATACCTGTTGTCGCTTTCCCATTCCCTTGGGATTTGTTCTTGTTACGCCTGTTGACTACTGTCTGATATAGATCATTGGATGGGTTTTCTTTTTGAAGATTTTTAACAACGTCGACTTGCTTACTCTCTATGTCCTTTACTCGCTCTTTTAGTAAGACATTTTGATGCGAAAGTACACCTACAGTCTCCTTTAGTGTGAGATTATCTCGCTTCAGTTCGTCAGCCTGTGCCTTGTGTGCTTCTAATGTGCACTCCAAGAGCAAAAAGTTTTCACCAGTTAAACACATAAAACACTTGGCATTTGGATACCCATGACGCGGATACCATTCCTTGTAGTAGTTCTTGTTACAGGAGGGGCATTTAATTCTGATCGGTGCCATGATTTGGGGTTTGTGAGGAAGAATTTGCAAAAACGAAAGGTACAAAATGTTGGAGTGGTCACTTCCCTTAAAAGTTGTTCCGATGTTGATGATGCAGGTTGCAAGGTGTTGGTGGGGGGTGAGGGTAGTTTCTGTTACGTCGGCACTTTAAAAATAAATTTGGGACGGGTTTTGGGGGCGGGGGGGATGGTCCTAGGGGCCCTTATTTTATACCCCTATTTCCCCTCATAAACGGGGGTTGGAGGGGGGGGGCGGCGGTGGTACTTGTTGACACTTGGCGGCAGCTCCGGAGCAGTGCAAGCCCGGGAGAGGGGGGGGGGGGGGGGGGGGGACGAACTAGGGATGAGAGGAGAAGAAAGAAAGAGAGAGAGGGGGGGGGGAGAAAGAATGGGGATGAGAGGAAAAGAGAGAGAGAGAGAGAGAGAGAGGGGGGTGAGAGTGAGTGAGTGAGAGAGAAGAGAGAGAACGAGAGAGAGGGAGAGAGAGAGAAGCGAGAGAGAGATATGAGCAGAGAGAGAGAGAGAGAGAGAGAGAGAGAGAGAGAGAGAAGGGGGGGGATGAGAGTGAGAAAATGGAAGTGAGAGAATGAGAGAGAGAGAACGAAAAGGAGAGAGAGAGAGAGAGGATTAGTTTATTGGGGGCTGTATTCACCCTGGTGGGGCACTCCTCGTAAAACGGAACTCGTTGGAGGGGAGAGAGGCGGTGCCTTTAGTTGGGGTTGGGGGGGGGGGGGGGGGGGGGGGAGGAGTTGGGAGGAGAGAGAGAGAGAATTAGTTTATTGGGGGGCTGTATTCACCCGGGTGGGGCACTCCTCGTAAAGCGGAAGTTGTTGAGGGGACGGCGGTGCCTTTTGTTGTGATTGGGGTTGGGGGGGGGGGGGGGGGGGGGGGGGGGGGGGGAGTTAGGAGGAGAGAGAGAGAGATGAGTGTGATAGAGTGAGAGGGAGTTATTGAAAACTAGGAATTACAATGGATAGGCAGCTGGGAGTTGGTGTGGGACAAATCAAAGGAGGTATTTAGACAAGGAGGAGATATTTAAGCTTATAGAGAGGGATTTTTCTATAGATTGAGTGTGGCAGACCAAGATTTTTGCAAGAAGGATTTAGATAATGGGATGTGGGGATTGTAATTCGGGATGTTCTACATAGTGAGAGTTAGTGAGAGAGAGACAAATTTGTGTATAAGAGAGATTTATATGTAAAAATAGGTTAGGTAGTTTATAATAAGGGAGTTATTTAGATGATTTGAAAGAGACCGAAAATTTTACAGAGAGATGTTTAAGAAAAGGTCTAGTGGTCTGTAGAAGGGAGATTTAATAGGGTGAGATGAGAGAGAGGATGGGGATGCAAGGGTGAGTTTTGTAGAGGGAGAGTAGGGTTGGAGTAGAGGGAGAGAGAGAGAGAGAGACAGACAGAGAGAGAGAGAGAGAGACAGACAGGAGGAGTGAAACAGATTAGAGAAAATAATAATGAGAATTACATATACGGATGAGGAAGAGAGAAAGGGAGAGAGAGAGAGACAGAGCGCGCGAGAGAGGGAAAGCGAGTGAGCCAGAGAGAGAGAGAGAGAGAGAGAGACAGACAGACAGGAGTGAGAGAGAGAGAAAGAGAGAGAGAGAGAGAAAATACAGAGAATACAGAAATAAGGAGATATAAGAGAAAAATAAGACCGATTACCGAAGGAATAGTAGACGTGCGGGAGGCCGAAGTCAGGGCAAAGCGAACGCATCCGAACGCACCCGGGAAATAGACCAAAAAGTACCTCCTCTTCCTCACCTCTTCCCACCCTTCACACTCACTCATAACATCCAGAATAGACTTATATGGGGAGACGAAGAGTTGCTCTTTCCAAAAATTACCGTTTCATTTCGTTCGCATTGGAGCTATCGTAACGGCGCTAGGGCGAGTGAAAGTGATCGAATATTTCGGGATTATGCCCGCTGGGCGGCCTGGTGTAAAATACCTTACCACCCGCTCTTTGAGTGTTAAAGAAGCCCACCTCGCTTTTTTCTCTTTCTCTCCCTCTCTGTCTGGCTTGTATCCATTCGGCCCCATTCAGCCTACTGTGTTAAGATGTTTACCCCCATCCAGGTGTCATTATTTTCCTGGTGAGCGGTAGCGAGCCAGCATATATATATTTTTGTTTTTTACAGCAAGCTAAATTTGTAAATTTTTCTATAGAAAAATGTCTCCGGTGAAGCTGGATTTCTCCAAAAAATGCAGAAATCGACACCTGGATGGGGATAAACGTCTTAAAACAGTTGACTGAATGGGGCCGAATGGATACAAGCAAGGGAAAGAGTGAAAAGGAGAGAAAGATAAACAAAAAGCCGGTGACCCCCTTAATCAAGACTTAGGAATGAATTCCAGTCGTTCCAGAGAGGAATCTTCTCTACATTCCTGACGGTCCAGTGATGAGCTCCTACTGACCCCCTCTGACCCCCCTCTCTCTCTCCTGTTAATCCCCTGTCCATCCCCCTCTCTATCCCCGTGACCCCCTTTCCCTCCCTCTTGACACCCTCTCCCTCCCTTTGATTCCATCGACCTCTCCCTTGACCTCTTCTCAATGCTCCGAGACCCATTCTTCCTTTCTTCTGACCAAGTTTCCCTCATTCTAACCCCATCTTCCTCCCCTTTGATCTCCTCTCCCTCACCCTCACCCTGACCCCCTCTCCCACCCTCCTAACCCCCTGACCCCACTAAAAACTGTTGCGTAAATTGAGCGAAAACTGTTGCGTAAATTGAGCGAACCAACTCAAGTGCGGGGTGGGATTATCATATTTGCATCCAAGACACGATAGCCCGGGAGAGATGGTGTACTATGCTGACGTGGTAGAGGCCGGCAGAGGTCCAGTATATGGCCATCCAGTATTATAAGACTCACCAAGGAGGGGATGTCATGGAAGGGACAATAGTAAGGCTTTGTCAGGATCGGAAAAGGGTAAATGATTATAATGAGGAGGAAGGTAGGCACCAACATCTCGTTATGTTAGATTGCACTAATAATTTTCCACCATTGCTAGAGTTTCTTAAAATCTCAATAAAGTTATAATTACTATTTGTCCACCTGATGTTAATTTTCTAATAATTAATGTTAATTGTTTTAAGTAAGCTTAAGAAAACTCTTAAGTAAGCTTTTGAAACTAAAACGTAAACGCATAGGCACATATGTTTGACCTTGAAGCTGACCTGTTTTTCTTAATCGGTAAACCACCTCAAATGATTTATCTTCTGTTTAATTGACGACCCCTAAGCAAAATAGCTCCGAAATAGTACCATCAAAGAGTTCCGGAAATAAACGTCCTTGTGATTCCACCGTAAGTTAACAAAGTGGGTGTGCATGTGTGTGAAAACATAGAGAGAGAGAGAGAGTGAGTGAGAGGGAGAGTGAAGAGAGAGAGTCAGACAGACAGGCAGACACAAGTCTCCATCATCCTGGTACACATAAACTTAGTACAACTTGTGAGATGGTCGCCAACTTTCCCTTAACTTAGTTGGAGTAAGTAGTTTGGTCTGTGGTCTGGTTATGGTAGAAGTTATGGTGGTCCAGGTGGTGGTAGTCGTTGTGGGAAGAAATGTTAGTGGTGGTTATAAACGTAGGGTAATATAAGTAGTAGTAGTAGTAGTAGTAGTAGTAGTAGTAGTAGTAGTGGTAGTAGATGTTGTTGTTGTTGTTGTTGTACCTTTGAATTAGTAGTAGTAGTAGTAGTAGTAGTAGTAGTAGCATGCCACAAACTATCAAACATACATACTACACCCACCCACTTCATAATACACCTACACATATAGTCTCACCAAAACACCTGTATACTCCCTTACTTCAAAGTCTCCATCATAGCTATGAATTACATGTAGCAACTATCCAACCCAAGAATGAAACGTTATTCTCAGTCTGTCTTCTATTCAACTACTGAGCTCTGGAACGCTCTCCCAGAATCAGTCTTCCCCTCTTCCTATGACTTAAATTGCTTTAAACTCCGTGTGTCCAGGCATTTTGGCTCGAACATCCCTTGATTGAGACCCTGTCGCTCTTTCAACTCTGGGGGATGCACTCGCTACAGGCAGTTCTGCCTTTTGCCTCCCTCACTCACAAAGAAAAAACAAAAAAACACAAGCAACCTCGAGGGAATATATACTGTAGAGTTGTTGTTGTTGTTTGCCTTCTTTGATATTCCTTTGTACTAACTCTACACCTACTAACAACTACACACACAACACACCCATACAGTACATAGCCACATACACATACACCCCCACAACTACACACTCAACACACCCATACCGTACATAGCCATACCGTACATAGCCACATACACATACACTCCCACAACTACACACTCAACACACCTATACCGTACATAGCCACATAAACACACACCTACACTCTCAACACACCCATACCGTACATAGCCATACCGTACATAGCCACATACACCCCTACAACTACACACTCCAACACACCCATACCGTAGATAGCCACATACACATACACACTCAACACACCCATACCGTATATAGCCACATACACATACACCCACACAACTACACACTCCAACACACCCATACCGTACATAGCCACATACACATACACACTCAACACACCCATACCGTATATAGCCACATACACATACACCAACCCAACTACACACTCAACACACCCATACCGTACATAGCCACATACACCCAAACCCACACAACTACACACTCCAACACACCCATACCGTACATAGCCACATACACATACACACTCAACACACCCATACCGTACATAGCCACATACAAAAACACCCACACAACTACACACTCCAACACACCCATACCGTATATAGCCACATACACATACACCAACCCAACTACACACTCAACACAACCATACCGTACATAGCCACATGCACCCAAACCCACACACCTACACACTCAACACAACCATACCGTACATAGCCACATACACATACACCCACCCAACTACACACTCAACACACCCATACCGTACATAGCCACATACACCCAAACCCACACAACTACACACTCAACACACCCATACCGTACATAGCCACATACACATACACACTCAACACACCCATACCGTACATAGCCACATACACATACACCCACACAACTACACACTCAACACACCCATACCGTACATAGCCACATACACATACACAAACCCAACTACACACTCAACACACCCATACCGTACATAGCCACATACACATACACCCACACAACTACACACCCATACCGTACATAGCCACATACACCCACCCAACTACACACTCAACACACCCATACCGTACATAGCCACATACACCAACCCAACTACACACTCAACACACCCATACCGTACATAACCACATACACCAAAACAACTACACACTCAACACACCCATACCGTACATAACCACATACACATACACCACCCAACTACACACTCAACACACCCATACCGTACATAGCCACATACACACCCAAACTACACACTCAACACACCCATACCGTACATAGCCACATACACATAAACACACACAACTACACACTCAACACACCCATACCGTACATAGCCACATACACATACACCAACCCAACTACACACTCAACACACCCATACCGTACATAGCCACATACACCAACACAACTACACACTCAACACATCCATACCGTACATAGCCACATACACACACACCCACACACTCAACACACCCATACCGTACATAGCCACATACACCCACACAACTACACACTCAACACACCCATACCGTACATAGCCACATACACCAACCCAACTACACACTCAACACATCCATACCGTACATAACCACATACACCAACCCAACTACACACTCAACACATCCATACCGTACATAGCCACATACACCCACCCAACTACACACTCAACACACCCATACCGTACATAGCCACATACACATACACCAACCCAACTACACACTCAACACACCCATACCGTACATAACCACATACACATACACCCACCCAACTACACACTCAACACATCCATACCGTACATAACCACATACACATACACCAACCCAACTACACACTCAACACATCCATACCGTACATAACCACATACACATACACCCCCACAACTACACACTCAACACAACCATACCGTACATAACCACATACACATACACCAACCCAACTACACACTCAACACACCCATACCGTACATAGCCACATACACATACACCAACCCAACTACACACTCAACACACCCATACCGTACATAACCACATACACATACACCAACCCAACTACACACTCAACACATCCATACCGTACATAGCCACATACACCAACCCAACTACACACTCAACACACCCATACCGTACATAGCCACATACACACACACACACACACACAACTACACACTCAACACACCCATACCGTACATAGCCACATACACCAACCCAACTACACACTCAACACACCCATACCGTACATAGCCACATACACCAACCCAACTACACACTCAACACACCCATACCGTACATAACCACATACACATACACCCACCCAACTACACACTCAACACACCCATACCGTACATAACCACATACACATACACCCACCCAACTACACACTCAACACACCCATACCGTACATAGCCACATACACCAACCCAACTACACACTCAACACACCCATACCGTACATAGCCACATACACCAACCCAACTACACACTCAACACACCCATACCGTACATAGCCACATACACCAACCCAACTACACACTCAACACATCCATACCGTACATAGCCACATACACCAACCCAACTACACACTCAACACACCCATACCGTACATAGCCACATACACCCACCCAACTACACACTCAACACACCCATACCGTACATAGCCACATACACATACACCCACCCAACTACACACTCAACACACCCATACCGTACATAACCACATACACATACACCCACCCAACTACACACTCAACACACCCATACCGTACATAGCCACATACACATACACCCACACAACTACACACTCAACACACCCATACCGTACATAGCCACATACACCCACCCAACTACACACTCAACACATCCATACCGTACATAGCCACATACACCCACCCAACTACACACTCAACACACCCATACCGTACATAGCCACATACACAAACCCAACCAACTACACACTCAACACACCCATACCGTACATAGCCACATACACATACACCAACCCAACTACACACTCAACACACCCATACCGTACATAGCCACATACACATACACCCCCACAACTACACACTCAACACAACCATACCGTACATAGCCACATACACATACACCAACCCAACTACACACTCAACACACCCATACCGTACATAACCACATACACATACACCCACCCAACTACACACTCAACACACCCATACCATACATAGCCACATACACATACACCCAACAAACTACACCCTCAACACACACATACCGTACATAGCCACATACAAATACCACACCAACTACACACTCAACACACCATACCGTACATAACCACATACACATACACCCACCCAACTACACACAACACACCCATACCGTACATAGCCACATACATACCCACAAACTACACACCAAACACACATACACATACACACATACACACTACACACAACATACTCACACCCCATATACACCCCACAACTACACACAACATACCGTACACCCACATACACCCCAACACACACAACACACCACATACATAGCCACATACACCAACCCACTACACACTCAACACACCCATACCGTACATAGCCACATACACCAACCCAACTACACACTCAACACATCCATACCGTACATAGCCACATACACCAACCCAACTACACACTCAACACAACCATACCGTACATAACCACATACACCAACCCAACTACACACTCAACACACCCATACCGTACATAGCCACATACACATACACCCAACAAACTACACCCTCAACACACACATACCGTACATAGCCACATACACATACACCCAACCAACTACACCCTCAACACACCCATACTGTACATAGCCACATACACATACACCAACCGAACTACACACTCAACACAACCATACCGTACATAGCCACATACACATACACCCACACAACTACACACTCAACACACCCATACCGTACATAGCCACATACACATACACCAGCCCAACTACACACTCAACACACCCATACCGTACATAGCCACATACACATACACCCACCCAACTACACACTCAACACACCCATACCGTACATAGCCACATACACCACACCCCAACTACACACTCAACACACCCATACCACATACACTAACCCAACTACACACTCAACACACCCATACCATACATAGCCACATACACATACACCCACCCAACTACACACTCAACACACCCATACCGTACATAGCCACATACACCCAATCTAACTACCCACTCAACACACCCATACCGTACATAGCCACATACACCCACCCAACTACACACTCAACACACCCATACCGTACATAGCCACATACACATACACCCACCCAACTACACACTCAACACACCCATACCGTACATAGCCACATACACATACACCCACACAACTACACACTCAACACACCCATACCGTACATAGCCACATACACACACACCCACACACTCAACACACCCATACCGTACATAGCCACATACACATACACCCACCCAACTACACACTCAACACACCCATACCGTACATAGCCACATACACATACACCCACACAACTACACACTCAACACATCCATACCGTACATAGCCACATACACATACACCCACCCAACTACACTCAACACACCCATACCGTACATAGCCACATACACATACACCCACCCAACTACACACTCAACACATCCATACCGTACATAGCCACATACACATACACCAACCCAACTACACACTCAACACATCCATACCGTACATAGCCACATACACCCACCCAACTACACACTCAACACACCCATACCGTACATAGCCACATACACCCACCCAACTACACACTCAACACACCCATACCGTACATAGCCACATACACCCACCCAACTACACACTCAACACACCCATACCGTACATAGCCACATACACATACACCAAACTACACACTCAACACACCCATACCGTACATAGCCACATACACATACACCCACACAACTACACACTCAACACACCCATACCGTACATAGCCACATACACACACACCCAACTACACACACAACCCTCCCATTCCGTACCTAGTCACATACACTTTCACCCTCCCAACTACACACTCAACACACCATACCGTACATAGCCACATACACATACACCACCCAACTACACACTCAACACACCCATACCGTACATAGCCACATACACATACACCCACCCAACTACACACTCAACACACCCATACCGTACATAGCCACATACACACACCCAACCAACTACACACTCAACACACCCATACCATACATAGCCACATACACATACACCCACCCAACTACACACTCAACACACCCATACCGTACATAGCCACATACACCCACCCAACTACACACTCAACACACCCATACCGTACATAGCCACATACACATACACCCACCCAACTACACACTCAACACACCCATACCGTACATAGCCACATACACATACACCCACCCAACTACACACTCAACACACCCATACCGTACATAGCCACATACACATACACCAACCCAACTACACACTCAACACACCCATACCGTACATAGCCACATACACATACACCCACCCAACTACACACTCAACACACCCATACCGTACATAGCCACATACACATACACCCACCCAACTACACACTCAACACACCCATACCGTACATAGCCACATACACATACACCCACCCAACTACACACTCAACACACCCATACCGTACATAGCCACATACACATACACCAACACAACTACACACTCAACACACCCATACCATACATAGCCACATACACATACACCCAACCAACTACACCCTCAACACACCCATACCGTACATAGCCACATACACATACACCCACACAACTACACACTCAACACACCCATACCGTACATAGCCACATACACATACACCCACACAACTACACACTCAACACACCCATACCGTACATAGCCACATACACCCACCCAACTACACACTCAACACACCCATACTGTACATAGCCAGATACACATACACCCACCCAACTACACACTCAACACACCCATACCGTACATAGCCACATACACACACACAACTACACACTCAACACACCCATACCGTACATAGCCACATACACATACACCCACTCAACTACACTCTCAACACACCTATACCGTACATAGACACATACACACACCCCCCCACAACTACACACTCAACACACCCATACCGTACATAGCCACACATACACCAACCCAACTACACACTCAACACACCCATACTGTACATAGCCAGATACACATACACCCACCCAACTACACACTCAACACACCCATACCGTACATAGCCACATACACATACACCCACACAACTACACACTCAACACACCCATACCGTACATAGCCACATACACACACATCCACACAACTACACACTCAACACACCCATACCGTACATAGCCACATACACATACACCCACACAACTATACACTCAACACACCCATACCGTACATAGCCACATACACCCACCCAACTACACACTCAACACACCCATACCGTACATAGCCACATACACATACACCCAACCAACTACACCCTCAACACACCCATACCGTACATAGCCACATACACATACACCCACACAACTACACACTCAACACACCCATACCGTACATAGCCACATACACATACACAACCCCAACTGCACACTCAACACACCATACCGTACATAGCCACATACACCAACCCAACTACACACACTCAACACCCATACCATACATAGCCACATACACATACACCCACCCAACTACACACTCAACACACCCATACCGTACATAGCCACATACACCAACCCAACTACACACTCAACACACCCATACCGTACATAGCCACATACACATACACCCACCCAACTACACACTCAACACACCCATACCGTACATAGCCACATACACATACACCCACACAACTACACACTCAACACATCCACACCGTACATAGCCACATACACATACACCCCCTCAACTACACACTCAACACACCATGTACATAGCCAGATACACATACACCAACCCAACTACACACTCAACACATCCATACCGTACATAGCCACATACACCAACCAAACTACACATTCAACACACCCATACCGTACATAGCCACATACACATACACCCACACAACTAAACACTCAACACACCCATACCGTACATAGCCACATACACACCACCAACCACAACTACACACTCAACACACCCATACTGTACATAGCCACATACACATACACCCACCCAACTACACACTCAACACACCCATACCGTACATAGCCACATACACATACACCCACACAACTACACACTCAACACACCCATACCGTACATAGCCACATACACATACACCCACCCAACTACACACTCAACACACCCATACCGTACATAGCCACATACACACTACACACTCAACACACCCATACCGTACATAGCCACATACACATACACCCACACAACTACACACTCAACACACCCATACCGTACATAGCCACATACACCAACCCAACTACACACTCAACACACCCATACCGTACATAACCACATACACATACACCCACCCAACTACACACTCAACACACCCATACCGTACATAGTCACATACACCCACCCAACTACACACTCAACACATCCATACCGTACATAGCCATATACACCCAAACAACTACACACTCAACACACCCATAATGTACATAACCACATACACATACACCAACCCAACTACACACTCAACACATCCATACCGTACATAGCCACATACACCCACCCAACTACACACTCAACACACCCATACCGTACATAGCCACATACACCCACCCAACTACACACTCAACACCCACACACACTACACCACCCACTACACACTCAACACATCCATACCGTACATAGCCACATACACATACACCCACCCAACTACACACTCAACACACCCATACCGTACATAACCACATACACATACACCAACCCAACTACACACTCAACACACCCATACCGTACATAGCCACATACACCAACCCAACTACACACTCAACACAACCATACCGTACATATCCTCATACACATACACCACCCAACTACACACTCAACACACCCATACCGTACATAGCCACATACACCAACCCAACTACACACTCAACACACCCATACCGTACATAGCCACATACACATACACCAACCCAACTACACACTCAACACACCCATACCGTACATAGCCACATACACATACACCCACACAACTACACACTCAACACACCCATACCGTACATAGCCACATACACATACACCCACCCAACTACACACTCAACACACCCATACCGTACATAGCCACATACACATACACCCAACCCAACTACACTCAACACACCCATACCGTACATAGCCACATACAAATACACCCCCCCAACTACACACTCAACACACCCATACCGTACATAGCCACATACACCCACCCAACTACACACTGAACACACCCATACTGTACATAGCCACATACACCCACCCAACTACACACTCAACACACCCATACCGTACATAGCCACATACACACACACCCATACAACTACACACTCAACACACCCATACTGTACATAGCCACATACACATACACCCACACAAGTACACACTCAACACACCTATCCCGTACATAGCCACGTATACACACACCCATACAACTACACACTCAACACACCCATACTGTACATAGCCACATACACATACACCCACCCAACTACACACTCAACACACCCATACCGTACATAGCCACATACACATACACCCACACAACTACACACTCAACACACCCATACCGTACATAGCCACATACACCCACCCAACTACACACTCAACACACCCATACCGTACATAGCCACATACACATACACCCACCCAACACACCCATACCGTACATAGCCACATACACATACACCCACCCAACTACACACTGAACACATCCATACTGTACATAGCCACATACACCCACCCAACTACACACCCAACACACCCATACCGTACATAGCCACATACACATACACAACTACACACTCAACACACCCATACCGTACATAGCACATACACCACCCAACTACACACTCAACACATCCATACCGTACATAGCCACATACACCCACACAACTACACACTCAACACACCCATACCGTACATAGCCACATACACCCACCCAACTACACACTCAACACATCCATACCGTACATAGCCACATACACATAAACCAACCCAAACTACACACTCAACACACCCATACCGTACATAACCACATACACATACACCCACCCAACTACACACTCAACACACCCATACCGTACATAGCCACATACACACACCCAACTACACACTCAACACACCCATACCGTACATAGCCACATACACCAACCCAACTACACACTCAACACACCCATACCGTACATAGCCACATACACATACACTCCCACAACTACTCACTCAACACACCCATACCGTACATAGCCACATACACACCAACCCCCAACTACACACTCAACACACCCATACCGTACATAGCCACATACACCACCCAAGTACACACTCAACACATCCCATACCGTACATAGCCACATACACCCCCACCAACTACACAGTCAACACACGCATACCGTGCATAGCCACATACACCCCCCCAACTACACACTCAACACACCCATACCGTACATAACCACATACACATACACCCACCCAACTACACACTCAACACATCCATACCGTACATAACCACATACACCAACCCAACTACACACTCAACACACCCATACCGTACATAACCACATACACATACACCCACCCAACTACACACTCAACACATCCATACCGTACATAACCACATACACATACACCAACCCAACTACACACTCAACACACCCATACCGTACATAACCACATACACATACACCCACCCAACTACACACTCAACACACCCATACCGTACATAACCACATACACATACACCAACCCAACTACACACTCAATACATCCATACCGTACATAACTACATACACCAACCCAACTACACACTCAACACACCCATACCGTACATAACCACATACACATACACCCACCCAACTACACACTCAACACATCCATACCGTACATAACCACATACACATACACCAACCCAACTACACACTCAATACATCCATACCGTACATAACCACATACACATACACCCACCCAACTACACACTCAATACATCCATACCGTACATAGCCACATACACCAACCCAACTACACACTCAACACATCCATACCGTACATAGCCACATACACCAACCAAACTACACATTCAACACACCCATACCGTACATAGCCACATACACATACACCAACCAAACTACACATTCAACACACCCATACCGTACATAGCCACATACACATACACCCACACAACTAAACACTCAACACACCCATACCGTACATAGCCACATACACCAACCCAACTACACACTCAACACATCCATACCGTACATAGCCACATACACATACACCCACCCAACTACACACTCAACACACCCATACCGTACATAGCCACATACATACACCACCCAACTACACACTCAACACAACCATACCGTACATAGCCACAAACACATACACCAACCCAACTACACACTCAACACACCCATACCGTACATAGCCACATACACCAACCCAACTACACACTCAACACACCCATACCGTACATAACCACATACACATACACCCACCCAACTACACACTCAACACATCCATACCGTACATAGCCACATACACACCAACCCAACTACACACTCAACACATCCATACCGTACATAACCACATACACATACACCCACCCAACTACACACTCAACACAACCATACCGTACATAGCCACATACACATACACCCCCACAACTACACTCAACACACCTATACCGTACATAGCCACATACACACAACCCCCCACAACAACCCACTCACCACCCCCATACCCTACACAACCACATACACACCCACACAACTACACACTCAACACACCCATACCGTACATAGCCACATACACATACACCCACCCAACTACACACTCAACACACCCATACCGTACATAGCCACATACACATACACCCACACAACTACACACTCAACACACCCATACCGTACATAGCCACATACACACACACCCACACAACTACACACTCAACACACCCATACCGTACATAGCCACATACACATACACCCACCCAACTACACACTCAACACACCCATACCGTACATAGCCACATACACATACACCCACCCAACTACACACTGAACACATCCATACTGTACATAGCCACATACACCCACCCAACTACACACTCAACACATCCATACCGTACATAGCCACATACACCCACACAACTACACACTCAACACACCCATACCGTACATAGCCACATACACCCACCCAACTACACACTCAACACACCCATACCGTACATAACCACATACACATACACCCACCCAACTACACACTCAACACACCCATACCGTACATAGCCACATACACCAACCCAACTACACACTCAACACACCCATACTGTACATAGCCACATACACCAACCCAACTACACACTCAACACACCCATACCGTACATAGCCACATACACATACACCAACCCAACTACACACTCAACACACCCATACCGTACATAGCCACATACACCAACCCAACTACACACTCAACACACCCATACCGTACATAGCCACATACACATACACCCACTACACACTCAACACATCCATACCGTACATAGCCACATACACCACACCCAACCCTACACACTCAACACATCCATACCGTACATAGCCACATACACATACACCCACCCAACTACACACTCAACACACCCATACCGTACATAACCACATACACATACACCATCCCAACTACACACTCAACACACCCATACCGTACATAGCCACATACACCAACCCAACTACACACTCAACACACCCATACCGTACATAACCACATACACATACACCCACCCAACTACACACTCAACACACCCATACCGTACATAACCACATACACATACACCCCACCAACTACACACTCAACACACCCATACCGTACATAGCCACATACACATACACCCACCCAACTACACACTCAACACATCCATACCGTACATAGCCACATACACATACACCAACCCAACTACACACTCAACACACCCATACCGTACATAGCCACATACACATACACCCACAACTACACACCCAACCCATCCATACCGTACATAGCCACATACATACACCAACCCAACTACACACTCAACACACCCATACCGTACATAGCCACATACACATACACCCCCACAACTACACACTCAACACACCCATACCGTACATAGCCACATACACCAACCCAACTACACACTCAACACACCCATACCGTACATAGCCACATACACATACACCCAACCAACTACACACTCAACACACCCATACCGTACATAACCACATACACAACCCAACCAACTACACACTCAACACACCCATACCGTACATAGCCACATACAACCACCACCCAACTACACACTCAACACACCCATACCATACATAGCCACATACACATACACCCACCCAACTACACACTCAACACACCCATACCGTACATAGCCACATACACCAACCCAACTACACACTCAACACACCCATACCGTACATAACCACATACACATACACCCACCCAACTACACACTCAACACACCCATACCGTACATAGCCACATACACATACACCCACACAACTACACACTCAACACATCCATACCGTACATAGCCACATACACATACACCCACCCAACTACACACTCAACACATCCATACCGTACATAGCCACATACACATACACCAACCCAACTACACACTCAACACAACCATACCGTACATAGCCACATACACATACACCAACCCAACTACACACTCAACACACCCATACCGTACATAACCACATACACATACACCCCCACAACTACACACTCAACACAACCATACCGTACATAACCACATACACATACACCAACCCAACTACACACTCAACACACCCATACCGTACATAACCACATACACATACACCCACCCAACTACACACTCAACACACCCATACCGTACATAGCCACATACACCAACCCAACTACACACTCAACACAACCATACCGTACATAACCACATACACATACACCAACCCAACTACACACTCAACACACCCATACCGTACATAGCCACATACACCAACCCAACTACACACTCAACACATCCATACCGTACATAGCCACATACACATACACCCACCCAACTACACACTCAACACACCCATACCGTACATAGCCACATACACATACACCCAACCCAACTACACACTCAACACACGCATATCGTGCATAGCCACATACTCATACACCCACAAAACTACACACTCAACACACCCATACCGTACATAGCCACATACACATACACCCACCCAACTACACACTCAACACACCCATACCGTACATAGCCACATACATACACCCACCCAACTACACACACTCAACACACCCATACCGTACATAGCCACATACACATACACCCATACAACTACACACTCAACACACCCATACCGTACATAGCCACATACACATACACCCACCCAACTACACACTTAACACACCCATACCGTACATAGCCACATACACATACACCCAACAAACTACACAGTCAACACACCCATACCGTACATAGCCACATACACCTCCCAACTACACACTCAACACACCCATACCGTACATAGCCACATACACACACACCCAACACACACACACCAACACAGCCATACCGTGCATACGCACATACACATACCCCCAGCCAACTACACACTCAACACCATACCGTACATAGCCACATACACCACACCAACTACACACTACACTACACACTCAATACATCCATACCGTACATAGCCACATACACCAACCCAACTACACACTCAACACATCCATACCGTACATAGCCACATACACCAACCCAACTACACACTCAACACACCCATACCGTACATAGCCACATACACATACACCCACACAACTAAACACTCAACACACCCATACCGTACATAGCCACATACACCAACCCAACTACACACTCAACACATCCATACCGTACATAGCCACATACACATACACCCACCCAACTACACACTCAACACACCCATACCGTACATAGCCACATACACATACACCCACACAACTACACACTCAACACATCCATACCGTACATAGCCACATACACATACACCCACCCAACTACACACTCAACACATCCATACCGTACATAGCCACATACACATACACCCCCACAACTACACACTCAACACAACCATACCGTACATAACCACATACACATACACCAACCCAACTACACACTCAACACACCCATACCGTACATAGCCACATACACCAACCCAACTACACACTCAACACATCCATACCGTACATAGCCACATACACCAACCCAACTACACACTCAACACATCCATACCGTACATAGCCACATACACCAACCCAACTACACACTCAACACACCCATACCGTACATAGCCACATACACATACACCCACACAACTACACACTCAACACACCCATACCGTACATAACCACATACACCAACCCAACTACACACTCAACACACCCATACCGTACATAGCCACATACACCAACCCAACTACACACTCAACACAACCATACCGTACATAACCACATACACATACACCAACCCAACTACACACTCAACACAACCATACCGTACATAACCACATACACCAACCCAACTACACACTCAACACACCCATACTGTACATAGCCAGATACACATACACCCACCCAACTACACACTCAACACACCCATACCGTACATAGCCACATACACACACATCCACACAACTACACACTCAACACACCCATACCGTACATAGCCACATACACATACACCCACACAACTATACACTCAACACACCCATACCATACATAGCCACATACACATACACCCAACCAACTACACCCTCAACACACCCATACCGTACATAGCCACATACAAATACACCCCCACAACTACACAGTCAACACACCCATACCGTACATAGCCACATACACCCACCCAACTACACACTGAACACACCCATACTGTACATAGCCAGATACACATACACCCACCCAACTACACACTCAACACACCCATACCGTACATAGCCACATACACCCACACAACTACACACTCAACACACCCATACCGTACATAGCCACATACACATACACCCACACAACTACACACTCAACACACCCATACCGTACATAGCCACATACACACACACCCATACAACTACACACTCAACACACCCATACCGTACATAGCCACATACACATACACCCACCCAACTACACACTCAACACACCCATACCGTACATAGCCACATACACATACACCCACACAACTACACACTCAACACACATCCATACCGTACATAGCCACATACACCCACCCAACTACACACTCAACACACCCATAACGTACATAGCCACATACACATACACCCACCCAACTACACACTGAACACATCCATACTGTACATAGCCACATACACCCACCCAACTACACACTCAACACATCCATACCGTACATAGCCACATACACCCACACAACTACACACTCAACACACCCATACCGTACATAGCCACATACACCCACCCAACTACACACTCAACACATCCATACCGTACATAGCCACATACACTTACACCAACCCAACTACACACTCATACCGTACATAGCCACATACACACACACCCACACAACTACACACTCAACACACCCATACCGTACATAGCCACATACACACACACCCATACAACTACACACTCAACACACCCATACCGTACATAGCCACATACACATACACCCACCCAACTACACACTCAACACACCCATACCGTACATAGCCACATACACATACACCCACACAACTACACACTCAACACATCCATACCGTACATAGCCACATACACCCACCCAACTACACACTCAACACACCCATACCGTACATAGCCACATACACATACACCCACCCAACTACACACTGAACACATCCATACTGTACATAGCCACATACACATACACCCACCCAACTACACACTCAACACATCCATACCGTACATAGCCACATACACCCACACAACTACACACTCAACACACCCATACCGTACATAGCCACATACACCCACCCAACTACACACTCAACACATCCATACCGTACATAGCCACATACACCCACCCAACTACACACTCAACACACCCATACCGTACATAGCCACATACACCAACCCAACTACACACTCAACACACCCATACTGTACATAGCCACATACACATATACCCAAACAACTACACACTCAACACACCCATACCGTACATAGCCACATACACATACACCCACACAACTACACACTCAACACATCCATACCGTACATAGCCACATACACCCACCCAACTACACACTCAACACACCCATACCGTACATAGCCACATACACATACACCCAAACAACTACACACTCAAAACATCCATACCGTACACAGCCACATACACCCACCCAACTACACACTCAACACACCCATACCGTACATAGCCACATACACATACACCCACCCAACTACACACTGAACACATCTATACTGTACATAGCCACATACACAACCCAAACTACACACTCAACACATCCATACCGTACATAGCCACATACACCCACACAACTACACACTCAACACACCCATACCGTACATAGCCACATACACATACACCCACACAACTACACACTCAACACACCCATACCGTACATAGCCACATACACATACACCAACCCAACTACACACTCAACACACCCATACCGTACATAGCCACATACACATACACCCACCCAACTACACACTCAACACACCCATACCGTACATAGCCACATACACATACACCCACACAACTACACACTCAACACACCCATACCGTACATAGCCACATACACCCACCCAACTACACACTCAACACACCCATACCGTACATAGCCACATACACATACACCCACACAACTACACACTCAACACACCCATACCGTACATAGCCACATACACATACACCCCCACAACTACACACTCAACACACCCATACCGTACATAGCCACATACACACACCCCCCCACAACTACACACTCAACACACCCATACCGTACATAGCCACATACACATACACCCCCACAACTACACACTCAACACACCCATACCGTACATAGCCACACATACACCCCCACAACTACACACTCAACACACCCATACCGTACATAGCCACACCCACATACAACCCCACAACTACACACTCAACACACTCATACCGTACATAGCCATATACACCCACCCAACTACACACTCAACACACCCATACCATACATAGCCACATGTACATGCACCCACACAACTACACACTCAACACACGCATACCGTACATAGCCACATACACACACATCTCACACTCAACACACCCATACCGTACATAGCCACATACACACACACCCACACAACTACACACTCAACACACCCATACCGTACATAGCCATATAACCATACACCACTACACAGTCAACACACGCATACCGTGCATAGCCACATACACCCACCCAACTACACACTCAACAAACCCATACCGTACATAGCCACATACACATACACCAACCCAACTACACACTCATACCGTACATAGCCACATACACACACACCCACACAACTACACACTCAACACACCCATACCGTACATAGCCACATACACATACACCCACACAACTACACACTCAACACACCCATACCGTACATAGCCACATACACACACACCCATACAACTCACTCAACACACCCATACCGTACATAGCCACATACACATACACCCACCCAACTACACACTCAACACACCCATACCGTACATAGCCACATACACATACACCCACACAACTACACACTCAACACATCCATACCGTACATAGCCACATACACCCACCCAACTACACACTCAACACACCCATACCGTACATAGCCACATACACATACACCCACCCAACTACACACTGAACACATCCATACTGTACATAGCCACATACACCCACCCAACTACACACTCAACACATCCATACCGTACATAGCCACATACACCCACACAACTACACACTCAACACACCCATACCGTACATAGCCACATACACATACACCCACACAACTACACACTCAACACACCCATACCGTACATAGCCACATACACCCACCCAACTACACACTCAACACACCCATACCGTACATAGCCACATACACATACACCCAAAGAACTACACACTCAAAACACCCATACCGTACATAGCCACATACACATACACCCACACAACTACACACTCAACACACCCATACCGTACATAGCCATATAACCATACACCACTACACAGTCAACACACGCATACCGTGCATAGCCACATACACCCACCCAACTACACACTCAACAAACCCATACCGTACATAGCCACATACACATACACCAACCCAACTACACACTCATACCGTACATAGCCACATACACACACACCCACACAACTACACACTCAACACACCCATACCGTACATAGCCACATACACATACACCCACACAACTACACACTCAACACACCCATACCGTACATAGCCACATACACACACACCCATACAACTACACACTCAACACACCCATACCGTACATAGCCACATACACATACACCCACCCAACTACACACTCAACACACCCATACCGTACATAGCCACATACACATACACCCACACAACTACACACTCAACACATCCATACCGTACATAGCCACATACACCCACCCAACTACACACTCAACACACCCATACCGTACATAGCCACATACACATACACCCACCCAACTACACACTGAACACATCCATACTGTACATAGCCACATACACCCACCCAACTACACACTCAACACATCCATACCGTACATAGCCACATACACCCACACAACTACACACTCAACATACACATACCATACATAGCCACATACACATACACCCAAACAACTACACACTCAACACACCCATACCGTACATAGCCACATACACCCACCCAACTACACACTCAACACACCCATACCGTACATAGCCACATACACATACACCCAAACAACTACACACTCAACACACCCATACCGTACATAGCCACATACACATACACCCACACAACTACACACTCAACACACCCATACCGTACATAGCCACATACACATACACCCACACAACTACACACTCAACACACCCATACCGTACATAGCCACATACACATACACCCACCCAACTACACACTCAACACACCCATACCGTACATAGCCACATACACATACACCCACACAACTACACACTCAACACACCCATACCGTACATAGCCACATACACCCACCCAACTACACACTCAACACACCCATACCGTACATAGCCACATACACATACACCCACACAACTACACACTCAACACACCCATACCGTACATAGCCACATACACATACACCCCCACAACTACACACTCAACACACCCATACCGTACATAGCCACATACACACACCCCCCCACAACTACACACTCAACACACCCATACCGTACATAGCCACATACACATACACCCCCACAACTACACACTCAACACACCCATACCGTACATAGCCACATACACATACACCCCCACAACTACACACTCAACACACCCATACCGTACATAGCCACATACACATACACCCCCACAACTACACACTCAACACACTCATACCATACATAGCCACATACACCCACCCAACTACACACTCAACACACCCATACCGTACATAGCCACATGTACATACACCCACACAACTACACACTCAACACACCCATACCGTACATAGCCACATACACACACACCCACACACTCAACACACCCATACCGTACATAGCCACATACACACACACCCACACAACTACACACTCAACACACCCATACCGTACATAGCCATATAACCATACACCACTACACAGTCAACACACGCATACCGTGCATAGCCACATACACCCACCCAACTACACACTCAACGAACCCATACCGTACATAGCCACATACACACACACCCACACAACTACACACTCAACACACCCATACCGTACATAGCCACATACACATACACACACACAACTATACACTCAACACACCCATACCGTACATAGCCATATACACACACACCCCCACAACTACACACTCAACACACCCATACCGTACATAGCCACATACACACACACCCACACAACTACACACTCAACACACCCATACCGTACATAGCCACATACACACACACCCACACAACTACACACTCAACACACCCATACCGTACATAGCCACATACACACACACCCACACAACTACACACTCAACACACCCATACCGTACATAGCCACATACACACACACCCACATAACTACACACTCAACACACCCATACCGTACATAGCCACATACACATACACCCACACAACTACACACTCAACACACCCATACCGTACATAGCCACATACACATACACCAACCCAACTACACACTCAACACACCCATACCGTACATAGCCACATACACACTCACCCACACAACTACACACTCAACACACCCATACCGTACATAGCCACATACACATACACCCACACAACTACACACTCAACACACCCATACCGTACATAGCCTCTTCTTTCCACTTTCAATACACTGTCAAATTCACTTTTTCTTGCATTTCCTGCTTCCATACTGTTGTGTCCCATGCTTTAACTTGTTTCCTTATTTCATCATTTGTCACTATCTTTCCCCTGATATCCACCCTTTTCCTATATTCGATTAGTCTTTCTACCCACACAACTACACACGCAACACACCCATACCGTACATAGCCACATACACCCACGCAACTACACACTAAACACACCCATACCGTACACACACACACACACACACACACACACACACACACACACACACACACACACACACACACACACACACACATGGGTGAACACACACACATCTATCTATCTATCTATTGCCTGACGCCGTGATCCCCGAAGGGGTGGCCACGAACGAACCGCCCCCATGCACCTCTGTCCCCAGTCAGTCGACGCCCCTCCCCCCAACCAGCACCGCCTTCGTTCATGTAGTTCCTCACTCCATCCTTCCACCTCATATTCGGTCTACCTCTCCCCCTCTGTCCCTCCACCTCGCTCTCGTACACCCTCTTAGTCATTCTCTCGCTTTCCATACGTTCCATATGGCCGAACCATCTCAAGTTGTTCCTTTTCACACTTTCCAGCACATCTACCTCCACACCACACCTCCTTCTTACTTCCTCATTAGTCTGTCTATCCCTCCATGTAACTCCGCACGCACTCCTTAAGTAATTCATTTCCACTGCTCTCACTCTTGGTCTGAGTCTCTCAACCAACGTCCATGCTTCGCTTCCGTAAGTCAGTGTCGGGATTACCACACTGTCATGCAAGGACTTCTTCACTTCCATACTGACCACCCTATTTCTTGTTACTGCTTTTAGCGTTCCTACAACCCTCTTCCCCTGTTGTACCCTCTCCCGCACCTCTTCATCCATAGTCCCATCTTTACTCAACACACTGCCCAGATACTTAAAAGAGTTGACGATCTCCATAGCCTGACCATTCAGCTTCACCTCACACTCTGTGACTTCACCCCTTTCGAAGACCATAACCTTGCTCTTCCCCGTATTTACCTTCAAATTCCGTTTTTCGCACACTGTTCCAAACTCATTTACCAGACCCTGCAACTCCCATTCATTATCACTCATCAGAACTGTATCATCCGCAAACAGCAGTATAGGTAGCTTCCACTCAATTCCCTCCCTTTTCAGCGATACACCAACATTCACTGCTCTTGATAGTATTTCTTTCATGACTCCATCCATATATACAGTAAACAACCACGGGGACATCACACACCCCTGTTTCAAACCAACATTCAGGTCAAAGAACTCGCTCTGCTCACTCTCCACACGTACTGCCGCCTTTGCACCCTCATACATGCTCTTCACTGCTTTCAGCAACTTGCCCTCTACTCCGTATATTCTAAGTACTTTCCACAAACCTTCTCTATCCACTCTGTCATAGGCCTTCTCCAAGTCCATAAAGGCAACATACACCTTTTGTTTCTTCTCCAGATACTTCTCCACAACACAATTCAGGGTAAAAATCTGATCTACACATCCTCTTCCCTTCCTAAAACCTCCCTGCTCGTCGCCTATCCATTTCTCCGTTCTCACTCTCACTCTCTCAATCACTACCCTACTGTATACCTTCCCTACTACGCTTAGAAGACATATTCCTCGGTGGTTACCACACACTCCTCTTTCCCCTTTGCCCTTATATAGGGGGACTATTATGCCAGTCTTCCAGTCATCGGGTGCACTCCCCTTCTCCCATGCTAGTTTGCACATTTTCCATACCCATTCTATCACTATCTCACCACCATACCTCAACATTTCCCCACACACTCCATCTGTTCCTGGTGCTTTCCCCAACTTCACTCTTTTCATGGCTTCCCACACTTCTGACCTCCTGATCCCCACCTCCTCCTCCACTACTTCTCTTCTTCTCCCTCCCATACCATATCCAGCTATGTTTGCTGGCTCTTCATTCCTTTCATTTAGCAACTCACTGAAGTACTCCCTCCATCTTTCGACTCTCTCTTGCTTCTCGGCTAGCATTCTCCCATTCTTATCTTTCACACCCTTACTGTTTCCCTTGCTACCTTCCCTAACTTTCTTGACTTCTTTCCAGAACAGTTTCTTACTCTCCCTCCATTTTACACTCAGATTCCTTCCAAATTCCTCATCTACTCTTCTCTTACTTTCCTTCACTACTCTCTTCACCACCCTCTTACTCTCCACGTACCTCGCTCGTTTCTGTCTCTCGGAATCTTCATTCCCTCTACTACCCAACCACACTCTATATGCTTTCTTCTTTTCTTCCACAGCTATTCTTACCTCTTCTGTCCACCATGCTGTACCTTTCACTCCCCTCCCTCTTCTCCTCACTCCACACACCTCCTCACATGCTGCACAGATCTCATCCTTAAACACCTTGCTCATCTCCTCCACTTCCTCCATAACTTCCAGGTCGAACCCACCTAGTCGTCTTTCCACTGCTCTCCTGTACTCCTCCCTGACTTCCTCCTCCTGCAACCTCTCCACCCTCCTCACCATTCCACCCTCCTCTCGCCTCCCTCCCGCTCTCCTCACCCACTTCTTTTGTATCCTAACCTTAGCTACCACTACATAATGATCAGACAGACCCCCTCCAATACCCCTATACACCCTAGCATCCATCACAGATTTCTTCATTCGTTCATCCACACATACATAATCAATCAATGACTTTCGTTCCACCACTGTCTTATCTTTCATCGTCAACATCCGTTTCCACGTGTACCTGTGGATCATTCTGTGTCGGAAGAAGGTGTTGGCTATCCACAGCCTCCTTCCCACACATACGTCCACAAGTGCACTACCATTCCCATTCACCTCTGATGGTACCCCCCACCCTCCCACCACTCCCTCAACTTTCCTATCACCCACCTTACCATTCATATCCCCAATCAGAAATATTCTTTCGTTCTTGTCAAACTTCTCCAGGCACGCCTCCACATTCATCCAGAACTCCTCTTTCTTTCTTTCAAGTATATCCTCTGTCGGGGCATACACGCATACAATCACCCACGTTTGTATTCCTACTTTCATTCTCACCCACACAATCCTTGAACCCACAGACCCATACTCTCTTACACATTCCTTCCATTTGCTACTTACAAACAAACATGCACCTTCTCTCGCTGTTCCTTCACTCACTCCAGCACACACACCCATTCCACATTCCCATTCTCTCACATCTGAACCTTTCCATTTGGTCTCTGTCATTCCACATACATCCAGCCTGGCATTCACTAACACTTCCAGAACCTCTCTCTCTTTTGTTCCATCATTCATGCCACTAACATTCCACGTAGCCATTCTCAGAATGTCCGAAGGCATGTCCTTAGTCGGTCGTGGTTCGTCAACGTTGGTTCCGTCCGCATCCGAGGCTGTTCGTTCGTTTTTCTTTGCTTAGATATTTTTTCCGGGTGGGGGTCGCAAGCCCACCGACCCAACCTCTTTAGTCGCCTCTTACGACACGCAGAAGGCACGTGGGGCATATTCTATTCCCTAACCCCCAGGGGGTTAGGGAATATGGGTGGGTGAATATGGTGGGTGAATATGGATTTATGGGTGAATTCCAGTGGTTCCAGAGAGTAATGATACCTACATTCCAGACGGTCCAGTGATGAGGTCCGGCTGCCTCCCCCTTCCCCCAGACTCCCTCTACCATATTCCAGGACTCCAGCCTCGCCACTTTGACTCCAGGATGTAGGCGGCTGAGAGAAGGGTCACACCTTTAAGGGGGGTGACCTGTTTTTGTTTTGTCCTTTTCTATCTTTCTCTGGCTTGTATCCATTTATCCCCATTCAGCCTACTGTTTTAAGGCGTTTATCCCCATCCAGGTGTCAATTTCTTACTGGTGAGCGGTAGCGAGCCAGCATATTTTTTATTTTTGTTAGACAGCAGGCTAAATTTGTAAATTTTTCGATAGAAAAATGTCTCCGGCGAAGCCAGATTTCTTCATATAATGCTGGCTCGCTATCGCTCGCCAGGAAGAAATCGACACCTAGATGGGGATAAACGTCTTAAAATAGTGGGCTGAATGGGGCCGAATGGATACAAGCCAGATAAAGAGAGAAAAGGACAGAAATAACAAAAGCAGGTCACCCCCCTTAATTATAATACGGTTTGTATTATTATTATGATTATTATTATGTGTTCTACGTTTAAGTGGAGGGAGACCGTTTTACTGGACCCCCTTCTCACTACTGCTTAGGCCCACTAGTTTTGAGATTATAAGACGTTCGGCCCATTAGTTTGGCGATTTTAAATCCTTTTGCCCCATTTTGTTGTCAATTTTAAGACCTTTCGTGCCATTTAGGTGTCGATTATTTCCTGGCGAGCGATAGCGAGCCTGCAATTTTAAGAAGAACCGGCCTTCGGCCTGGACATTTTTTCTACCCAAAAATGTACAAACTTATCTAGGGTGTGTTTTTCTAAGCTTGATGGAGTTCTAGGGAGGAAACTAAAAAAATATATGAATAAATGAATTGATAGACCAAACAAACGGTCTACCTCCCCTTAATATGATAATATTTATGATACTGTGTGACATACCGCTGTGGTGTTCTGTACTACGAGACAACAAAATACGCTTTTTATTCCTAATGTTCAAACTAACTTAGGGCATACAAAATGAACGGTAAGAGGACCTAAACTTTGAAACAAACTCCCAGTTAAAGTACAATCTTCCAGTAGCCTAGGAACCTTTAACCCTCTCCGACATATGACGCGATTTTGAGCCAATTGGGGATACTTTAACGCCTTTGTTACCATCAGGGGTATTTAAAAACCTTTAGTTTAGTTACTTCAACCTCTGCAGTTGTCTTTGAGTTAGCTGTGGGCAGCAAACTAATTTTGGAGAGGTAATTATAAGAGTGAGAGAACTCTATTTCTTATTGCTAATCTGGCAACCTCTGCATCATAAATGCGTGAATGGGTTAAGACTAACTAGCAGGGGTACCCGGCGTTGCCCGGGTTTAAGTTCTACCATAATCACCATCACTACTACCACCACTACTACTACCATAATCACCATCATCAATCACTACTACCACAATCATCACAATACTACTACTACCATAATCACCGGCCTCGACCTCCCTGTGCCTCATTAAACGGCGACCTCGATTTCGGCCGCTAAATGACCTCCGATTTTGGATCTGACCTCATCCGTACCCCCATTTTGGTTGGCTGCGAACAACTTTCGTTCCATACACCTTTTCGATCGGAGGCCTCCTGCCCCAAACGGCCATTTTTTTCAATTTGTTTTCAATTTCTGCCTCAAAACGACCTCCGATCGTGGCCTCGCCCCCTCTATGACCTGACCCAGGTCAATTGACACCCACACGCAAAGTTTCAGTTCCCCAGGTCCAAAACTGCGGCCGCCTATTAAGAACACACAGACACACAAACTGATTTAATAATATAGATGTTAAAACCATGCTGCTAAACTCTGATTATAATTAAATTAATGTGCAAAAGATATCTATAGACATGACCCTCTCTCTATCTCTCTGTTTTCCCCAACCCAATTTTAATCCCTCCCAATCCCCCGCGCTGTCAGCTTCTCTCTCTCTCTCTCTCTCTCTCTCTCTCTCTCTCTCTCTCTCTCTCTCTCTCTCTCTCTCTCTCTCTCTCTCTCTCTCTCTCTCTCTCTCTCCAGTACCGGGTATGTCTTAGTTAAACAGTAGGTATTTAATTTTAATTGTATACACTATAAAAATATAATACTGTACTAAAGAGAACGTTCCATTGTTTAGCTCCGAAAATGAAATGTGTTAGATTAAGGATATGCAACCTATATGATATGTCAATACAATGTATGTACACTCTCTTGCCATAATTATAATAATTGTTTCACTAACATAAGTCATATATTCATAGCAGTAGGTATTCTAAATAGTTATTTAGATATATGCAGGTGTGCCACCCTGAGCCAGGTGCAAGGGATAACCTATTTACCGCAAAAAGTCTTTTCTGCCATCCTAATCTTAAAAAGGTCTGACCTAACCTACCTGGTACGGTGCATTTATATTTAGCCTACAGCTTAGGGACTGTGGTCAGTCGCACCTGGTCTGAATACAAAGCTAACAACGCATGTATTAATATATTGTAAAATTGTCTACTGTATGTCAGACTAAATAATGTATTACTATATAATTATATTTGATCTACTTTGAAAACACTAAACCCCAACTGTATATATATATATTTGTAAATACCATGTAAGAAGAATAACCACTATTGGTGGAAATACACTTTATTATTATTATTATTATTAATATTAATATTATATTTTGTCATGAATTTCCCATGTTACATTATTTCATATTATATTATAATATATATATCGTGTCAAACAGATTGTATCAAGCTAAACAGATGCAAATAGATGGCCGGAAATAGGAAGCCAGATAATAATAATGACAAAGCCCACAACACAGACAACCAGACACACATGGACACATAAACACAACGAAAGGAAATACAATATTGAGGGTGAAAATAACTAAGACAGAGCGAACAAAGAAGACAAGAAGAAAGCAAGACACGAATATGCAATTAATGCGAGATGAAAAGTCTTGCAGAAAACAGAAAATTAACGTTGAAAAGTGAAGGATACGAGAAGAATAAAACCAACACAAAATTCCTTGACAATAATAGCTGACAAAGACGAGAAGGAAATGACAGAGGAAGACATGCAGAAATAAAGGAATATATACCGAACAGGTGTGAGAGAGAGAGAGAGAGAGAGAGAGAGAGAGAGAGAGAGAGAGAGAGAGAGAGAGTGTGTGTGTGTGAGAGCGAGTTTGCGAAAGGGTAATGGGTGAGAGTGTATGCGTGTGAGTGACAGTGTGTCCGTTATGGTCCCTGTGTGTATGTGTGTGTGTGTGCTTGACTAATTGTGTTGGTGTATGGTGATTTGCGTGGTCTTAATCCAACTGATAAAACGTCTTTTCATCCACCGTATAATGATCAGTTATTTAATTATTATTAGTTCTTGGGATATTTGTGTAGACTCAGGAGGCGGCCATTACAACTACTGACCAAGAGGAAAACCGAGTATTTTGAAGAGATACAAAAAGACACAATTCCTGACTTTCTGGCAATAGTTAAAAATATATGATATTTGTGAGAGAAAAAAACTGTGTATAATCCGTTTTGTGATTCACACAATAATTTAGATGTTATAATGATTTAACGCTTAACCCGTTCAGTACCAGGGACGTCTTCTTCATCCTATTCTGGAAACTATTAGAGACGATTTTATTCAGCTCAGGAAGGACCTCTAGCAATAATATGGCTTCAAAGTATCTCAGCCAACCCTTTTCCTTACCACAGAGACTTCCTAAGCTGCATCATATCGTCTAAATATAACTAGAATGAAATACAAGACACGTCGCTGGTACTCAAAGGGTTAATACCCATATCATGTCATATCGTTCATTGAAAATTATTCAATCATTCTGTATTACATTATCGGAGGCAGTGAATATACCTTTGTTAACCCCTTCAGCACGATGACGCCTTGTTACCTTTGAGTCTGGTTAATATTAGACGAGTTTGTGCAGTTTAAAGGGGGATGGTTCACTTTTTGGGTGATTTTTTGCATGTATTCATTATTTTTCTAGTTTCCCCTTCTAGACCTCCATCAAATTAAAACAAAAAACATCCATTAGATCCCCCTTCTAGATTAATTTTTACATTTATCGGTAGAAAAATGTTTCGGCCGAAGGTTGGTTCTTCCAACATTACAGGCTCACTATCGTTCGCCAGGGAAAAAAATCGACACCTAAATAGCACAAAAGGTCTAAATATTGACGAAGAAATGGGGCAAAAGGTCTTAAAATCGACTAACTAATGGGGCAAATATCTTAACATCTGAAAACAAATGGGGCTAAACTTGAGGGAGAAAGTGACCCAGAAAACCGGTCCATGTCTCCTTAAGAAGGACCTTATTTTGCATAAACCTTTAACCGTCCTGGTGGTGTAATGGTTAAGGTGGCAAAAATATGTGTGTGATAACCCGGGTTCGAATCCCGGTGGATCATATATACTTTAATTAATTTCATTGGGGGTGTGGTGGTGAGATTAATAAAAATAATATTATTAACCACAGGGATTATTGAGATCGGATTTACCCCTTTTAGTCCTAAGAGTAGATTATAAGCAAAAGAATATATCGTCTAATGGTAACCAGAATATGATGAGAATTACGTAATCATGCTGAAGGGGTTAATATATATTTTATTAAGGGAACCCACCTCGCTTTTTTTCTCTTTATTTCCCTCTCTCTTTGGCTTGTATCCATTCGTCCCCATTCAGCCTACTGTTTTACGACGTTTACCCCTATCCAGGTGTCAATATTTTCCTGGCGAGCGGTAGCGAGCCAGCATATATATATTTTACAGCAAGCTAAATTTTTACATTTTTCGATAGAAACATTTCTCCGGCGAAGCCTTATTTCTCCATTCAATGCTGGGCTCGCTATTGCTCGCCAGGAAAAAAATCAACACCTGAATGGGGATAAACGTCTTAAAACAGTAGGCTGAATGGGGCTGAATGGATACAAGCCAAAGAGAGAGGGAGAGAAAGAGAAAAAAAAGTGAGGTGGGCCCCCTTATGGAAATGATGCACCACAACATGTTAATCCCTCCCATGTATCTTCCTTCCTTTACTTCTTCCATTATACCGCCCCCACCACACACATTGTTTGTGTTACCAGCTTAAGGGAACATGGGCCGATTTTCGGGACCCCCGTCTCCCTCATGTTTAGCCTCACTAGTTTTGAGATTATAAGACGTTCGGCCCACTAGTTTGGCGATTTTAAGACCTTTCGCCCCATTTCTTCGTCAATATTTAGACCTTTCGTGCTATTTAGGTGTCGACTTTTTCCCTGGCGAACGATAGTGAGCCTGTAATGGTGGAAGAACCAGCCATAGGCTGTGAAATTTTTCTACCGAAAAATTTACAAATTAATCTAGAAGGGGGATCTAATGGATGTTTTGTTTTTTAATTTGATGGAGGTCTTGGGAGGAAACTAGAAAAAATAATGAATACATGCAAAAGTCGACCAAAAAGTGAACCATCCCTCCTTAACCCGTTCAGTACCATAGACGTCCTTTTCATCATATTCTGGCAACTCTTAGACGATTTAATTCAGCTTAGGAATGACCTCTAACAATAATCAGGCTTCAAACTATCTCAACCAACCCTTTTAACTACCACGGATCCTTCCTTAGCTGTCTAATATCGTCACAATATAGCCAGAATAAAATATAACAATCGTCGCTGGTACTCAAAGGGTTAATATAGGAAATGATGCACCACAACATCATCTTTCCTCCCATGTATCTTCCTTCCTTCACTTCTTCCATTATATTCCCTCCCCATTATTTGTGTTACTATCTTAAGGAAGCCCAGAGGGTATAGTGCAGCATAATTTACTGGTTCGGCTCAATGGTTTAAGGAGGTGTTTAGTTTGCTCTCTAAACCTCTATAAAACTTTAAAAAACACCCACAAGACCCGCCTTCAATCTAAATTTGTACATTTTTCGGTAGAAAAATATGCCGGCCGAAGGCCGATTCCTCTTCATACAGGCTCGCTATCGCTCGCCAGGAAAAATATCGACACATAAATGGCACGATAGGCCTTAAAATGTATAACAAAATGGGACGGAAGGTCTTAAAATCGCCAAACAAATGGTCGAACGTCTAAATATCTAAAAAATAATGGGACTAAACACGAGGGAGAAAGGGGACCAGAAAAACGACCGTCTCCCCTTAAGTCTTTGACTGCGATGATACCTTTCATCAGTTTACCAGGGTTATCAGTATGCAGTTTGTATTCCAGGGTTTGTACTTATTGTTTTATTTTATTTTGGAAGATCCGATGAGTTACAGCTCCCCCCCCTCCCCCACACACTTACATTCAGTAACATACATACACATACACACACACTAACATACAATACATACACACATTTACATTCACTAACATACATACACACATACACACACACACACACACACTTCCACTCACTAACATGCATACACAGTCCCCTCTAAACCCTTTATTTGGTGGTATAGGCTAAGCGTCAACTATTTACATTGACCACAACGTTGTTTATGTGAGAGAGAGAGAGAGAGAGAGAGAGAGAGAGAGAGAGAGAGAGAGAGAGAGAGAGAGAGAGAGAGAGAGAGAGAGAGAGAGAGAGAGAGAGAGAGAGAGAGAGAAAACACATGTACAATGTAAACACTACTCGCCTCCATACGAAAACAACAAGACGAATGGCAAAACTCTCCCCACAAAAATAATTCCCAATCCCCCTGGCCTGATCACTTTGGTGTCTGGCTGGCAAGTTTGGATTGTCTGATGTGTTGGTGGTAATCACCCATGGCCAACCACAAAATGAGATTACAATTATTGGCGGCCAATCCCGTCATGACAAGAATGTCTGGACTCAAGCCCGTTAGTTGCCTGCACACACTGAGAGAGAGAGAGAGAGTGTGTGTGTGTGTGTGTGAGTGTGTGTGTTGGTTGGTGCCTACTACTCGGACCTTGGTGAACCGTCGACCTGGAGTCAGTATAAGTTGGGACTTGGTGGGAGGAGGGTGTGTCGCACCGCTCTCCGTGTTTCCAGGTTGTTACCGAGGCAGACTTGTGGCGGTCTTCATAATGAAAAAGTTAACATGTGTATTACCTTACTTTCATTAATATATCCTACACGGTCTCGACAATCTTAAGGGGACAGTGGCTGTTTGTTTGGTCTATTAATTTATTTATTCATATATTTTGTAATTTCCTCCCTAGACCTATCAAGTTTAGAAAAACACCCCCTAGACCACCCTTCAAGATAGATTTGTACATTTTTCGCTAGAAAAGTGTCCCGGCCAAAGGCCGATTCCTCCTAAAATTACAGGCTCGCTATCGCTCGCCAGGAAAAAATCGACACCTAAATGGCACGAAGGGTCCTAATATTGAAACAGAAATGGGGTGAAAGGTCATAAAATCCCCAAACTAATGGAACCAACGTCTTAAAATCTCAAAACTAGTGGGGCTAAATATTAGGGAGAAAGGGGTCCAGAAAAACGGTCTGTCTCACCTTTAGTGATAGCAATGGTATAATAACAATACTGCAGTTGTGTGTGTGTGTGTGTGTGTGTGTGTGTGTGCATGTGTGTTTTAAACAGCAGACAATTTAGGGATATTTGGAGGTGTTTCAAGAGATGCACATTTGCCCACATAAGTTCTGCTTTTCCCCGTGATTTTATGCATGGAAATATAATAAGCATAATTGAATTACGAGTGTAGATACTTATGCAGTGGTTAAGGGGAGGCAGACCGCTATTCTGGACCCCCTTCTCCCTAATATTTAGCCCCACCAGTTTTGAGATTATAAGACGTTCGACCCATTAGTTTAGTGACTTTAACACCTTTCGCCCCATTTCGTTTTCAATTTTAAGACCTTTTGTGCCATTTAGGTGTCGATTATTTCCTGGCGAGCGATAGCGAGCCTGCAATTTTAAGAGGAACCGGGCTTCGACCGGGACATTTTTGTACCGAAAAATGTACAAATTTATCTTAAATGGGGGTCTAGGGGGTGTTTTTCTAAGCTTGATGGAGGTCTAGGGAGGAAACTAAACAAATATATGAATAAATGAATTAACCCCTTCTCTACCGGTGACGTCCTGGGCGCTATATTCTGGCAACTATTAGACGATTGTATTCAGTTTAAAAAGGGCCTCTAGCAATTAACAGGCTTCGAACTATATCACTTAACCCTTTTTACTACCACAGATCTTTCTTGAACTGCACACAATTGTCTAAATATAGGTACAGTAGAATATAATTACAAATACGTCGCCGGTACAGAAGGGGTTAATAGACCAAACAAACGGCCAGCCTCCCCTTAACTCATCTAATTATAGGTAGCGCCAACGAACTTGACAATTATCTTGACCCCTTAACTTCATATAACTCGAAATTAATAAAAACAATTGGACTGACATTTCTATTTGGGAAGAGTCCACCAGGAAATACAGTAGGTGTGGATATTTACAGCCAGTTTGCTCTAGGCCTTTTTGAGTTACAGAGAGGTCAGGGATCAAGATCATTGTCAAGTTCGTTGGCGCTACCTATAGTCAACTAATTATTAAAAAAAAACACACTTGCAAATAAATCATACTGTTTTACTTCATACATAACATGACAACGAGGAACAGAACTTATGTAGCCAACTGTACATATATATTTAAATAAATGGGGAGATAGATAAATAAATACAAAGGTGCGGAAATTTACATAAATGATAACTACATAGTCAAAGAGAAAAATAAATAAGGTGATAATTTGAGCTTGAATAAACAGAACACGAGACGTCTCCACAGCCAGAGCTGTATAATAGAACAAAGACATTACAGTTATCATATTGATATTACATATATTTTACACATTATTGTTTAACCCCTTCTGTACCGACGACGTCTTTATAATTATATTGTAGCTACTATTAAACGATTTCATTCAGTTTAAAACGGTCCTCCAACAATTTACAGACATCGAAGTATCTCACTTAACCCTTTTTACAACCACACGTCCTTCTTAAACTGCACAAAATCGTATAAATATAGTTATAATTTAATATAAAAGACGTCATCGTTAAATAAGGGGTTAATGGCGTTCTGTAGTTTATAATATATAACTCGCACTTATAGCATACGTTCTAAATCTCTAACGTTTATTAACATTATTTACAATAAACAGGGTTAGTTAAGGGAGCCCACCTCGCTCTTTTTTCTCTTTCTCTCCCTCTCTCTTTGGCTTGTATCCATTCGGCCCCATTCAGCTTACTGTTTTAAGACGTTTACCCCCATCCATGTTGTTATGCGACGCTATAATTTAGCACGCTTTATACCAGTTCGGTATTTCCACCATAGGAAAGCTCAGAACTATAACACTCAACGGGAACACAACTGACTTTAACATATAAATCTTATATCAATCAATCGCCATTTTGTAAACAAACTTTTTTGGGGGGATTATACTTATTAAATTCTAGCCAATTTTGTAGTAAATTTAAGTGCATTCATTTATCTTTTCACCCTAGATATATTCTTGACTTTTTCTCCTCAGAGTGATTTTACTTTAAGCTAAGGGTGGTATTTGTACAAACTAACCTAGCCTAACCCAACCTGCCAAGCTTTTAACCTAATCCAAACCTAGCCTAGCCTATAGCCAGCCAATCTGTTGTTCTTATTAACTCTAGTAGATATTGTATTTAGTATCCTACTGTAGCTATATATATCTGTAATTTCAGTTGTTGCTTGCACGATCTTGTAGTAACCTTTGACTGATACATTTTGTTTGTGTTTTATCTAAAAAGAGTAGGCTACTGCTTTACTAGGCTACAGTGACACCAGGGCCATCTGTTGATACAGTATATTAACCCCTTGTGTGCAGTCACACATTATTTTTATATAATCTCTATTTGGTGAATTGTATATTTAGTTACATATTCTGTTATATATACATATTTGTTTAAGGTTAGGTTATCACACCTGGTAGCCTATTTCTGCGTATTTAAATTTTATTATTTTCGGTTAGGCTATTCAACGCTGGTAGCCTATTGGTGCGTATTTCAATTTTTTTTAAACTTTTGGTTAGGCTATCGCCCCTGGAAGCCTATTTCTGCGTATCTCAAATTTGTTGTTTTCGGTTAGGCTATCACCCCTGATAACCTATTGTTGTGTATTTCAACATATTTGTTTTCGGTTGAAGTGATTGAAGTGTTTCTAAAGTGAGTGAAGTGTTTTAAAAACAACATATATAACATTACTAATATAATACTGCTACTACTATTACTACTACTACTACTACTACTACTACTACTATTACTACTACTACTACTACTACTACTAATAATAATAATAATAATAATAGTATTACTAAGAATAATAAGAATAATAATGATAAAAATAATAACAATAATAGTAATAAAAATAATAAAATAATAAACACAAAAATGAATAATACTACTACTACTAATAATAATAATATAATAAGAAAAATAGTAATAATAATAATTACAATAATGATAACAAACATATTCCCTGGTTACCGGTAAGTACAGTAATTTCAAAGCATTGAAAAACAACTACTGAGGATATGCTTCGTAATATATATTCACAATAAAAACGACTGTTTTGTTTTTCTTTTTTTCTTGTTTTCTTTTTTTTTGAGGGGGGGGGGGGGCAGAGATAAACGTCGCACATTACTTAAGCTCTTGCCGCGCGACCTAATTAAACATTCACATAAAACAAAGTAATACAAAAATAAAAAGTACAACCAAGTAAATAAAGCAGGGTTAAAAAAATGTAGATCGACTAAAACAATAAAAACTCAAACTAAAAAAAAAATAAACTAAATAAATAAAAGAGGAGAAAAAATAATCCCTACCTAACCTTTAAAACACAATGTTATAAAACTAAAACCATACACACTGAGACCAGCTTAAAAACAATAATAAAAAAATAATAATAGAAGGAGAACAAATAAGCTCAGACTAAAAAAAAAAAATTATACAAAAATAACCCATTAATACTGAGAAGCTAAAAAAAAAAAAAAAATGAAACCAATAAAAAAGGAGACAATATAAGCTTAGACTAAAAACAAAATGTTATAAAAAATAACCCATACAAACTGAGTGAAGCTGGAAAATATGCAGGTATATTTTGCGCCCGTCAGCTATTCACGTTTTAATGATTTTCACTTGACTTATAACATTTTCTGATAATATTCATATTCAGCCGAGCGACAACATTGAATTTCATGCCAGAGGAGGAGTGAGAGAGAGAGAGAGAGAGAGAGAGAGAGAGAGAGAGAGAGAGAGAGAGAGAGAGAGAGAGAGAGAGAGATAGAGACCCAATAATGACAAGAGACACTGCTGTAATGCCACTGTTATGAAGAGTGAGTGTGTGTGTGTGTGTGTGAGAGAGAGACAGCTAGAGAGAGAGAGAGAGAGATCAAAGGTAGTGGTTGTGCCAGCGAAACACAGCAAGTTAACCCTTTGAGTACCAGGGACGTGTGCTATATTTTATTCTAACTCTATTTTGACGATGTTATGCAGCTTAGGAAGGATCTGTGGTAGTTAAAAGGGTTGGTTGAGAGATATTGAAGATATATTATTGCTAGAGGTCTTTCTTGAGCTAAATTGAATCATCTAATAGTTGCCAGAATATGATAACAAGGACGTTCCTGGTACTGAATGGGTTAACACTATCTGGTGCAACGTCTTGCGGGTTATTATGATGTTTTGTTTAATTATTATTGAGGGTTTTAACTGTTTTAGCCATTTTTGAACAATGTGTTTTTAGTTTACCCCCAAGACTTAGAAACACGCCTCTCCAGACCCCCTTCAAACTACAAAACGTTCCCCAGACCCCATTCAAGCTAAATATGTACATTTTTCGGTAGAAAAATGTCCAGGCCGAAGGCCGGTTTCTCCCAAATTGCAGGCTCGCTTTCGGTCGCCCAGGAAAAATTGACACCTTATTGGGTTGAAGCATCTTATAATCGCCAAACTAATGAGATGAAACGTCTTAAAATCTACAAACTGATGGAGTAAAACAGGGAGAATCTAAATTGGCCCACCCCGCACCTAATAGAGTTAAGGGGAGATCAATGGTCTGTTTTTTCTGGACACCTCTCTCCCTAATGCTTAGCCCCATTAGTTTTTAGATTTTAAGATGCTTGCCCCTTTAGTTTGGCGGTTAAGACCTTTCGCCCCATTTCTTTGTCAATATTAAGACCTTTCGTGCTATTTAGGTGTCGATGTATTTCCTGGCGAACGATAGTGAGCCTGTAATTTTGGAAGTACCGGCTTTCGGCTGTAACAGTTTTCTACCGAAAAATTTGCAAATTAATCTGGAAGGGGGATCTAATGGATGATTTATTAAAGTTTGATGGAGGTCTAGGGAGGAAACTAGAAACATAATTAATACATGAAAAAAAATCTAGCACAAAATACACCCTCCCCCCTTAACCCCTTCAGGACAGTGGGGGGATTTTTTATATAAGCCGTCTATAGGGGGTGATGTTAATTTGTCTGGCCCCTCTCTCCCTCATGCTTAGACCTATTAGTTTTCAGATCTTAAGACGTTCGTTTCATTAGTTTGGCGATTCTATGACCTTTCACCCTATTTCTTTGTCAATACTAAGACTTTTTGTGTCATTTTGGTGTCGATTTTTTTCCTGGCAAGCAATAGCTAGCCTGTAATCTAATAGGAACCGGCCTTTGGCTGGGATATTTGTCCATCGAATGATGTACAAATATATCTTGAAATAGGGTATTGGGTTTTTTTTGTTTAAAGGTTGATGGAGGTTTAAGGAGGAAACTAAACAAAATTATAAAACAAACAGACACATAAATGATGAAATAAATACTCCCATCCTTCTTTAAGGTTTTTTTCTGGACCCCTCTTCTCCCTCATGTTTAGTCCCATCATGTTTTGAAATCTTAAGACATTCCTCCCATTAGTTTGGATATTGTATGACTTTTCGCCCCATTTCTTTGTCAATTTAAAGACCTTTAGTGCCATTTAGGTGTAGATTTTTTCTCGGCGAACGACAGAGAGCCTGAAGCTTAGAAGAAATCAGCCTTCAACCGGGACAATTTTTCTATCAAAAAATGTACAAATTTAGCTTGAAGGGAGTCTGGGAATATATTTTTGTTAGCCTAGGGGACACACTAAAATACATTGCTCAGAAATGTCTAAAGCAAGCAGCAAAAATCCTCAACAATAATAATAATAATAATAATAATAATAATAATAAAATAATAATAGGAAATGTCACAATAACCACCGAGACGTTGGAGCAGAAAGTGTCAAGGGGAGATGGATCGTTTTTCTGGACCCCCTTCTCCCTCGTGTTTAGCCCCATTAGTTTGGCAATTTTAACACCTTTCGCCCCATTTCGTGGCCAATTTTAAGACCCGTCGTGCCATTTAGGTGTCGATTTTTTCCTGGCGAGCGATAGCGAGCCTATAATTATATATATATATATATATATATATATATATATATATATATATATATATATATATATATATATATAATTATATGTACATATACTGTATATAATTATATATAATTATATTTTTCTACCGAATAATGTACAAATCTAACTCTACGGGGTGGTTTTCTAAGTTTGAGGAAGGTCTAGCGAGGAAACTAAAAAATATATGAATACATGAATTAATAGATAAAAAACCAGCCACAGTCCCTTTAAAGAGCAGCGACCAAGGTGAAGGCAGCTATTTAAGGCTGTTCTGGGGACGTTTTTTTCATCATATTCTGGCAACTATTAGACGATTTTCTTCAGCTTAGGAAGGACCTCTAGCACTAATATGGCTTCAAACTATCTCAATCTGCCCTTTTAACTACCACAGATCCTTCCTTAGCTGCATCATAATATCGTCTAAATATATATATAGCTAGAGTATAGGCTAGAGTAAAATATAACACACGTCGCTGGTACTCAAAGGAGTTAACGACGTGTGTTATATTGTATTCTAGATATTTTAGACGATGTTATGCAGCTTAGGAAGGAGCTGTGGTAGTTAAAAGGGTTGGTTGAGATATTTTGAAGCTTTATTATGGCTAGAGGTCCTTCCTAACCTGAATAAAATCGTCTAATAGTTGCCAGAATATGATAAAAAGGACCTCCCTGGTACTCAAAGGGTTAAAGGCAATAGAGTTACTGGGAGTTCAATGTCCCAGTTTGGTTAAGGGGGAGTAGTCGCTTTTTCTGGATCCCCTTCTCCCTCGTGTTTAGCATATTTGTTTTGAGATTTTAAGACGGTCGTTACATTAGTTTGGCGATTATAATACCTTTCGCCCCATTTCTTTGTTAATATTAAGACCTTTCGTGCCATTTAGGTGTCGATTTTTTCCTGGCGAACGATAGCGAGTCTGTAATTTTAGAAGGAACCGGAAACCGAAAAATTTACAAATTTATCTTGACAGTGGGTCTAGGGGGTGTTTCTTTATGCTTGATCGAGGTCGAGGGAGAAAACTAAAAAATAGATTAATAACTAAATACACTACCCCCTTAAAAGATCCCCTTTACCCTCATACTTAGCCCCAATAGGTTTAATATTTTAAGTCGATAACCCAATTATTTTGGCAATTTGAAGACCTTTTAATTCAATTTCTCGCTCCTGGCGAGCGATAGCCAGCCTGCAATTTAGGTGGTACTGGCCTTTGGTCGGATTTTTTTTCGACCGAATAATGTACAAATTTACCCAAAATGGAGGTCTTGGGGATATAATTTTAGCTTGATGGAGGTCTAGGGAGTTTATATATATATATATATATATATATATATATATATATATATATATATATATATATATATATATATATATATATGTATATATATATATATATATATATATATATATATTTTCAAAAGGAAAAGGGTAGCCAAAACAAGGAAGATCCCCATCTTCATATTTATTGCAATATTTCGGACTCTGCTCCATCATAAGGTCCGTACACGGTCCTATAAAATGAAATTACCATACATAAAATTTCGTAAATAGAAGGACCCGTAAAATAGTTTAAATACAAAGTAAATAAGGGTATAAAATACCTAAATGAAATTAATTCGTTAACAAACACCAGTACCGCATGAATAAAAGGAAAACTAATGCGATATGACTAAATAATAAAGACCAATCCCTACCCACCTAGATCCAACCCCAAGCCCACCTCGAGTACAACTGAAGACCATTATTTGATCATTTAACACTAACACCGACAACCCCAAAGACACAAAACAAAAGAACATCTGAAAATGATATATTCTGACTGGGCGTACAATGTGAAAAACTCCTAATGAATTTGAAATTTAACAAAACAAATATGAAACAATTAAAACTAAACTATTTGAAAACTGACTAATAGTATTTAGTTCCGGCTTGAGTTGTTGAATTAATATTTTTTCCCCTAAAAAAGTATCTTGTTCATTATTGAATTTACCTATTATTTCAAAATCATTCTCTGAGAAAAGATGGTCATTCTCATGTGAATGATTTCTTATGGCCGAAAAAGGCATTTTATTAAGATATTGACCCGTTCTATAGCTCCTACCCAATTGTTCAGATATTCTAATTTTGAAATGTCTGGAAGTACATCCGACATACCTAGCATTACAACTGGGACACGAAAATTTATATACAATATTTGACCACATCAGGTTAGGAATACGGTCTTTAAAATTGAAAAATGAACCTATAGTGAAATCATTATTGAATATTATTCGAAAGTTGACGGCAGGAAATTCAATTTTGAGAAAGGCTAGCAAATTCTTCCTGAACAAGAAACTTGATTCTCCATAGAAAGGCAATTTAACATAATTGATAAGTTTAGGTACTTCCGAAACTGTGACCTCTAAATTTTGCTTCGTGTATAGAAATCTTTTAAGTACTTTATTAAATACATTCATAGTATAATTGTTGGATATAAAATACTGCTTCAAAAACTCGAATTCTAGATGCTTAACATTACAATTAGAACACACATTGTAGGCACGATTTAAAAGTGTTTTAATAGAGTTTATTTTGAAAATATCTGGGCAGAAACTAAGCCAATTGAGACCTACACCAGTAAGTTTTTAAAGCAGTATTTTATATCCAACAATTATACTATGAATGTATTTAATAAAGTACTTAAAAGATTTCTATACACGAAGCAAAATTTAGAGGTCACAGTTTCGGAAGTACCTAAACTTATCAATTATGTTAAATTGCCTTTCTATGGAGAATCAAGTTTCTTGTTCAGGAAGAATTTGCTAGCCTTTCTCAAAATTGAATTTCCTGCCGTCAACTTTCGAATAATATTCAATAATGATTTCACTATAGGTTCATTTTTCAATTTTAAAGACCGTATTCCTAACCTGATGTGGTCAAATATTGTATATACATTTTCGTGTCCCAGTTGTAATGCTAGGTATGTCGGATGTACTTCCAGACATTTCAAAATTAGAATACCTGAACATTTGGGTAGGAGCTATAGAACGGGTCAATATCTTAATAAAATGCCTTTTTTCGGCCATAAGAAATCATTCACATGAGAATGACCATCTTTTCTCAGAGAATGATTTTGAAATAATAGGTAAATTCAATAATGAACAAGATACTTTTTTAGGGGAAAAGATATTAATTCAACAACTCAAGCTGGAACTAAATACTATTAGTCAGTTTTCAAATAGTTTAGTTTTAATTGTTTCATATTGTTTAATTTCAAATTCATTAGGAGTTTTTCACATTGTACGCCCAGTCAGAATATATCATTTTCAGATGTTCTTTTGTTTTGTGTCTTTGGGGTTGTCGGTGTTAGTGTTAAATGATCAAATAATGGTCTTCAGTTGTACTCGAGGTGGGCTTGGGGTTGGATCTAGGTGGGTAGGGATTGGTCTTTATTATTTAGTCATATCGCATTAGTTTTCCTTTTATTCATGCGGTACTGGTGTTTGTTAACGAATTAATTTCATTTAGGTATTTTATACCCTTATTTACTTTGTATTTAAACTATTTTACGGGTCTTTCTATTTACGAAATTTTATGTATGGTAATTTCATTTTATAGGACCGTGTACGGACCTTATGATGGACGCAGAGTCCGAAATATTGCAATAAATATGAAGATGGGGATCTTCCTTGTTTTGGCTACCCTTTTCCTTTTGAATATATATATATATATATATATATATATATATATATATATATACTGTATATATGTGTGTGTGTGTGTGTGTGTGTGTGTGTGTGTACTGTGTATCCGAAAGTCGAAATAATACCATATATTTTACGTATTAGCGGGATACAACATTCATATATTGTTGTCATAAATAGATCACCCGCCATTTGCAGTATTGGCCTGTGCAATATTTTTTGGGTAGCCACAATATGTCGTTTCAGGAATATTAAGGGAGGGGGGGGGAGGTTCAGCCTCCCCCCTCCGCTTTTATTTTTACTTTTGTATTGTTTCTTCCCTAGACCTCGATCATACTTTTAAAAATAAACACGCACACACACACACCCACACCCACACCCACACCCCCACAAGGACCCCCCCCCCCCCCCTTCAAAGATAAATGTGTGCATTTTTCCGTAGAAAGCATCCTTTTAAATTGCAGGCTCGCTATTACTCGCCAAGAAAACATTTAGTAAATGGGCTGTACATTTCCAAGCCTATTCCCTGGCTGACTCTTCCCAAATGGTAGACATATTAGGTCGATTATTCAAGTTGTTTGTGAGCAATAGAGGTTAATGTTTAAGGGAGCCCACCTCGTTTTTTTCTCTTTCTCTCCCTCTCTCTTTGGCTTGTATCCATTCGGCCCCATTCAGCCTACTGTTTTAAGACGTTTACCCCCTGCCGGGTGTCGATATTTTCCTGTCGAGCGGTAGCGAGCCAGCATATATATATTTTTATTTTGACAGCAAGCTAAAATTGTATATTTTTCGATAGACACATGTCTCCGGCGAAGCCGGATTTCTCCATACAATGCTGGCTCGCTATCGCTCGCCAGGAAGAAATCGACACCCGGATGGGGATAAACGTCTTAAAACAGTTGGCTGAATGGGGCCGAATGGATACAAGCCAGGGAAGAGAGAAAAAGAGAGAAAGATAAAAAAAGACGGTGACCCCCCTTAAGAGTTTTGGCCTACGTATTTGCAACAGGGTATAACACCATGGTACGGAAAGGGTTAATTGACTATCCACCAAACGGCCGTAAAGGTGACGCTCGTAAATGAACACAGGAGTTGGGGACAGTAAATAAAGAAGAAGAAGAAGAAGAAGAAGAAGAAGAAAAAAAAGAACAACAACAAGAAGACAAATAAAAATCAGAATAAGAAGAAGAAACAAAAGAAGAAAAAGAAAAAGATGATGATGAAGAAGAAGAACAACAATAACAACAACAAAAATAAAAATAAGAATAAGAAGAATAAGAATAAGAAAAAAAAAAAAAAAAAAAACACCAACAAGAAAAATATAAATAAGAAGAATAAGAATAAGAATAAGAATAAGAAAAAAAGAAAAAGAAGACGAAGACGAAGAAGAAGAAGAAAAAAATATTAAGACGAATGAAAGACAAAGCAGAGCTATCACTCGCCAGGAAGAAATCGACACCTGGATGGGGATAAACGTCTTAAAACAGTTGGCTGAATACGGCCGAATGGATACAAGCTAGAGAAAGAGAGAAAAAGGAGAGAAAGATAAAACAGCAGGTGACCCCCCTTAAGGGAAGTTTCAAAGTTTCCTGGACCCCGTTCTCCCTCATGTTTAGCCCCATTAGTTTTGATATTCTAAGAAGTTTGTCCCATTAGTTTGGACATCTTAAGTCCTTTCGCCCCAATATATTGTCAATACTATTACCTTTCGTGCTATTTGGGTGTCGCTTTGTTTTCCTGGCGAGCGATAGCGAGCCTGTGATATAGGAGGAATAGGCCTTTGGCAGGGAAATTTTTCTACCGATTAATGTACCAATATATCTCAAATGGGGGTTTGGGGGTATTTCATATTATTAATATTATTTTGTTTATGTTTGAAGGAGGCTTAGGGAAGAATACATACATACATACATACATACATACATACATACATACATACATACATACATACATAGATGGTGACCGGTCAACTCGACCAGTAGACCATTTCAACAAGTAGCTCTCAACCAGTACCAAATCAACCAATACGGTTAGGTTAGGTTAGTACTATATTTTGGCACTGGTTTGGTTGGTCTGGGTTAATTTGGCACTGGTTGAGAGCTACTGATTGAAATAGTCTACTGGTTGAGATGACATGGAACCTACATATATATATATATATATATATATATATATATATATATATATATTTATATTTTCTTTAATACATATGAGGTTGAAAGAAATGGCAATTTCTGCGTTGGAAATTTTAATATTCAAGGTTTCCAGGTCTCTGATGAGTTTTCGCTGGGTGGCAGGAAGTAGATGAAGGAGATGAGCAAAATTCATGGTGGTACAGGGTTACATTAATGTACAAAGGAGTACAAAGGAAATCAAGCAACAACAGATCTAGTGACCCTTCTAGGTTGCATGTCCTCCAAAACACTGAGGATCAAATGTCCAAACAGTGGTTTAGAGTGGGTAAGGGAACATTGGAAAGGGAATTACTGCCCTGGAACTAATGTCCGTGGCAGGATTAGGAAGTTAGTAGGGGACAGATGGGTTAGTAACTGAGGGGGGGATAAAATAAAGTTATTAATTTACAAACGCAGTCAGTCGCGGGTTTGATGCGAGATATTTGTCTAGGCGGAGTTTAAATGAATCAACGGTGATGCAGTCTATAACGTTTCGGGGAAGCCCATTCCACAAGTTGACAACTCGATTGAAGAAGAAATTCTTAGATTCGTGTGAGTTAATAGATTTACCAATAATTTTGCAACCGTTTCCCCGCGTGTAATTAGATTGGTCGATAGTGAAGTACTTACTGCCGTTCATATTGTCGATGCCTTTGATGATTTTGAACACTTGAATTAAGTCACCTCTTAATCTGCGCTGGGTTAAAGGAAATAGATTTAATTCTCTAAGACGCTCTTCGTATGGTTTGTTCTTTAGGCTAGGTATCATTTTTGTAACTCTACGTTGAACTCGTTCTAGCTTGTTTATATCTTTTTGGTAATAAGGGCACCAGGATTGAACGCAGTATTCCAGAAGAGGGCGGACTAAGGAATTGTAAAGGGTTAGGATAACTTCTTTGGATTTATGCTCAAATGACCTGCCTATAAAGCCAATTATTTTGTTTGCCTTCTTAACAACTTCTGAACATTGTTGACTCGGTTTTAGGTTACTCGATATTGTTACTCCCAGATCGGTTTCTCTGTTTACATTCTTAAGCTGAGTGCCATTCATCGAATAGTTTGCTTTCTCATTTAGGTATCCGATATGTAGTACTTTACATTTATCCGCATTGAAACTCATTTGCCAAATTTGGGCCCAACATGACAATTTATCTAGATTGTGTTGCATATCGTCAACTTGTTCTTTTGAGAGTACGCTATTTGCAATTTTTGTATCATCAGCAAATTTTGAGATTGTACAGGTGAGACCCTCATCTATGTCGTTGATGTAAATTAGAAAGAGAATTGGTCCTAGTACCGATCACTGGGGTACCCCGCTACTTACATTGGTCCATTTAGATGCCTTACCGTTTATGACTACTCTTTGCTTTCTGTCGCTGAGCCAATTTTCTATCCATTTCAACACACTGTCTTGTATTCCATGCGCTTTTAGTTTTAGCAGTAAACGTTTGTGGGGAACTTTGTCAAAGGCCTTTTGAAAATCAAGGTATATAATATCTACAGCTTTACTCTCATCGTAGAGGTTGAGGATATCGTGGAAGAAGTCTAAGAGGTTTGTTAAACAGGAACGTTTTTTACGAAAGCCGTGTTGAGTATCTTTAAGTATGTTATTTTCCTCTAAGTGATTTACGAGTCTGTCTCGTATGACCGTTTCTAGCATTTTACATACAACTGAGGTTAAGCTAATTGGACGATAGTTACTGGGTAGGGATTTGCTGCCTTTTTTTAATATCGGTGTTACGTTGGCTAGCTTCCACTGATCGGGCATAGTTCCAGACTGCAAGGATTTATTGAATAGTAATGTCAGTGGTTTGGAGAGCTCATCCTTAGCTTCCTTTAGAACTCTAGGCGAGATTGTATCAGGTCCAGGCGTTTTATTTACCTTGAGTTTATCTAAACAATTCAATACTTCTCTCTCTGTAACGGTGATATTGCTTAGGACATCTGAATTATCAATCTGAATCGGCGATGGTTTAGGGATATCACTGAGGTCTTCTGTTGTAAAAACTGATGCAAAGAAGGTATTGAGGGCATTACTCATTTGTACTTCGTCTTTGGTGTATTCTCCATTTTCATCGACTAACGGTCCAACAGTTGAAGTAACTACTTTTTTCTTTCTGATATAACTATTGAATTCTTTCGGGTTTGTTTTACTTTGATTCGCAATATGTAACTCTAAGGTCTTTTTACTTTGCTTAATTAACTTTTTGGCTTTGCGTCGTAGCTCTACAAATTTCAGCCGTTCTTCGTCATTTTGTGAGGATTTTAATCTATCATTAGCAAATTTTTTAGCAAGCAGGCAGTTTGAAATATCTTTATTCCACCATTTGGGCTTATTATTATGGCCTGGACGCCGTATTTTCGATGGTATGCAGTCTTGCACTGCTTTTAGGTAAGTGGCTTCGAATAACTTCCAAGATGTATTTATGTCGTTATTGTGAATTAAAAAGCTCCAGTCAGTTTCTTTAAACATAGCTCTAAGTTTATGGAAGTTTGCTTTCTTGAAATTAGGGACTTTTTCGATGCTACTATTTGGTTCGTTACTAGTAAACTTTAAAGTGAAAGTTATCGTACGATGGTCGCTGTTACTGAATTCATCACCAACATTCAAATTCTCTATTAATTCTTCTTTTGTTGCAAGTACAATGTCAAGAACGTTATTACCACGGGTTGGCGTTCGAACAAATTGATAAAGCGAACTCTCTTGCAAGTTCGTATACAAGTCATGTCCGGAGTGTGAAGTAAGAGTATCGCCCCTCTTGGTCACAGGTAAATTAAAGTCGCCAAAAATTACGGTATCTTGTGAGTTACTTACATCTGCAATTTGTTCGTAAATTTCTCGGTCAGTTTGCACTGATTGAGCTGGAGGTCTGTATATTAATGCAAGTATTATTTTTGTACCTTTATTATTCTTTATTAGCACAAAAGATGCGTCGACGTTCACAATTTGAGGTTTTGACAAGAGGGTAGGGTTAAGACTTTCTTTGATATAAAGTAAAACGCCACCTCCATTTCGATTTATTCGGCTTTTCTCAAACATTACATAACCGGGAAGTGAATACTCTGCTAAAAAGTCTCTATATTCTGTATTGAGCCAAGATTCTGTTATGCCAATCACATCATAATTTTCTGTAAACACTAGCTCCTCTAAATCTGAAAATTTATTGCGTATGCTACGAGCGTTTGCATAGAAAACCTTTAAATTTGTTATTTTAGAACTCACGGAACGCTCTTTAATAATATTTTTGGTTGTTGTCGGATCTACATTTATGTTCATGGCTGTCCTCGGTCCTCGCTGTCTTCGGTCCTTATCCCTGGTGGTCCTCGGTTGCCTCTGTTTTTTTCTTGGCGTTGGATGATTTATGTCACTGCTGCTTCTTCTCGGATGGCGTTTTTTGATCCATGGCTGCGGACTGCTTCGTGTAGGAGACGACCCATGCATGCTGAACCCACAGGGTTTAGATGAGTGCCATCCTTGCGGAACAGAGTAGGCTGGTTGTAGAAATTGTCCCAGAGGTTGATGAATTCAACTTCTTCCCTCAGACACAAATATTTTAGTCGGCTATTTGTGCTGAAGGCCTTGTCGTAGAATTTGTCAGGTGCGTCGATCTTGGGGAGAATGCCTGAGATGATGATATTCCTTGACTTGTTTTTGTAGTGCTGGATCATCTTGCGATATTTCTCCATCAACTCTTCGGATCTGGTGCGCACGACGTCATTTGAACCAGCATGGATGACAAAAAGGGTATTTTCATTTGCATCCTTTGTGGTATCTTCGAAGGCTTCCACAATGTCGTCCAGTCCAGCTCCTGGGATGCAAAATCTTTTTCGTTGATTTGGGACTCTGTCGCAGAACTCTTCGACCTGTCCTCGTAGGATGGAATTCCCAACGAGCCTGGTCTCCTCTGGTTCGTCTTCCATCTCTACCAATATCTCAAATCTGTTTGACATTGTGACTTGTAGACGAGACCTTTTCTGCGTTGGCCGTGCACCGTTCCTCACTGGTGTAAATCCGGAAACCTGTGGTGGCGGGACTCTACGTACAGGTCGGGGAGAGGAGTGGTTAGAACGGGGGCGAGGGGTTGGTACTGTTCGTGCTAGCAGGCTTCTTGCACGAGGAGTGGGGGAGAGACTAAGGTGAACAGGGCGGCTGTCCTGGTTTGATGTCGGCTCAGGTTCGTCAGAAGCATCTGCTGCAGTGTCTGCTGCAGGTGTTGGATTGTTGGCAGATGAAGTTGGGGCGGTGGTGGATGCTGGAGTTGAAACAATTGGAGTTAGTGATACTCCAATGTTGAGTGTTACAAACTCTTGGAGTGATTCCAGCTTCCTGGTGAGGGCGTTGATCTTGTTGTGGGCTTCATCCAATTTTGCTGTCAAATCCTCTCGTAGCTGGCAGAGTCGGCAGACTTGTGGATCAACAGGAGCAAACATGGAAGCACCAAACCTACCAGCGCAGTTCATACAGGCACGAGGCATGGTGACGATCACTTTCTTCAGATCACTTCACTCACTTAAAAACACTTAACTCACTTTAAAAACACTAAACTCACTTTAAAAACACTTCACTCCCTTCAGGTCGCTTCACTTACTTAAATAGGCCTAACCGAAAACAAAAATGTTGAAATACACACAAATAGGTTATCAACGGTGATAGCCTAACCGAAAATTAAAACAAAACTAAATTAAATTTGAATACGCAGTGATAGCTGAACCGAAAACAATTTTATGTTTATTTAAACAGAAATAGGCCACCAGGGGTTATAGCCTATCCTAACCGAAAACAAAAATTAAGAAATACCGGTAAGCAGAAATAGGCCACCAGCGGTGATAGCCTAAATGAAAATTTAAAAATTGAAGTACGCAGAAATAGGCCACCAGGGATGATAGCCTAGACTAACCGAAAACAAAAATAACTGAAAACCAAAATTATGAAATACCGGTACGCAGAAATAGGCCACCAGCGGTGTTAGCCTAGACTAACCGAAAACAAATGTACATGATGATACAGGATATACGACGCGTTTCACTGGACAACCAGCATTATCAAGTAAGGAAAGAATGATATAACGGAACGGAACGGAAGTATATAGGAAAGGTGAGGCAAGTAATCAAATTTACCCTAGTGATACGACCTACGCCAAGGCCGATTTTACACTCCAGGTACCCAGTTTAACGTATGGGTGGGACGAGGCGAACACGAGAGAAGGCCTGCCCAATGGCCACTGAGCAATCCTGGTGGCTAACCAAGTTCTCAGTCTCGTGTGTTGATTGGTTGTAGGAAGCCACCAATCAGGCCTCTGAATTCATTTTAGCCACCATGAATCTAGGTACTCATTTTCGTCTGAGTGAGATGGAACTGACAGGGAATGGAGTTTGTTCAACACTCCTGGGCTACTTGAACCCTGGTGGCAAGCCAGGGAAATTTCACCCACCCCTAGGGCAACATCTGGTCAATGTCGGTACCGGGTGCAATCACCCAACCAGCTACTGCCTTTGCTGGAGCAGGACAACATGCCAAACCCACCCAGCAACTGCTGTGCTGGTACCAGGTGCGGTCACCCATCCAACTACTGACCAGACCCTACGTTGCTTAACCTTCTGATCTATTATCAGGGTTGCAAGCGTGTAGGCAGGGTTGCCCCTTATAAAAGGTAAACAGGAAGGGTATATATAGAGGGTGGAGGATCAGAGGAGGCGAACATCAGGGGGCAAAAGTCTGCTATTGGTGGAGGGGTATTCTAGGAGAGAGAAAGAGAGAACCGCTTCACGCATGCGCACTGGATGCGGGATGGTGGTCGGTTGGCGGGGTCAAAGCTGATTGGCTGCGTGTCGAGGGGCATGGCCTAAGTTGTGTAGTACATGTGGCGCCTGCGGAAGACGAAGCTGAAGGAGGTAGCGCGGGGGGCTGCGTCAAGGGCACCGGGGGGCGAGGGGGGGTGTTAGGTCCTGTAGGAAAGTGCCTTTTGGCAGAAGGAAGGATCTGAAGATCTAGGGTTTGGTTGTTGATGTTGGGATGTAAGGCTTGGATATATAAAGCTTCGAGTATAGGTAATCTCCTTAGGTCACTTTCTTTATCGAGTATGGTGGTGTGTTTCTCTAACTCGTTGCGTGTGAGGTGGGGGTGTTAGGGGTGAGATAGTGGTCTTTGATGGCTCCATCCTGAAGATGAAGAGTTAACTGACGTGAGAGACGAGTCTGCGTCATACCAATATAGGAATGAGGCCCACAGTCCTCATAATTACAGTATATATATATATATATATATATATATATATATATAATTATATATATTATATTTATATATATATATATATATAAATATATATATATATATATATATATATATACTGTATATATATACTGTATATATATATATATATATATATATATATATATATATATATATACAATATATATACAGGTAAATACTACTACTACTACTACTTTTTTGTTTTAATATTGTTCATACATTTTATTTAAAAGCATCAGATATTACTATTCTACACCATGCAACTTCAATCCAGTCTCCTTCCTATGCGACCCTCTGCCACTGCTGCCTCGTAGTCCACTGCTGCCACCGTCACTGGTTGTGATGCAGACCGTCTTGTTCCCCGCAGGCATAGTAGTGCTGATCTGAGCAGTGAGAAAGATAGACGGCACCTCATCCAGGCTACGACGTGGCTCCTAGGCTGTTGCTTCTTCTCTGCGATGATCTCTGCAAGCCTTGAATAGAAGCACTGGGCCCTGGGTCCCATCCCTCCAGATGTGGTGAAGACTAGTGGGGTAAAGCTGCCATGTTCGACATTTAAGATCCTTTCCCCATATGCCCTGACCTTCTCTTGTTCGTTCCTCTTGTGTGCAGCATCCAGAGACAGTTCGCTGTAGCTATGGGCCATTGGGTCAAATACACTTATGTCAAAGAATGCTCGCTGTGCATTTGTCCAAAAGCCTCTTGCACTAACGTCCAATCTTGCTTCATTGGATGTGTTGGCCGTCCTGTGCTGCATGATCTCTCCACCCAAGGGAATGAGTGATGGTTCGCGCACCACATCTATACACACCTCCCTGAGCATGTTCGCCGTTACATCTCTTACTTCATCGTGCCTGATGCTGATGAATCCTCCTTTCTTACATATCATGGAGTGGTCTGCATCGTTGTTGTTTCCACAAACGCATCGATCGGGCAGTCCTTCAATCGGCCAATCAAACGTCAGTGCAATAGCATCATTAAATTCTTGTTTGTTGAGATTGAAGCATTTTGCTTTGATTGGTAGTGTTGTCAGCCAATATGAAGCGCCCGTTTCTTGTGCTATTTGTAGTTTTCTTATGTGTCTCGGGGAAAGTTGTCCCATCAATTGTGCCAGGTCATTTTTCTGTGAGTTTTGCTTCTCTGACGTGATGGTCTTTCTGATGATGTAGATGTCCGCCTGGTCCACTTCACCGTCAGAATCTTGTGCTACGATACGGTCAGTGAGAGATCCTGTTATCTTTACCGAGTTCAGGTATTCCGTTGTCACCCTCCTCACTGGGTTGAAGATTCCCAGCCCTCCCAACCTAGAAGGCAGTGCGAGCAGCTCCCTCTCTGTATCATTCGGGGTGTGCGACTTTACCCACGCTGGGATGAGTTTGTCTCTGATGGCATCTTCCAGCGGTTGAAGTAATGCGCTAACATTTGGAACGATTTGCATCAAGTAGGTCCAGCGATGTTTGACCCCATATGTGAATGCCGAATACGCATCCTGTGGTTCCGTCTTTGCAATATTGGCCAGTTTTTCAATTTCTTTTACCCATTCTCTGACCTTCTCCTCTATGTATTTGTTCTTGAACTCTTCCGTGCCTATCACTGCCCCAAGGTGACGCTGTCCGTCCTCTGTTACTACCACTTCACTACCTTTGAAAGCTTCTAACGCATTTTCATAATGTTCTGGTTTTACTATTAGTATTGACTTTCTGGCATTTGGATGGTACCCTACACTACTACTACTACTACTACTACTTCTATTATTCTAGTTTTACTTTTTTTTTTTTTTTTTTCTATGTGATTGAGGGAGGCAAAAGGCATAACTGCCTATAGTGAGTGCCTCCCCCATAGTTGAAAGAGTGACAGGGCCAAAATCAAGGGACGTTCGAGCCAAAATGCCTGGACACACGGAGTTTGAAGCAATTTAAGTCATAGGAAGAGGGGAAGACTGATTCTGGGAGAGAGTTCCAGAGCTCAGCTGTTGAGTTGAAGAAAGTTTGAGAGTAACGTTTCACTCTTGGGTTGGAGAGTTGCACAGAGTAGGGGTGGGATTGAGTTGCAAGACGGGTACCACGTGCCATACGTAAAGGAGGTGGTATACACTGGGAAAGCTCTGAGGAACACTGATTATTAAAGTAGCGATAGAATAGCGAGAGAGATGCAACATTGCGATGGAGAGAGAGAGATTGCAGAGAGTTGGTGAGTGGACGGGAGTTAATGATATGAAAGGCCTTCCTTTCAACTTTGTCTAGGAGAGCAGTGTGAGAGGAACCTCCCCACACATGTGAACAATACTCAATACAAAGACGCACTATGCCCCTGTACAGAGCAAGAAGCTGTGCAGGGGAAAAGAACCCCCTAAGGTGGTTGAGCACACCCAGCTTCTGGGAGGCTGCCTTAGAATGACTGGTAATATGGTCCTTCCAACTGCGAGCAGAAGAAAAAGAGACACCAAGAATATTGAGAGAAGATGAAGGATTGATTTTTGTATTGTTGAAGAATAAGGGATAGTCCGCTGGGAGTTCCTTACGGGTAGATAGATGGAAAAATTGGGTTTTGGAAGCATTAAAGGTAACAAGGTTTTCTCTGCCCCAATTGTAGATAGTATTTAGATCAGAATTTAAGAGTTCTATGGCTTCATTACGTTTTTCGTTGAGGGATTGCTGGCTGGGGCGTTCTGAAAAACTAATGGAGTAGTGTAAGGTAGTGTAAGTAGTGTAAGGTAGTGTAAGTAGTTGTAAGGTCTGCATATGAATGGAAGGGAATTGAGGTACAGTTGAGGAGATCATTTATAAAAATTAGAAAGAGAATAGGAGATAGGACAGAGCCCCGAGGAACACCGGAGTTTATAGGGTGAGGAAGTGAACAATGGCCGTCCACAACCGCGGCTATGGAACGGCCGGAAAGGAAATTTGAGATAAAGGCACAGATGGAGGGATAGAAACCAAAGGAGGGTAGTTTAGAAATTAAAGATTTGTGCCAGGCTCTATCGAAGGCTTTCGATATGTCTAGTGCAATAGAAAAAGTCTCACCGAAGTCCCGAAAGGAGGATGACCAAGAGTTAGTAAGATATGAAAGAAGATCACCAGTAGAGCGACCCTTAAGGAGGCCATACTGGCGATCTGAGAGCAGATTATGAGAAGAGAAATGCTTAAGAAATTTGGAAGCAAGAATAGTTTCAAAAACTTTAGAAAGACAAGAGATGAGAGCAATTGGACGATAGTTGGAGGGTTGTGAGCGGTCATCCTTCTTTAGGACAGGTTGAACGTGAGCAAATTTCCAGCATGAAGGGAAGACGTTAGAGGATAGACAGAGACGAAAGAGTTTACCTAGGCAGGGAGTCAGCACAGAAGCACAGTTTTTGAGAACAGGAGGAACACCGTCCGGACCGTATGCCTTATTAGTATTAAGCCCGGAGAGGGTAGAAAGTACATCTTTAGAAGAGATTAGGATATTAGGCATAAGTAAGAGAGAGGAGGGTGGAGAGGGAGGAATAGCATCAGAATCACCCAAGGTGGAGTTTCTAGCAAAAGTTTGAGCGAAGAGTTTAGCTTTGTCAGAGGAAGAAGTGATGGTTGTGCCATCTGAGTGGAAAAAGGGGAGGGAAAGACGAGGAAGAGATATTGATGGAGAGGGTTTTGGCTAGATGCCAGAAAGCTTGGGAAGAGCTAGAGTTGGATAGTTCAGTGCATTTATTATTGATGAAAGAGTGTTTGGCAAGTCGAAGAATTGATTTGGCTTGATTCCGGGCAGAAACAAAGGAAGAATGAGAGTCTTGAGTTTTAAGGCGTCGGTACCATTTGAATGCTTCCTCCTTATTGCGGACAGCAGTAGAACAGGCGTGAGTAAACCAAGATTTTTTAGCATTAGTCTGAGAGAAAGAGAATGGAATGTATGCTTCCATGCCCGATAGGATTACCTCGGTAATGCGTTCAGCACTCTCCGAGGGTCCCCGGCCACGGAAGCAGAAATCATTCCATGGGAAATCAAAGAAGTACTGCCGGAGAGCCTTCCATTCGGCAGCGCCGAAGTGCCACAAGCGCCGCCGGCTAGGAGGATCGGGGGGCCGTACAGGAGAGATAGGACAGGTGACAGAGATCAGTTTATGGTCGGAGGAGCCCAAAGGAGAGAAAAGATTGACAGTATAAGAAGAAGGGTTAGAAGTTAGAAACAAGTCAAGAATGTTGGGCCGATCTCCGATGCGATCCGGGATACGGGTGGGTTGCTGAACTAACTGCTCTAGGTCATTTAGGATAGAAAAGATTTAGGCTTGTTCACCAGCTGGGTCAGTAGTGTGAGAGGAGAGCCATTGGCGGTGGTGAACGTTGAAATCTCCTAAGATGGAGATTTCTGAGAAAGGAGAAATGGATAGAATGTGTTCCACTGTAGAGTTTAAATAGTTAAAGAATTTGAGAAAGTTTGTAGAGTTAGGGGAAAAATAGACAGCACAGAAATATTTAGTAAGAGAATGACAGGAAAGTTTGAGCCATATAGTTGAGAATTCAGAGGAGTCGAAATCGGGAACACGAGAGCAAGTGAGTTTGTTGTGCACATATGCACAACATCCGCCTCTGGCTTTGAAACTAGGACAGAGAAAGTAGGAGGATACAGAGAAGGGGCTGCTGGATGTTGCTACAGACACCTGAGTTTCGGTGAGGAAGAGAAGATCAGGTTTGTAGGAGGAGAGATGGTGTTCAACAGAGTGAAAGTTAGAGGAAAGTCCGCGAATGTTGCAGAAATTAATAGAAAGGGTAACAGGCCGAGGTCGAGGTAATTTTGTGGGGTCGTCAGGGGATGGTCGGTCGGGTGTGGGGGCATTTATGGTCCACCCCCCTGGGGACTCCGAGGCTGGGCTAAAATGAATAATTGTTTTTAAATTTTGGTGTGGAGGAATGAAGTGTGGTGTGCTTGTTTAGTGTTGTGAAGTGGATAGGAAGAGAATGTGTTTGTGAGAGCTATCTGGATTGCTCTCAGTGTAAATGAGGCACAAAGAAAATCAGTAAGAGAGGCCAAGCAAATGAAACAGGAGTTCCAGCTACTCTTTATCACATGCCTATAACCTCACCTGGGTCTAGCCCTGATCGAGTGGTGCCTACAATCTCCCCACTAGTACTACTACTACTAATAATAATAAAACTAATGCTACTAATACTCATGATAATTATGAAATCAATAATAACAATATTATAAATCTCCTCTTATAGCCCGAAAAATGTAAGTGATCAATTTGTGTCCCAGAACGTACACCTGTGACATACGCCGCTGAAGGCCCAACCCCCACCCCCGACCCCCCAAATCACCCCAGTAACGAAACAGCTGGTCCCCAAACTTCCCGTCGATCCATCAAACAAAATGATGCAAGTTGTAGTCCAGTGTAAACCTGACAATGTTCACGATTTTTTTTTTTTTTTTACCTTTTGTTTTACCCTTGTTTTTACCTTTGTTTTAAATTCAGCGGTTGTTTTTTGACAAACACATATATATATATATATACTGTATATATATATATATAGGCATATATATATATATATATATATATATATATAAGTCGCTGGGTTTTTAAATATACACTTTCTATTATTATTTTTCTTTAACAAACATATATTCAATTGAGCGGTTTTCCTTCACAAACATAAATTTAAGTCAGCAGTTGTTTATATAAAACAATTTTTTTTTTTTATCATATATATATTTATTTTGGGCATGTAATTCCCGACTTTCAAACCAAAGCATTACTTCACCCCTTCTGTACCGGCGACGTCGTTTTAACTTTATTCTGGCTATTATTAGATAATTGTATTCAGTTGAAAAAGGGCCTCTAGCAAACGTAAAAGGCTTCGAACTATCACCCTTCACCGTATAAAGGGCCTCTAGCAAACGTAAAAGGCTTCGAACTATCACCCTTCACCGTATAAAGGGCCTCTAGCAAACGTAAAAGGCTTCGAACTATCACCCTTCACCGTATAAAGCGCCTCTAGCAAACGTAAAAGGCTTCGAACTATCACCCTTCACCGTATAAAGGGCCTCTAGCAAACGTAAAAGGCTTCGAACTATCACCCTTCACCGTATAAAGGGCCTCTAGCAAATGTAAAAGGCTTCGAACTATCACCCTTCACCGTATAAAGGGCCTCTAGCAAACGTAAAAGGCTTCGAACTATCACCCTTCACCGTATAAAGGGCCTCTAGCAAACGTAAAAGGCTTCGAACTATCACCCTTCACCGTATAAAGGGCCTCTAGCAAACGTAAAAGGCTTCGAACTATCACCCTTCACCGTATAAAGTGCCTCTAGCAAACGTAAAAGGCTTCAAACTATCACCCTTCACCGTATAAAGTGCCTCTAGCAAACGTAAAAGGCTTCGAACTATCACCCTTCACCGTATAAAGGGCCTCTAGCAAACGTAAAAGGCTTCGAACTATCACCCTTCACCGTATAAAGGGCCTCTAGCAAACGTAAAAGGCTTCGAACTATCACCCTTCACCGTATAAAGGGCCTCTAGCAAACGTAAAAGGCTTCGAACTATCACCCTTCACCGTATAAAGTGCCTCTAGCAAACGTAAAAGGCTTCGAACTATCACCCTTCACCGTATAAAGTGCCTCTAGCAAACGTAAAAGGCTTCGAACTATCACCCTTCACCGTATTTACCACCACAGATCCTTTCTAAACTGCACAACATCGTCTAAAGTATAGCTAGAATCATATACAAGAGACGGTACAGAGACGGTTCCAGAGGGCACTGGAGCGACCCTACACCACTTAATGGACCTCAGCGGGGCTATTTCCTTCATCATTACGTGCTTAGTAGATTGTAGGGGGGTAGATTAGTAGATAGATAGATACTATAGAGGAATAAGATAGATAGCTAGATGTATGGATGGATAGATGGATAGATAGATAGATAGATAGATAGATGCATAGATAGATAGATAGATAGGTATAATAATAGCTAGATAGATAGATTTATGGATAGATATAGATAGATAGATAGATAGATATAGATAGGTAAAAAGGAGAGATAGAGAGAGAGAGAGATAGATAGATAGATAGATAGAGAGAGAGAGAGAGAGAGAGAGTTTTAAACATCCTTGCAGAGTATATATTAAAAGTCTACATATTCTCTTATATACTTGCAATTAGTTTAACAGCATAATCAATGTGAAAGTTTGAATCTAACTACATTATAACCTTAAGGTGGTGGGGGGGGGGAGGGATGTGATTTGTCTGGCCCCCTTCTCCCTCACACTTAGCTCCGATAGTTTTCAGATTTTAAGTCGTTCGGTTCATTAATTTGGCGATTTTAAGACTTTTCGTCCAATTTCTTTGTCAATCTTAAGACCTTTCGTGCCATCTACAGTAGGTGTCATTTTGTTCCTGGCAATTCTTATCTAGCCTGTAATATAGGAAGAAGCGGCCTATGGCCGAGACGTTTTTCTACCGAAAAATTTACAAATTCATCTTGGGGTTGTTTCTTAAGCTTGATGAAGGTTTAGGGATGCAAAAAAATAAAAAATAAAAAATAAATATATATATATACTGTATATATTTGTATACCGGTATATATATATATATATATATATATATATATATATATATATATATATTTCTGCTGGTAAATTTAAATACATATGTTGCATCTACCGTTCCCCAAATACTCCTCCAGAGCAAAGTCTTTTTGATTCTCTGTCCTCACAACTCAGTGTCCTCAACTTAAATGCTTCTTCTGAAATCACTGTGTTGGGTGATTTTAATGTCCATAATGTTGAATGGCTCACTCATTCAGCCAGGACTGATGGTGCTGGTCTTGAATGTGAGCTATTTGCAGACTCATTTAATCTCATTCAACTAGTCAACCAACCAAACCCGTGTACCAGATAATCCTAATCATAATTCCCACCTACTGGACTTATTTTTAACAACCAATTCAGAAAATTATGATGTTACAGTGAGGTCCCCACTTGGATCTTCTGATCACTGTCTGATACAGGCCACCTGTCTATCACTTACCACACCTTCCCACTCTGAACCTGTTTTGGTGACTAAATGGCATTACGATAGGGCAGACTGGGAGGGTCTTCAAGGTTTCTTTATTGATATTCCCTGGACCTCTTTCTTTTCTAATGATGCACACTCCACCTTGAGCCACATACAAGATTTTGTAAAAATTGGAATGGAAACTTTTATTCCTCATCAAAAGTACAGTAAAAGATCTAATTCACCTAAATGGTTTGACCATAATTGTGCTAGAGTAACTGAACAAAAAGCAATAGCCTACAATGCATACACAAGATCAAAAACACATGAAGCCTTTAATTACTTTAGAAACATCAGAAATCATGCCAAAACTGTATTAAACCTAACTAAATCAAACTTTCTCCATAAGCAGGCAAATAAACTTCTAAATAATCCAAATGATAACAAAATATTTTGGTCTACTCTTAACTCATTTAAATCCAACTTCACTACTGCTTCATCCATTCCACCATTAAAATCTCCGACTGGCAATCTTGTAAGTGACCCACGAGGTAAAGCTAACCTTCTTGCGGATATTTTCTCCACCAACTCAACCTTAGATGAAATAAATCAAGATGTCCCTGTACTTAATTTTAATTCACCTGAAATTCCCTCACTTAAGATCCACATCAGACATGTCAAAACTATTTTGCAGAATCTCTCAGTAGATAAGGCTCCTGGTCCAGATGAAATTCCTCCAATAGTACTTAAGAATTGCTCCTTGGTGCTCGCTCCTGTATTGGCAAAAATGTTCCGTCTGTGTACTCATACCTCATGCTTCCCAGTACCCTGGAAAGAAGCAAACATCCATCCAGTTCCTAGAAAAGGTGCCTCTTCAGATCCATCAAACTACAGACCAATAGCTATAACTTCCACTCTTGGCAAAGTTTTTGAAATTATATTAAATAATCACATAATTAAGTATCTGGAGAAAAATAAATTAATCAGTGATAGGCAATATGGTTTTAGACGATGTCGATCAACTGCAGACATTCTTTGCCTTCTTACGCATCAAATCAACCAAGCTATAGACCAACATGGTGAAACACATACAATAGCACTGGATATATCAAAGGCATTTGATAGAGTCTGGCATCAGTCCTTATTGTCGAAGATGTCACACTACGGCCTTGCATCATTAGTTCCACTAATTTCTTCTTATCTTCATAACAGAAAAATACGTGTAATGGTAGATGGCCTTTATTCTCAATTTCACTCAATAAATGCTGGTGTTCCCCAGGGATCAGTTTTGGCCCCAACTCTGTTCCTCATTCATATCAATGATCTCATATCTACCACTCATAATCCAATACATTCCTACGCAGATGACACAACACTCCACAGTTCCTTCACATTTACCAATTCTTTCACCAAACCCGATCTTATAAATTCAAAAATAAACACTGCAATTTCTCTGAACCAGGACCTTTCTAGAATTAATGAATGGGGACAAGAGAATCTAGTTTCCTTTAATGCACAGAAAACCAAGTACATTCAATTTTCTAACCGACAGAATCTCACTGACTCCCATATATTTTTTAATGATGTAAATATTCCCACTTCCCCTAGTATTGACATTCTCGGTGTAACATTAACTACTAACTTGAGCTGGACACATTATGTTAGAAGCATTGCTAAGAATGCCTCTAAAAAACTGGGACTCCTGTACAGAGTTCGAGAATTCTTCACTGACGAGCAGTTGGCCATAATATATAAAAGTCATGTGCGCTCTCAGATGGATTACTGTTCACCTCTGTGGGGTGGAAGTGGAGTGGTTGCATTGAGGCAGTTGGACAAAATTCAAAATAAAGCTATTAGATTAATCAATAACCCTGCAATCACACAGGACCTTCCTACATTAGCCATACGAAGAAACGTTGCATCCCTTACATTATTCTACAGATATTTTCACAGCAATTGTTCCGAGGAACTTGCTTCAATTGTGCCGCCTCTCCACATCTTTCCCCGTAGAACTAGGCAGCTGAGAGCGCCCATGAATTTACACTTTCTCCTCCACAATGCAGAACTTCTGCTTATCAGAATTAATTTATCCCCAGAGCTACTACTCTTTGGAATTCACTTCCCTCGAATTGCTTTCCACAAACTTACAATCTACAAATGTTTAAATCCAGTTGTTACAAACATTTTATGAATGGAGGATGCCTTTAGGCACATGGACCTTTTTGTGTTATCTGTGTTTTTCCTTCCTCCGTTCATTGTCTCTTAAAAAAAAAAAAAAAAAAATATATATATATATATATATATATACTGTATATATACTGTATATATTTGTATACCGGTATATATATATATATATATATATATATATATATATATATATATATATATATATAAACTGTATATATATACTGTATATACATAAATATATATATATATATATATATATATATATATATAATATATATATATATATATACAGTATATATATATATATATATCGACCAATAAGTAAACCCTCCCCCCCTTAATTTGGCACAGGTAATGTAACTAAAGCACACAGTAACCACGTGCTAATTAGGCCACAGGTGTATTGGTGCTATTTAAGACGCGTACATTATTAATTCTACACCCTCAACATCATAAACTGATTCTCACTCTCTCTCTGTCTCTCTTCTTCCTTGCTATCCTTTCCTTTCTCTCTGTCTCTCTCTCTGTCTGTCTGTCTGTCTGTCTGTCTGTCTCTCTCTCTCTCTCTCTTTCTTCTTCTTCTTCTTTGCTATCCTTTCCTTTCTCTCCTTCTTCTTCTTCTTCTTTTTCTTCTTCTTTGCTATCCTCTCTATCTCTCTCTCCTCTGCTTCGTTTCTTTTTCTTCTTCTTTGCTATCCCTTTCTTCCTTCCTCTTGCTCTCGCTCTCGCTCTATCTCTCTCTCTTCTTCTTCTTCTTGACTATCCTTTTCTTCCTTCCTTCACTCACTCTCACTCTCTCTCTCTCTCTCTCTCTCTCTCTCTCTCTCTCTCTCTCTCTCTCTCTCTCCCCCTAACCCATTAATGTCCTAGAGGCTGTACTAAGCTGTCTACAAATCATCATCGTCACATAATCATCGTAAAAGGACGAAGAAGCTATAAGGGAGCCCACCTCGCTTTTTTTCTCTTTCTCTCCCTCTCTCTTTGGCTTGTATCCATTCCTGCCCCATTCAGCCTACTGTTTTATGATTTTTACCCCCATCCAGGTGTCAATATTTTCCTGGCGAGCGGTAATAAGCCAGCATATATGTATTTTTGTTTTGACAGCAAGCTAAATTTGTACATTTTTCGATAGAAAAATGTCTCCGGCGAAACCGGATTTCTCCATACAATGCTAGCTCGCTATCGCTCGCCAGGAAGAAATCGACACCTGGATGGGGATAAACGTCTTAAAACAGTAGGCTGAATGGGGCCGAATGGATGTAAGCCAGAGAAAGAGAGAAATTTAAAAGGAGTAAAAAAGCAGGTGACCCCCCTTAACTATATACCTCAAGAGTAATAACATCAATTACATATATCTATCTATCTATCTATCTATCTATCTATCTATCTATATACTCAGGCCCAATCCGCACTTTTTCTATTTTTTGTTTTATTTTCTGTTTTCCCTCTTTTTCCTTTTTTCTTTTCTTCTTTGTTTTTGTTTTGGGGTGGCCGACTCAAGACAGAGCCAGAATAGGGACAACACAACAGAAGACAATGAACACACAAACACAATATACAAATTCACAAACATCAATTACATTGGTTACATAAATTACATAGAATTACACATAACAGCAAATCAAGAGTAATAACATCAATTACAAAGATTACATAAACTACATAGAATTACATAGAAGTCTTGAAGATTAATTACATGGATTACATAAATTACATATAAGTATATAGAAGTCTTGAAGGCCCCTAATGGTGTATAATTCGGCAATTACCTGCCAGAGCAAATGTTTGGCTAAGACAAATCAAGGGGAGATGGGCCGTTTTTATTTTTCTCTATTAATTCATTTAATCCTTTATTTATTAGTTTCCTCGCTAGACCTCCATCAAGCTTAGAAGAACACCCCCTAGACCCCCGTTTAAGATAAATATCTCGGCCGAAGGCGGGTTCTTCTTAAAATTTCAGGCTCGCTGTCGCTCGCCAGGAAAAATCGACACCTAAATGGCACGAAAGGTCTTAAAATTGACAACGAAATTGGGCGAAAGGTGTTACAATCGCCAAACTAATGGACAGAACATCTTATAATCTCAAAACAAATTTGACTTAACACGAGGGAGAAAGGGGAACAGACAAACGCTCCATCTCCCCATAAAGCGGGGTTACACGAACGTATTTTCCGCCAACTTTTTATTTTTCGGCCAATTGTAGTTTGTCGGCTTTAAAATCTACGCCTCTTCACAACACATCCGCCAAACGTAACCTACCTCCAGTCTAGTTTCCGAGACCAGCACGAAAAAGTCCCAAAATCAGGCGAGAACAAAAAAATTGCTCGGGGAAAATTGCCGGTAAAAGCGCTCGTGCGACACCGACTTACAAAGAAATGACCGAAGAACTAGGTGATTTTTTTTTTTTAGAAGGTTGAATACACGCAATTAGAAAACACCGCCTGATACCTCCCATCATCTACAGTATACAAAATCCCGGAAACTACTTTAAATGCGTAACTACAGAGAGAGAGAGAGGGAGGGAAGTTTGTTGAAAGGCTGTAGAGAGAAAGTTTGTAATAGTAGTGGACAAAATATGGGGTTGGCTGGACTGGTCTAGAATATTCAGTAGAGTGGCGTTTTATTTCCCCTTTGTATCTATTTATTTATATATATTATATATATATATATATATATATATATACCGGTATGTATACAGTATATATATATATATATATATATATATATATGTATACCGGTATATATATTATATATTTATTTTTATTTATTTTTTGGCTTCTTAGACCTCCTTCAAGCTATAAAAATATACTCCCAAGAACCCATTTCGAGATAAATGTGTACATTATTCGGTAGAATAATGCGGTTCCTCCTAAATTTCTGGCTCACTATCGCTCTCCAAGAAATAATCAACACCTAAATGGCACGAAAGGTCATACAATTCACAAGGAAATGGGGCGAATGGTCATAAAATCGCCAATCTAATGGGACAAACGTCTTAAAATTTCAAAACTAATGGGGGCTAAACATGAGAGAGAAGGGGGTCCAGAATAAAAATAATTGTAGAAAGCTCTGGAGTAAACTGGTATCACACGAGAGCTTTTATAGTCAACATTCGATGATCAACATTTTTCTGGCAACATTTCTGGAATAGTTTGTGCTGGTATCGGAAACTAGACTGATGATAGATGAATTTAAGTAACAGCAAAATATTAAATGTTTTGAGGATAAATATTGAGTAAAAAATCACTGGTGTGATACCGGGTTAAAGTGTGTAGTAGCGGTGAGAGCGAGGGCTGAAACTCTATGGGGACAAAACACCAGATTTGGGTAGACTGGTTGAGAATAGTAATGAGAGGATTTCCATTTTGTTTTCTTTGATTATTATGATGTTTTTTTTTTCTCATTAACTTTGTATTATTATTATTATTATTATTGTTATTATTATATATATATATATATATATATATATATATATATATATATATATATATATATATATATATATATATATATATATATATATATATATATATATATATATATATATATTCGCATAGCCAGGTAATAGATTATCTTTTTATTAATTATCTTTTTTATAAATTCCTTCAATATTTCTTACAATTTTCTGTTGTGGTTCAGTAAGTTGGTGGATTAAGTTGGCGAAATTCTGGGGGTGGTTCATCGATATTTCATCTGTCTCAGCAGACATTCTCAAGAAGTATGATTTATAGGGGGCGAACTAGGGGTATTTATAGGGTATATACAGTATGTATATCTTAAATATTTAGAATGTTTTCTTTATTTGTTCTATAGACCTCCACCAAGCTAATAAAATACCCCCAAGAAACCCATTTGAAATAAATGTGTACATTGATATAGAAAGGGGTTGAAAGGTTGAAAAATCCTCAAACTAATATGGCGAACGTCTTATCATCTCAAAACCAATAGGGCTAAATATGAGGGAGAAGGGTGTCCGCAAATATACACACCGTTATGCCGGTATCACACGAGAGCTTTTATAGTCAACATTCGATTATCAACATTTTTCTGGCAACATTTGTATAATATTTTGCACTGGTATCGGAAACTAGACTGATGGTAGATAAATTTAGGTAATCGAAATACTTTAAATGTTGACGTCATAACCTGCCAGACCAGTGTAGAGGATAAGTGTTGAGGGAAAAAGCACTCGTGTGATACCGGCTTAAATGTCTGTAGTAGCGGTAGAGAGAGAGAGAGAGAGAGAGAGAGAGAGAGAGAGAGAGACTGGTTCGACTGGTTGGAAATATTAAGGCACCCCACCTCAATTGTGTTCTCTTTCTCTCCCTCTCTTTTTGGCTTGTATCCATTCGGCCCCATTCAGCCTACTGTTTTAAGACGTTTATCACCATCCAGGTGTCGATTTATACCTGTCGAGCGAAAGCGAACCTTCATATTTTTTATAGTGAGTTAGACAGCTGGTTAAATTTGTACATTTTGCGGCAGAAAAATTTCTCCGGTAAAGCCGGATTTATCCATAAAATGCTGCCTCGCTATCGCTCGCCAGGAAAAATCTACACCTGCATTGGGATAAATGTCTTAATACAGTAGGCTGAATGGGGCCGAATGGATATAAGCCAGAGAAAGAGAGAAAAGAAGAGAAAAGAAAACAAGCAAGAGAGGATGAGGGCTTTCTGGCCTTAGTCTCATTAGTTTTCAGATTTTAAGACGGTCGCCCCATTAGTGTGACGATTTAAGACTTTTCGCCCCATTTATTTGTCAATATTAAGTCCTTTCGTGCCATTCAGGTGTAGATTTTCCCTGGCAAGCGATAGCGAGCCTGTAATTTAGGAGGATCCGACACTTTTTGTCAACAACTATACAACATATATTTAATTTAGCAGGGGGGTCTTGGGGATGCTTTTTTATGCATGATGGAGGTCTAGGGAGGAAATACAAATAAAACGTAATAATTAGTTAATTAATCGCCCATAAAAAGTACCCCACCCCCTTAACCCGTACAGTACCAGTCATATATTTTTCATCACATCTAGCCACTGTTAGACAATTTTATACAGCATAGGAAGGACCTCTAGCAAACATATGGCTTCAAACACTCTCATCCAAAACTTGAAACTACCACAGATCCTTCCTAAGCTGCATAATATCGTCCAAATACAGCTAGAATATAATGTAACACACGTCGCTGGTACTCAAAGAAAATGGGTGGTTATTCTTCCCTATTGATAAAGAAAATGGGTGGTCATTTTTCCCTAATGATAAAGAAAATGGGTGGTTATTCTTCCCTACTTATAAAGAAACTGGGTGGTCATTCTTCCCTAATGAATAAGAAAATGGGTGGTCATTCTACCCTACTGATAAAGACAATGGGAAGTCATTCTTCCTTAATGAAAACAAGAAAATGGGTGGTCATTCTTCCCTACTGAAAAAGAAAATGGGAGGTCATTCTTCCCTAATGAAAAAGAAAATGGGTGGTCATTCTTTCCTACTGAAAAAGAAAATGGTGGCTATTCTTCCCTTCTGAAAAAGAACATAAGAACATAAGAAAATGGGAGTCTGCAGAAAGCCGATTGGCCTAAGCAAGGCAGATCCCTGTCCCACACAACCCCAAATCAATTACAAAGCCCAATTATAGGCTCAACACTCTAATACCCTGAGGATCATCTTACCAAAACGGTTAGAGATTAAACGCAGGATTATGGGGGTCTGCAGAGCGCTGATTGGCCCAACCCGGCTGATCCCCCTTCACACCCGACCCTTCTCGTCCATATGCTTATCCAATTTTATCTTAAAGCTCCCTACAGTTTTAGATCCCACTATAGCACTTGGTAGTCCATTCCACCCATCTACAACTCTGTTACCAAACCAATATTTGCCTATATCTTTTCTGAAACGAAATTTATCTAATTTGAAACCATTGGTACGAGTTCTTTCGCTATCACTGAGCTTTAGTACATTTGTCATGTCCCCTTTGTTAATCCCACTAACCCACTTGAACACCTCTATCATATCCCCTCTAACTCTGCGTCTCTCTAACGAATGTAAACCTAATTTCTTCAACCTTTCTTCATACGGAAGATTTCTAATATTATGGATCATTTTTGTCATTCTAACGCTGTACTCTCTCCAATGAATCTATGTCCATTCTGTAATAAGGACACCAAAATTGGACAGCATAATCCATAGGGGTCTCACTAATGACAAGTAAAGTTTTAAGATAACATCAGCAGTTCTGTTACTCACACTCCTAGAGATGAACCCGAGAATCCTGTTTGCCTTATTACGAACACCTATACACTGTTTTCTAGGCTTCAAATCATTGCTAACAAACACACCTAGATCTTTCTCGCAGTCTGAATTTTCTAATTCTAAATTAGCTAGTTTATATTTAACATTTGTTTGCATCTTCCCTATCTTTAATACCTTGCATTTGTCAATGTTAAACTTCATCTGCCAATTTACTGACCATTCATGTAAGGTATCTAGATCCCTTTGGAGGCACTCTATATCGCTATCTGAATCAATTGATCTCCCCATTTTAGTATCGTCTGCGAATTTACTTATCCTACTAGTTATACCTAAATCTAGGTCATTTATGTATATAAGAAACAACAGGGGACCTAATACCGATCCCTGGGGGACACCACTTTTGACTGCTCCCCACTCTGACTTGGTACCATTTATGCTGACTCTCTGTTTCCTACCAATTAGCCATGACCTAATCCATCCCAACAACGCCCCACCTATTCCATGTGCCTCAACCTTTCTCATCAATCTCTCATGAGGGACTCTGTCGAAAGCTTTACTGAAATCTAAATATATAATATCGTATGCCTTGTCATTATCTACTGCTTCATATACCTCTGAGAAAAAACTAAGCAAATTAGTAAGGCAAGAACGTCCCTGTGTGAATCCATGCTGAGAAGAATTGATTAAGTTAAATGTTTCTAAGTGGTTTCTCATTTTCCTAGCAATAATTGACTCTAGTAGCTTTCCTATGATTGAAGTGAGACTAATGGGACGGTAATTGGATGCTATTGATTTATCACCTTTTTTGAAAATCGGAACTACATTTGCAAGCTTCCAAGCTTCTGGAACTATACCAGTTTCTAATGAATTGTTAAAAAGAAATGTTAATGGGTAACTTAACTCATCTCTGCATTCTTTTAATACTCTGGCATATACCTCATCGGGACCAGGCGATTTCTGAGGTTTCAGTCTGTCAATTTCCTTAAGCACATCATTTCTACTTATAGTAACCGTACTTAACCTATTTTCTATACTATCTCTATATACCTTACGGACTTCTGGAATCTGTGCCAAATTTTCATTAGTGAAAACGGATAGAAACTGACTATTTAATGTACTGCACATTTCTAAATCATTTTCTGTCATTTCTCCTATCGAAGTTTTAAGGGGGCCTATTTTATCTCTAACTTTAGATTTATATAGCTGGTAAAAAGCCTTAGGGTTATTTTTTGAGTCATTGGCTATCCTGATTTCATAATTTCTTTTGTCTGTCCTTATACATTTTTTAACCTCTCTTGATAGATTCTGATAGTAAGCAAGTAGGTGAATTTCGCCTTTCTTAATTTTTCGATATATTCCTCTCTTTTTTCCTAGAAGGTCTAATAGTCTATTATTCATCCATTTGGGTTGGTTCTGTGTTGATCTAAATTTTCTTTTGGGGATATATTTATTTTGCGCATTGTGGAGTGAAGAAATAAAATGATTATATGTAGCTGTCAAATTATCCTGAGTTAAGACAGGTATCTGAGAGAGAGTATGTTCATTAGCGCACCTGGGTCCACTTAATAGTTTAACCATAGGATCGACTCTTAAGGCTCTTCTTAATCCACCATAATTGGCTTTTCTGAAATCTGGGATAAGTGTCGCATTCTCTTTACCCTTTCCTGTCCATTGTATGTTAAAGTAAATTGATTTATGATCACTATTTCCTAGTTGGTGTCCTATCTCTACATTATTTATCATTTGTTCATTATTACTGAGAACTAAATCGAGGATATTATTACCTCTAGTAGGCGAGTCTATGAATTGAAATAAAAAACTATCCTGTACCGCCTCAATAAACTCGTTTGAATCTGAGTCGCCGATTTGATGCTGCCAATCAATATTCGGAAAATTAAAATCCCCTATAATACACACATTGCTAAACCTTGATGCTATTTTCACTTCCTGCCATAAAGCTGTACCTTCGTTTCTACTCATATTTGGTGGTCTATAAATAACTCCAATAATTATGGTCTCACTACCTTCGCTAACCTCAACCCAAACACTTTCGTTATCAGTATTTAGATGGGACGCCATTCTTCCCTACTGATAAAGAAAATGGGAGGTAATTCTTCCCTAATGAAAAAGAAAATGGGAAGTCATTCTTCCCTAATGAAAAAGAAAATGGGTGGTCATTCTTCCCTACTGAAAAAGAAAATGGGTGGTTATTCTTCCCTTCTGAAAAAGAAAATGGGAGGCCATTCTTCCCAACTGAAAAAGAAAATGGGTGGTCATTCTTCCCTACTGAAAAAGAAAATTGGTGGTCATTCTTTCCTACTGATAAAGAAAATGGGAGGTCATTCTTCCCTAATGAAAAATAAAATGGGAGGTCATTCTTCCCTACTGATAAAGAAAATGGGTGATTATTCTTCTCTACTGAAAACAGAAAATGGGTGGTCATTCTTCCCTACTGAATATCGAACTGTAAAAGAAGATGATTATATGCATACGTCAAGGCAGGGCCAATGGATGAATTGACCACTTGCGAGTTTCATTCTATAAGAAAGTTGGAGAAGTAGACAACGATATTTTGTATTATGTTTTTTTCCCCACCAACCAACTTCACCTCTAAACTCAATTAATGATATCAACACATACATGTGGCACTCAAGGGACTCCAAACCAGGATACTCACATCGAAATTCCGCGCACTTATGCATTACGCTATCAAAAGAATTTACAGCTAGAATACGGTCGTAGTACATTAATATAAATACATAAACCCAATTCAACATACCATTCATCCATCAGAAACCTACATTATTATTGCATTTCTGTTTAACCCGTACAGTGCCGGTGACATCCTTTTAATGGTATCCAGGCAACTGAGAGACGATTTTATTCAGCTTAGGAAGGACCTCTAGCATTATTAAGGCTTAAAAGTATCTCAACCAACTTTTCCAACTACCACACATCCTTCCTAAGCTGCACAATATCGTCTAAATATTGATAGAATAAAACATAACACACGTCGCTGGTACTCAAAGGGTATCGATGTTCACGGCTCCAACTTCCTTGAGGCCTGAAACTCGGAAGTGGTCAATGGTGGAGGCTAGAGATAAAAGGTCAGTGGCTAGGAAGAAATGCAACATTAAGGGGAGGCAGTTGGTTTTTCGAGTCCTCCTCCTCCCTCATGTTTAGCCCTATTAATTATGAAATTTCAATACATTCGCCTCATTAGTTTGGCGATGTTCACACCTTTTGTCCCATTCCTTTGCCTATATTAACACCTTTCGTGCCATTTAGGTGTTGATTTATTTCCTGGTGAGCGATAGCAAGCCTGTATTTGAATAGGAATCGGCCTTCGGCCGGGAAATGTTTCTACCGAAAAATTTACAAATTTATATCGAAAGGGGGTCTTGTGGGTTTTAAAAAAAACGTTTGATAGAGGTTTAGAGAGCAAATTAAACCCCCTCCTTAAACCATTGAGCCGAACCAGTAAATTATGCTGCACAACAGCATCCCTAGAGAGCTTAGGGATCTAACTGGTGTAACCGTTGACACATTTAAACACAAACTAGACAAGTGGCTGGTTAGAATCCCAGACCAGCCACCAACACCAGGCTACCCAGGCTCCAACAACAGTCTCCCATCAAGAGTCCAAGACCCAGAGATGAGGAGGGGAGCGCTGCCCGGAACATGCGGAGGTCCACCTTAGCTGCGTCGCTCCCAGACGGAATTCTTCAAAGGTAATTCAAAGGTAATCAATACCGTCTGAGCTCCCTTAATATATATATACCTCTCGGTAGTGGTGACGTCTTTTTTATTGGATTTCAGGTACATTTAGACGATTTTGCAAAGATTAGGAAACATTATACGGTAGCTAACAGGATTAATTGAGATAGTTTGTAACCTCTTACTGGGTAGACGTCCTTCCTAACCCGAATAAAATCGTCTAATACTTGGCAGAAAATAAGAAGAAGGACGTCACCGGCACTGAATGGGATATACAGTATATATATACCGGGTATATATATATATATATATATACCGGGTATATATATATACAGTATATATTGTTATGTCGGGTTGTAATAATTAACAACCCGTAGTATAGTCTCAAAACGATCCAATTATGGATTGATAGACTACTATATTCCTGACAGGAACATTCCGAGCAATTCTTCATCAATAGAAAGGGTATTCAATAGGACAATATAGAACTCAATAACAACACAAACATAAACATACAAATGGTTTTATTATAATAATGGTACTAAAGGCGAGGCAATAGCTCGTCTGATCAAAATAGTCTCTATCTCGAGAGCCCGAACATAATCATGTAATCTTGGGTGTCTTCTGTATTGCAACAATAGTAATGTTACAATCAGGAGACTGGGTGGCATACATATTAATAACAGCTCAATGGGAAGAGTTCTAAATCAATTATCTAAATGGTGAAATCTACAATAATGAGAAAACAATGTACGAATTAATCAAAAGCCCTCAACACAATAATAAATGAGAGTCGAGTATCTTCCGTAAAATAAAATAAAGTATTAATGCAGGACGGGATTTACCTGACGAGAGAAATGGGGGAAATTGAGGTGAACAAACAGACTCCCAGGGTAGCGGGTGAGTCACACTGTATGTCAAGGTGGGTTGAGGTTTGACCACGTATACTAAAGTGACCTCAGGTAAGGGAAGCGCGTCAGGTCATTCCCTGGAGTGAGGTGGTGATAAATTAATTTCAAGTTAATGCAACTAGGATCGTAAAATAGTTTCAATACTAATCTTACTATAGTCAAACAGATCCTAACAGGCGGTCCTACCCGCGGTTACTCCCTTTACATTGGTGCCATATTAGATTATTTACAACAAAAATATATTATTTTCGGTATTAAGTACCTTCAGTCGGTTTGAAATGCTCTGGCAATTTCTACATGTACAAAAAAGCTTTGTTTTTATAATTAATTCGCTTGTTATTAGTAACTACAACGAACATTGTACACAAATTGGCACCGTAGCTACTGCGACGTTGTCAGGTTTCTGGGCAAAGAACTCCCTCACAGATTATCCCTTTAAACTATAAAAAAACATGACGTGATGGCGCGCTGCCAGGCGCACGAAATTAGTACTGTCACGTCTAAACTAAATCAGTTCATTCCTGACTTTGCCACCATCCACAATGGAAGCCTCTCCAAATCGCCCCACACACTTGCATAGTCAGGTAAAAGAGATGGCCTATAACGTTCACCAATACTTCCAGAAAGAGAAGGAGCTTGGATGCCCTCTTATTGCCGTAACAAAACGCTACTTCCCGGACAGCTGCAGCCACAAAACTGGGTGAAAGAACAATTTCAAGAATAACGAAAGAAGCAAGAATTAATGAAGAAAATAATAAATCGCCCAAATTTAGGTCACCCAAGAAACGACAACGCACAACAACCATTACAGATTTTTTTGATTGATTCAATGAAGGTGTTCTAAGAAGAACAGTGCTCAATTTCTACGAAAGAAAAGAGATTCCCACACTGGAAAAAATCCATGAAGAAATTAAAGAGAACCTTTCTTACCCCGGCAGCCGAGAAACGTTAAGACAGGTTCTCAAGAAAATTGGGTTCCAGTATGCAAAGGTTGACGGAAGAAGATTTCTGATGGAACGTAGTGATGTTGCAATGCCCGCTGCAGGTTTTTATATATATATATATATATAAGAGAGAGAGAGCTATATGATAAGTGCGTTCCCATTCTCACTCATACACAGGGCAAGGTCAATGTACGATCGCGCTAATAAGTCATGTCCCAGCTGGCATTACGTTTGGCTTGCTCTGTGCTGTATTAATGTCTGTCAGATGTTGAATAGGGTGGGTAAGTGTAGGAACATGTTTGTATATTTTACTCGATATGAAGAAATGAAGCTTAGATATTGCTGATACTAATTATTGATCAAAACATATATGGTGCCCAGACATCTCTTATTAGCGCGACTGTACCTTGAATAGGGGGAGGTGGAGGGAGGGAGAAAGATATAGCGAGAGTAATTTGGAAAGGTTATCGTACAGAAAGGGTCAAAAGGACAACCGGCACCAGTGTAAGGGTAGGTGACTGCGCCCATAACCGCCTGTTTGGGTCTGTAGGACTATAGTGTAAGGGAATCAGTTATTTAATTCGGATTAAAGGCAGCTTAGAAACCCCTCGCAAAAGTACGTATTTATTTTACCTACAATTTACGTTAGATGATCGTATGCAATGGTAACGAATCAAGCTTAGGAATTCTTATTAAATCAATATGATATAATAAAGTTAATTGAGAATATTCAAATGACACAAGTCAAAACGGAGACAGATAGGCGTAGGTAGCTCATACAAGGTGCTCTGCTCAAAATAGGCAAGTACACAGGAAAAGTACTACATAAATTACTAAGATCAAAAGTAGTAATTAACTGGGCGCATATGACGAAGTTATGCTCAACAATACTTATAGCAGTATCGGGTTATGGTTCTGAACGGGTTAACAGAAACGATATGAACTAAATTATACGAACGAAAAGAAGTGTAAGAATTGATGTATAACAAAGTAATTAGAAACTATGCGGTGGAGAATTCCTACGCATGAAGTATCGAATATCACTTACATCAGTAATCAATTGAACATAAATAGGAGTTCGTAAAATAATTACTAACGAATTAAAAAACGAACGTAAATATCAAGCTCGAAGTATTAAGAGGGAATCAATGGTGTAACAGTGGATAACTTCTCTTAGGAAATTGGGCGTAGGTTCTAGGTAAATATGTATGAATGAAAGAATTAATTCACGGAATACACTGCGACTTCAACTCACAAAAGATAATACAGAATACATATAACTATATTAAAATCTGCGAGCGTATGGTGAATCAGTATAATTAACACAGGTATGTAACGTATGCGTAAGATGTAAAATGCAAGGTAGAATTAACACGGCATAACTGAATACGAAATTAACACAGGTAAGATCAAGAGTTCAGAAGGATTAATTAATCACGCACATACAGGATCTAGGGCACAGATCACAGAATGAATTCACGCAACACGTTTCACATATTTTACATAGAATACCTCACAACAATAACACAAACTAAAGACACACAGAAACACTTATAAGGATTTGGAGGGCAGGGGTCGAGAGTACTAGGTCTGGCCAACGTGGAACGAGAACAGTGGACTGCACTTCAGGGTGGTCCGACGTCACTCGGGCAGAGGTCAAGGGTTCAGGACTTCAGGTAGGCAGGTCGTCCACGGGCAGGGCTTCAGTAGTACTTCAGGCAGGTACTCTCGCAGGGTGTAGGGGTAGACTGGTACAAACCAATACTTTTACTTAAACTCCGATCCCATCGTGGGGTATTTAGAATAGAAGCGAGGTGTGGTTTGCTTACTCCTCTATTATTTCTTGGAGGTCCTATGCAAGATTATCTTTGACCCTTGCTGTTCTGGTTTCCAGGTCACAAGGCTATGGGGAAAAAGGTTATGTGATCATTGCGAGGTACATACTTAACCTAGCCTTGGAAGTGAGGTATTAATAGAATGGCATACTTCCAAGGTATAATCTTACATATCAAATACTTGCCGCTTTGGCTTAAGGCTGGTGCAATCTTACTTAAACTAGGATAGGCCTTTAATCCTAGTTACCTCTTCAGCTGTGAATATCTAGTTAGTTACCTACAGTTACTCAGCGATTCTTCTATCTATTCAGTGATGGACTTTCAGGTTATCTGTTAGGTCCATTTATACCTGTAGGCCTCGGTCATTGATGGGGTAGTTGCATAAACGTCTGTTCATCATAGCATAAGTTTGGCTGGAACGAAGATGTTGAGGGATGAACCTTCGACTTCATCCAAAAGCTGTGTTGCGGTTGGCTGTTCCAGGTCTGTTGTGATTGATCAGGTCTTCCCGTGTTCAGTGGAGGCGGCAGGTTGATTTGAGCTCGGTTTGGAACCTTTGGGAGGGCCAACTGAGGTGTTTTGATGAGAGGGTTTAGGGGTGACTTGTCCATTCTGGTGTTGTTTGTTCTGGGCTTCTTGTTCTTCTGTTTTGGTGGCTGCACTTGTAAACTGGCTATTTTGTATGGGGTGACTTCCGTACTCTTGTTTAGGCCGGTCATCTCATATATATATACAGTATATATATATTCCTTGTGTGTGACGCGCCAGGAAGAATCTCCCCACACGGCATCAAAAGAGGATGAAGGAAGTTAATAAAAGTTTGGGGCCAAAAATGTGAGCAAGAATGCCCCCCCCCCCCCCCCCCCCCCCCCACCCACCCCAGCAGGGTCAACCACTGACGCAGATCTACTCTCGCCTAGAGTTCTAAAGGAAGCTAAGGATGAGCTCTCCAAACCACTGACATTACTATTCAATAAATCCTTGCAGTCTGGAACTATGCCTGATCAGTGGAAGATAGCCAACGTAACACCGATATTCAAAAAAGGCAGCAAATCCCTACCCAGTAACTATCGTCCAATTAGCTTAACCTCAGTTGTATGTAAAATGCTAGTAACGGTCATAAGAGACAGACTCGTAAATCACTTAGAGGAAAATATCATACTTAAAGATACTCAACACGGCTTTCGTAAAAAACGTTCCTGGTTAACAAACCTCTTAGACTTCTTCCACGATATCCTCAACCTCTACGATGAGAGTAAAGCTGTAGATATTATATAACTTGATTTTCAAAAGGCCTTTGACAAAGTTCCCCACAAACGTTTACTGCTAAAACTAAAAGCGCATGGAATACAAGACGGTGTGTTGAAATGGATAGAAAATTGGCTCAGCGACAGAAAGCAAAGAGTAGTCATAAACGGTAAGGCATCTAAATGGACCAATGTAAGTAACGGGGTACCCCAGGGATCGGTACTAGGACCAATTCTCTTTCTAATTTACATCAACAACATAGATGAGGGTCTCACCTGTACAATCTCAAATTTGCTGACGATACAGAAATTGCAAATAGCGTACTCTCAAAAGATCAAGTTGACGATATGCAACACAATCTAGATAAATTGTCATATTGGGCCCAAATTTGGCAAATGAGTTTCAATGCGGATAAATGTAAAGTACTACATATCGGATACCTAAATGAGAAAGCAAACTATTCGATGAATGGCACTCAGCTTAAGAATGTAAACAGAGAAACCGATCTGGGAGTAACAATATCGAGTAACCTAAAACCGAGTCAACAATGTTCAGAAGTTGTTAAGAAGGCAAACAAAATAATTGGCTTTATAGGCAGGTCATTTGAGCATAAATCCAAAGACGTTATCCTAACCCTTTACAATTCCTTAGTCCGCCCTCTTCTGGAATACTGCGTTCAATGCTGGTGCCCTTATTACCAAAAAGACATAAACAAGCTAGAACGAGTTCAACGTAGAGGTACTAAAATGATACCTAGCCTAAAGAACAAACCATACGAAGAGCCAGCGTCTTAGAGAATTAAATCTATTTCCTTTAACCCAGCGCAGATTAAGAGGTGACTTAATTCAAGTGTTCAAAATCATCAAAGGCATCGACAATATGAACTGTAGTAAGTACTTCACTATCGACCAATCTAATTACACGGGGGAAACGGTTGCAAAATTATTGGTAAATCTTTTAACTCACACGAATCTAAGAATTTCTTCTTCAATGAGTTGTCAACTTGTGGAATGAGCTTCCCCGAGACGTTATAGACTGCAGCGCCGTTGATTCATTTAAACTCCGCCTAGACAAATATCTCGCATCAAACCCGCGACTGACTGCGTTTGTAAATGAATAACTTTATTTTATCCTCCCCTCAGTTACTAACCCATATGTCCCCGACTAACTTCCTAGTCCTGCCACGGACATTAGTTCCAGGGCAGTAGTTCCCTTTCCAATGTTCCCTTACCCACTCTAAACCACTGTTTGGACACTTGATCCTCAGTGTTTTGGAGGACAAGCAGCCTAGAAGGGTCACTAGACCTGTTGTTGTTTGATTTCATTTGTACTCCTTTGTACTCCTTTGTACTCTATACTCGGTTTATATTCAGAGGCCGGGAAATTATAATGTCCTCAACTAAATTACTATAACTATTATCATTATTATTATCATTATGTAAGCTACCCAAGCCTCCCAACAGGGTGCGGAAAATGCCCGAAGGCACCGGAGACAAGCTGCAGTAACTAAGGAAGAAAGAGAAAAGGAAACAAAATGAAAGGATCGTCCCTCGGTAGAGAGCCAAGGAGAAATTAAAGGGGGTCACCGTTTTTTTTATCTTTCTCTCCTTTTTTCTCTTTCCCTGGCTTGTATCCATTCGGTCCCATACAGCCAACTGTTTTAAGACGTTTATCCCCATCCAGGCGCTTTCTTCCTGGCGAGCGATAGCAAGCCAGCATTATATGGAGAAATCCGGCTGCGCCAGAGACATTTTTCTATCGAAAAATGTACAAATATACCTTGCTGTCAAAACAAAAATATAAATATGCTGGCTCGCTACCGCTCGCCAGGAAAATATTGACACCTGGATGGTGGTAAACGTCTCAAAACAGTAGGCTAAATAGGGCCGAATGGATACAAGCCAAAGAGAGAGGGAGAGAACGAGAAAAAAAGCGAGATGGGTTCCCTTAGGCACTCGAGTAAGATTATTAGGTTGCTCCCTATACCTCCATCATGCTTACAAAAACACCCCAAGACCCCCCTTTATGTTAAACACCCCAAGACCCCCTTTATGTTAAAACACCCCAAGACCCCACTTTATGTTAAACACCCCAAGACCCCCCTTTATGTTAAAACACCCCAAGACCCCCCTTTATGTTAAACACCCCAAGACCCCCCTTTATGTTAAACACCCCAAGACCCCCCTTTATGTTAAGCACCCCAAGACCCCCCTTTATGTTAAACACCCCAAGACCCCCCTTTATGGTTAACACCCCACGGCCCCCCTTTATGTTAAACACCCCAAGACCCCCCTTTATGTTAAAACACCCCAAGACCCCCCTTTATGTTAAACACCCCAAGACCCCCCTTTAATGTTAAACACCCCGAGACCCCCCTTTATGTTACACACCCCAAGACACCCCTTTATGTTATACACCCCAAGACCCCCCTTTATGTTAAACACCCCAAGACCCCCCTTTATGTTAAACACCCCAAGACCCCCCTTTATGTTAAACACCCCAAGACCCCCCTTTATGTTAAACACCCAAGACCCCCCTTTATGTTAAACACCCACCCAAGACCCCCCTTTATGTTAAACACCCCAAGACCCCCCTTTATGTTAAACACCCCAAGACCCCCCTTTATGTTAAACACCCCAAGACCCCCCTTTATGTTAAACACCCCAAGACCCCCCTTTATGTTAAACACCCCAACACCATCCTTTATGTTAAACACACCAAGACCCCCCTTTATGTTAAACACCCCAAGACCCCCCTTTATGTTAAACACCCCAAGACCCCCCTTTATGTTAAACACCCCAAGACCCCCCTTTATGTTAAACACCCCAAGACCCCCCTTTATGTTAAACACCCCAAGACCCCCCTTTATGTTAAACCCCCCCAAGACCCCCCTTTATGTTAAACACCCCAAGACCCCCTTTATACCCCAAGACCCCCCTTTATGTTAAACACCCCAAGACCCCCCTTTATGTTAAATCTGTACATTTTTCGGAAGAAAAATGTCCTGGCCGAAGCCCGATTACTCTTATATTACAGGCTCGCTGTCGCTCTCCAGGAAAAGAAATCGACACCTAAAGGGCACCATATGTCTTAATATTGACACAACAATGGGGCGAAAGGTCTTAAAATCATCAATCTAAGGGGTTGAACGTCTGAAAATCTATAAACTACAGGGCGTTAAACATGAGGGAGACAGTGGCAAAACACAAAATACATTAAGGACAAAGGCGGTCAGTCGGGGAGCTGCTTCGAGTTAGTTGTCAATGTGACCTTTTAAAAGTTTGGACAGTGTGATAATCAACGAAAATATTTCGCTGTTTGGGCCAAGATGGTAAACAAGAAACGTTATTGACTTGTGTGTGTGTATGTAAATAGTATATATATATATATATATATATATATATATATATATATATATCCCTTCCTAAATAAAAGCTAGGAAAACCTTCCCCTACTGTCCGATGCACATAATATATAAGGGGTATATACAAGAGAGGTTAAAGATGACACACACACACACACACACACACACACACTTACCCATCCAACCACAGGATAATTGTATACGGACATGTGCATATATATATATATATATATATATACAGTATATATATATATATATATATATATATATATATATATATATATATATATATATATATATAATGTATATTAGCTTAGAGTTGTTTTCATTCTATGTATGTAAAGGGACTCTGATATACGAATATTTCCGTCTGAACAATTATCTATAATTATATATACATATATATATATATATATATATATATATATATATATATATATAATTTAAGTGTAGTAAGCATCATCGTACACCACAAGGGTAATAATCCTCTCTTCCTTCCCCCAAGCCTATGAAAACCAAATAGTCCCAAAATAGTCCCAGTATCTCGACCAAACTTAATATTTACCTTCATATAAAAATCATCAGTTCAAAAAATGTATCCTCCCCACATTTGTTCCGCGGTTGTGATCAAACAGATGCAATGTGGGGGAAAAAAATATGTTGAGCTTCATTAACATAGGTACAGGGGTATCATAGTCAGAAATGGTGTCCTACTTACATGAACTTAAGGGGAGATGGGCTGGTTTTTCTGGCCCCCTTCTCCCTCGTGTTGAGCCCCATTGTTTTTTGTTTATATTTTAAGATGTTCGGCCCATTAGTTTGGCAATTTTAAGACTTTACGCCCCATTTCTTTGTCAATATTGAGACCTTTCGTGCCATTAAGGTGTCGATTTTTTCTTATGGAGCGATAGCGAGCCTGTAATTTTAAGAGTAATCGGCCTTTGGCCGATGAGGCTTAGGAAAGAGATATGTGATCTAAAAGTATGCTGTAGCCTTTTAATTAGTAATGTCTTCCTAAGCATAATAAAATCGTCTAACAGTTGCCATAATATAATGAGAAAGGCGTCGCCGGTACAGTATGGGTTAAGGAATGTTAGTTTAATGTTTACTACTTCAATAACGCTGTAAAAAGTGTATAATTAACTCTTATGGAATATAATCTAGACTGACTATCTACCAACCTATCTACTGTATATAACTATCTAGCTATGTATGTATCCATCTTTGTATGTGCAGTATGTATGAATGTATGTATGTATATATATATATATATGTTAGTATAGCCAGGTAATAGATCCTCTTTTAAACAGACGAGGTTAAAAGCAATAGCAGTTTCAGCATTCAGGATTTTATTGTTATAGCTTTCAATAGTTCTAACAATTTTCCTCTGGGGTTCAGAGATGAGGTACAAAAGGTTAGCAAAATTCATGTTGGATCCAACGTTTCACAAGTAAACATCTTGCATCTTCAGGGAATGGAGAGGTAATGATTAGATTTTTTTTTTTTTTTTTTTTTTTTTTTTTTTAAGGTAGGGGGTGGGGGGGGGGGGAAGAGAGGCACCTCAGAGTGGGTGGAGGGAAGGGAAAGTAAGAAAGATGAAATACAGTGGAAGAGAAAAGTTAGTGGGCCGTCCACCTTGCTGTTGTTGAGGGATGTTTATTACTTTATTTTGTTTGTCTAGTCATTTTTTAAAAACTTTCATTCATGCTTTATTGTTGTACTTAAGTTACTAAAGTGCTGATAAGAATTATTTTAACTTAGGGATGGCTATATCTGATGTTTTGATTCTTGCTTCCAGTTTGTTTTTTCCTTCATCTGTGAGAGTTCGTTCCAAGTCTTCTTGATTAATATAAGAATATGCTTCCCTCATAACGTCGGGATCTTGTTCAAAGACGTCACAGATGAATCCAATACTGCCCAGTGTTAGTTCTGAAAGCTCGATGATGTCTTCTCCCGGTTCCGTCTCCTTGGCGATTTTTGTTGTTGTCTCCGGGTTTGTCGGGAGGGGAAGGAGTGGTCCTGGGGATCTCTTTCTGGGCAATTTTGGCTTGGTGTTGGGGGAAGTTGGTGGTGATGATGATGCTCTGGCTTCCTCGGGTTCCATTTGTGTCTCGTCCTCTTCTTGGTGTTCTTCATGGATGTGGAGAGTTGGAGATTCCTGTAGTTCCGGAACTCGATCTTGTGTCTTGGGGGGCTTCTTCTTTGTTGACGCCCTTTTGATGTTTGCAGGGGTCGCGGAGAAGGCCTTTTGAGGTATGTTGATGGTGGGTAGATTGTTGTGTGACAACAGACAGGGGATTAGCTGGCAGAGTTGATGTTTGTCTGGGCCAGCAATGGCCATGGCTGACTGAATACAGGCAAAGATCTTGGCCCTCAGTACTGCTTCCCCATCTGATGTAGTTGTAGGTGGTGTCGACTCTGGTGGAGCATTCCGTGGGGAGAAAGAGGAGCCCTTGACTGGAGCTCCTTCAGGGCCTGTGATGTTGTTAGCTTCACGTCCCTGTCTCCCTGTTTATAGGGACAAAGCATCATATTTATACAAAATTCGAGGATCAAGTAGAGGGAGGTGGGCGGAGCTACTGGGTGTGTGGTGGCTGTTCATTGGTGGAAGGCAGTCTATTCGCGAGACGGGCACTAAATCTTATCGGTGGTTGGTTGTTGGCTGTGGGTGGCTGTGATTGGTTGGTGTTGTCAGTTGTGTGCTGAGCGTGGAAGCGTAAGGGAGGGGGGCACGGGGCGAGAGGAAGGCAGTGGGCAGCATGCCTGTAGCGCTTGCCTGAAGGAAGAATTTGAAGGTCTTGTGTTTGGTTGTTGATGCTGGAGTGTTTGGATGTATAGAGCTTCTAAAATAGCTAGTCTTCTGGGGTCTGATTCTTTGTCGAGTATGGTGGTTTGTTTGTCTAGGTCGGCGCGAGTTAGGGCAAGATGGTGGGGGGCTTGATAGTGATCTTTTATAGCGCCAGATTGAAGGTGGAGGGTTAGTCGACGGGAAAGGCGAGTCTGTGTCATTCCAACATAGGATAGGGGTCCACAGTCCCCAGAGGTGCAAATATGCTGGTATATCACATGATCGTCTTTCGGTTGGTTGGTGGAAATGGGGCGGTTACGGAGGACAAGGTTGGAGGTCTTAGGAGATTTGTAGTAAATTATTAATTTTGTTGGCGCTATGAAAGATCACTATCAAGCCCCCCACCATCTTGCCCTAACTCGCGCCGACCTACACAAACAAACCACCATACTCGACAAAGAATCAGACCCCAGAAGACTAGCTATTTTAGAAGCTCTATACATTCAAACACTCAACCCCTGCAATAACAACCAAACACAAGACCTTCAAATTCTTCCTTCAGGCAAGCGCTACAGGCATGCTGCCCACTGCCTTCCTCTCGCCCCGTGCCCCCCTCCCTTACGCTTCCACGCTCATCACACAACTGACAACACCAACCAATCACAGCCACCCACAGCCAACAACAAACCACCGATAAGATTTAGTGCCTGTCTCGCGAATAGACTGCCTTCCACCAATGAACAGCCACCACACACCCAGTAGCTCCGCCCACCTCCCTCTACTTGATCCTCGAATTTTGTATAAATATGATGCTTTGTCCCTATTCTAATCATTACCTCTCCATTCCCTGAAGATGCAAGATGTTTACTTGTGAAACGTTGGATCCACCATGAATTTTGCTAACCTTTTGTACCTCATCTCTGAACCCCAGAGGAAAATTGTTAGAACTATTGAAAGCTATAACACTAAAATCCTGAATGCTGAAACTGCTATTGCTTTTAACCTCGTCTGTTTAAAAGAGAATATATAGATATATATATATATATATATATATATATATATCTACTAATCAATCAATGTATCTATCTATCTAACTAGCTATCTATTTCTCCATCTATCTATCTGTATCTATATCTATCTATCCCCACTGAACAGATTCCCCCCCCCCCCACCCTATCCCCTTCAGACTCCACTGTATACTATTTACGCAATCTAATCCGGGCACTTATATTACAATATGGGGCTCTAAAATAATGTTCCACCCCCACTACTCTCACTCTCTCTATCACACACACTCTCTCTCTTGCTCTTACTCACTCGACACCTAAATGGCACGAAAGGTCTTGATATTGATAACGAAAAGGGGCGAAGGGTGTCAAGCTTACCCAGAAGAGGGATCTTGAGGTTAATGTGTTAAGCTTGCTGCTGGTCTATGAAGGAAACTAAACCAAAAATAAGTAAATATATACACTCGCAAATACTTCTACCACTTGGGAAGGGTCAGCCAGGAAATGGTGTGGAATTATACAGCCCATTAGCTCTAGCCCTTTTTGAGTTACAGAGGTTAGGGTTCACGATTTTTGGCCTCCCTATTTGGAACAGGGTGTAGTATGTAAACCCTAACCCCTGAAGGGAGCCCACCTCACTTTTGTTCTCTTTCTCTCTCTCTCTCTCTCTCTCTTTGGCTTGTATCCATTCGGCCCCATTCAACTTACTGTTTTAAGACGTTTACCACCATCCAGGTGTCAATATTTTCCTGGCGAGTGATAGCAGCCAGCATATATATTTTTTGTTTTGACAGCAAGCTAATTTGTACATTTTTCGATAGAAAAATATCTCCGATGAAGCCGGATTTCTTCATACAATGCTGGCTCGCTATCGCTCACCATGAATGGGGATAAACGTCTTAAAACAGTTGGCTGAATGGGGGCGAATGGATACAAGCCAGAGAAAGAGGGAAGAGAGAAAGGTAAAAAAGCAAGTGACCCCCCCTTAACCCCTTATGTACCGGCGATGTCTTTTCAATTTTATTCTGGCTATAGTTATTCTGGCTATAGTTATTCTGGCTATAGTTATTCTGGCTATAGTTATTCTGGCTATAGTTTTTCTGGCTATAGTTATTCTGGCTATAGTTATTCTGGCTATAGTTATTCTGGCTATAGTTATTCTGGCTATAGTTATTCTGGGTATAGTTATTCTGGCTATAGTTATTCTGGCTATAGTTATTCTGGCTATAGTTATTCTGGCTATAGTTATTCTGGCTATTCTGGCTATAGTTATTCTGGCTATAGTTATTCTGGCTATAGTTATTCTGGCTATAGTTATTCTGGCTATAGTTATTCTGGCTATAGTTACACGATTGTGTGCAGTTTAAGGGGGGATTTCCACTTGAGGGAATTTTTTTCTTGACTCCTTTCTCCCAAATGTTTAGCCCTATTGGTTTTTCTAATTTTAAGACGTTTGCCCTATTATTTTGACGATTTTAAGAACATTCGACCCATTTCTGTCAATTTTAAAACCTGTCGTGCCATTTAGGTGTCGATTTTATCCTGGCGAGCGATAGCGAGCCTGTAATTTAAGAGGAACCGGCTTTCAGCCGGGAAATTGTTCTACCGAAATATGTACAAATTTATCTTGAAAGGGGCTCAAGGGGGTGTAATCTTAAGCTTGATGGATATCTAGAGACCAAACTAAACCAAACTTAAGAAGGATGTGTGGCAGTAAGAAGGGTTTAATGAGATAGTCGGTAGCCTTTCAATTGGTCGACGTCTTTCCTAAGCTTAAGGGGGGTCACCTGTTTTTTTACCTTTCTCTCCTTTTCTCTCTTTCCCTGGCTTGTATCCATTCGGCCCCATTCAGCCAACTGTTTTAAGACGTTTATCCCCATCCAGGTGTCGATTTCTTCCTGGCGAGCGTAAGCGAGCCAGCATTGTATGGAGAAATCCGGCTTCGCCGGAGCAATTTTTCTATCGAAAAATGTACAAATTAAGCTTGCTGTCAAAATAAAAATATATATATGCTGGCTCGTTACCGCTCGCCAGGAAAATATTGACATACCTGAGTGGGGGTAAACGTCTTAAAACAGTAGGCTGAATGGGGCCGAATGGATAAAAGCCAAAGAGAGAGGGGGAGAAAGAGATCAAAAGTGAGGTGGGCTCCCATAAGAAGGATCTGTGGCAGCAAGAAGAGTTTAATGAGATAGTCGGTAGTATTTTAATTGGCAGACGTCCTTCCTAACCTGAATACAATCTTCTAATAGTTGCCAAAATATAATGAAAAAGATGCCACCGGTAGTGAATGGGTTAACCTCTCCGCTGCGCACAGGGGGTAATAGACACCAAACCCCTGTGCGCACGTATCACGATTTGGGGGCCCATTGCCAATATCGATAAAAACTACATCAGCGTGTAGGAAATGTTAGCGTGCATTGGCCCATATATATTTGACCCCCCAAAAAATGTCTGGGGGGGGGGGGGGAGCAGTCCGTAGTTGGAAAATGTGGAGCGAATGGCACCGTGCGGCTAGATTGTCATCGAGCGGCGAGATTTCCCCGGCGAATATTCACGCACCCAGGGGGTAGAACCAGAGGGGAGGAGAGGGTGGGTTAGCACGTAATATCGCGTATCTCTCCTTTTATGAGCACTTTTATGCTATTTAGAGTATGTGTACATGTGTGTACGTATGTGTACGTATGTAGGCCACCCTAATAACAAGTAATATGCCGCATATAGACCAAATATTGCAATATATAAGCGAATTATCAATGAGTTTCTAGGCGGGAACGAAGATGTGGTTGAGGTTTGGCGGGAATGAAGGGGAGGAGAGGGTGTGTTGCACCATAATATCACGTATATCTCGTATTTAGAGCACTGTCATGGTATAATAAAGATGCGTACGTATGTAGGCGTCCCATATAACAAGGAATATACCGCATTTAGACCAATTGATGCGATATATACGCAGATTATGAATGTGTTTATGGAGACGGGAGACAAAAGGTGGGTGGGTGGGAGGGAGGGAGTGATGGAGGGAAGGAAGGAAGAAAGAAACACAGCTGTGTGTACAATGAATAGAGAGAGAGAGAGAGAAAGTGAGACATGCGTATGTCGTTCGTATAGATGGCTTTCAGAATTGCATTTTTATGCAAGCAGACATTGCATTTTAGACACATGTGAAGTATGCACAAAAATAGGTCGGTCATTGATTGTAAATAATTACGATATTATAGAGTAGTTTTGAGGAGGGGTACATGGAACGAGGGAGGTCAGTAAACAGACGAGGGAGATAACCAGGTAAGATAACGGAGCTAAATTTAGACTGGTGTCGAATGACGCTTGTGAAAGGGAAGGGCAGATTGCCATCAGAAACACTTAGATATATTTATTTGCAAGTAATATGCAATCTAAATGTATATTCGAGACCTACTTGAAGTATTTGTATGATAGTCATGACTATGTATAATCTAATATACACGTTCATTCTTTATTAGTTCAGGTGCATCCATGCGGTCACCTTAATGTAAACATCCAATGGTGTTTGAATAACAGCCATTTGCCTACCATCTATCAGCACCTCCATCAGCATTTCCACCTTGCCTAGCTGTATTTTATGGTGATTTAATAAGTGAGTTACACTCCCGGCATTATTATTTATTTACATTATATGAGCGGACCTTTTCAGTCTTAGGTAGCCTAGAGTAAACTTATCTTCCTTAAATCCGCCATATTGGTGCCCAGACCCCGGGACTTTGGCCCACAGTTAAATTTCCATAGTTAGGCATGAGCAAGGGCAATGTTAAGGGAGGTTGTAGATCAAAGGATCCGGGGGGTGTAGGTCTGGGGTATAAACCGGTGCAAGTAGTGGCCGAGGTAGATCGCATAGCGATCTTCGGCCACTCATACGCAACCCGACTGAGGGCAGCAGACCAGGGCCCTGTTGACTACAGGGGATCGACCGGGGATCGGAAATTTCAATTCCGCTACTTTGGGGTGCCGGGGGCTAAAATCATGTGTCTTAAGTCCTCCGATGAGTGGGGTAAGCTAGTATTATACCGGCCCCTCTACATCTATTTACTCATCGGGGGCAACGACATAACCCCCGACACCGAACCCCGTGCTCTGGCTGCGGCATTAGGGGACCTGTCTCTGGCTGTCGAGAGGGACACGGGAGGGAAATGCATCCTGATTTCCTTAGAATACCGCTCTAGAGTATGGGGAATGCCAGCTGAGCAGTATAATAAAATCAGGAATTCGGTTAACCGGTCATTGCGCTCTAGGTTAGACGTAACGCGCCATCGCTTTTTGTCGGTTTCGTCTAAACCGCAGGATCTTGACATCGACGGTGTCCATCTAGACCTCGACACTAACAAGATCCTGCATGACAAGTCACGGCCATGATTAAATGATGGCTAGAGCGTGATGCCGGAATGATAAGCCTGCGACTCCCTAAGTTCTGTATCCCGCCCATCACCTTCCCCCAGTAACTTATCCTTTTTTTCTTTGTTCTTTTCTTTATTTTTTTTGTTAACCCTGCATTTGTTTCCCTAATTTCATTATTAATTACTATTTTCTTTGACTTAAGACTGACCTACCACCTCATATTTCCTTCAATGTTTACTCATATCCCAATCTCTCGTGGTACTGTATTGTGTAAGGTAAGCGGTTTATATTGTCATTTCTACCTCTTTACTTTAATTACATTATTCTATAAAGGGTAGGCTAATGTGATGTAATATTGCATATGTGTACTGAAATTGTAGGTACATATGACAATTACTAAAAGGTGTGCTTATGTTTCACGATTGAGACATTATAGAGGTCCGTATTGGCTGACAAAGGGTTAGGCTAACTCGTGTAATTAATTTAATGGCTAGTAGACCAGAAGATAATAAAAACATAATTATGTCTATCGCAGTCTTGAAAAACCAGAGAGGGGGTTTGAGGGGTCTCATCACTAGGCTAACGTCCGATTTGGAAGACTTTGTAGCTAGTGCAACTCCTGAACAGCTAGAGGCTAAGTTAGAATACCTACAAACTACCTATGATCGGATAGCTACCCTGAATGAAAGTATAGTATCAGGTTTGGAGGAAGAGTCAGATATTCAGGCGGAGTACGAGCATCGCGCTGTCCATGATATCGCCCATTTAGAGGCAATACATTTACTGCGAAGGGCGGTGAAGAAGGTCGAGATAACCTCGACTAGCAGCGCTGCCAGGCAGACAGACCCTCGTCGTGAAGTCAACTTGCCCAAATTAAATTTACCGAAGTTCAGGGGAAACTTGACCGAGTGGTTAGCATTTTGGGACGTCTTTAAATCCACAGTGCATGATTCAAAACTTGACGATGTACAAAAGTTCCATTATCTGAAAGGCCAACTCGAGGATGAAGCTTTACATTTGGTAGAAGGTTTTTCCATTGTAGGTGAAAATTATGATAGTGTTGTGAGGTTATTACAGGCGATGTATGGAGACACTGACCAGCTCAAAGTAGCCCATGTGAACGCCCTGTTGAACCTAGCACAGCCTAAGTACAGGGTTGATGAACTGACAAAGTTCAGGGCAGATATGGAGGGTCATACAAGATCATTAGATGCGTTGGGGGTAACCTCACAAGAAATGCTGGTCATAATTTTAAGACAGAAATTACCTCTAGCTATTCTAGATAAGGTTCGTACCTTTAACTTGGAGGAGTTCAAAGAGGAATTTAGCAAGGAGATTAGCAACATACAATTGGACAATGGTAGGACGGTGGGAGGGTCAGAAGGGACAGCAGCAAGGGGTTCAATTAATATGATGGTAGGTTCTAAAGGGAAGGTTGAAGAATCACGAAAGAAACCACAAATGTCATGTGGTCTATGCAACAATCCGAAGCATAAATGGCTAAGCTGTACCAAATATCAAACCAATGAAGCCAAATTAGTTCAAGCAAGGAAGCTAAAATTGTGCAAGGGTTGTCTGAGTAAGGACCATGGTATGCAGGGTAAATGTACTGCTTCCTATTTGAGGCCCTGTCGCAACTGTGAGGGTCATCACTTTGACAAGTTATGCCCCACAGGTAGTCCAGTCAGGGAGGAAAAAGTAGGGGGTACTGCAACATTAATGCTAGGCAGTAGGAAGGACACCACCATTTTACCCACGATCAAGATACCCTTAGAGGGTTATGGCGGGACACAAGTCTGTCGGCTACTCCTAGACCAGGGCTCACAACGATCCTTTATAAAGAGATCGGTGCTGGACGGTCTAAAAAACCGTGTAGTAGGTAGTTAGACCCTTAGGTTGCAAGGTTTTACAGGAGTGACCGACAGTAGAGAATACGAAGTTGTTGAAGTTGCTTCCATCTACCGTAAGAAGAAACACTTCTTCCAGTGTGTAGTGGTAGATGAACTCCCAGACTATCAATCTGTAGGAATTAACAAAGTAGAGCATGCACTTCGTAGGAAAGGTATTTACCTGTCTGATCCCGTAGGTGACTTGAAGGGGGTGCACATACTGTTAGGAGCAGATTATTATTATGATGTAGTACACCCGGGTTTAAAAGAGAGAGTGGAGTGATCTTGATCCCCACTAAGTTTGGCTACTGCATGAGCGGTACAGTCCAAACTACCCAGTCAAATGTTCTGGTTGACACGGTATCCGTGTTGAGGATGAGCACGACTGAGGCAGAAGAGTTCACCGAAGATGATACTCACATTGAGGACCCAAAGTTAGCTGCCAAGTTCAATCTAGAAAGACTGTGGAAACTAGACCACATAGGAATTCAACCTGTGGAGAACGACCGGGATTCAAATTTCGCGATCGAGAAGTTCTCGGAATCTGTGCGTTACTTGACCACGGAAAAGCAATACGAAGTTTGTCTACCCTGGAAACATGATAATATCAGTTTACCCACTAATTATGGTTTAGCGTTGGGTAGGTTACGCGCTTTGCAGAGTAAACTAACCCAAGAACCTAGCACCTACAAGGCTTATGACGAGGTTTTTAAAAATTATCTCGACCGAGGGTTTATCGAGGCCGTCGATGTGGATGAATCAGGGAGTGCCGGGAAGGTCCATTACCTCGCACATCATGGGGTAAAGAAGGATAGTGTTACCACTCCCATCCGTGTGGTATATGACTGATCAGCCCACCTAGGCCATAGTCCCAGTCTAAATGACTGTTTGTTGACCGGCCCTTCAATGGTGTCGGATCCATCTCAGCAATTGCTGCGATTTAGACTGGGCCGATACGCATTCACCAGCGATATTGAAAAGGCCTTCTTGATGGTGAGACTACAGAAGGGAGATAGAGACGTCACCCGGTTCCTCTGGTTCAAGGACATTGACGACCCCAAGAGTCCCATACAAACTTATCGGTTTAGGGTAGTCTTGTTTGGCGCAACTAGTTCACAGTTTCTATTAAACGCGACCATTAAGAAACATCTGGAGGATTCTGAAGAAGACACGACTGAACTCGCTCGCGGATTATATATAGACAATTTACAGGGGTCTAGTGATAGTGAAAAGGAACTAGTTGCAAGCTATAGGCAGGCTAGTAGGTTATTCACTGAGGCTCATCTGTTTCTCCGTGAGTGGGTTTCGAATTCTGTGTTGCTTCGGGATGGTCTCATAATAGATGGGGTAGCTTCTGATAACCAAGAATATGCCAGAATCTTGGGGATGATATGGCAACCAGGGAAAGACATACTGATGTACCGGAACAAAGATTATACTGAACAGGCAGGGACGCACACAAAACGTAGTCTGTTGAGTAAGGTCGCGCAATTTTTTGATCCATTAAGCAGGCGTCACACCATGCCGACTTGAGCCAAGACTGACCACGACCTTTAGTCATGGTCAGGAGTGCCGACCTTCGGCGGAGAGCTTAAGGATTAGGGGGGGTGAGTTTTGGACCGAGCGCAGTATGGATGGCCACGCCGCCTTACGGCGACCTGACGGGGTAGAGCGGCGCCCATGCAGGACTGAAGGTGAGACCTAGATCGCCGCTGGAGTGCCGATCTGCGGCGTAGCGCGTTGACAACGACCCGACGAACGGCGTCGACAGGAGGTAGGGCGGCGTCAATATGCATTACTGTGCCGATGAACGGCGACCCCTTCAGTATGGACGCTGATTATTAACTAATTATTTCAGTTAATTCTGTTATTTTATTATTATTATTAATTTAATTATGTATTGAATGTTGTTATTTTTCATTTTTTCTGTAATTAATATACCTAATCTTATATTTTGATGGTTATTGATAATATATTTATTATTTAATTATTTAACCCGCTGAGTACCAGAGAAGTATATATACGTCCTAGGGTGTTGTCAAGCCCAGTGCCAAGGACGTATATAATTATGTACCTTACCCTTTTGGCTACCCACCACAAAAATCCCAAATGCCTCCTCCCACCCACTCGCTGACTGTCGGTCCCGTCAGAAGGAAAAAAAAGAAAATCTGTGGCGGCGAAACGACTGCACCAATCGGTTCCATATTTGTGTGACAAGTCCCTTACCCTTCTGCCTTCCCCCCACCACACCCCAAACCGACTCCCACCACCCACTTCCAGCGTATCCGTACAAAGATAAGGAAAAAAACGAAAATCCGTGGTGGCGAAACTAGCTCACCAATCTGCTTCATATTTGTAACATGAGTCAATTACGCTTCTACCTTCCCCCCACCATCCCCCAAACCACCCTCCCACCACCCTCCTACCCATACATTCCGATACCATAAAAGTCTCTGTAGTCTACAGCAGGGTCCAGAGAATATATATTCTCTGGGCCCTGGTCTATAGTGTCTTTTCAGCTACTTTTGGGACCATCGGGGACCTGATTTCTGGCGAAAATGGACAAGGGGAGTGTTTTTTTTACCATTATCCTTCCTTTCTCTCCCAACTTGATCGATTTAGCCAAAAAAAAAAAAAAAAAAAAAAAAATCTGGCACTGGCACACCGTCAAAATTGGCTGGCACTCAGCAGGTTAATTATGTCGTTTATTTATATATTGACCGTTAGGGCATCGTTGGGTCGCCGCAAGCCGCCGCTGATCCCCGCAGGTTGTTATGGTGACGCCGTCTGACGCAGACCTCATTTATGGTGCCGTGTGCCGCCGTGTGCCGCCGCACTGACGCCTACCTTTTCCCATCAAGCGCCGTCAAGCGCCGTCAGACGCCATCAGCCTCCCGTCCCCTTCACGTCCCATTTTTTGACCTCACTCCACGCCGAATTGATTTTCAAAGTTCTGCATGTTGAACTTTTGAGGGGGTATGTGAAGACCCATCCCGACCTGTTTGTTATGTTGGCGACGGCCCATGATGCGTGGCGACGTAGACCAAGACTGTCCACGACCCTTAGGTCGCGGACAGTCTTGGCCTAAAATCGGCTAGGTGTGACGGGTGCCTTAGGTTTAGCATTACCTGTTACCATCAGAGCTAGGATTCTAATACAAGAAATATGGAGACGCAACGTAGGGTGGGACGAAAATTTACCCGATGATCTTAGTGAACATGGTAGGTCCTTACTAGAAGATTATAACACCCTATGTACATTAGAGTTACCGAGCCAAGTGGCCGCATTTGGACCCATGTATTTACATGCATTCTGTGATGCGAGTGCTACAGCATATGGAGTAGCTATTTATTGTGTTACCTCGTTTGGGATTAATTTACTCACCGCCCGGGCTAAGGTTGCACCGGTAAAGGGGGTCACGATTCCCAAATTGGAACTAACTGCCATGTTGCTATTGGGACGTTTGGTTAATCATGTACGCATTTCATATGATAAGGAACTGCAATTAAGGGCGGTACACGTATGGTGCAATAGCCAAATTGCACTAAGCTGGGTGCATAGTCAAAGGACATTGCCCGTCTATGTGCGCAATAGGGTGGATGAAATACGATCCCTACTACCAAACGCCTTCTATCATTATGTACCAACCAAAGACAACCCCAGTGACCTAATAAGTAGGGGAGTAACGGCGTCCAAACTGATTAAGTCCGACCTGTGGTGGCAAGGCCCAAAATGTCTGCTCCACGAAGGGGATTGGGCTATATGGAATGCCGAGGTTGAATTAGCTTTGCCATTAGAAACGGTGACAGCTGTCATTCAAACGACATCAATACCGAATCCTATGTTAGTGTGGGTAAGGATCGGTGGGTACAATAAATTAGTCAGAGTCGTAGCTTGGGTGTTGCGTTATATCACCAACATAAAGGCCAGGCTACAAGGACGACTCTGCAATCTGGGTCAAAGCTTAAATGCAGTAGAAATAAAAGCAGCTGAGGTAACACTAATTAGATGGGTTCAAAGGGAATCCTTCAGTCAGGAATTAGAATCCATAAGAAGTTCTGGTAAGAATAAAATGCCTAACATTGTGCGTCAACTAAGGCTACACCTGAAGAATGACTTAATTAGATGTGAGAGACGTCTAAAGTGGTCAGGTGTAGATGACTGTGCCAACAATCCTATCCTGATGCCTGCAACACACTATGTCACCGATCTACTGGTACAACGCACACACGAGGAAGTAATGCACTACGGGGTCCACCACGTTATTTCTAAATTGCATCTCAACTGGTGGATACCCAGAGTTCGACAGGTAGTTCGACGAGTAGTCAAAAGGTGTGTGGTGTGCCGTAGACTAAAAGGAAGACCATTTACGACTGGACCTGCTCCACCCTTGCCAGAGTGTCGCGTTAATCATCTAGAACCCTTCAGAGTTACAGGACTAGACTATACCGGCGCACTGAGAACTAGGGAACTGGACAAGGTTTATGTGTTGCTATTTACTTGTGCCATTTCACGTGCAATACATTTAGAACTCTGTGACAATATGTCTTGTGAAGAGTTTATGTTGGCATTCAGGAGATTTTTTGCACGTCGTTCCTTCCCTCATTTGATTCTTAGCGACAATGCTCCCACTTTTCTTCAAGCTTTCAGGTACTTGATAGATATGAGCGATGATCCAACAGTTGTTGCTTACTTGGGAGAGCGAAGGTGCGAGTGGAAGTTTATACCAGTTAAAGCGCCGTGGTTTGGTTGAATGTGGGAATGGTGTATAGGCATCGTGAAGTCAAGCTTACGGGCGGTTGCAGGACGCGCCTTGTTAAAAAGGAGCGAACTAGTAACTGTGCTCACTGAAGTCGAGGCGGTTGTTAACGATCGTCCTCTCACTTACGTATATACCGACCTGCATGAACCACTGCCACTAACACCAGCGCATTTGCTCTACGGCAAGCCAATGACTGCCTTTCCTACTGATCTGCAGTCACAGGCAGAGTTAGAGGACCCTTCGATGTTCACCGAGGCTGCGGTGTCACGACGTTACCAGTATATTTCTAGGGTTATAGGTGATTTTAAAAAGAGATGGATGAATGACTACTTATTGGCACTACGTGAGAGGGCAACTAAGACTGCTGGTCAACCATCAACACCCTCTGTAGGCGAGATAGTGTTCATCCATGATGATAGTCCTAGATTGTACTGGAAGTTGGGCCGCGTAGTGAAGGTGTACGAGGGCGAAGGCTCGGTGGGGCGAGTAGCGCTGCTCAAGACAGCTACTGGGACTACTGTTCGTCCGGTCGCACGACTGTACGCTATGGAGCTTGGCTCTTCTACACAAGAAGAAGCTCCACCTGATGATGCTGGATCCGGGGAGGCTGCCTTAGCCGATCCACCACAACCAGTTGGGGATCCGCCTCGGATCGGGACTAGACCCAGACGCGCAGCTCGTGGCGCCGTTGATATGTGGCGACACAAGATTGCTTCTGGGCAACTCTAGATATAAGGTGGGGTTCAGGTATTGTGTTTGGGGGAGGGAGTGTATCGTGGATTCACGATAGTCAGTGGTATAACCTACATTTTCTATGTATCATACCCTAGATACAGTTTGTACAGTATGTAAGCTTAATAAGTTAGATAAGGCCTATTATACAAAAGTATAGTATTTAAGTGTCTTTAGGAATGCATATATGATTTATAATATAAACCATGCTGTAATATTATGTAAGCGGTGCGATATTTACCGCTAAATATCCGCTACTAACTTAGCAGTAGCCGCTAGATTCGTAGCATAAGACGATGACGTCTTGGATTGTGGCGCACCGCGTCAGAGCACTTTTATACTTCATCCAAGCAACACCTCCACTCTTTAGTTCGCCGCGATCCTGGTTCCGGTTTCATCTAGCTCTCATCATAAACTTAAACTCAACTACATCCTACAGACAGACCGACTGACAGCTAAGCCTTAATATCATGATTTAACTTTCTTTAACCTCATTCATTCTTTATTAGTTCAGGTGCATCCATGCGGTCACCTTTATGTAAACATCCAATGGTGTTTGAATAACAGCCATTTGCCTATCATCTATCAGCACCTCCATCAGAATTTCCACCTTGCCTAGCTGTATTTTATGGTGATTTAATAAGTGAGTTACACTCCCGGCATTATTATTTATTTACATTATATGAGCGGACCTTTTCAGTCTTAGGTAGCCTAGAGTAAACTTATCTTTCTTAAATCCGCCATACCGATGATGTATTTTATATTTACTTTCAGCTACATTTATACGATTGTATGAAACTCAGGCAGGATATATGGTTGCTAAAAGGATTAATTAAGATAGTCTGGAAGCTTTCAATGTGTAGACGTCCTTCCAAAGTTGAATAAAATCGGTTAATCGTAGCCAGAATATAATTAATCAGACGTCGACGCCGGTACGGTTTATTATTAAGAACACTTAAACTATCCTTTTCATACCATTGTTCATATACATTGCAGACCTGGATGATGATCTAACAACTCTTTACTCAGTGTTGCCATATGGGATGCTATACTATGTTTCTTTTCAACTGACGATAAATGTAATCCCTTAGCAGCAAATTTCTCAATACTTAATACATACATACAATGGTTTAGCGTCATTTTTCCATTACATACATTGTAACGGCTCAGACGGGGTTGCCTTTCAGTAGTTGGAGTGTACTGTAGTACAATAAAGTCCCGCCACAGCACTGCTCCACCAAGTAATCACTGTGGCTGATGTTGGTATAGTGCTAACCGTGCCTCAGCAACACTCAACAGAGTCCCCCTGCAGCACTTGCACCTGCAATATCTGCACCCACACCAGCCTTAACAGTGTTACAAAAAGACAGCACCATAACAAGACTCTACTGTATATTAGGCAATTTGGACTATAGAACAATAAAGTCCTGCCCCAACACTGCTCCAACATTCAAACACTGTTGCCGACACAGGTGTGGTGCCAAACAGCGCCCAGGTAAGAATCAGTCCCCTGTGGCACCTATCCGCGCCCCTCCAGCCTCGGCAGTGCCATGCAAAGACAGTGCTAAGATAAAGGCTTTATTACATAGTAATGGCTGTTGGTCCACATGTGTATCGCCCCCCTCCCCCCCCCCCCCTATTAGTCGCCTTGTACGACACGCAGTAGAATGCGTGAGGCATATATTTTTTTTCCTCCACCATTAGATGAAGGCCCCCTTACCCCCTGGGGGAAAAATATGGGTTGGGGTTGGAGTGGGGGGGGGGGGGATATGAAACTACTATCTCTCTACATCATATTAAGACCAAGTTTATGTAATGAGCACTACAAAATCTTCAAAATAACTGACATTTTGTTATGGGAGCTTTGCAATTTGCCGTCAGTTGAAAAGAAACAGAGTAGAGTCATATTATTGGTGGTAATTTGGTATGGTAGACTGACACCATTCCTAACAATCCACCACATTCAAATTTGAGGATATAAGGAAGTTGGAATTTATTTATGTCGATATTTAGCAGTTGTATGAGCTAAAATATGGTTGTATTGCATCTATACATACATAAAATCAAATTCAACATATTTTCCATCCATCATAAACTTACATTATTAATGAATGTCTGTTTAATATCAATGTATACGGATCTAACTTCCTTATAGGCTGAAACTCGCAAGTGGTCAGCTATAATAGGTCATCCCTATGCTGAGAGAGAGAGAGAGAGAGAGAGAGAGAGAGAGAGAGAGAGAGAGAGAGAGAGCGAGAGAGCGAGAGAGAGAGAGAGAGAGAGAGAGAGAGAGAGAGAGAGAGAGAGAGAGAGAGAGAGAGAGAGAGAGAGAGAGAGAGAGAGAGAGAGAGAGAGAGAGAGAGAGATACAATTGCCGGAAAATACGCTCGTGTGAAATCGACCTTTCTATCCCCGTGGTATCTTCTCCTGGGCCGATATTACCTGTCCACCCAAGCCTACCTCAGCCATCACACACAGAGCTTCAACCCGCGGCTCGGAAACTACATCACCGTAAGTATAAACTGTAAATAACACAAGGAGGAGGGAAATACACTGACAACACACCCACACACACACACACACATACACATACAAACACACACATACACACACACACACACACACACGCACACACATTTATATCCTTCTCTAGTACTTAGCTGCTAGTGTTTGTGTGAGAGGTGTATGTGTGTATGGCATCAAGCTACGTGATCACAAGTTGCAGCGGGTGGTGGTGGATGGAATATGATTCCAAATGAAGCCACTTCTTTTAAGCTCCTCGGAGGCCTAGTGGTTAAGGTGTTGGAGTGCTGCACTACCGGCCCGGGTTCGAGCCCTGGCTGGTTCATATCACAAAAATATTATATTATATGTATGTACAGTATATATATATATATATATATATATATATATATATATATATATATATATATATATACACGGTATATATTATATATAAATAAGAGAGAGAGAGAGAGAGAGAGAGAGAGAGAGAGAGAGAGAGAGAGAGAGAGAGAGAGAGAGTATATGATAAACAGGTAGATAAATTACCCATCCATCAATTTGTCTATCTATCTATCTATCTATCTATATGCTCAGGCCCAATCCCCATTTTGGGATCAATTTGTCTACAGGAAGGAAATCTATAGATAGGCCACACAGCCAGCCGGTTCTGTGTGTGTGTGTGTGTGTGTGTATGTGTGTGTGGGTGGGTGGGAGTGTGTGTATGTTGGTGGTTGGGTGAGTGTGGGTGGGTGAGTGTTTTTTTCTGATTTTTTCTCTCTATATTCAAACTACTCCCTCTCGGGCATAGGATGAGAGCCTTTACACTACACCGCTGAACACGGTGAGGCCCGTGAGGTCTTCTTCCAGTCTAGGGAGTGAGACATGCGAAGCACCCCGGCTCGAAGCAACTCCATCTCTGAAGCCGCTTCGCCTCTGCGGTTCACCGTCTCATTCCCCATACTCGGACCCTTCCTCTCAGAACGCCACCTATTGAGCAATTAACTCACTAGGCATTGCCCCCCTGTAACATATTTTGAATATGGGAATATTCATACAGTGCTATTCAATCAGGGAACAATGAGGGTATTTTTTTGGCATTTCGGTGTGCTGTAGTAATGCACTGAAACTAGTTACAGCACAAACTCCATCCCAATAATATCTTCCCATTGACATATTGGGATTCGAACCCGGGTCCATTGGATTACCAGTCCAGTGGCAAGACCACTCTGCCACACCATGTGTGTGTTTATGTGTGTAATAATAATAATAATAATAATAAACGGGTTATTAAAGAATGGCAGCCTCATGAGCTGAAAATACACATTTTACAATTTAGTGGATGAACATGAGATGTACAGATATGAAGATGGTAAGCTCAGTTTACAAACAAAATAAATAAATACAATAATGATGCATGTGCAGAATACAAATTATCATAAAATAACCATGAGAGTAAGTGATATACAGTACATATACACATTTATTTACTTACTCATATACAGAACATACGTATATACACGTACGTGCGCACATACATATACATACATATATAGGAACATAAGAACATGCAGTAAGTGTGCACATGTCCGTATACACAAACGCTCACTTATGCACACAAACATACATACATACAGAAACTGTTTTGGTAGGGTCAGGGTAAAGAGTTGAAGGGTAAAGAGGGTGCAGCAATTCAAGTCCGTATATGGTCCGTATGGTCAGGTACAGCCTACTACAATGGGAGGTTAATCCTCGGTAGTGTAGGTGTGTGTATGTGTGTGTGTGTGTGTGTGTGTGTGTGTGTGTGGGTGTGTGTGTGACAGAAGGCGAAATATGGAAAAGCTGGGCGTTCTATTGTTAAGGGTGGAAATACATGGATGAAGATACGCGAACACTTAATAATAGATAATGCTTATGCATAGATTTATAATCAGAAGTGTGGGTGGGTGGGGGGGTGGGTGTGTGTGTGTGTATGTGCGTGTGTGTGTGTGTGGGTGGGTGCATGTGTATGTGTGTGTGTTTCTGTTTACCTGCGTTTATGTATCTGTTTGTGTATGTTTGTATGTATATCTGCATCTACGTGCGGGTGTGTACTTCTGTGACTGTCTCTGTTTGCCTGCGTGTATACATGTGTGCGTGTGCCACTGAGTTCCAGTGTGTGTGTGTGTGTGTGTGTGTGTGTGTGTGCGGTGTGTGTATCAGGAAGTGATTTTGTTTGTGCATATATACACTGACCAAACATTGCCTCCAAAGACGGTGCAGTGACAGCCCCCCCCCCCCCCCCCCCCCCTCTTACCCAAATTGAGTGCACGGTTTGTTTACATTCTCCCCCGGAACCTGATTAACGCTCTCATTAACTTTATTTTTATTTATTTTATTTAGTTTTATTTTATTTATATTAAAATATATATATAGGCCTATATATACAGTACTGTACATTTATGCTACCGGTATATATTTTGTATGTTTAATCTCATGTATATATTTATTTATTAATTATATTTAATATATGTACAGTTGGTCAAAGCTCCAGCTGACCCACCCTTACTCTCGGGCTCGCAAAATTAGTTAGCAATACTGGTGTAGTTGCCAATCAGTGGATATAATAATGTGTATATTTAAGCAAATCTACGAACTTTGGGTGAATGTTCGGGGTCATACATAGCGATGTATGCATTTGTATTTGAGATAGGCTTACTTTCCCTTGTTTAGTATAATTATGTTCTAACAATGATATAGCCGAAATCAGATCTACCAATCCCAATTTTTGTAAGACACACCTCCTTCCAAACCAGTATTGCCAGATAATTCTGCCAGCCCCAGAGCGAGGGTGGGTCAGCTGGAACTTTGACCAACTGTACATGTTTATTTATTTTTGCAACCCATAGACTTTTGTATACAGCTTAGGAAGGACCTCTAGCAATGAAAGGGGTTAAGCCTATCTCAATTATTATGTGTATTCTTGCTAACATTATACGATTTTATACAGCTTAGGAATGAACTCTTATCAACGAAATGGTCAACCTCAATCTCATTTAAAGGGGTGTTTTATTCCTTGCTTCCCTTCGTCCTCATGTTTAGCATCAATAGGTTTGAGCGCTTAAGACATTCGCCCCATTAGTTTGGCGATTTGATGACTTGTTGTCCCATTTCTTTGTCAATTTTCCGACATTTTGTGCCATTTAGATGTCCATTATATCCTGGCGAGCGATACTGAGCCTGTAATGTAGGAGGAACCGGCCATACCGAAAAACATATAAATTTATCTCGAAGGGGGATCTTGGGGGTAATATGTAAGGGGAGATGGGCCGTGTTTTTGGTCTATTAATTCAATTATTCCTTTATTTCATATTTTCTTCGCTAGACCTCCATCAAGCTTAGAAAAACACCCCCTAGACCCCACTTCAAGATCAATTTTTAAATTTTTCGGTAGAAATATGTCTCGGCTGAAGGCCGGTTCCTCTTAAAATATCAGGCTCGCTATCGCTCGCCAGGACAACAAATTACACCGAAATGGAGCAAAAGGTCTTAAAATTGGCAACGAAATGGGGCGAAAGGTGTTAAGATTGGCAAACTAATGGGTCATACGTCTTATAATCTGAAAACTAATGGGGCTAAAGACGAGGGAGAAAGGAGCCACAAAAACCAGGGGGGATGGTTCACTTTTTGGTCGATTTGTTCATTTATTCAGTATTTTTATAGTTTCCTTCCTAGACCTCCATCAAACTAAAATAAACATCCTTTACCTTTGTAGATTAATTTGTACATTTTTTGGTAGAACAATTTCCAAACTTACAGGCTCACTATCGTTCGCCAGGAAAAAAATCGACATCTAAATTGCACAAAAGGTATTAATATTGACAAAGAAATGGGGCGAAAGGTGTTAAAATCGCCAAACTAATGGGTCAAACGTCTTATAATCTGAAAACTAATGAGACTAAGCATGAGGGAGAAGGGGGGCCAGAAGAACGACTCATCTCCCTTTAAGGGAGCTCACCTCGCTTTTTTTTTTATCTTTCTTTCCCTTCTCTTTGGCTTGTATCTATTCGGACCCATTCAGCCTACGGTTTTAAGACGTTTACCCCCCTCCCGGTGTCAATATGTTCCTGGCGAGCGGTAGCGAGCCAGCATATATATATTTTTTGTTTTGAACGCAAGCTAAATTTGTAAATTTTTCGATAGAAAAATGTGTCCGGCGAAGCCGGATTTCTCCATACAATGCTGTCTCGCTATGGCTCGCCAGGAAGAAATTGACACATGGATGGGGATAAACGTCTTAACACAGTTGACTGAATTGGGCCGAATGGATACAAGCCAGGGAAAAAAAGAAAAGGAGAGATAGATAAAAATAAAACGGTGACCCCCCTTAAGCTTGATGGCAGTCTAGGGGAAACCAACTCCGGCTTCCAAAACTCACTCATGGGCCGGTTTTCTGGACCACTTTCTCCCTCATGTTTAGCCCCAATAGTTTTCAGATTTTATGACGTTCGGCCCATTAGTTTGGCGATTTTAATAACTTTTGCCCTATTTCGTTGTCAATTTTAAGACCTTTCGTGCCATTTAGGTGTCGATTTTTTCCTGGCGAGCGATAGCAAGCCTGACATTTTAACAGAAACCGGCCTTCGGTCGGGAAAACTTCTACCGAAAAATGTACAAATTAATCTAGAAGGGGGATCTGATGGATGTTTTTTTAAGTTTGATGGAGGTCTAGGGAGGAAACTAAAGAAAATAATAAATAAATGAAAAAATCTACCAAAAAGTGAACCATCCCCCCTTAACCCCTTCAGCACCATAACGCCATTTTCCTTTTGATTCTGGTTACATTAAAACGATTTTATGTAGTTTCTGAAGGTCCTCTTTCATTCAGAGTGTTTATTGAGATCGAATTTACCCCTTTGAGTCCTAGAAGATGATTATAAGGTAAAGAAAATCGTCTAATGGTAACCAGAATATGATTTTTATGTAGTTTCTGAAGGTCCTATTTTATTGAGTGTTTATTGAGATCGAATTTACCCCTTTGAGTCCTAGAGGATGATTATAAGGTAAAGAAAATCGTCTAATGGTAACCAGAATATGATGAAAATACGTCATGGATTTGAAGGGGCTAAACTTCATAATGCCAAAGTAAATATGCGTCGAAGGTACACTGTGCCAAAACTAATAGGTATGACAAGTGTTATTAGTTTTTTTCATTATAATCTACCCATTTAAAGAGGGATGGGCCTATTTAAAGGGGGATGGGCGTATTTATTTGCTTATTGTTTTATCGTTTTATTAATTAAACCTCCATCAAGTTGTAAATAACACCCCCTACAACTTCAAGATAAATTTGTACATTATTCCGTAGATGCCCGGGCCTTCAGCCGGTGCTTCAGCCTTCAGCCTAAAATTAAAGGTTTGCTAACGCTCGCCAGGAAAAAAACGACACCTACATGGAAGGAAAGGTGTATATATTGACAAAGACATGGGGCGAGAGGTCTTAAAATCGCCAAACTAATGGAACGAACGGCTACAATTTCAAAGGTAATGTTACTAAACATGAGGGAGACAAAGGTAATGTTACTAAACATGAGGGATACAAAGGTAATGGTACTAAACATGAGGTAAACAAAGGTAATGGTACTAAACATGAGGGAAACAAAGGTAATGGTACTAAACATGAGGGAGACAAAGGTAATGGTACTAAACATGAGGGAGACAAAGGTAATGGAACTAAACATGAGGGAGACAAAGGTAATGTTACTAAACATGAGGGATACAAAGGTAATGGTACTAAACATGAGGGAGACAAAGGTAATGTTACTAAACATGAGGGATACAAAGGTAATGGTACTAAACATGAGGTAAACAAAGGTAATGGTACTAAACATGAGGGAGACAAAGGTAATGGTACTAAACATGAGGGAAACAAAGGTAATGGTACTAAACATGAGGGAGACAAAGGTAATGGTACTAAACATGAGGGAGACAAAGGTAATGGTACTAAACATGAGGGAAACAAAGGTAATGGTACTAAACATGAGGGAGACAAAGGTAATGGTACTAAACATGAGGGAAACAAAGGTAATGGTACTAAACATGAGGGAAACAAAGGTAATGGTACTAAACATGAGGGAGACAAAGGTAATGGTACTAAACATGAGGGAGACAACGGTAATGGTACTAAACATGAAAGAGACAAAGGTAATGGTACTAAACATGAGGGAGACAAAGGTAATGGTACTAAACATGAGGGAGACAAAGGTAATGGTACTAAACATGAGGGAAACAAAGGTAATGGTACTAAACATGAGGGAGACAAAGGTAATGGAACTAAACATGAGGGAAACAAAGGTAATGTTACTAAACATGAGGGAGACAAAGGTAATGGAACTAAACATGAGGGAGACAAAGGTAATGGTACTAAACATGAGGGAGACAAAGGTATTGGTACTAAACATGAGGGAGACAAAGGTAATGGAACTAAACATGAGGGAAACAAAGCTACTACCTCCCGCTTAAAGGTACCGAATAAAAAAACAAGTTCACTTTATTCCATAACAAAATAAAAAAATAGTTTATAATTATTGATTTAAAGGATATACAGTATAATATTCAGTCTCGTCCAAGCATGGGTTATAATCCAAACACTGGCATTGATCTCCCCTTTCATGCCCCCCCCCCCCCCCCCCATCTCCTAGTTTATACACAGGGATATTGAATTATAAACATAATTAGTTTTCAGGGTGATGCAATGTAAGTAATATTCCCTTTATACACCGTTTACAAATCAAATTGTTTTATGTTAATTTTTTTTCAACATAGGAGAGGCCAAAGGCATCTTGGATGAAACAAATTACGATCCTCAAGTGGTCTGCAGACATTACTGTCATATGTTAGTAAATAAAAGAGCAATGCTGAATGATAAAAATACCCAAACAATGTGGGCATTACAAAGTTATTGTTTAATGTTATGTAATTAATTGTACAGTAGTGAACATTAATTCAAATACAATCTTATTCGAAGCGGTTTCGGGTTGAATTGAATCTCCTTACTAATTCTTACTGAGCATTTGCATTTCAGAGATTCGTTTAATAAGTTTGAGACTTCAAAATCGATCAAAATTAATTACCACTACTGTAGATGGTCATTACAGTGTAATAAGAGGAGATTAATTGAAATAATTTTAAATGCCACCAACTGATGCAGTACAGAAATCAATCATACCCAATATTTTTAATCTTTGAATCTTTATACCGAGTCGTAAACATTTTCGGAATTTCATTCAAGATAGGAACGATCAGCCCCGAATGAATCTATGAATCAAGAACAATGCTTCATAAACGATTGAATTACCTTCAACTACGTTTGGATACTCGACCCAGACTTGGGCATCAGCATTTTACCCCGTGACCAGACTTGCAAATGTTACAAAAACATTTTACGCTAATCTGTTTCAAATAGTTAGTATTGTTCTGCTAACTACATAATATCATCACCATATTCTAAGATACTTTGATTTCATAATTTCTAATGTGTGAATAGGTGAACCTATACTTTCCCTTTAGTTAAGTCCATAGTTAACATGTTAATAATTTATCAATTATTTAGTTCTTTATTTGTAACCCTGTTTTGCTAAATTTCTAAATATGCATATATCTCATTAATAACATTTTGGGGGGGAAAATGTGATACGACAATATTATGTTAATTTTCCATTTTATAATGTGTTCGTCATAGTCTGTAACAGTTATTTCAATACACCCTTTTTTATCTTTACTGTATACTCAAAATGGTAACACTACCTGATCCAGCGTCTTATTATCGCCAAACTAATGGGATGGAACGTTTTAAAATCTCCAAACTAATGGAGCGAAACCAGAGAGGTCCACAAATCCCCTTCGGCCCCTAATAAGGTTAAGTAGCGGAGGGCTCAGGAACTTTTAAGCTGCTTATAAAACACCAGGGGATACAGTCGCTGTCAGAAGTACTGCACACCTTCTCACGTAGTTGGAATATAGGGAACAAAACAAACCTCCTCCCGATGAATACAGAAATGGTGAACGCAATATTGTCAAGCCCAGTTATTTAAGGGGAGACAGACCGTTTTTCTAGACCCACTTCTCCCTAATGTTTAGCCCCACTAGTTTTGAGAATTTAAGACGTTGGTTCCATTAGTTTGGGGATTTTATGACCTTTCATCACATTTCTTCGTCAATTATTATGTTCCTTCCAACCATTTACCAATACTCCTATAATCGATTAATGAAATTTAAGGTGGAACCGGCCTCACGACTGAAAATTATTATTATACAACTACATCTCTGTTTATGCTAAGCATCGAATCCTGCTGCAATCTCAAAACTGCAATAGGCATGCATATGTGAATGGAAAGAGCAATTAATGGGGCCTTAACCACTTAGGGAAGTCCTCTCGATAAATTACTCCTGAACCAATATCAATTAATATTAGGCCCCTTCGTACCATTTAGGTGTCGATTCTTTCCTGGCGAGCGATAGCGAGCCTGTAATTTTAGGTGGAATCAGCCTCTGGCCGGGAAATTTTTCTATCGTACTATACAAATCTATCTAGAAGGGGTGTTTTTCTAAGCTTGATGGACGTCTAGGGGGGGAAACAACATATGAATACATGAATTATCCAAACAAGATATTTTCCACTTTAGGATTGATTTGTCTTGACCCCTTTCTCCTTCATGCTTACCCCATTGCAATTTATATTTTAAGACCTTTCGTGCCATTTAAGTGTACATTTTATCCTAGCGAGCGATAGCGAGCCTATAATTAAAAGAAACTACCGAACAATGTACACATTTATCTTGTAAGGGGCTCAAGTGGGAGTAATTTAAGGTTGATGGATGTCTAGGGAACAAACTATAACCCTCCCCTTAACCCCTTCATCACCATGACGTAATTTTCATCATTTTTGGTTACCATTAGACGATTTTCTTCCGTTTATAATCTACCTCTACTGTATGCCTCAAAGGGGTAAATACGATCTCAATAAACCCTCTTAGTAACACAGGTCCTTCTTAAACTGTATAAAATCATCACATTTTAGCCAGAATCAGATTTAAAGAGGCGTCATGGTGCTGAAAGGGTTAATAGCAGCGCGTCACAACAGTTCCTCAGTGTAGCGTTATTTTTCCACCGATAAGTGTCTAAGCCTATGCCCGAGAGGGAGTTGTTTAAAAAAAAGAGAAAAAAAACAAATCCTGTTCACGGCTGTAGGATTAACCCCTTCTGTACCTGCGACGTCCTTTTTTATTAAGTGCTGTAAACTGTTACACGATTTTATTCAGCTTAAGAAGGACGTCTACCCATGAAAAGGCTTACAGACTACTGTATCTCCATTAATCATTTTAGGTTACCATATATTATCCTTCCTAAGCTTCATGAAAGCGTCAACATATAGCTGGAATCAAATAAAAAAGACGTCGCCGGTACAGAAGAGGTAAATAAGGATCCGTGGTAGTAACAATGTGTTAAGTGAGATACTTCGAAGCCTGTTATTTGCTGGAGGCGCTTTTTAAACTGAATAAAATCTTCTAAGTCATACCCTTGATTTGTTTAATAGTGTACCCTGCTCGTCCCCACACCCCTTGACACACACACACACACAAACGAACACACACACACACACACACACACACACAGACACACACACGAATAATGGAGTCATTGTTTGATCAGTGTGTACCGTTAGCCTCACACAACCCCTGCTCTACACACACACACACACACACACACATACACACGCACACGAATAATAGTGTACCCTGCTCGTCCCCACACCCCTTGACACATACACACACACACAAACGAACACACACAAACGAACACACACACACACACACACACACACACACACACACACACACACACACACACAGACACACACACGAATAATGGAGTCATTGTTTGATCAGTGTGAACCGTTAGCCTTAAACAGATCCCTGCTACACACACACACACCAGAATTCGATCACCGTTTCTTCTTAGGCTGACTCATCCTCCCATCCATTAACACACACACAGACCCACACTCACACACAGACCCCCCCCCCCCCCCCACACACACACACACCGACAATTAAGCCCTCTCCGGCAGCCAGACAGCCTGACAAGTTACTCTTGTAACTTGGGGGGGGGCCGGCACCCATTTGACATTTGCATGGTATGTGTAGGCAGCGGAGTGACGGGTAGCTCAGCGCCCATATTTCACCACACCTGATTCACTGAGGAGCGGGAAGGTTTTTTTTTTGGTCTATATGTTAAGGGAGCCCACCTCGCTTTTTTTCTCTTACTCTCCCCATCTCTTTGGCTTGTATCCATTCGGCCCAATTCAGCCTACTATTTTAAAACGTTTACCCCATAATATCACCACACCAGATTCACTGAGGAACGGGAAGGGTTTTTTGTTCTATCTGTCAAGTAGAGGCCAATCGGTTTACTTAAGGGGGGTCACCTACATTTTTATCTTTCTCTCCTTTTCTCTCTTTCTCTGGCTTGTATCCATTCGGCCCCATTCAGCCAACTGTTTTAAGGGGGGTGACCTGCTTTTTTCTCTCCTTTTACATTTCTCTCTTTCTCTGGCTTGTATCCATTCGGTTCCTTTCAGCCTACTGTTTTAAGACGTTTATCCCCATCCAGGTGTCGATATCTCCCTGGCGAGCGATAGCGAGCCATGATTATATGGAGAAATCCGGCTTCTCCAGAGACATTTTTCTATCGAAAAAATGTAGAAATTTAGTCTGCTGTCAAAAAAAAAAAATGAATAATATGCCGGCTCGCTACCGCTCGCCAGGAACAAATCGACACCTGGATGGGATACACGTCTTAAAACAGTAGGTTGATTGGTGCCGAATTGATAGAAGCCAGAGAAAGAGAAAAAAGACGTTTATCCGCATCCAGGTGTCAATTTATTCCTGGCGAGCGATAGCGAGCCAGCATTGTATGGAAAAATCTGGTTTCGCCGGAGACGTTTTTCTATCGAAAATGTACAAATTTAGCTGGCTGTCAAAACAAAAATATATACAGTATATACTGGCTCGCTACCGCTCGCCAGGAAAATATTGACACCAGGGTAGGGGTAAACGTCTTAAAACAGTTGACTGAATGAGGCCGAATGGATACAAGCCAAAGAGAGAGGGAGAGCAAGAGAAAAAACGAGAGGTGGGCTACCTTAAGTTCATTGGAATTGACCCTACCAAGAATTCACCTGAGCCCTCTGATGGACTCAACTCCTAGGCTATACAAAGTTTAGCACGATTTCATACGATTCTGCGTGTTTTTACTATATACTAAATGACTACACCAAGTGCTTATATAGTATGGTAGTTGTGGGAATGTACATATGTAGCAAGGAAAGACTAAAAGCAAAATTATAAGGTTGATTAACCATCATAACAAAAAAGCGAGAAAATACCTACTTCCATATAATTATCAATATACGTTATCTAATATTATGGGTGACTTTAAAATATAATTAGCATCAATATACATGACAATAATATGAGTCAGCTATAAAAAGTATGACATGTAGCTTATAATTATGGGGGCCCACCTCGATTTTGTCCTCTTTTTCTCCCTCTCTCTTTGGCTTGTATCCATTCAGCCTACCGGTACTGTTTTAAGACGTTTACCCCCATCCCGGTTTCAAGCGGTAGCGAGCCAGCATCTGTATATTTTTGTTTTGACAGCAAGCTAAATTTGTACATTTTTCGATAGAGAAATTTCTCCGGTGAAGCCGGATTTCTTCATACAATGCTGGCTCGCTATCACTCGCCAGGATGAAATCGACACCTTGATGGGGATAAAAGCCTTAAAACAGTTGGCTGAATGGGGCCGAATGGATACAAGCCACAGAAAGAGAGAAAAGGAGAGAAAAAAACAAAAAGCAGGTGACCCCCCCCCCCTTAAGAATTATGGAGGGAGGGTGGAGAACTGCGGGATATCGATATTTAAAGGGCCCAGGTCGCTTACAGTACAAAACAACGTGTGTCAGCGGCAACTACAAGAATTCTTGGTAGGGTCAATTGCCGACTTGCGAGTTTCGTTCTATAAGGAAGTTGGAGCTGTAGACAACGATATTTAACAGAATTTACAGCTAAAATACGGTCGTAGTACATTTATAAATACATAAAACCCAATTCAATACCATTTATCCCTCAGCAACCTACATTTATATTGCATTTCTGTTTAATATCGATGTTCACGGCTTTAATTTCCTTATAGCCTGAAACTCGTAACTCGCTACAGCCTGTGGCATTAAGAATTAAGCGATAATATTCAGTTTAAGAAATTGGTGTTCCTCCTCTGAATCTTATACCACCTGTCCTGATTAAGGGGGTGAGTGCTCTCTCTCTCTCTCTCTCACACACACACAAACTCTCTCTCTCTCTCTCTCTCACACACACACACACACACACACACACACACTTTCTCACACAAACACACTCCCTCTCTCTCTCACACACACACACACTCCCACTTAGCCTCACTCTCTCTCTCTCTCTCTCATTCGTTCTCTCTCTCTCCCTCTCCGGCTTCTTGCGGGGGAGAGACTCGACAAAATATAACCCTGGTATAAAACTGGCGAGCCGACGGGGGAAGGGGGGGGGGGTATGCATAAGAGATAACCGGAGGCAGGGGGGGGGGTGGGGGGGGGTAGGAGAGAATAAAGACAATTGCATGTAGAAAGAGTCCGGGAAAAAGAGAGGACAGCATTCTTAGGACTTTAAGGGGAGATGGCCCGATTTTACTGGTCCCCATATTTCCCTCTTGTTAAGCCCCATTTTTTTTGGAGATTATATGACGTTCGGTCCATTAGTTTGGCTATTTTAACACTTTTCGTCCCATTTCTTTGTCAATATTAAGATTTTTCGTGCCATTTTTATGTTGATTGTTTCCTGGCGAGCGATAGCAAGCCTGTAGTTTTAGAAGGCACCAGCCTTCCGCCGGGACATTTTTCTATCGAAAAATGTACATACTTATCCTGAAAGGGGGTCTAGGGGGTGATAATATAAGGGGGTCTAGGGGGTGCTATTTTAAGGGGGTCTAGGGGGTGCTATTATAAGCTTGATGGAGGTCTAGCGAGGAAACTAAGAAATACAGGAATTAATACCCCCCCCCCCCCCAAAAAAAAAAAAACCGGGCCTATCTCTCCTTAATCCACATTGTTGGGTTATATTTCGGTTATCAATAGACGATTTTGTGCAGTTTAGGAAGGATATCTAAGAATCAAAAGGGTAAATACTATCTTATTTAACTCTTTTAGCTCCCTTCCGCCTTTAGCCACCCGCCTCTTGTTTTGTTCAACTCTCAAACCCAAGAATTAGCAAATTTTCTCAAGTCTTTCTTTTACTCAACAAGTGAAGTCTGGAACTCTCTCCCACAATCAATCTTTCCTTCATCCCATGACTTAGACTGCTTCAAACTTCGTGTGTCCAGGCATTTTGACCCCAACGTCCCTTGAATTTGGCTTTCTGTCACTCTCTTGGCTTTGGGGGAGACACTCGTTACAGACAGCTTGCCTTTTGTCTCCTTCATGTACATAGAATAATAATATAAAAAGTATGCCATTGCGTCCAAATTGGCTAGTCTATATTGCGTACAAACTATGCCACGGCATACAAATTGGCTAGTCTATATTGCGTACAAACTATGCCACGGCGTCCAAATTGGCTAGTCTATATTGCGTACAAACTATGCCACGGCATACAAATTGGCTAGTCTATATTGCATACAAACTATGCCACGGCGTCCAAATTGGCTAGTCTATATTGCGTACAAACTATGCCACGGCGTCCAAATTGGCTAGTCTATATTGCGTACAAACTATGCCACGGCGTACACATTGGCTAGACCACCCTTTACATTTCCGAAGCCTCAGAACGCAGACCTAAACTTAGATTATAATGCTCGTATACTGATGACTTAAAGAGCAGTTTTATCAAGGCTCTGAAAGAACCAAACATAGAACTGCTCTCTCACAACTCTCTCTCTCTCTCTCTCTTCTTCTTCTTCTTCTTCTTCTTCTTCTTGTCTATCCTTTCCTTCAACTTTCCTTTTCTATCGGATATGCCATCTCTACTAGAATGAAAGTCCTGACCACCTCGTTTGGATCGTAAGGTCTGTGTGTCCAGTGTATTTATGTAAATATATGTAAATCTCTCTATCGCGCGCGCGCGCTCTCTCTCTCTCTCTCTCTCTCATGTTCTATTTGAATTATTCCAAATCTCAACCGGTATAGAGATATTGCATGTTGGAATGTAATTTTGTTAAGTATTTCCCCATAAGGCTGGCCTTATGTGCATGAAGGAGACCAAAGACAAAGCTGCCTGTAACAAGTGTCTCCCCAAGGTTGAAAGAGTGATAGAAAGTCAACATCAATGTTCGTTAGAGGTTATCCAGGTGTGTTGGAAAGAAGTGTGGTGTAGTTGTTAGGTGTAATGAAATGAATAGGAGGAGGAGGAGATGTTTGTGGGAGTTAGCTGGATTACTATCTGTGTGAGGCATAAATAGAATCAGTAAGGGAAGCCAGACAAATGAACCAGGAGTTCCAGCAACTCCTTATCATATGTCTATGTTGCCTCCCCTAAGTACTGCCCTGCTCGATTGGTGCCTACAATCTTCCCAGTACACTTGCACCTATTGAGATTATTATAGTACAGTCGCGCTAATAAGTGATGTCTCAGAACCAAGTATATTTTGATCAATAATTGGTATCAGCAATATCTAAGCTTCATTTCGTCATATCAAGTGAAAATACAAACATATTCTTACACTTACCCACCCTATTCAACATCTGACAGACATTAATATAGCACAGAGCGAGCTAAACGTAATGACAACTGGAACATGATTTATTAGCGCGACTATACATATGGCAAAAACACATCCCCAACCATGCACAGTGTTGCCAATTTAGCTACTTTCCCCCATACCCTGGACAGTGTTGCCAATATAGCTACTTTCCCCAATACCTTTGACAGTGTTGCCAATTTAGCTACTTTCCCCCCTACTTTGGACAGTGTTGCCAATTTAGCTACTTTCCCCTCATACCCCGGACAGTGTTGCCAATTTAGCTATTTTCCCGCTACATCTACAGGTATTTACTTCGATCAAGAGACACATTTTTACATTTAGAGGCATACATTTGAGTGATATTCTGGAGATTTGAGCCATTATAGAGCGTTATTCTAGAGCTTGTGGTATTATTCTAGCGATTTTCGGCATTTATTTACTATCTAGCGGACTTGATTTGGTAACCCTGCTTACCCATGGAGAAACTATCATAGTTGAGAGTAGGTGGACTATTCTACTATCATATCAATTTACCCATTCCACCTTAAGAGAGCCCACCTCGCTTTTTTATCTTGCTCTCCCTCTCTCTTTGGCTTGTATCCATTCGGCCCCATTCAGCCTACTGTTTTAAGACGTTTAACCCCATCCAGTTGTCAATATTTTCCTGGCGAGCGGTAGCGAGCCAGCATACAATATATATATTATTGTTTTGGCAGCAAGCTAAATTTGTAAAAAAAAATATAGAAAAATGTCTCCGGTGAAGCCAGATTTCTCCATACAATGCTGGCTCGCTATCGCTCGCCACGAAGTAATCGACACCTGGATGGGGATGAACGTCTTAAAACAGTTGGCTGAACGGGGCCGAATGGATACAAGCAAGGGAAAGAGAGAGAAGGAGAGAAAGATAAACAAAACAAGACAACATATTTTGGGCGCCCTCAATTTTATTTTCCAACCTGGCCACGGAAATTCCCCTTCCTGGACCGGTTTTCGGGACCACTTTCTCTCTCATGTTTAGCCCCATTAGTTTTCAGATGTTAAGATGTTTGCCACATTAGTTATTCGATTTTAAGACCTTTCGCGCAATTTCTTCGTCAATATTTAGACCTTTCGTGCTATTTAGGTGACAATTTTTCCCCTGGCGAACGATAGTGAGCCTGTATTGTTGGAAGAACCGGCCTTCGGCCGGAAAATTTTTCTACCGAAAAATATACAAATTAATCTAGAAGGGGGATCTAATGGATGCTTTTTATTAGATTTGATGGAGGTCTAGGGAGGGAACTAGAAAAATAATTAATACGTGCAAAAATTGCCCAAAAAGTGAACCATCCCCCCTTAAGCCGGTATCACACGAGAGGTTTTATAGTCAACATACGATGATCAACAAATTTCTAGCAGCATTTCTGGAACATTTTGCATTGGTATCGGAAACTAGACTGATGGTAGATGAATTTAAGTAACCGAAATATTAAAATAAATTACCCCATAAGCTGCCAGATGAGTGTTGAGTATAAATGTTTGAGGGAAAAACCGCTCGTGTGATACCATCTTAAGGGAGCCGACCTCGCTTTTTTTCTCTCTTTCTCACTCTCTCTCTGGGTTGTATCCATTCGGCCTCATTCAGCCTACTGTTTTAAGACGTTTACCCCCATCCAGGTGTCAATATTTTCCTGGCGAGCGGTAGCGAGCTAGCATATATACATATTTTTTTTTACAGCAAGCTCAATTTGTAAATTTTTCGATAGAAAAATATCTCCGGCGAAGCCGGATTTCTCCATGCAATGCTGGCGAGCGATCAGGAAGAAATCGACACCTGAATGGGGATACACGTCTTCAAACAGTTGGCTGAATGGGGCCAAATGGATAGAAGCCAGGGAAAGAGAGAAAAGGAGAGCAAGACAAAAAATAGCCGGTGACCCCCCTTAAAGGAAAAATGTGCGTGCTCCCAAGTTTACCGAGGGAAGAAAAAGTGGCCCGGTAAAGTTGGGAATTTTGAGGAGGTTTCTGATGGGTGAGAAGAAAGGGTGATTGTATAAGGGTGATTGTATATGGGTGATTGTATAAGGGTGATTGTATAAGGGTGATTGTATAAGGGTGATTGTATAAGGGTGATTGTTTTTCGCACACTGTTCCAAACACATTTACCAGACCCTGCAACTCCCATTCATTATCGCTCATCAGAACTGTATCATCAGCAAACAGCAGTACAGGCAGCTTCCACTTATAGTAAGGGTGATTAATTCAGTAAGAATGATTGTACACATTATGGCTTATCGCTCCACATGATCAAAGCACCTAAATAAAACACCAACTCATCCATATCCACACTAAAACGCTCACATACTTCCGCATTCATGGTGTATCATTCCATGAGACTCCACACCCACTTCTTAAGGAGATAGTGCTTGTTGTTTTTCTCGTCTACGTACGTATTTATTTATTTGATTTTGAGTTTCCTCCTAGACCTCCATCAAGCTTAAACAAACACCCCCTACACCCCCTACACGCCCTTTCAAGATAAATTTTTAAATTTTTCGGTAGAAAAATGATCGGCCGAAGGCCGACTCCTTCTAAAATTACAGGCTCGCTTTCGCTCGCCAGGAAAAAATCGACACCTAAATGGCAAGAAAGATCTTAATATTGACAAATAAATGGGGCGAAATGTCTCAAAATCGCTATACTAATAGAACGAACGTCTTGAAATCTCAGAAGTAATATGCTAAACTTCATGGAGAAGGGGGTAAAAAAAAAAAACGAACAATCCCCCCTTAAGTAATTGCCCACTTATAAGTTTAGATCTACTGTACTATATAAGGAAGTTGAAGCTGTAGGCATGACTAGCTTACAGAATAACCAGGTATTATAATTACCTGTAGGGCACATCAAAATACATAAACTATAATTCAGGAAACTTCTGATCCACCAAAATCTCCATCATTTTTGTACTTCTGTTAAGGGTGGTCACCGACTTGTTTTCTCTTTCTCTCCTTTTCTCTCTTTCTCTGGCTTGTATCCATTGGGCCCCATTCAGCCAACTGTTTTAAGACTTTTACCCCCATTTTTTTCGGTTTCTTCCTGGCCAGCGAAAGCGAGCCAGCATTGTATGGATAAATCCAGCTTCGCCGGAGACATTTTTCTATCGAAAAATGTACAAATTTAGCTTGCTGTCAAAACAAAAATATATATATATGCTGGCTTGCTACCGCTCGCCAGGAAAATATTGACACCTGGATGTCGGTAAACATCTTAAAACAGTAGGCTGAATGGGGCCAAATGGAAACAAGTCAAAGAGAGAGGGAGAGAAAGAGAAAAAAGACGATGTGGGCTCCCTTAAATATCGATTAATACCCCTCCAACTTCCTTCGCCAAGGTACCGATGCTTTGATCTGTGTACACATTTATTAATTTGGCCGACCCCTCCCGGTGGCATATTTCCGAAGTCGAGACTAGGGGAAATTAGGACCAATCAGAGGCCGCAGTGGCAGTGACGTCACCCAAAAGGGAAGGAGCCAGTCTGTCTGTCTCTCTCTCTCTCTCTCTCTCGGGGTGAGGAGCCTGCCTGCCTCTCGTTTGTTTATCCCTCTCTCTCTGGTAAATAGAAGAAGTAAGTCACCTAGTATAACAAGTTATCAATATTTATTCGCATAGTATCTGTCTAGATTAAATAAGCATCCAGAGTACAATATGTTATTCCCATTAATTATGGTTTTACTTGAAAAGCAATGAGTAAACAATGACAATTTTGCGATTCTGGCATCTTTCGTCCCAAGATTTGAGGAGGAGGGTGTTTTTTTTTTTTTTTTTTTTTTTTTTTTTTTTTAAATAGACAGTGAACGGAGGAAGGAAACACACAGATAAAACAAAAAGGTCCATGTGCCTAAAGGCATCCTCCATTCATGAAATGTTTGTAACAACTGGATTTAAACATTTGTAGAATGTTTAGTTCTCCTTAGACAGTTAAATTGTTCAAATAGTTCCTGTTTTATTTATCATTATCATTTAAATTTACATTCATGCACAACGTAAATAAACTATAAATGGTCACTTTTCACTCTCTCTCTCCGCATATGTAATGATCTCATTCCATAATATTATGTATGTAGGCCTACAGATGTATGTCTGTATGTATGGATGTATACACTCAGGCACATACCCCATAGCTGGGGGTGGCTGAATCGAGACATAGACTAAGGGAATAAGTAAAGATCAATGATAGGAGAGAAAGTGATAGATTGATATGAAGGGAATAACAAAATTCACAATTATATCTCATCGTACATCTGGAATCACAGTCCAACCTTACAGGTGAGTGTAACCTTTATGCCAAATGTCTCACTGCATATCGTATGGTTTCTTTATGTTCAGCGCCTTTCACGATAAAAATCGTTAATATTAGAAAACAGGCTGATTGAACTCATTGTTTTTTTGCTTAAAATCATTATTTGTTGTGTTCCCAGTGTCTTGATCAGGATTATTTGTAACATTGTGCTTTATTTAAAAATGACATATTATATTGGCTTAAAGTACCGAGGGCGGTACAATATTGTACCGCCCTGGATATAATGGGGTTAAGAAGTGTTCAAGTAGCCCTAACCACTACTGTACTTATATAAATATTCATTAACATTATCACATCATAACATATCGACTACAATAAAAGTAATATATAGCAAAATATAGAAATAGCTGTCATACATAAGAATAAAAGAAAATGGGAGTCTACAGAAAGTCGATTGGCTCACACAAGGCAGATCCCCTTCACACCCAACCCTAATTATAAGGCCTAAGTAGCCTATAGGCCTAGGCCCAACTCACTAACACGTATCGTGTAATTATATAGCCTACTAATTAGCCTTTGGCTCTACCTTATGCACTTAAACCATTAACTATTTCATAACATTTGATGCTTAATATATTTTGTACTATCTGATAATGTTAATGTGTTAATGATATTTAAAATAAAGTAATGTATAGGCTATGTATATACTGTATATATAACCCTTTAGATATATGAGTGACTTAAGTTCCTTCTTGAAATTATCAGCACAGGTTAACTGCGTAAGTGTCACAGGAATCAATATAGTTCGCCAGTGAAATAATATTGTGCCTTCTAAAATTGTCAAGGAATTTCTGTCCATGGCTGTGCAATACGCGTAATACGGTAGGCTAGTCTTATTTACTCATAACCATAACATAGCACAATCATAATGTATCCTTAATGTAGTTAATATTTGAAATAACTTGTTATACTAGGTGACTTACTTCTTCTATTTACCAGAGAGAGAGAGAAACCAAAGAGAGGCAGGCAGGCTCCTCACCCAGAGAGAGAGAGAGAGAGAGAGAGTGACAGACATACTGGCTCCTCCCCTTGTGGGTGACGTCACTGCCACTGCAGCCTCTGATTGGTCCTAATTTCCCCTATGATATATACTAGTCTCGACTTCGGAAATATGCCTCCCGGTGATTCCCCCCCCCCCCACGCCACCCCTCCGGCCTTAAGTGAGCTCACCTCGCTTTTTTTTCTCTCTTTCTCTCCCTCTCTCTTTGGCATTTATCCATTCGGCCCCATTCAGCCAACTGTTTTAAGAGGTTTACCCCTATCCAGGTGTCAATATTTTCCTGGCGAGCAGTAGCGATCCAGATTATATATATTTTTGTTTAGACAGCAAGCTAAATTTATAAATTTTTCTATAGAAAAATGTCTCCGACGAAGCCGGATTTCTCCATAAAAAAAAACGACACGTGGATGGGGATAAACGTCTTAAAACAGTTGGCTGAATGGGGCCGAATGGATATAAGCCAGGGAAAGAAAGACAAGGCGAGAGAGATAAACAAAAAACACGGTGACCCCCTTAACTTGAAGCCTTGTCTGTCATGCCCTCCTCAAACTTGTATGGCGTGTCTGGCTAACTTCCCCCCAGAGTAATCCAATAACCCCCCCCCCCCCCACCAAGGAACTTCAACCCCCACCCCCCCTGTCTGGCTTTCAATATTGGCCGGGTTCCATGTGTAATACATCTATCTATCTATCTATATATATATATATATATATATATATATATATATATATATAAACACACAAATACAACATACATAAACGCACATACATAAATACACATAAACACGCACACACACACGCACACAAACATACACACACACACAAACACACAAACAAGCAAACAGTACTGACTATATCATCAGCTACAGTAAGTAATCAAAGGCAGCGTTCCCAATCAACACAAAGGCAGCGTTCCCAATCAACATAAAGCTTTAATCCTTCACAGGGCTTAGGGTTCGTGTGTTAAGGGGGGTCACCTGTTTTTTTTTTTCTCTCCTGTTCTCTCTTTATCTGGCTTGTATCTATGCGGCCCCATTCAACCTACTGTTTTAAGACGTTTATCCAAATCCAGGTGTCGATTTATTCCTGGCGAGCGATAGTGAGCCAGCATTGTATGGAGAAATCCGGCTTCGCCGGAGAATTTGTTCTATCGAATAATGTACATAGTAGTTGGTGTTTGGAGTGGTAGCGATAGTTGAGGATTGTTTAAGGGGGTAGTACTTGGTGTTTGGAGTGATAGCGATAGTTGAGGATTGTTTAAGGGGGTATAGTACTTGGTGTTTGGAGTGATAGCGATAGTTGAGGATTGTTTAAGGGGGTAGTACTTGGTGTTTGGAGTGGTAGCGATAGTTGAGGATTGTTTAAGGGGGTAGTACTTGGTGTTTGGAGTGGTAGCGATAGTTGAGGATTGTTTAAGGGGGTAGTACTTGGTGTTTGGAGTGATAGCGATAGTTGAGGATTGTTTAAGGGGGTATAGTACTTGGTGTTTGGAGTGATAGCGATAGTTGAGGATTGTTTAAGGGGGTAGTACTTGGTGTTTGGAGTGATAGCGATAGTTGAGGATTGTTTAAGGGGGTAGTACTTGGTGTTTGGAGTGATAGCGATAGTTGAGGATTGTTTAAGGGGGTAGTACTTGGTGTTTGAAGTTATAGCGATAGTTGAGGATTGTTTAAGGGGGTAGTACTTGGTGTTTGGAGTGATAGCGATAGTTGAGGATTGTTTAAGGGGGTAGTACTTGGTGTTTGGAGTGGTAGCGATAGTTGAGGATTGTTTAAGGGGGTAGTAGTTGGTGTTTGGAGTGGTAGCGATAGTTGAGGATTGTTTAAGGGGGTAGTACTTGGTGTTTGGAGTGATAGCGATAGTTGAGGATTGTTTAAGGGGGTATACTACTTGGTGTTTGGAGTGATAGCGATAGTTGAGGATTGTTTAAGGGGGTAGTACTTGGTGTTTGGAGTGATAGCGATAGTTGAGGATTGTTTAAGGGGGTAGTACTTGGTGTTTGGAGTGATAGCGATAGTTGAAGATTGTTTAAGGGGGTAGTACTTGGTGTTTGGAGTGGTAGCGATAGTTGAGGGTTGTTTAAGGGGGTAGTACTTGGTGTTTGGAGTGATAGCGATAGTTGAGGACTGTTTAAGGGGGTAGTACTTGGTGTTTGGAGTGGTAGCGATAGTTGAGGATTGTTTAAGGGGGTAGTACTTGGTGTTTGGAGTGAGAGCGATAGTTGAGGAATGTTTAAGGGGGTAGTACTTGGTGTTTGGAGTGGTAGCGATAGTTGAGGATTGTTTAAGGGGGTAGTACTTGGTGTTTGGAGTGATAGCGATAGTTGAGGATTGTTTAAGGGGGTAGTACTTGGTGTTTGGAGTGGTAGCGATAGTTGAGGCTTGTTTAAGGGGGTAGTACTTGGTGTTTGGAGTGGTAGCGATAGTTGAGGATTGTTTAAGGGGGTAGTACTTGGTGTTTGGAGTGATAGCGATAGTTGAGGATTGTTTAAGGGGGTAGTACTTGGTGTTTGGAGTGGTAGCGATAGTTGAGGATTGTTTAAGGGGGTAGTACTTGGTGTTTGGAGTGGTAGCGATAGTTGAGGATTGTTTAAGGGGTTAGTACTTGGTGTTTGGAGTGATAGCGATAGTTGAGGATTGTTTAAGGGGGTAGTACTTGGTGTTTGGAGTGGTAGCGATAGTTGAGGATTGTTTAAGGGGGTAGTACTTGGTGTTTGGAGTGGTAGCGATAGTTGAGGATTGTTTAAGGGGGTAGTACTTGGTGTTTGGAGTGGTAGCGATAGTTGAGGATTGTTTAAGGGGGTAATAGTTGGTGTTTGGAGTGGTAGCGATAGTTGAGGATTGTTTAAGGGGGTATAGTACTTGGTGTTTGGAGTGGTAGCGATAGTTGAGGATTGTTTAAGGGGTAGTACTTGGTGTTTGGAGTGGTAGCGATAGTTGAGCATAGTTAAAGGGTCTAGTACTTGTTGTTTGGAGTGGTAGCGATAGTTGAGGATTGTTTAAGGGGTAGTACTTGTGTTTGGAGTGGTAGCGATAGTTGAGGATTGTTTAAGGGGGTAGTACTTGGTGTTTGGAGTGGTAGCGATAGTTGAGGATTGTTTAAGGGGGTAGTACTTGGTGTTTGGAGTGGTAGCGATAGTTGAGGATTGTTTAAGGGGGTATAGTACTTGGTGTTTGGTCTATATATTTGGTCTATATATTTATATATTTAATTTCTTTTGAGTTTGCTCGCTAGACCTCCATCAAGCTTAGAAAAAACACCCCCTAGACAAACTTTCAAGATAAATTTGTACATTTTTCGATAGAAAAATGTCCCTGCCGAAGGCCGATCCCATCTAAAATTAGAGGCTCGCTATTGCTCGCCAGGAAGAAATCGACAAAGGGCACGAAAGGTCTTAAGGGGGAGGAGGCCGTTTTTCTGGTCCACTTTCTCCCTCATGTTTAGCCCCATTAGTTTTCATATTTTAAGGTGTTTGCCCCATTAGTTTGTCGATATAAAGACCTTTCGCCCCATTTCTTTGTCAATATTAAGACCTATCGTGCTATTTAGGTTTCGATTTTTTCCCTGGCGAACGATAGTGAGCCTGTAATGTTGGAAGAACCGGCCTTCGGCCGGTACATTTTTCTACCGAAAAATGTACAAATTAATCTTAAAGGGGGATCCAATGGATGTTTTCTTAACATTTGATGGAGGTCTAGGGAGGAAACTAGAAAAATAATGAATAAATGCAAAAATCGCCCAAAAGTGAATACGTATTGAATACGAAATGAGGCGATGTGTCTCAAAATCCCCAAAAACTAACGAAACGAACGTCTTAAAACCTCAACACTAATATGCTAAACATGAGGGAGAAGGGAGTCCAGAAAAAGCGAGTAGTACCCCCTTTAATATCTGACTCAATGTAGTAGTCGGGTTTGTGGCAGTAGGCTTTAATGTCTGACTCAATGTAGTAGTCGGGTTTGTGGCAGTAGGCTTTAATGTCTGACTCAATGTAGTAGTCGGGTTTGTGGCAGTAGGCTTTAATGTCTGACTCAATGTAGTAGTCGGGTTTGTGGCAGTAGGCTTTTATTGCAGTGTTTGGAGCGATAGCGATAGTTCAGGTTTGTTGTTTAATGTCGGGTTTAAGGGGGTAGTACTCGCTTTGTATGGACCCACTTCTCCCTCATCTTTAGCATATTAGGTTTGAGGTTATAAGACGTTCGTTCCGTTACTTTGGCGATTTTGAGACATTTCGCCTCATTTTGTTGTCAATTTTTAGACCTTTCGTGCCCTTTAGGTGTCAATTTTTTCCTGGCGAGCGATAGAGAGCCTCTAATTCTAAAAGGAATCGGCCTTCGGCCAGGAAATTTTACTACCGAAGAATGTACAAATTGATCTTGAATCTAAGGGGTGTTTCTTCGAAGCTTGATGGAGGTCTAGCGAGGAAACTCAAAAATAAATTAAGAAATATATACAGTATATGTATATATACAGTATATGTATATATAAAGTATATGTATATATACAGTATATGTATATATACAGTATATGTATATATACAGTATATGTATACCGGTATATACAGTATATGTATATATACAGTATATAATATTGTATATATACAGTATATGTATATATACAGTATATGTATATATACAGTATATGTATATATACAGTATTATGTATATATACAGGGATATGTATACCGGTATATACAGTATATGTATATATAATGTATATGTATATATACAGTATATGTATATATACACTCAGTATATGTATATATACAGTATATGTATATATACTGTATATGTATATATACAGTATATGTATATATACTGTATATGTATACAGTATAAGTATATATACAGTATATGTATACCGGTATATACAGTATATGTGTATATACACTCAGTATATGTATAATCAATACATTATGTATATACACTCAGTATATGTATATACAGTATATGTATATATACAGTATATGTATATATACAGTATATGTATATATACTGTATATGTATATATACAGTATATGTATATATACAGTATATGTATATATACAGTATATGTATATATATAAAGACCAAAAACCAAGCACTGCCCCCTTAATGAACATGGTACAACTTATCACCTGATTGACTGGTGCGCTTGGGTCGAGTCTGGGATGTGCTGCCTCACTCTCATTCTCACTCACTCACTCACTCACTCACTATCTCTCTATCCATTTCTCTATATCTTCCCCTCCCTCACTCTCACTTTCTCTCTCTCTCTCTCTCTTTCTCGCTCTCTTTCCATTTCGCTATATATTCCTCTCTCTCTTTCTCACACACACACTTTATCTCTCTCTCCCCAGCTATGAAATAAAGTACAGTAGGACATAATCAGCAACGGTCGTACCCAGTTATATAATGGGAGTACGATAAGCTTTTCTCCGAATCTACCAGTTACCAATCCCCACTCACTCACTCACTCCCCCCCCCCCTCTCTCTCTCTCTCTCTCTCTCTCTCTCTCTTTGTCACACACACACACACACTCCCCAGTTATGGAAGAAAAGACAGGACATAATGAGTAACGGTCGTACCCTGTTTTATAATGGAGACAGTACGATAAGCTTTGCTGCAATCTACAGTTTTCGTGTTGTTTTCTCTCTCTCCCTCTCTCTCTGGTTTGTATCCATTCGGCCCCATACATCCTACTGCTTGAAGAGGTTTATCCTTAATCAGGTGTCAATTTTCTCCTGGCGAGCGGTAGCGAGCCACCATATTTTTAATAATGTTTTGACAGCAGGCTAAATTTGTATATTTATCGATAGAAAAATGTCTCCGGATTTCTTCATACAATGTTGGCTCGCTATCGCTCGCCAGGAAGAAATCGACACCTGGATTGGGATAAACATCTTAACAAAGTAGGCTGAATGGGGCAGAATGGATCCAAGCCAGAGAAAGAGAGAAAATGAGAGAAACAAAGCAGGTCACCCCCTTAACAGTCCCCACTCTCAATCTCTTACCCCTCCCCCCCTACTCTCTCGCTCTCGCTCTCTCTCTCTCGCTCTCTCTGTCTCCAATTCTCACTCAGTCACTCACTGTCACGGTCTCTGTATATTTAATTCACGAATTAACTAAAATGAATAACTTACAGTGCTTCTAAAAGGAATACAATTACCGTAAATATAATCCACCGCCTCTCTCTCTCTCTCTCTCTCTCTCTCTCTCTCTCTCTCTCTCTCTCCTCCCACCAGACGATCAGCCATTGGTCCGCTCGGATGAACCGGTCGGGGAAATTAGCCAATCAGAACTTTTCCTCGGCGTGACAGCGTGAACATTGGTTTGTGCCCGCCGCTTGAAGGGAGGATGGTTCCGTTTTCAAGACCCCCTTCTCCCTCATGTTTAGCCCCATTAGTTTTTAGATTTTATGACGTTCTGACCATTAGGTTGGCGATTTTAATACCTTTCGCCTCATTGCGTCGTCAATTTTAAGACCTTTCATGCCATATAGGTGTCGATTTATTCCTGGCGAGCGGTAGCGAGCCTGTGAATTTATGAGTAGCCAGCCTTCGGCCGGGACATTTTTCTACCGAAAAATTTACAAATTTATCTTGAAGGAGGGTCTAGGGAGTATTTTACTAAACTTGATGGAGGTCTAGCGAGGAATGTACAAATTAAATGAATACATGAAATAATAGACAAAAAAACCGGCCACTATCCCCTTAACCCTTCCCAGCCCGAGGGTAATGACAATGAGGGTTCTATTCGCTATTGTGCATACTTAGTCGCAAGTGTGTGTGTGTGTGTGTGAGTGTGCTCGTGTGTGTATGTGTGTGTGTGTGTGTGTGTGTGTGTGTACTTACTCTAGTTGTACTTACTCTAGTTGTATTGCGGGATTGAGCATGCTCGTTATTTCCCGCTTCCTATATGTGTAGGTGTTATATGTATCGTTGGAATGGCTGTGGATGTGTGTAGTCTGTATTTTTAGCCAATTGGCGACATCGGAAACTAAGGCTTAGGGTGGATCTGTATGGTACCATTCTCACTATAGACGGTACCGTCTCGCCCGAAGGCTTAGGTAGCCATCAGCTTAGGTGAACCATATGATACCCATCTCGCCTTGTACCATTTTTGCCAACCCCAGATGGGACGTCACAACGTCGTCCACTTATTCCAGGTACCTATTTACAGCTAGGTGAACTGAGGCTAACACATGAAAGGAGACAAGCCCAATTTGTCTCCGCCCGGCCGGGATTGAACCCCCGACCCCTCGTGTGTGAGACGAGAGCTCTACCTACTAGGCTACGGGCTGTGTGTATGTGTGTGTGTACTCGCCTAATTGTACTCACCTAATTGTAGTATACAGGATTTGAGCCTAAGCTCGTGTTGTCCTGTCTCTCTCTCTACATTTATCCAATTTTGCTTTAAAAGTTTGGATATTTCTTGCTCCCACCACCTCCCCATCCAACTTATTCCAACACTCAATGCTTCTATACGGGAAGCTGAACTTTCTTACATCAGACTTACATATAACTTTCCTCAACTTACAATCATGACCCCTGGTTCTTCCCTCGTCCCTCACCACAAAATCTCCCTTGTCGATCTTCTCAAAACCTTTCACACACTTAAACATCATGATCATGTCACCTCTCTCTCTCCTCTCCCTCAGCGTTGGCAGCTTTAGCCTCTCCAATCTCTCCTCATAAGGCAGATCTCTAAGGCTAGCTATCATCTTAGTGGCAACTCTCTGAACTCTTTCCAGTTTTTTATTATGTTTTTATAAGGTGTGGAGACCACACCACTGCTGCATACTCCAGTCTTGGTCGTATTATTGTCCCTATTATTTTTGCTAACATCTCTTCATCTAAATAATTCAGAGCTATTCTCATGTTAGTCATCACTGCATAGGTTTCACCAGTTATTTTATTTATATGCTGTTCAGGTGACAAGCTGTCTGCCACAACTACCCCCCTAGGTCTTTTGCTTTCACAGCTTTACTAATTATTTCATCTCCTATTTTATATCCCCAAGAAGGTCTATATTTACTTTTTCCCATCTCAAGAACCTGACACTTACTCGTGTTGAATTCCATTTTCCAAGTTTGACTCCACTCATATAACTTATCTAGGTCTCTCTGTAATTCTTCACAGCTACTCCTACTTGTAATATGCTTCATTAATTTTGCATCATCAGCAAACATAGATATATATGAGCCTATTGCCATTTGAAGGTCGTTGATGAAAACCAAAAACATGATTGGGGCCAACACCGATCCTTGAGGCACTCCGCTTTTTACCCTTTTCCACGAGGAGAACTTTCCTTTTATTACTGTTCGCATTTCCCTCCCAATTAAATAGTTTTCCATCCACTTTAATAATACTCCCTCAACCCGCCCCACAGTCCTGAGCTTCCACAACAATCTCTTATGAGGCACCTTATCAAATGCCTTCTTGAAATCTAAGTAAATACAATCTACCCACCCCTCCCTCCCTTGTACAATGTCAATTACCCTATCATAGTAACTCAACAAATTTGTGGTACACGAATGACCTTTTCTGAACCCGAACTGCTTGCTTGAAATTATTTCCCTCTCCTCCAACATACCCACCCATCTTTTTCTAATAATCTTTTCACAAAGCTTGCATATAACACTCGTTAAGGATACCGGTCGATAATTTAGCGGGTCTTCTTTATTTCCACTTTTATGTATTGGAGTTATATTTGCTTGTTTCCATTCTAAGGGAAGTTCCCCCTTGTTTAATGAGTGTTGAACAATATTAAAAATAAGTCTCACTAGTTGTTCAGAACATTCTCTTAATACCCATCCAGCAATGTTATCTGGGCCCATAGATTTTCTCACGTCCAATTCTTCCAACAATGATTTTAGTTCATCCTTGTTGACTTCTATCGACTCTTGTCCCTGTATCTCGTTCAATTCCACCACAGGTTCTACATAGTCATCCTCCTCCACAAACACGGATGTTAATGTATCATTCATAATTTCACACATACCCACTGTGTCTTCATATAATTGACCCTCTACCCTAAGCTTTGTTATTTGTCCTTTATTTTGTTTTGCCGTTGATATAACTATAGAACAGTTTGGGTTCTTTATTACATTTGTTTACTATATATTTTTTCAAAGTTCTTTTTCTCCTCTCTTATAGTCTTGACATAGTTGTTTCTAGCATTCTTATACTCATTCCATTTTTCCTCAGTGTGTCTCCTTCTCACTTTATTCCATGCAGAGTCCTTTTTGTTCTGGGCAATGTGACATCGCATGTTAAACCACTCTTTCTCCTTAGCCAGCTTTCTATCCTTAAATGTTGGTACATATTTATCTACCCCCTCCCTGTAAATGTCTAGTAACATGGTGTATTTTACCTGAATATTCTGTTCTTGCTCAATAAATGACCAATCTATATTTGCAAAGTATCCTCGTAATGATTCATAATCCGCCTTACTATAATTTAGTCTATATTCCCTATGTTCCTCCTCTCTGTCTTCCAGAAATTCCACTGTCAATTCAAATTCAATCACAGCATGATCGCTTTTTCCCATGAGACTCAAATATGTTAGGTTCTTTATTTCTTGGGGGTCTTTGGTGAATAATAAGTCGAGTCTTGATGGTTCATCACCTCCTCTGAATCTTGTATTTTCCATAACGTGTTGTGTTAATAGATACCCCATTGTTAGTTCAAGAAATTTGCTACCCCAAGTATTTTCATTTGAACCCGCATCCAAACATTCTCAATCCACCTCCCCGCAATTAAAGTCCCCTGCAAGAATAAGCCTAGTTTTCCTTTTACAAATAATTTCTAGCATACGCAAGGTTTCCGAAATTAATTCATTATATTCATCGTTGCTCCAAGATTTAGTCTTAGGAGGTAAATAAATTGATACAATGTCCAATTTTGACCTATCAATGTGTGTGAGTGTGCGCGTATGTGTATGTGTGTGTGTGTGTGTGTGTGTGTGTGTGTGCGCGTATGTGTATGTGTGTGTGTGTGTGCGCGTATGTGTATGTGTATTTGTGTGTGTGTGTGTGTGTGTGTGTGTGCGCGTATGTGTATGTGTGTTTGTGTGTGTGTGTCTGCGTGAATTGGGGGTTTTATTCGTCATTGTGCAATGTGTATCCTTAGTCGCAAGTGTGTGTGTGGGTATCTATCTCTCTCTCTCTCTCTCTCTCACACATTTCACCCGCCGGCTTTAGCACCGCCAACAGCTCCGCATCGCCACTGAGAAAACTCGATCCTAATTTGAGTATTTCATATCCCTATTCCCTTTATTTATTGCATGAACAGTAGTTAAGTGCTTGTTTAACCTCCACATAGTTCTGTAGTTGCCGTGCACGTTATTTTATTGCTTTTTTGACTGATAAACATTGTTGTTTACATTTGTTATTCTAGCTTGTAGTAGACGACGCACGCGCACCTCTAATCGACCTAGCTTTGTATTTTCTTATTAACTCTAGTAGTTATCGTATTCAGTATCCTACTGTACCTATATATATCTGTAATTTTAGTTGTTGCTTGCATGATCTTGTAGTAACCTTTGACTGATAACTTTGTTTATCTAAATATAATCCTGCTTGACTAGCCTACACTGACACCAGCGCCATCTGTTGATACAGTATATTAACCCCTTGTGTGCAGTTACACTTTATTTTTATATAATCTCTATTTGGTAAATTGTATATTTAGTAACATATTCTATTATATATATATATATTTGTTTTGCTTTTTTAGGTAAGTTATCACACCTGGTATCCTACTTCTGCATATTTCATACTTTTTTGTTTTTGGTTATTTTTGTTTTCGGTTAGTCTGGGCTATCATCCCTGGTGGCCTATTTCTGCGTACGGTACTTCAATTTTTAAATTTTCAGTTAGGCTATCACCGCTGGTGGCCTATTTCTGCGTACCGGTATTTCATAATTTTTGTTTTCGGTTATTTTTGTTTTCGGTTAGTCTAGGCTATCACCACTGGTGGCCTATTTCTGCGTACCGGTATTTCATAATTTTTGTTTTCGGTTATTTTTGTTTTCGGTAAGTCTAGGCTATCACCCCTGGTGGCCTATTTCTGCGTACCGGTATTTCATAATTTTTGTTTTCGGTTAGGATAGGCTATAACCCCTGGTGGCCTATTTCTGTTTAAATAAACATAAAATTGTTTTCGGTTCGGCTATCACTGCGTTTTCAAATTTAATTTTGTTTTGTTTTAATTTTCGGTTAGGCTATCACCGCTGATAACCTATTTGTGTGTATTTCAACATTTTTGTTTTCGGTTAGGCCTATTTAAGTAAGTGAAGCGACCTGAAGGGAGTGAAGTGTTTTTAAAGTGAGTTTAGTGTTTTTTAAAGTGAGTTAAGTGTTTTTAAGCGAGTGAAGTGATCTGAAGAAAGTGATCGTCACCATGCCTCGTGCCTGTACGAACTGCGCCGGTAGGTTTGGTGCTTCCATGTTTGCTCCTGCCGATCCACAAGTCTGCCGACTCTGCCAGCAACGAGAGGATTTGACAGCAAAATTGGATGAAGCCCACAACAAGATCAACGCCCTCACCAGGAAGCTGGAATCACTCCAAGAGTTTGTAACACTCAACGTTGGAGTATCACTAACTCCAATTGTTTCAACTCCAGCATCCACCACCGCCCCAACGTCATCTGCCAACAATCCAACACCTGCAGTAGACACTGCAGCAGATGCTTCTGACGAACCTGAGCCGACATCAAACCAGGACAGCCGCCCTGTTCACCTTAGTCTCTCCCCACTCCTCGTGCAAGAAGCCTGCTAGCACGAACAGTACCAACCCCTCGCCCCCGTTCTAACCACTCCTCTCCCCGACCTGTACGTAGAGTCCCGCCACCACAGGTTTCCGGATTTACACCAGTGAGGAACGGTGCACGGCCAACGCAGAAAAGGTCTCATCTACCAGTCACAATGTCAAACAGATTTGAGATATTGGTAGAGATGGAAGACGAACCAGAAGAGACCAGGCTCGTTGGGGATTCCATCCTACGAGGACAGGTCGAAGAGTTCTGCGACAGAGTCCCAAATCAACGAAAAAGATTTTGCATCCCAGGAGCTGGACTGGACGACATTGTGGAAGCCTTCGAAGATACCACAAAGGATGCAAATGAAAATACCCTTTTTGTCATCCATGCTGGTTCAAATGACGTCATGCGCACCAGATCCGAAGAGTTGATGGAGAAATATCGCAAGATGATCCAGCACTACAAAAACAAGTCAAGGAATATCATCATCTCAGGCATTCTCCCCAAGATCGACGCACCTGACAAATTCTACGACAAGGCCTTCAGCACAAATAGCCGACTAAAATATTTGTGTCTGACGGAAGAAGTTGAATTCATCAACCTCTGGGACAACTTCTACAACCAGCCTACTCTGTTCCGCAAGGATGGCACTCATCTAAACCCTGTGGGTTCAGCACGCATGGGTCGTCTCCTACACGAAGCAGTCCGCAGCCATGGATCAAAAAACGCCATCCGAGAAGAAGCAGCAGTGACATAAATCATCCAACGCCAAGAAAAAAAACAGAGGCAACCGAGGACCACCAGCGATAACGACCGAAGACAGCGAGGACCGAGGACAGCCATGAACATAAATGTAGATCCGACAAGAACCAAAAATATTATTAAAGAGCGTTCCGGGAGTTCTAAAATAACAAATTTAAAGGTTTTCTATGCAAACGCTCGTAGCATACGCAATAAATTTTCAGATTTAGAGGAGCTAGTGTTTACAGAAAATGATGATGTGATTGGCATAACAGAATCTTGGCTCAATACAGAAGATAGAGACTTTTTAGCAGAGTATTCACTTCCCGGTTATGTAATGTTTGAGAAAAGCAGAATAAATCGAAATGGAGGTGGCGTTTTACTTTATATCAAAGAAAGTCTTAACCCTACCCTCTTGTCAAAACCACAAATTGTGAACGTCGACGCATCTTTTGTGCTAATAAAGAATAATAAAGGTACAAAAATAATACTTGCATTAATATACAGACCTCCAGCTCAATCAGTGCAAACTGACCGAGAAATTTACGAACAAATTGCAGATGTAAGTAACTCACAAGATACCGTAATTTTTGGCGACTTTAATTTACCTGTGACCAAGTGGGGCGATACTCTTACTTCATACTCCGGACATGACTTGTATACGAACTTGCAAGAGAGTTCGCTTTATCAATTTGTTCGAACACCGTCCCGTGGTAATAACGTTCTTGACATTGTACTTGCAACAAAAGAAGAATTAATAGAGAATTTGAATGTTGGTGATGAATTCAGTAACAGTGACCATCGTACGATAACTTTCACTTTAAAGTTTACTAGTAACGAACCAAATAGTAGCATCGAAAAAGTCCCTAATTTCAAGAAAGCAAACTTCCATAAACTTAGAGCTATGTTTAAAGAAACTGACTGGAGCTTTTTAATTAACAATAACGACATAAATACATCTTGGAAGTTATTCGAAACCATTTACCTAAAAGCAGTGCAAGACTGCATACCATCGAAAATACGGCGTCCAGGCCATAATAATAAGACCAAATGGTGGAATAAAGATATTTCAAACTGCCTGCTTGCTAAAAAATTTGCTAATGATAGATTAAAATCCTCACAAAATGACGAAGAACGGGTGAAATTTGTAGAGCTACGACGCAAAGCCAAAAAGTTAATTAAGCAAAGTAAAAAGACCTTAGAGTTACATATTGCGAATCAAAGTAAAACAAACCCGAAAGAATTCTATAGTTATATCAGAAAGAAAAAAGTAGTTACTTCAACTGTTGGACCGTTAGTCGATGAAAATGGAGAGTACACCAAAGACGAAGTACAAATGAGTAATGCCCTCAATACCTTCTTTGCATCAGTTTTTACAACAGAAGACCTCAGTGATATCCCTACACCATCGCCGATTCAGATTGATAATTCGGATGTTCTAAGCAATATCACCGTTACAGAGAGAGAAGTATTGAATTGTTTAGATAAACTCAAGGTAAATAAAACGCCTGGACCTGATACAATCTCGCCTAGAGTTCTAAAGGAAGCTAAGGATGAGCTCTCCAAACCACTGACATTACTATTCAATAAATCCTTGCAGTCTGGAACTATGCCTGATCAGTGGAAGCTAGCCAACGTAACACCGATATTAAAAAAAGGCAGCAAATCCCTACCCAGTAACTATCGTCCAATTAGCTTAACCTCAGTTGTATGTAAAATGCTAGAAACGGTCATACGAGACAGACTCGTAAATCATTTAGAGGAAAATAACATACTTAAAGATACTCAACACGGCTTTCGTAAAAAACGTTCCTGTTTAACAAACCTCTTAGACTTCTTCCACGATATCCTCAACCTCTACGATGAGAGTAAAGCTGTAGATATTATATACCTTGATTTTCAAAAGGCCTTTGACAAAGTTCCCCACAAACGTTTACTGCTAAAACTAAAAGCGCATGGAATACAAGACGGTGTGTTGAAATGGATAGAAAATTGGCTTAGCGACAGAAAGCAAAGAGTAGTCATAAACGGTAAGGCATCTAAATGGACCAATGTAAGTAGCGGGGTACCCCAGGGATCGGTACTAGGACCAATTCTCTTTCTAATTTACATCAACGACATAGATGAGGGTCTCACCTGTACAATCTCAAAATTTGCTGACGATACAAAAATTGCAAATAGCGTACTCTCAAAAGAACAAGTTGACGATATGCAACACAATCTAGATAAATTGTCATGTTGGGCCCACATTTGGCAAATGAGTTTCAATGCGGATAAATGTAAAGTACTACATATCGGATACCTAAATGAGAAAGCAAACTATTCGATGAATGGCACTCAGCTTAAGAATGTAAACAGAGAAACCGATCTGGGAGTAACAATATCGAGTAACCTAAAACCGAGTCAACAATGTTCAGAAGTTGTTAAGAAGGCAAACAAAATAATTGGCTTTATAGGCAGGTCATTTGAGCATAAATCCAAAGAAGTTATCCTAACCCTTTACAATTCCTTAGTCCGCCCTCTTCTGGAATACTGCGTTCAATCCTGGTGCCCTTATTATCAAAAAGATATAAACAAGCTAGAACGAGTTCAACGTAGAGTTACCAAAATGATACCTAGCCTAAAGAACAAACCATACGAAGAGCGTCTTAGAGAATTAAATTTATTTCCTTTAACCCAGCGCAGATTAAGAGGTGACTTAATTCAAGTGTTCAAAATCATCAAAGGCATCGACAATATGAACTGTAGTAAGTACTTCACTATCGACCAAGCTAATTACACGCGGGGAAACGGTTGCCAAATTATTGGTAAATCTTTTAACTCACACGAATCTAAGAATTTCTTCTTCAATCGAGTTGTCAACTTGTGGAATGGGCTTCCCCGAAGCGTTATAGACTGCATCACCGTTGATTCATTTAAACTCCGCTAGACAAATATCTCGCATCAAACCCGCGACTGACTGCGTTTGTAAATGAATAACTTTATTTTATCCCCCCCTCAGTTACTAACCCATCTGTCCCCTACTAACTTCCTAATCCTGCCACGGACAATATTTCCAGGGCAGTAGTTCCCTTTCCAATGTTCCCTTACCCACTCTAAACCACTGTTTGGACACTTGATCCTCAGTTTTGGAGGACAAGCAACCTAGAAGGGTCACTATACCTGTTGTTGCTTGATTTCCTTTGTACTCCTTTGTACTCTCTCTCTCTCTCTCTCTCTCTCTCTCTCTCTCTCTCAGTACTGAAACTCATTTGCCAGAAGCGGGTAAATTTTGATCATGTATCTAAATAATTTTGGATTATGTTAACAAGTGCTGTAGGAATAACCGTGTTCGCAATTTGTAAATCTTCTGCAAATTTTGAAGTTATATAGAAGAGTTACGTAGATAAACAGACGACACAGATTTTGCAGTTCCTACTTGGCAGTCCGGCTTTAAAGGGGGGTCACCTGCTTTTTTTCTCTTTCTCTCCTTTTCTCTCTTTCTCTGGCTTGTATCCATTTGGCCCCATTCTGCCAACTGTTTTAAGACATTTATCCCCATCCCGGTGTCAATTTTTTTTCCTGGCGAGCGATAGCGAGCCAGCATTGTATGGAGAAATCCGGCTTCGCCGGAGAAATTTTTCTACTGAAAAATCTACAAATTTAGCTTACTGTCAAAACAAAAATTATATATGCTGCCTCGCTGCCGCTCACCAGGAAAATATTGACGCTTGTATGGGGGTAAACGTCTTAAAACAGTTGGCTGAATGGGGCCGAATAGATACAAGCCAAAGAGAGAGGGAGAGAAAGAGAAAATAAGCGAGGTGGGCCCCCTTAAATATAAAAATATAGATGCTATTGGGTTTAAGGGAAAGACAGTACAGCAGAATGGCGAGCGATAGCGAGCCTGCACTTTAGGAGGAATCGGACTACGGCCACGGCCTTTTTTTTACCGAAAACTGCACAAATTTACCTCAAATGCGGGTCTTGGGGGTATTTTGATAAGCTGGATGGTGGTCTAGGGAGGAAACTAAAATAATAATAAAAACAAACAACAATAATAACAAATCTAAAATATATAACATACCATTCTCCCATTACATGTCAACCGTTATTAGTTGCCATTTATCATCTTCTTTGTTGCATACTCTCCCTTACAATACGAGCAAACTAAAAAAATAAAAAAATAATTATAATAATAATAATAATAATAATGTTGCATACTCTCCCTTACAATACGAGCAAACTAAAAAAATAAAAAAATAATTATAATAATAATGTTGCATACTCCCCCTTACAATACGAGGGAAACATAATAATTATATTTATAATAATAATATTTACAATAATTAAATAATTAAAACAAATTATCCCCTTAAACTACACACTTCAAGAACGTTAAAATATAAGTAGTTGACGAACAAGTCTAATACTGTATTTAGTTTAAAGAATCCCTTAAGCGGGTAGTGCTTGTTTTGTTTTAATAAGTTTAAATTTATTCATTTCTCTTTTAACTCATAAATCAACTACCTCTACCTTGTTCCAAAGAGATAGGCCAGAAATCGTGAGCCTTAACCTCTGTAACTAAAAAAAGGCCAGAGCAAATGGGCTGTAAATGTCCACCCATATTCCCTGGTTGACCCTTTCCAAATGGTAGAATTATTGGCTGGATTACTCTAGTCGTTTGTGAGTCATAGGGGTTATTGGTCAAGAGCACTGGCCTACTTATTTGGAACAAGGTATAGTACATTCTACCTTCAGTCTAGCTTCCCATTCCAGTGTGAAAGAGACTCAAAATATTACGAGATTAAGGGAGCCCACCTCGCTTTTTTTTATCTTCCTCTCCCTCTCTCTTTGGCTTGTATCCATTCGGCCCCATTCAGCCTACTGTTTGAAGACGTTTACCCCCATCCAGGTGTTAATATTTTCCTGGCGAGCGGTAGCGAGCCAGAATATATATATTGTTTTTGACAGCAAGCTAAATTTGTACATTTTTCGATAGAAAAATGTCTCCGGCGAAGCCAGATTTCTCCATACAATGCTGGTTCGCTATCGCTTGTCAGGAAGAAATCGACACCTGGATGGGGATAAACATCTTAAACTTGCTCGTCTAAAATTGACAGAAAAACGCTCGTGTGATACCGAATTTAGTATCTAGGTCTGTATTTCAGCGGGAATCTGTATACCAAGGGATTAGGCTACACGAAATCCCCAGTATATTCGTGAACTAAAATATTGCAGTTGGAAATAATTATATCTGTTGCCATATTCTATTATAGGAGGCTCTGTATTGGTAAAGGTTAAAGTTAGATTCATGTTTGCCAAATTAATTGATATATTTTTTTCAAACAGAATAATATATATATACGGTATATACAGTATATATATATATATATATATATATATATATATATATATATATATATATATATATATATATATATATATATTATATATATATATATTATATATATATATATATATATATAATATATATATATATATATACTTTCAAAACAATAATACACAATTAACTATCTATCCATCTATTGTCGCAAGCCGTGATCCCCGAAGGGGTGGCCACGTACGAAATGCCCCCATGCACCTCTGTCCCAGTTAGTCAACGCCCCTCCTCCCATCCAGCACGCTTTCACGCACATACTTCTTAACTCCATCCTTCCACCTCTCACTCGATCTACCTCTCTCTCTCCGTCTTTCCACCTAGCTCTCGAACACTCTCTTAGTCATTCTCTCGCTTCCCATAAGTTCCACATGGCCGAACCATCTCAAGGTGTACCTTTTCACACTTTCCAGCACATCTACCTCCAAACCACTCCGCTCTCGTAGTTCCTCATTCGCATGCCTATCCCTCCATGTAACTCCGCACGCACTTCTCAAGTAACTAATTTCCACCCTACTCACTCTTGGTTGTTGTCTCTCCAACAATGTCCATGCCTCCATACATAAGATCACAATGAGGAACAGAACGTATGTGGGCAACTGTACAAACAAAGATATTCAGTAAATTATGGTCTAGAGGCAATTTTTTCACTGTTTGTCTGGCAATTCAAGCTGCAGGTTATTTGAATTTGGAATGTGAAAATTAATTCATCTTTAGTAACTTATTCTGTGACATTCCCACATCACAATACATTATCAAAGTAAAAGAATAATTCATTATTTTCTACATTTATACAGAGGTACGGATCCTCTATACATTTTGTTTACTTACGAATGTTACAACGCCGACATGACCTATGAACTGAAATTTGTTTATACTTTTTAAGGGGGGTCACCTGCTTGTTTTCTCCTTCTCTCCTTTTCTCTCTTTCTCTGGCTTGTATCCATTCGGCCCCATTCAGTCAACTGTTTTAAGACGTTTATCCCCATCCAGGTGTCGATATTTTCCTGGCGAGCGATAGCGAACCAGCATTGTGAGGATAAATCCGGCTTCGCCGGAGAAATTTTTCTATCGAAAAATTTACAAATTTAGCTTACTGTCAATAAAAATATATATATGATGGCTAGCTACCGCTCACCTGGAAAATATTGACACCTGGATGGGGTAAACGTCCTAAAACAATAGGCTGAATGGGGCCGAATAAATACAAGCCAAAGAGAGAGGGAGAGAAAGAGAAAAAAAGCGAGGTGGGCTCCCTTAATGAATATTCTTCAGGTCAGGTCAGTATTCTTTATATATCTGTATTAATTGCAATAATAGATTCGTACTATTAAATGTAATACTTTTTGGAAAGGTACATGTTAATGAAGTATAAAATGCGAAATATCTAAGCTGCCGAAATCAGCTTACTTTTTTTATTTTTGTTTTTCTGTGATGGGTTTTTGGAATCGGGGACACCTGGACTATGTATACAGACTAATAACACACATACCAAAGCCACTCCAACAGCTTCCTCTCTCCCCAACACCCCTTCTGCCCTCTCAACACTCTTCGGAAAGTAGATACGAGGTGCCGTTGTAAAGGCTCATCCCTCAATACCTTCACCTGACCTGCCCTCACCTGGAATAAGGATAATTGACAACACTTACCCCTTCATCACAGTACCGGTAGCAGAAACAAGGCTCGCGGGACACTTCTGAAAAAAAAAGTAAAAACAAAATTGTAATTAAAAAATAAAGAACAAAAAATATGTATACACATATATATATATATACACACATATATACAGTATACCTGTATATATATATATAAAAGTGGTAGTATTAGTAAATCTCACTGGAGGCGATACCAAACACACACACACACACCCACACACACTCTCTCTCTCTATCTAAGATCTAGCAAGGAAAGAAGACGACCATCAGAATGCCACAACTCACTTTCTCTCTCTCTCTCTCTTTAGGACAAGGAGAGAAGCGACCCAACAGAACACCACGTCTCTCTCTCTCTCACACACTCTTTCTCTCTCTCTCTCTTTAAGACAAGGAGAGAAGCGACCCAACAGAACACCACGTCTATCTCTCTCTCACACTCTTTCTCACTCTCTAGGACAAGGAGAGAAGCGACCCAACAGAACGCCACAAGTTACTAGCCCCCCCCCCCCCCCCCATAAAAACAGCTTTCCTCGTATATTATGTGTCTAGACTGCGCAGGTGGTGGTGGTGGGGGGGGGAGGCTAATAATTATAGAAGCCATTTGCAGTTGAATAGAACACTTCAGATGGTTTAACCCCAATGTACCGACCGGCGACGTCTTTCTAACTATATTCTGGCGATTATATTCAGTTTAAAAAGGGCCTCCGGCAATTAACAGGCTTCGAACTATCTCAATTAACCCTTTTTACTAATACAAACCCATCTTGAACTGCACAAAATCGTCTAAATATAACTAGAATCAATTTAATGTATGTGTCTCGACTGCGCAGGTGGTGGTGCTGAGGGAGGGGGGGGTGGGGAGGAAGGCTAATAATGATAGAAGCCATTTGCAGTTGAATAGAACACTTCAGATGGTTTAAGGGGGTCATCGGCTGTTTTTCTCTTTCTCTCCTTTTCTCTCTTTCCCTGGCTTGTATCCATTCGGCCCCATCCAGCCAACTGTTTTAAGACATTTATCCCCATCCAAGGTGTCAATTTCTTCCTGGCGCGCGATAGCGAGCCAGCATTGTATGGAGAAATCCGGCTACGCCGGAGAAATGTTTCTATCGAAAAATGTACAAATTTAGCTTGCTGTCAAAACAAAAATATATATATGCTGGCTCGCTACCGCTCGCCAGGAAAAATGTTGACACCTGGATGGGGGTAAACGCCTTAAAACAGTAGGCTGAATGGGGCCGAATGAATACAAGCCAAAGAGAGAGGGAGAGAAAGATAAAACAAGCGAGGTGGTCTCCCTTAAGGAAGTCTGGGAAGGTGTTATATAAGCCTAGGCGATAAACTAGACTACAGCGTTCGACAATGGCAACAACCAATTATGGGGGAAGGGTTGATTTTTTGGTCGATTATATATATATTATTCTTTTAGTTTCCTCCCTAGACCTCCATCAAACTTAAAATAACACCCATTAGATCCCCCTTCTAGACTAATTTGCAAATTTTTCGGTACGAAGGCCAATTCTTCCAAAATTATACAGGCTCACTATCGTTGGCCGAAGAAAAAATCGACACCTAAATAGCACGAAAGGTTTAAATATTGACAAATTAATGGGGCGAAAGGTCTTAAAATCGACAAACTAATGGGACAAACATCATAAAATCTGAAAACTAATGGGCTAAACACGAGTCCAGAAAAACGGTCCTTCTCCCCTTAAATCATGAACACCAATTAAACAAAATATAATAACCCACAAGGCGTCGGATCAGATATTGTTAAGTTTATTTTATTTTATTTGTATTTTCTCTTTATTTATTTATTTTTCTTTATACAGCTATAGTGTGTTGGGATCGTATTAAGTAATCAGAAACGTGTATTTAATAACTTCATCACAATCACGTAATTTTTAATCAGAAAAATATATAGGAATTGAAATAGATAGATAGATAGATAGATAAATATATAAATAGATAGATAGATAGAGATAATTCTCATTTTAAACAGAATCAAAGAAACATCTATCCTCTCAAAATGTTGTATGATAAGAACTGCTTGATTCTATAAGCAGGTTAAACTTACATAATTTTATAACACATTTAAATGTATATGAGCTCCCTCTCTCTCTCACTCTTTCTCTCTCTCTCTATATATATATATATATATCTATCTATTTTTCTCTCTCCCTCTATTTATTTATCTATCTACCTATCTATATATTTATCTACCTATTTATCTACCTATCTATCTACCTATCTATCTATATATCCATCTATCTATATATCTATCTATCTATCTCTCTATCGATTTATCTATCGCCCCAAATCCACAGGACTCACCACTGCAGGGAGGGGATGAAAAAGTTTCAACCATTCATCATTTTACAGAGTATTTGAGTGTGACTTGTGGCCTGTCTGTGCCTCTCTCTCTCTCTCTCTCTCTCACATCCAAATTCAGCGGAGGCGGAAATAAGGGCTCTACTGAATGGCCCTCAAGTTAATATTATTATTATTATTATTATTATTATTATAGCCCTGGACACTAACCCCGAGCAGTGTGTGATGGAACAAGGTCAGGTTAGGTTTGTGGGTCGTATTTTGTCGGGTTACGGGGCAAGTGCTGACGGGGGAGGCTAAACTTGTGGTGAGAGAGAGAGAGTGAGTGAGTGAGTGAGTGAGAGAGAGAGAGAGTGAGTGAGTGAGTGAGTGAGAGAGAGTGAGTGAGTGAGTGAGAGAGAGAGAGAGGGTGAATGAGTGAGTGAGTGAGTGAGAGAGAGAGAGACACAGACAGACAGACAGACAGACAGACACAGACAGACAGACAGAGAGAGAGAGAGAGCATCCCAGTAAGTCAAGCCGGCGGCACACGAGCAAGTCTATCGGCTACGTGTATCGGAGTCTTGAATCCACTCTCATACCCTAGAAGGGGTCGTAGAGTAAAATAAATCTTTTGAATCTTTTGAAAACTACTATGCCCTGTTTCTGTTCAGCTTGCGGTACATTGCAAAGTTCCCATCAAGATTTCTCAGTTATTTTGAAGATTTTACAGTGAAATGTGGTGCTAATTATATAAACTTAGTCTTAACCCCTTCCTTACCGAGGATGTATTTTGTGCTATTCCAGCTATATTTAGACGATTTTATGCAGCTTAGGAGGAAATCGTGCTAGTTAAAATGGATAATCGAGATAGTTTGAAGCCTTTTAATTGCTACGCGTCCTCCCTAAGCTGGATACAATCGTCCAATACTGTCCAGATTATAATGACAAGGACAACTCGGTACTAAAGGGGTTAATATGATGCAGAGACAGAGTGCTTTCATATTTTTCCATTATCCCCTTCAACACGAGGACGGGGTTTTAACTTTGATTCTGGCTACAATTAGACGATTTTATGCAGCTTCAAAATTACCTGTGTTATTTAGAGTGTTTATGGATATCGTATTTTCCCTTTTGACTCACAGAGGTACATTTTATGCTAAAGAAAATGGCTTAATGGTAGCCAGAATATAATGAAAATGACGTCATCGTGCTGAAGGAGTTAAGGGGAGACGGCCCGTTTTTTTTGTTTTCTTTGGTCTATTAATTATTCATTTATTCCTTTATTTCTTAGTTTCCTCGCTAGACCTCCATCAAGCTTAGAAAAACACCCCCTAGACCCCCCTTCAAGATAAATTTGAAGCCTACACTTTTCGGTAGAACAATTTCCCGGCCGAAGGCCGGTTTCTCTTAAAATTTAAGGCTCGCTATCGCTCGTCAGGAACTAATTGACACCTAAAACGCACGAAAGGTCTTAAAATTTACAACGAAATGGGGCAAAAGGTGTTAAAATCGCCAAACTAATGGGCCGAACGTCTTATAATTTCAAAACAAATGGGGCTTAACACTAGGGAGACAAGGGACCAGAAAAACGGCCCATCTCCCCTAAACATCAACAATCCATGCATCAGCCTCACCTTAAGTATCGAGAAATTAGCTGGTAAGGGATTCAATATACAGTCAGATAAAATTAAACAGCGTGTAGTTATTCACGTATTTTGATTGAGTTTGCTGTGTATCCGTATATCAAATAGAACTGTACACGAAGAACCCCTTCAGCACGATGACACACATACACACACACACACAGACTCACCCAGCCACCCACACACACACACACACACACAGACACACACACACATACAACAATCCCAGTCTCCCCCGTCAGCACTTTGACCATAACTTCGGACAATATACGGGCCACAAACCAAACTTGACACAGACACACACACACACACACACACACACACACACACACACACACACACACCCACACAGACACACATCGTCACACACTTCTCACCCACACACACCCACACACACCCACACACCACAATTCCAGTTTCCCAAGTCAGCACTTTGACCATAACTCCGGACAATATACGGGCCACAAACAAGCTTGACCTTGGTAGAGCACACAGGGTCGAGGCAGGATAGTCCCCTCACATTTATCGGGAATTCTGATTGGGACAGTGGCTATTTTTGGAGTGTATCAATTTATATATTCATATATATTTTAGTTTCCTCCCTAGACCTCTATCAAAAATAAAACAAATCCATTATATTCCCCTTTTAGATAAATTTGGATTTTTTTCGTAGACAGATGTTATGGCCGAAGGCCGGTTCCTCCACAATTACAGGCTCGCTATCGCTCGCCAGGAACAAAATCTACACCTATAGGGCACGAAAGGTCTTAATATTAACAATGAAATGGGGCGAATGGTCTTAAAATCGACAAACTAATGGGGCAAACGTCGTACAATCTAAAACAATCTTAACAAGCAACCTCTGGAACTCTCTTCCTCACCTTATGTTTTCTTTATCCTACGACTTAAGCTTCGTGTGTCCAGACATGTTGACTACAACGTATCTGGAAATAGACTATCAATATCATAATTTGCAGGTACGCTTGTTACAGGCACCATTGCCTTTTGCCTCCTTTTTCTGCCTACAAAACCATTAAGGGGGGATGATGGTTAACTTTTTGGTAAAAAAAATCATTTATCTATTTTTTTTTTTTTTTTAGTTTCCTCTCTAGACCTCCATCAAACTTAAAAAACATCCATCAGATCCCCCTTCTAGATTAATTTGTAACATTTTCGGTAGAAAAATGTCCCGGCTGAAGGCCGGTTACACTTAAGATTACAGGCTCGCTACCGCTCGCCAGGGAAAAAATCGACACCTAAATGGCACGAAAGGTCTTAAACTTGACAACAAAATGGGGCAAAATGTATTAAAATCGCCAAACTAATGGGCCGAACGTCATAAAATCTGAAAACTAATGGGGCTAAACATGAGGAAGAAGGGTGACCAGAAAAACAGCCCATGTCCCCTTAAGGCAAGCAGAAACTGATGAAGGTTAGTGGGATCTGTCTCAGGGTTTGGACCAAGACAAGGTACAGTGGGTGAACCAGAAGACAGTTGTAGTGACAGTGGTATGGTTGATGAAGGTTAGTGGGATCTGTCTCAGGGTTTGGACCAAGACAAGGTACAGGGGGTGAACCAGAAGACAGTTGTAGTGACAGTGGTATGGATGATGAAGGTTAGTGGGATCTGTCCCAGGGTTTGGACCAAGACAAGGTACAGGGGGTGAACCAGAAGACAGTTGTAGTGACAGTGGTATGGTTGATGAAGGTTAGTGGGATCTGTCTCAGGGTTTGGACCAAGACAAGGTACAGTGGGTGAACCAGAAGACAGTTGTAGTGACAGTGGTATGGTTGATGAAGGTAAGTGGGATCTGTCTCAGGGTTTGGACCAAGACAAGGTACAGTGGGTGAACCAGAAGACAGTTGTAGTGACAGTGGTATGGTTGATGAAGGTTAGTGGGATCTGTCCCAGGGTTTGGACCAAGACAAGGTACAGGGGGTGAACCAGAAGACAGTAGTAGTGACAGTGGTATGGATTAGGTTGTTTGTTGTGTTGAGGGTTAGGCGTTAAGGGGGTAGTGCTTGCTTGGACCAGAAGACAGTAGTAGTGACAGTGGTATGGATTAGGTTGTTTGTTGTGTCGAGGGCTAGGCGTTAAGGGGATAGTGCTTGGCTTTTTGGGTCTTTGTATTTAACTATTAATTATGTTTTTAGTTTTCTCACTAGACTTCCATCAAGCTTAAAAAAACACCCCCCTAGACCCCCTTTCAAATTTGTTTTTTTATTTTTCGGTAGAAAAATGCCCCGGCCGAAGGGCGCTTCTTTCTAAAATTACACCCAAATAGCACGAAAGGTCTTAGTATTGACAAAGAATTGGGACAAAGGGTCTCAAAATCGCCAAACTAATGGAACGAACGTTTTGAAATCTCAAAACAAATATGCTAAACATGAGGGAGAAGGGGGTCCAGAAAAAGTGACTACCTCCCCCTTAACAAATGATGAGCTTCCAGCCTCACAAACGCGATTGGCCCACCGCCAGACTCAAAACTAATATGTTAAACATGAGGGAGAAGGGGATTCAGAAAAAACGACCTTCCACGACCTACAACCACTCGGCCCACACTGGTGAGGAGGTGATTGTCTGCTGCTGTTCGCATTCGATTGTATTAAGGGAGCCCAGACGGTATTGTGCAGCATAATTTACTGGTTCGGCTCAATGGTTTAAGAAGGGGGTTAGTTTTCTCTCTAAACATCAATCAAACTTTAAAAAACACCCACACGACCCCCCTTCGATATAAATTTGTACATTTTTCGGTAGAAAAATGTCCCGGCCGAAGGCCGATTCCTCTTCAAATACAGGCTCGCTATCGCTCGTCAGGAAACAAAATCGACACCTAAATGGCACGAAAGGTCTTAATATTGGCAAAGAAATGGGGCAAAAGGTCTGAATATCGCCAAACTAAAGGGGCGAATGTCTTGAAATCCCATAACTAATAGGGCTAAACATGAGGGAGGAGGACTCGAAAAACCAACTGCCTCCCCTTAACCCCTTCTGTACCGGTGATGTCTTTTTAATTTTATTCTGGCGACAATTAGAAGATTTTATGCAGTTTCTAAAGGGCCTCCCACAATTAACAAGCTTTTAACTATCTCTAACTAATATCTATTAACTAATATAACCAGAATAAAGTACAAAATACGTCGATGGTATATAAAGGGTTAAGAAGGATCTGTGGTAGTATACAGGGGTAAGTGACATAGTTCGAAGCCTGTTAATTGCTGGAGGCCATTTTGAAACTGAATACAATCCTGTAATAGTAGCCAACATAAAGTTATAAAGATGTCGCCGGTACAGAAGGGGTTAACCCGTCAAGTACCGGTCACGCTCCTTTTTATTATATTCTGACAATTAGCCGAGTCTTTTAATCAGCTTAGGAAGGACGTCTACCCACAAAAAAAACAGACTATCATAAATAATCCTTTTAGCTACCACAGATCCTTCTTAAGGGGGGTGACCTGTTTTTCTTCTGTCCTTTTCTATCTTTCTCTGGCTTGTATCCATTTGGCTCCATTTAGCCTACTGTTTTAAGACGTTTATCCCCATCCAGGTGTCAATTTTTTACTGGTGAGCGATAGAGAGCCAGCATATTTTTTTATTTTTGTTTGACAGCAGGCTAAATTTGTAAATTTTTCGATAGAAAAATTTCTCCGGCGAAGCCGGATTTCTTCATATAATGCTGGCTCGCTATCGCTCGCCAGGAAGAAATCGACGCCTAGATGGGGATAAACGTCTTAAAATAGTTGGCTGAATAGGGCCGAATGGATACAAGCCAGAGAAAGAGAGAAAAGGACAGAAATAACAAAAAGTAGGTCACCCCCTTAAACAGCTCAAAATCGTCTAAATATAGCTAGAATAAAATACAAAAGGCGTCGCCGGTACAGAAGGGTACAAGACAAGGTACAGTGGGTGAACCAGAAGACAGTTGTAGTGACAGTGGTATGGTTGATGAAGGTTAGTGGGATCTGTCCCAGGGTTTGGACCAAGACAAGGTACAGGGGGTGAACCAGAAGACAGTAGTAGTGACAGTGGTATGGATTAGGTTGTTTGTTGTGTTGAGGGCTAGGCGTTAAGAGAATAGTGCTTGGATGAACCAGAAGACAGTAGTAGTGACAGTGGTATGGATTAGGTTGTTTGTTGTGTTGAGGGTTAGGCGTTAAGGGGGTAGTGCTTGCTTGGACCAGAAGACAGTAGTAGTGACAGTGGTATGGATTAGGTTGTTTGTTGTGTTGAGGGCTAGGCGTTAAGGGGATAGTGCTTGGCTTTTTGGGTCTTTGTATTTAACTATTAATTATGTTTTTAGTTTGCTCACTAGACTTCCATCAAGCTTAAAAAAACACCCCCCTAGACCCCCTTTCAAATTTGTTTTTTTATTTTTCGGTAGAAAAATGCCCCGGCCGAAGGGCGCTTCTTTCTAAAAATTACACCCAAATAGCACGAAAGGTCTTAGTATTGACAAAGAATTGGGACGAAGGGTCTCAAAATCGCCAAACTAATGGAACGAACGTTTTGAAATCTCAAAACAAATATGCTAAACATGAGGGAGAAGGGGGTCCAGAAAAAGTGACTACCTCCCCCTTAACAAATTACGAGCTTCCAGCCTCACAAACGCGATTGGCCCACCGCCAGACTCAAAACTAATATGTTAAACATGAGGGAGAAGGGGATTCAGAAAAAACGACCTTCCACGACCTACAACCACTCGGCCCACACTGGTGAGGAGGAGATTGTCTGCTGCTGTTCGCATTCGTTTGTATTAAGGGAGCCCAGACGGTATTGTGCAGCATAATTTACTGGTTCGGCTCAATGGTTTAAGAAGGGGGTTTAGTTTTCTCTCTAAACATCAATCAAACTTTAAAAAACACCCACACGACCCCCCTTCGATATAAATTTGTACTTTTTTCGGTAGAAAAATGTCCCGGCCGAAGGCCGATTCCTCTTCAAATACAGGCTCGCTATCGCTCGTCAGGAAACAAAATCGACACCTAAATGGCACGAAAGGTCTTAATATTGGCAAAGAAATGGGGCAAAAGGTCTGAATATCGCCAAACTAAAGGGGCGAATGTCTTGAAATCTCATAACTAATAGGGCTTAACATGAGGGAGGAGGACTCGAAAAACCAACTGCCTCCCCTTAACCCCCTCTGTACCGGTGATGTCTTTTTAATTTTATTCTGGCGACAATTAGAAGATTTTATGCAGTTTCCAAAGGGCCTCCAGCAATTAACAAGCTTTTAACTATCTCTAACTAATATCTATTAACTAATATAACCAGAATAAAGTACAAAATACGTCGATGGTATATAAAGGGTTAAGAAGGATCTGTGGTAGTATACAGGGGTAAGTGACATAGTTCGAAGCCTGTTAATTGCTGGAGGCCATTTTGAAACTGAATACAATCCTGTAATAGTAGCCAACATAAAGTTATAAAGATGTCGCCGGTACAGAAGGGGTTAACCCGTCAAGTACCGGTCACGCTCCTTTTTATTATATTCTGACAATTAGCCGAGTCTTTTAATCAGCTTAGGAAGGACGTCTACCCACAAAAAAAACAGACTATCATAAATAATCCTTTTAGCTACCACAGATCCTTCTTAAGGGGGGTGACCTGTTTTTCTTCTGTCCTTTTCGATCTTTCTCTGGCTTGTATCCATTTGGCTCCATTTAGCCTACTGTTTTAAGACGTTTATCCCCATTCAGGTGTCAATTTTTTACTGGTGAGCGATAGAGAGCCAGCATTTTTTTATTTTGTTTGACAGCAGGCTAAATTTGTAAATTTTTCGATAGAAAAATTTCTCCGGCGAAGCCGGATTTCTTCATATAATGCTGGCTCGCTATCGCTCGCCAGGAAGAAATCGACGCCTAGATGGGGATAAACGTCTTAAAATAGTTGGCTGAATAGGGCCGAATGGATACAAGCCAGAGAAAGAGAGAAAAGGACAGAAATAACAAAAAGTAGGTCACCCCCCTTAAACAGCTCAAAATCGTCTAAATATAGCTAGAATAAAATACAAAAGGCGTCGCCGGTACAGAAGGGGTTAACCAGCCTGCACGTGTTGGGCTGATCGATCCAGCCGCCTAGATCCACGCCCCCCCCCCCCACCCCCCCCACCTCCCCCCCAGTGGTCATGTGGAATACCTCCTAAAATTACAGACCTCCATCAAGCTTAAAAAAACACCCCCTAGACCCCGGGGGGCGGACTTCCAGCTTTATTTTAGGGCTCAGTCCCACAGGGTAATGGGGGCCTCGGTGGTGGTGTAGTGTGTCCTCTATAGGGAGACGTACCCCCATCTTCATTACAGTAGGCGGTATTCTTTGTCTTTAACCCCTTCTGTACCGATACCGTCCTTTTAACATTATTCTGGTTACTATTAGATGATTTTATTCAGTTTAAAAAGGGCCTCCACCAATTGACCACTTGCTAGTTTCAGGCTTTAAGGAAGTTGGAGCCATGAACGTCGATATCAAACAGAAATGCAATAATAATGTACGTTTCTGATGGATAAATGGTATGTTGAATTGGGTTTTATGTATTTATATATGTACTACGACCGTATTTTAGCTGTAAATTCTGTTAGCTGCACCAAATCGTTTAAATATAGCTAAAATAAACTTAAAGAGACGTCACCGGTACAGAAGGGGTTAAGGGGGTAGTCTTTTATGCTTTGGTCTATATATTTATACATTAAATTGTTTTACAGTGACCTCTCAGTGTATACCACCCCCTCTTCGTAGAGCACGTAGCACCCGTCGTGCAACACAATCCCACCCCTACTCTGTGCAGCTCTCCAACCCAAGAGTGAAACGTTATTATCAATCTCTCTGCTATTCAATAGCTGAGCTCTGCAAATATCTCCCAGAATCAGTCTTTCCCTCTTCCTATGACTTAAATTGCTTCAAACTCCGTGTGTCCAGGCATTTTGGCCCTGTCACTCTTTCAACTCTGGGGAATGCACTCGCTAGAGGAAGTTCTGCCTTTTGTTTCCCTCACTCCCATAGAAAAGAATAAAACTCGCTAGACATCCATCAAGCTTAAAAAAACTCACCCCCTAGATACCACTTCAAGATAAATGTGTACATTTTTCGGTAGAAATAGCCGGTTCCTCCTAGAATTACAGATCGCTATCGCTCGCCAGGGATCCAGAATAAGCCACAACCTCCCCCTTAACTCTCCCCATACAAGCCTACACACCTCGTTTGACCTTGATGGAGGATGGTGATGGTGGACAGAGCCGTATTATGAACTAAACTTTATGGCCTAGGCACTGTGGCATTATCTCCAGCTTGGGTTTGGGTTGGTTCACACTTACAGTAGATCCCTTGCAACCTTAAAAAAAAAAAAAAAAAAAGGGCCTCACTAGAATCCATAACAATCACACACACCCACATACACACGCACACACACACAGACAAAACACACACAGATACACAAACAAACACATAGACATACACACACACACAGACATACACAAACACAGATACAGACATAGCCACACCCACACACCCACACACAGAGACATACACACACACAGAAACAGACACACACACACACCCACACACAGGGGATTATGTTATGGGATTGTGTTAGGGGATTGGAAAGGATAGACAAGGAGAACTTTATCGAGGGAGATAAAGGGAGGACTAGAGGACATAGTTGCAAGTTAAAGAAAGGCAGATGTAAAGGAGATGTGAGGAAATTCAGCTTTCCATATAGAAGTATTAATATGTGGAATCAGTTGGATGATGAAGTGGTGGGTGTGGGGAATATCCAAATTTTTAAAGCCAAATTAGATAACAGAATCTTTGGAGGCGGGACAATATGAGCCTAAAAACTCAAATCCTGTATACTACAATTAGGGGAGTACAAAGGAGTACAAAGGAAATCAAGCAACAACAGATCTAGTGACCCTTCTAGGCTGCTTGTCCTCCAAAACACTGAGGATCACGTGTCCAAACAGTGGTTTAGAGAGGGTAAGGGAACATTGGAAAGGGAACTACTGCCCTGGAACTAATGTCCGTGGCAGGATTAGGAAGTTAGTAGGGGACAGATGGGTTAGTAACTGATGGGAGGATAAAATAAAGTTATTCATTTACAAACGCAGTCAGTCGCGGGTTTGATGCGAGTAGGTGAGTACAGAGACATACACACACACAGAAACAGACACACACACAGAAACAGACACACACACATATACATACACACACACAGATACATACATAGACACACACATACAACAGACATACACACACACACAGACATACACACACACACACAGACATACACACACACAGATACAGACATAGACACACACATACACACACACAGATACAGACATACACACACACACAGACATATACACACACACACAAACATATACACACACATACACACCCACACTCACATACATACACACCCACACCTGTGGTTGCAGTTGAGGGTTGTCAGTTAACGCCCCGTGGTCCACGCCGTTGCGGCGCCGCCACTGTACATCCCATCTACCCTCCTCTGTGCCAGCTGGTCAAGAATGCTGTTGCTGGCAACACGGAGGTAGTAGTGGGATAGGATGGGTTGGTCTGGCAGTGATGACAGGAAATCATCCAAGTCCTTTTTTAATTTTTCAACGGTTGGGTAGTTTTGGTTTCTTATTTCTTTTGGCAGTGAATTGTAGAGCTTCGGACCCCGTGTAGCGAAGGCATTTTCTTTAAGAGTCTTAACTCTTGTCAGTGCTCTTGAGTTAATAGACCTGATAATACACATACGGCCCAGTCGTTGGTTTTCTTTTATCTCTATCAACTAATTTTCTTCCTTTCCCAGCAGGTTTGGGGCTAAGTTATTGAGAATTTTCCAGGCATAAATTAGCAAGTATCTTTCTCGGCGTCGTTCTAGAGAGTATAAGTTTAGAGACTTAAGTCTTTGCCAGTAGTCGTCTTCCTTCACAGACACTATTTTACTAGTGAAGGAGCGCTGGATGCCTGCCAATGCTTGTTTCTCTCGTGAGTTCCGGGGATTCCATAACTGGCAACAGTATTCCAAGAGTGGTATTACCAAGGCCTTATACAGGATTAACAATGGTTCCCTTGCACTAGTTCTGAAAGTACGCAATAATAATCCAGCCTGTAATGCCTGGATTGTGGCAAAGTGTCTGTAACTGTCTTCTTAAAGTGTCTTCTATTTTGTTTGTACCATATCTAACCAGTTCAAATTTATTATTATTAAAAGACATATTATTTGTTTCGGCCCATGTATATACTGTAGCCTGGCAAGGTCAGATTTTAATTTGTCCACATATTCCATTGATTTATTTTGTTTATCACTCTGGTATCATCGGCAAAAGATGAGACTTTTGAGTAGAGTGTACCTTGGTCAATGTCGGATATGTGTATGAGGAACAGCAGTTGTTGGAGAAAAAGTTGTTGGGTTCTGTGATGATCTTCTCTTTAAAAGGAGTACTGAAAACACTCTCGTACTGTTTACAAAGAGCTTCACAAACTTCTGTTGGGTCTTCAATAATTTTACCGTGCTCACTTGTTAAAGGGCCAACAGCGGCCCTGATTGTTGATCGGTTACTTGCATATTTGAAGAAGTATTTAGGGTTTGATTTGATTGCAGATACTGCCTGTTCTTCTCTCAGCTTCATTTCTTTATCAATAGAGGTTTTCAACTCCTCTTCTAGCGTCAAGATTTTCTGCTGCATCAGAGTACGGTTGTGGTTGTTGGTAGAATGGGCAATATTTACTTGTAGTCTTCGTTTTCTCATTATTATCCTTCGATCACGGGGAATTTTTTGAGTGGTTGAGGGTTGTTTTTTAATAGGGGTGTATTTTTCACAAATCGCTAAGCAATGTTTCAGCAGTAAGTCATATTGGTTATTGGGATCTGTATCTGTCAACAGTTTCTCCCAACATATTTCACCTAATTCTCTATTCTCTATCAATATTTTCCCAGCATGTATTAGTACTGAAAAATTGAGTTCATTTAAACTTCGGTTTCTTTGGGGTGGTATCATTGTTTGTTTGTGTTCTAAAGTGTTTATGTTGGTAGTCATTACAATTATGTTATGGTCTGATATAGTTGCTGGGTTTACAGTGGACAATGGACAAGCTCTTCGTTATTAGTAAATAATAGGTCTAGGGTATTTTTGCCACGTGTAGGGACTCTGATATACTGGTTCATGCAGTAGTTCTCTGCTAGGTCAAGGAAGGCAGCTGCTTGTAATTGTGCATCTGTAGATCCTCCTCGTACCACTTCAGTTTCCCAGTCAATTATTGGTAAGTTGAGATCACCCGTTAGGTTGATATTTGGTAAGGGAGCTGACATCTCATTTATGTTGTCTTTAATCAGTGTCAGGATTGGGATAAAATTGTTCTGGGTACAGTCAGGAGGGCGATAAATGACAATGAACACCCGATTTATGTGTTCAATGTTGAGCATTTGTACCTCGGAAACTGAGTTTGAGAATGAAAGTATCACTTTGGTATACGGGGAGACAGTGTCTTTCAGATAGGTGATAATCCCTCCTTTCTTTCTTCTATTTGCTCTATCAGTTCTGAACGATGAATAGTTGTTTATTTTAACCTCAGCGTCCTTAATATTTTCAGAGAGATGGGATTCGGTAAATGCAACAATAAGGGCTTCCTTTTCAGATGCTAATTCAGAGATTATTTCAAGCTTTGCTTTGAACTTGCGTGGGATTAGCCCCTCAATGTTGCATGAAATTATTTTCTTTAATATGGAAACATATGATCTGGTGAGAGGACTCCTTGAGGATGGCCTATTGGCACACGGGATGGATGTCAATTGATGCTTTGGTCTTGTTGCCATGCTTTTATCTTGAAGATATGATTAATTTGCATTTGAAGGATTTGCACTTGTTTTATACGAAAAAGTTCTATTCCATCACTTGGTCTTGGTTGGTTCTGTACAGGGGGAGCTGCAGTAAATGGATGTATAGGCTCAGGAATAACTGGTGGAGTAGCAGTGGGTGTAGTTACTGTAGAAGTAGGTGGGATAGTAGTTGGTCCTGGCCCAACATAAACTGTGGGTTCTGGTCCAGCAGATGGTCTTGGCTCAACCACTGGACCAGGTGGTGGTAAAGTTGTGGGTCCTGGATTGTAAACATTAGTAGGTGGTACCTGGTAAGCAGTCGTTGGTGGTATTCTGGAGTTCAGAGGTCGTCGACGAGTGCCTTTAAGGTGAAGTTTCCTACACCTTTGGTTAAAACACTCGGATGCCTCTGCTGATCCTTTACAGATCATAGGGTGAAAGTTCTTACACTGACGGCCCTTTACACATCCATGTGCAGGGTTAGGGCCATGAGCTTGGTAGGCTGGACAGATCTTAGGGTGATTATATCTGCAATCACGACCTTCACGGCCGAATTTACAACTATTTTGTCTGTAATAGAAACAGATCTTGTTCACCTTTTTCTTCAATTGTGGTATAGAGGAATTTGTTTCTTTAACACTGGTTTGCATCTTTTTTTCAGATTCAGAATCGTGCAATGTGTTTTCCTCATCTTGTGTAAGGTGAGTCACTGTACTGGTACTGGTAACATCACGCTCGATGATTGATTGTACCCATGCATACTGTTCATCACATTTAACCTTAAACTTTAATTGTACACAACTCTCACAATTGTAGTGGATTCTAGAGTTGAAGTAATTTACTAGGTGGTATGATGGAAGTTCAGAACAAGCAACATGGATAAAACAATTACAGTTTTCACACTTTAAACACTCAATTATGCAAGGCTTGGTACACTTTGAGCATGAATTTCCCGGAGGGGTAGGTTTGTTCTAAGAGACATGTTTTTAGGTACGGAAAAAGTGGGAGGGAGGAGGAGGAGGAAGAGAAGGAAGGGGGGATGGGGGGAGGAAGGGTTTGATGGAAGGAGGGGGGAGAAAGGGTTGGAGGGGGGGGGGGGGGGGTGGAGGTTGTTTACAGCCGGGTAATTCACTTTTCTCTTTTCTATTTAGGGTTTCACTTCTTAAATTATCTTAATTTAACTTCCACATGATAGATTGATGTCACCAATATGGAGAAAGGCGATGGGGGAAGATAGTGGTAGTTGTTGAAGTGTTGTTGGTTTGTATGGGTGAACAACAGGTGGCGCTGATTGTGGGCGAGAAGGCTGGGTAGAGTATAGTATTTTCGTTAATATTTCATCACCCACTCGCTTAGTTTTCTTCCAGATACAATCACAAACGGCGCGAATCCTTAATGCTTAATTGGCATAGGTCACTACACTGTAACGTCAGTATTTACAGAGATATTGACAAACTCTGAGGAGCTCTGCTGCACCGTTATTACACCTGGTCACCGACAACACACACACGGATATGAGGTAGTAGTGAGCTAGGCCTCCCCCGGTATAATGTTTGGGTTCCATATATACACACACACACACACACACACACACGGATATGAGGTAGTAGTGAGCTAGGCCTCCCCGGTATAATGTTTGGGTTCAACAGCCAGCCAGCCAGCCAACCAGCCAGCCAGCCAGCCAGCCAGCCAGCCAGCCAGCCAGCCAGCCAGCCCAGCCAGCCAGCCAGCCAGCCCAGCCAGCCAGCCAGCCAGCCAGCCAGCCAGCCAGCCAGCCAGCCAGCAGCCAGCCAGCCAGCAGCCAGCCAGCCAGCCAGCCAGCCAGCCAGCCAGCCAGCCAGCCAGCCAGCCAGCCAGCCAGCCAGCCAGCCAGCCAGCCAGCCAGCCAGCCAGCAGCCAGCCAGCCAGCCAGCCAGCCAGCCAGCCACCAGCAGCCAGCCAGCCAGCCAGCCAGCCAGCCAGCCAGCAGCCAGCCAGCCAGCCAGCCAGCCAGCCAGCCAGCCAGCCAGCCAGCCAGCCAGCCAGCCAGCCAGCCAGCCAGCCAGCCAGCCAGCCAGCCAGCCAGCAGCCAGCCAGCCAGCCAGCCAGCCAGCCAGCCAGCCAGCCAGCCAGCCAGCCAGCCAGCCAGCCAGCCAGCCAGCCAGCCATCCAGCAGCCAGCCAGCCAGCCAGCCAGCCAGCCGCCAGCCAGCCAGCAGCCAGCAGCCAGCCAGCCAGCCAGCCAGCAGCCAGCCAGCCAGCCAGCCAGCCAGCCAGCCAGCCATCCAGCCAGCCAGCCAGCCAGCCAGCCAGCAGCCAGCCAGCCAGCCAGCCAGCCAGCCAGCCAGCCAGCCAGCCAGCCAGCCAGCCAGCCAGCCAGCCAGCCAGCCAGCCAGCCAGCCAGCCAGCCATCCAGCCAGCCAGCCAGCCAGCCAGCCAGCCACCCAGCCCGCCTGCCATCCAGCCACCCCGCCCGCCAGCCAGCCAGCCAGCCAGCCAGCCAGCCAGCCAGCCAGCCAGCCAGCCAGCCAGCCAGCCAGCCAGCCAGCCAGCAGCCAGCCAGCAGCCAGCCATCCAGCCAGCCAGCCAGCCAGCCAGCCATTCTGCCAGCCAGCCATCCAGCCATCCAGCCAGCCAGCAGCCAGCCCAGCCAGCCAGCCAGCAGCCAGCCAGCCAGCAGCCAGCCAGCCAGCCAGCCAGCCAGCCAGCCAGCCAGCCAGCCAGCCAGCACCATCCAGCCATCCAGCCATCCAGCCAGCCAGCCAGCCAGCCAGCCAGCCAGCAGCCAGCCAGCCAGCCAGCCAGCCAGCCCAGCCAGCCAGCCAGCCAGCCAGCCAGCCAGCCAGCCAGCCAGCCAGCAGCAGCCAGCAGCCAGCCAGCCAGCCAGCCAGCCAGCCAGGCAGCCAGCCAGCGAGCCAGCCAGCCAGCCAGCCATCCAGCCAGCCAGCCAGCCAGCCAGCCAGCCAGCCAGCCAGCCAGCCAGCCAGCCAGCCAGCCAGCCAGCCAGCCAGCCAGCCAGCCAGCCAGCCAGCCAGCCAGCCAGCCATCCAGCCAGCCAGCCAGCCAGCCAGCCAGCCAGCCATCCAGCCAGCCAGCCAGCCAGCCAGCCAGCCAGCCAGCCAGCCAGCCAGCCAGCCAGCAGCCAGCCAGCCAGCCAGCCAGCCAGCCAGCAGCCAGCCAGCCAGCCAGCCAGCCAGCCAAGCCAGCCAGCCAGACAGCCAGCCAGCAGCCATCCAGCCAGCCATCCAGCCAGCCAGCCAGCCAGCCAGCCAGCCAGCCAGCCAGCCAGCCAGCCAGCCAGCCAGCCAGCCAGCCAGCCAGCCAGCCAGCCAGCCAGCCAGCCAGCCAGCCAGCCAGCCAGCCAGCCAGCCAGCCAGCCAGCCACACCAGCCAGCCACACCAGCCAGCCAGCCAGCCACACCAGCCAGCCACACCAGCCAGCCAGCCAGCCAGCCAGCCAGCCAGCCAGCCACACCAGCCAGCCAGCCAGCCAGCCAGCCAGCCAGCCAGCCAGCCAGCCAGCCAGCCAGCCCAGCCAGCCAGCCAGCCAGCCAGCCAGCCAGCCAGCCAGCCAGCCAGCAGCCAGCCAGCCAGCCAGCCAGCCAGCCAGCCAGCCAGCCAGCCAGCCAGCCAGCCAGCCAGCCAGCCAGCCAGCCAGCCAGCAGCCAGCCAGCCAGCCAGCCAGCCAGCCAGCCAGCCAGCCAGCCAGCCAGCCAGCCAGCCAGCCAGCCAGCAGCCAGCCAGCAGCCAGCCAGCCAGCCAGCCAGCCAGCCAGCCAGCCAGCCAGCAGCCAGCCAGCCAGCCAGCAGCCAGCCAGCCAGCCAGCCAGCCAGCCAGCCAGCCAGCCAGCCAGCCAGCCAGCCAGCCAGCCAGCCAGCCAGCCAGCCAGCCAGCAGCCAGCCAGCCATCCAGCCAGCCAGCCAGCCAGCCAGCAGCCAGCCAGCCAGCCAGCCAGCCAGCCAGCCAGCCAGCCAGCCAGCCAGCCAGCCAGCCAGCCAGCCAGCCAGCCAGCCAGCCAGCCAGCCAGCCAGCCAGCCAGCCAGCCAGCCACACCAGCCAGCCAGCCAGCCAGCCAGCCAGCCAGCCAGCCAGCCAGCCAGCCAGCCAGCCAGCCAGCCAGCCAGCCAGCCAGCCAGCCAGCCAGCCAGCCAGCCAGCCAGCCAGCCAGCCAGCCACGCAGCCAGGCAGCCAGCCAGCCAGCCAGCCAGCCACACCAGCCAGCCAGCCAGCCAGCCAGCCAGCCAGCCAGCCAGCCAGCCAGCCACACCAGCCAGCCAGCCAGCCAGCCACACCAGCCAGCCAGCCAGCCAGCCAGCCAGCCAGCCAGCCAGCCAGCCAGCCAGCCAGCCAGCCAGCCAGCCAGCCAGCCAGCCAGCCAGCCAGCCAGCCAGCCAGCCAGCCAGCCAGCCAGCCAGCCAGCCAGCCAGCCAGCCAGCCACCCAGCCAGCCAGCCAGCCAGCCAGCCAGCCAGCCAGCCAGACAGACAGACAGACAGACAGACAGACAGACAGACAGACAGACACACACACACACACACACACACACACACACACACACACACACACACACACACACACACACACACACACACACACACACACACACACACAGATATGAGGTAGTAGTGAGGTAGGCCTCCCCCGGTATAATGTTTGGGTTCCATTCCGTTGTATTAGCACTTACCAGAAGTGTTGCCGACCGGAGCTATCAACAACAACAACAACACCACCACCACCACCACGAACAAAAACAACAACACAAACAACAAGAGCAACAACAACGACGACAACAACAACAACACCAACAACAACAATACCACCAATAACAACAACACCATCAACAACAACAACAACAACAACAACAACACCAACAACAACAACAGCGGGGGCTCAAACACTGGGAGTCATTCTCTGTTAATACTACCAATGTCATAACGTTATTTACATTATATAGAAGGCCTAGTTTTATGGGATTTTATTATTTTTAACAAGTTGTGTAAAAAAAGAAAAGAAAAAAAAAAGGATATGTGCCTGAGTATATACAGTAGATAATATGTAGATAGCTAGATAGTGTCAAAATTCCCCCCCCCCCCCCACCCGTTACCCCTAATTACTCAACTGTATTCATATTAAATATACATTTTCGACAGAATAATGTTCCCGCCAAGGGCAGGCAACTTCCCCAAAACGTGTTGTTCGCTATCACTCGTCAATATAAACTTGACAGACGTATGGGGGCAACTTTACCTTGAAGGGGTCTGGGGTACATCCTTTTAATTCAGTTTTGGTTATCAATGAGTGTATATTTTTATTGATATATTTATTGATTTATTGATATTTATTTTTGTTTCTGCTTATAGTAGGAAGAATGTACGAGAGTCCAGAGATACCACCAATGAAGGGGAGATGGTTTATATTTTGGTCCATTATTTCAGATATATATATATACTGTATACTGTTTCTAATCACTCAGTGGGGTTCGAACCGCCGACCGTCAGGACGCTAGCCGACGCTTTAATCAACTACACCACGGCAGTCTGAGAAATTAGAAACATTTAGTGGCTCACGTGTATTTGTGATATATACTCAACACTGTATATATATATATATATATATATATATATATATATATATATATATATATATATATATATATATATATATATATATATATACCGGTATATATACAGTATATATTTATTTTTTATTTTTTATTTTTTATTAGTTTCCTCCCTAGACCTCCATCTTACTTTATAAAAATAACATCCATTAGATCCCCCTTCTAGATTAATTTGTAAATTTTTCGGTAGAAAAATTTCCCGGCCAAAGGCCGGTTCTTCCATAATTACAGGCTCCCTATCGTTCGCCAGGAAATAAATCGACACCTAAATATCACGAAAGGTCCTAATATTGACAACGAAATGGGGCGAAAGGTGTTAACATCGCCAAACTAATGGGCCGAACGTCGTACAATCTCAAAAACAAATGGGGCTTAACACGAGGAAGAAAGGGGACCAGAAAAAAATACCCATATCTCCATAAGGAAGACTATTGATAACCCCTTCAAACCGATAACGACTAACACTAGACTATTATGTTCAGCTTAGGAAAAACCTCTTGGAGTTAAAAGAGCTAATACTGGTCTAACTAATTTTTGCCTTTTTCGAGCAATGTATTTTAGTTTGTCCCCTCGGCTAACAAAACGCTTTCCAAGACTTCCTTCAAACTAAAACAATGCTCACCCAGACCCCCTTCAAGCTAAATTTGTAAATTTTTCGATAACAAAATGTCCCGGCCGAAGGTAGATTACTTCCAAGTTACAGGCTTGCTGTCGCTCGCCCATAAAACAATCGACACCTGAATGAGGTGAAGCATCATATTATCGCCAAACTATTGGAGCGAATTGTCGAAAAATAACCAAACTAATGGAGTTAACAGGCGGAGGCTAAAAAAAGACCCCACTCGGATCAAATAGCATTACAAAGCCATTAGGCCTACTGTTCTAAAATAACCCATCGGCTGGCCCACGGTGATTCATTGTTCATAACAGTCGGCCTAACAAGTGATGTCTCGGCATCAATCATGTTTTGATCAATAATTGGTATCAGCAATATTTACACAGGATTTCTTCTTTTTGAGTGAAATATACCAACATGTTCCTACACTAACCACCCTATTCAACATCCGACCGACATTAATACAGCACAGAGCGAACCAAACGTAATGACAGCTGAGACATGACTTATTAGCGCCACCGTACCACCAATAGGAAAACCGAGCGAAAGATTGAAACTATAAGCTAATTGAAATTGGAAGAACCTTCACTTTTTGGGCGATTTGTGCATGTATTCATTAGTTTTCTAGTTTCCTCCCTTGACCTCCATCAAATTACAAAAAAACATCCATTAGATTAATTTGTAAATTTTTCGGTAGAAAAATTTCCCGGCCGAAGGCCGGTTCTTCCAACATTACAGGCTCACTATCGTTCGCCAGGAAAAAAATCGACACCTAAATAGCACGAAAGGTCTAAATATTTACGAACAAATGGGGCGAAAGGTCTTATACTCGACTAATTAATGGGGCAAACATCTTAACATCTGAAAACTAATGGGGCTAAACATGAGGGAGAAAGTGAACCAGAAAACCGGTCCATCCCCCCTTAAGGGGGAAAGGGTTTACTTATTGGTAGATACATTAATATATATATATTATTTGTTTTAAGTTTCCTACCTAAACCTCCATCAACCTTAACAAAGGATCCCCAAGACAGATAATTTTGATAATTTTTCGGTCGAAAAATGTCCCAGCCAAAGGCCAAATCCTCCTATATTACAGGTTCGCTATCGTTCGCCATGAACAAATCAACACCTAAATGGCACGAAAGGTCTTAAGTTTGACAAAGAAATGGGGTGGAAGGTCCTACAATCGCCTAAATAATGGGCGTGGTTGTGTGTGTGTGTGTAATAATAATAATAATAATTATAGTAATCGGTTTATTTCAACTGGCAGCCAATGGGGCTGATAATACACAGACTTAACCTAGATTCTTATCCTAAGGGATCAACAGACAGATCCTGGCTGCTAACGAGAGCGCCTACATACCCCCGAGAGAGTAGGACGTGGGCAGGATATTTTGTGTGTCACCCAAGGCGGTCCGTCCAAACTTTGCATTCAGAGCCAGGGACAGTTTTTGAGAGAACTGCCCCTGCCGGCGCGTGGGATCGAAGCCCCAACACCGGAGCTAGCACTCCCAATACAGTGTACTAAACGCGCTGGGCCACCGTGACCGTGACCGTGTGTGTGTGTGTGGATGTGTGTGTGTGTGTGTGGATGTATGTGTGTGTGTGTGGATGTATGTGTGCGTGTGTGTATGGATGTGCGTATGTGTGTGTGTGCGTGCATGTGTGTGTGTGTGGATATGTGTGTAAGTGTGTGTGTGAATGTGAGTGTGTGTGTGTGTGTGTGTGTGTGTGTGTGTGTGCGTTTCCACGGACGGACAAGTCCTGATTCCCACCATCTCAGTGAATTCGTAATTTGGCAACTTCGCACACACCTCCCCAACCTCCCTCCCTCACTCCACCTCTACCTTCCACCTCACCTTTCCTCTCTCCCTTCCACACACAAGGGACTGGAGTTATCGCAGAGAGTCTCCAGTCCTGACGTTATTCTTTACTTACAGTGTGCTGGCTTAATAATTATTATGTTTTTTACACCAACCAACTTCACATCTAAACTCAATTAATGAAATCAACAAATACATGTGGCACTCCGAGAACTCGAACCCAGGATACTCACATCGAAGTTCCACGCACTATGCATTACGCTATCAAGACAGGGTTGATAGCCTCTGAAGTCCTATTTGAACTAACGAAACTGCCAAATTACGATTTCACTGATATGGTGAGAAACAGGACTTGTACGTCCACCTGTACATTCCCACGTCAGGAGTGCGTGTTGGAGAAGGTCTATGTATCCACTGCACCTTAAGGGGAGGCAGACCGTTTTTCTGGACCCCCTTCTCCCTAATGTTTAGCCCCACTAGTTTTGAGATTATAAGTCGTTCGGCCCATTAGTTTGGCGATTTTAACACCTTTCTCCCAATTTCGTTGTCAATTTTAAGACCTTTCGTGCCATTTAGGTGTCGATTATTTCCTGGCGAGCGATAGCGAGCCTGCAATTTTAAGAGGAATCGGCTTTCGGCCGGGACATTTTCTACCGAAAAATTTACAAATTTATCTTGAAGGGGGGTCTAGTGGGTGTTTTTCTAAACTTGATGGAGGTCTAGGGAGGAAACTAAACAAATATATGAATGCATTAATTAATAGACCAAACAACCGGTCAGTCTCCCCTTAAGAACTAGGCCAAGTGTGGTGCTAGGTTAAGAGGTGATGGAGCGGTCATAAAGTGGCTGATATAAGTGGCTCTAAGTGGCCCAGACTTCACTCCAAACACTGCATGTAAGATTCTTCCTGTAATTCTTGAGCATATATTTTAAGGGGGTTGGTGTTTGTTTTTTGGGGATACTTATTCATTTATTTATTTAATGTTGAGTGTCCTCGCTACACCTCCATCACGCTTTAAAAAACACCCCCTATACCCCCTTTCAAGATATATTTGTACATTTTTCGGTAGAAAAATTCGGCCGATTCCTGAAAAAATTACAGGTTCGCTTTCGCTCACCAGCAAAAAATCAACACTTAAACGCCACGAAAGGTCTTGATATTGACAAAGTAATTGGGCGAAAGGTCTCAAAATCGCCAAACTAGTGAAGGAATTAGTCTTTAAATGTCAAAATTAATGGGTCTAAACATGAGGGACAAGGGGGTCCAGAAAAAGCGAGTACCTCCCCCTTAAAGATTACCCCCTAGACCTCCTTCAAGCATTAAGGGGAGATGAGCTGTTTTTTTGGTCTATTAATTCAATTATTCTTTTGTTTCTTAATTTCTTCGCTAGACCTCCATCAAACTTAGAAAAACAACCCCTAGACCCCCCTTCAAGATAAATTTGTACATTTTTCGGTAGACATTTTTTTCTTAAAATTACAGGCTCGCTATCGCTCGCCAGGAAAAATCGACACCTAAATGGCACAAAAGGTCTTAAAATTGACAACGAAATGGAGCGAAAGGTGTTAACATCGCCAAACTAATGGGTCTAACGTCATAAAATCTGAAAACTAATGGGGCTAAACACGAGGGAGAAAATTGCCAAGAAAACCGGCCCATCTCCCATAAACATTCTCCAGACCCCCACTTCAAACTAGACAAATGACCCCTAAACCCACCTTCCAGCTAGCATTGCAAATTTGTACGGCTTTTCGAAAAGCTGGTATCACACTTTCGATGATCAACATTTGTCTGGCAATATTTCTGGACTATTTTACCCTGGTATCGGAAACTAGACTGATGGTAGATGAGTTTAGGTGACCGAAATAGTATAAATGTTGACCTCATAAGCTGCCAGACCAGTGTTGAGGATACATGTTGAGTGAAAAAGCGCTAGTGTGATACCGGCTTAAATTACAGGGTTGCTTTCATTTGCCGAAAAATGTACAAATGTATCTTGAAATTGTGTCTAGGGGGTGTTTTTTTTGTTAAGCTTAATGGGGCGTTAGCGTCTTATAATCGCTTAACTAATGAGGTGAAACATCTTAAAAGCGCAAAATTAATGGGACGAAACAGAAGAAAGGGAGTCCCAATATACCAGCCCACCAGTTAAGAGGTATTAAAGTGACCACCCCCGGATAGACACAGTTAAAAGGTATTAGAGTGGTCATAAAGTGGCTGTTTTAAGTGACTAAGTGGTCAAAAAGTGGCTGTTATAAGTGACTGTAAGTGGTCATAAACTGGTTGTTTTAAGTGGCTGTAAGTGGCCATAAAGTGGATGTTTTAAGTGGGGGTAAGTGGTAAAAAAGTGACGGTAAGTGGTCACAAAGTTGTTGTTATAAGTGATGTAAGTGGTCATAAAGTGGTTGTTATAAGTGACTGTTAGCGGTCATAAAGTGGCTGCTATAAGTGACTGTAAGTGGTTATAAAGTGGCTGTTATAAGTAACTGTAAGTGGTCATAAAGTGGCTGTTATAAGTGACAGTAAGTGGTCATAACGTGGTTGTTATAAGTAACTGTAAGTGGTCATAAAGTGGCTGTTATAAGTGACTGTAAGTGGTCATAGTGGTTGTTATAAGTGACTAAGTGGTCATAAAGTGGCTGTTTTAAGTGACTAAGTGGTCATAAAGTGGCTGTTGTAAGTGGTCATAAAGTGGCTGTTATAAGTGACTAAGTAGTCATAAAGTGGCTGTTATATGTGACTGTAAGTGGTCACAAAGTGGCTGTTATAAGTGACTGTAAGTGGTCACAAAGTGGCTGTTATAAGTGACTAAGTGGTTATAATGTGGCTGTTATAAGTGACTAAGTGGTTATAAAGTGGCTGTTATAAGTGACTAAGTGGTCATACACTGGCTGTTATAAGTGACTAAGTGGTCATAAAGTGGCTGTTATAAGTGACTATGTGGTTATAAAGTGGCTGTTATAAGTTACGGTAAGTAGTCATAAAGTGGCTGTTTTAAGTTACTGTAAGTGGTCATATAGTGGTTATTATAAGTGACTGTAAGTGGTCATACAGTGGTTGTAAGTGGCTGAGCATGACTGGACAGACTGGGAAGGAGAAAGGGGTGTGTGAGTGATGGAGACCCACAGAATTCACAGTTTTTAATAAGGGGGTGATGGCTGTTTTTTCTGCCCCCCGGGGGCCCCCCCCCCCCCCTTCTCCCTCATGATTGGCCCCATTAGTTTGGCACTAGTTTTACTTTCCCCCATTTCTTTGTCAATATTAAGACCTTTCATGCCATTTAGGTGTTGATTCTTTCATGGCGAGCAAAAACTACTCAAATTCATCTCGATTTAGTTTTGTATATATATATATTAAGCTTGATAGAGGTCTAGGGAGCAAACTAGAAACCAGCATAAATCTAGAATATAGTCAAGACTGGAGCCTCTTTTCGAAAACTCCAGTCCCTCATAATGTCTGCCCCCCCCCCGCAGTAATTACTTCTGTACCGGCGATGTTGTTTTAACTTTATTCTGGCTACTATTGTAAGATTTTAGTTAGTTTAAAAATGGCTTCCAACAATTAAACAGGCTTCGAACTATCTCGCTTCACCCTTTTTACTACAACAGATCCTTGTTATACTTCATAAAACCACATTACAAAAAAACAAATCAAGGAAATAAAAATGGTACTGTATATTAGTACAGGTGGATGGAACTGGTTAGCCATGGCATCGACAACATGGGTGTCGGGCAGTGGCGAGGGCGGGAGGGGAGTCTGAATGAGGACAGGGAGGTAGGAAAGGTTAGCGGGCAGTGGCGAGGGCGGGAGGGGAGTCTGAATAAGGACAGGGAGGTAGGAAAGGTTAGCGGGCAATGGCGAGGGCGGGAGGGGAGTCTGAATGAGGACGGGGAGGTAGGAAAGGTTAGCGGGCAGTGGCGAGGGCGGAAGGGGAGTCTGAATGAGGACTGGGAGGTAGGAAAGGTTAGTGGGCGGGGAGGTAGGAAAGGTTAGCGGACAGTGGCGAGGGCAGGAGGGGAGTGTGAATGAGGACGGGGAGGTAGGAAAGGTTAGCGGGCAGTGGCGAGGGCGGGAGGGGAGTCTGAATGAGGACGGGGAGGTAGGAAAGGTTAGCGGGCAGTGGCGATGGCAGGAGGGGAGTCTGAATGAGGACGGGGAGGTAGGGAAGGTTAGCGGGCAGTGGCGAGGGCGGGAGGGGAGTCTGAATGAGGACGGGGAGGTAGGGAAGGTTAGCGGACAGTGGCGAGGGAGGGAGGGGAGTCTGAATGAGGACGGGGTGCGTAAGTCTCCCTCTGCCAGTACATAGCCTCTCCATCACCAAGACTCCTATTGTGCCTCCCCGGGGCCACACACGGTAACTGGGTGTCTTGCGACCCCAGGCTAAATAAATAGGGGATCTCGGGACATGCGGTGGCCCCCAGAGGCGTGATGTGCATCCTTGTCATATACCAACAACAGCACACACCCACTGCCTTGTGGTTTAGTCTAGTAAGACAAAGGCTAGGGGAGCACACCCTGAGAGAAAAGCAGACGTTGGGGTCACGTCCTGGCGGTTTCCGACAAACTGGAATCCCGGCAGTCTCCTGCAGTATTGAGCAGGAGCTGGTCGTCTTGGGTCACCCCCTTGCCATCAGCAACCCCTGTTCAGTACCAAGGTAGTGAAGTCGGAACTGCGCACCTCCCTCGGCACTCTAAACTCTTCTATGCGCAGGTTTTCTCTTCCTGCTTTGCAGGAAGGGAACGTCATCATCGGACTACGATGGACTACCATAAGCTTTTAAAAGTGTTACAAGGAATATTTAGTTACGAAGGGAAAACAAACTCTTCGTTTAAAAACAAACATACAGTGTTTTGTATGCCACTGGCGTATTGAGTTGTTTTTTGGATCCATAATGTTATCAATCTATCTATCTATCTATCTGTCTGTATGTCTGTCTATCATTGAAAGTGTAAAATGCTGTGAGCTTGAATCTAAATTTGAACGAGAATGGAAGTCATTTAAAATAACTGTTGCAATGAGTAAGAGGGATGATTTGTTACGTCCGGAGTGATGGCCGAACCATGTAATTGTTAGAAAATACTATAAACCTAAACATACATCTTAATGGCTAAGATTGTATCATATAACTGTAATTCTGTAAGAAATAATATTGAGGCAGTAAAGTTATTGACTATGGAATACGATATCATTCTTTTACAAGAAATAATGTTATTGAAAGAAGACTTAAATGTTTTAAGAACAATCAATGATGCATTTGATGCAATCGCATGTGTGGAAGATAGGAGTAAAGAAGGCATAGTAGAGGGTCGTCCTTCAAAAGGTGTTGCCATATTATGGAAAAATTAACTTAGTAATAATATTGATTCTGTGTATTGTAATGAAAGAATAATTGGGATTATAATGAAATGTAGAGATGTACAAATATTTATAGTGAATGTATACCTACCTTGTGACAAGCAAGACGAGGACTCCTTAGATGAATTTAGAAATACAATAGCCACTCTTGATAATTTTATAGCTGAACAACACTGCAACAATGTCTTAATTGCAGGAGATTTTAATGCTAGTCCAACTAAAGGTAGGTTTTGGAAAGATATTATTAATTTATTTATTAGCAAGTGCTTTATATTTAGTGATGTTGAGGCAATGCAGAATGATTCGTTTAAATATTTATGTCCTGCAAAGAATACAACCAGTTGGCTTGATCATATAGCAGTAAGTGAGAGTCTAAACGAAATAATAGATGATATTACTATAAGGTATGATATGGCCCTTTATGATCACTTCCCCCTGGCATGTAAGCTAAACATTGACATATGTAATGTTGGTATAGTAGATGTACACATTGAACCGTCAGAATTCATCGACTGGCAAAAACTGTCTATTGTGGATAATTTACAGATATAGATCAAATATTAATCATTATCTAGGTGAATTGGATATATCAAGTTTTAATTGCTTGGACTGCAGTGTATATAGATGTAATAATGAACAGCATATCAAGGAATTAAATTTAATTTATAACAGTATAATTAGTTTGTTACTTAATTCATCTTCTTTGTTTAAGAAAGAACCATTAAAAAGGCATAAAGTTATACCAGGTTGGAATGATGAAATTAAGGATATGCATAAGTTTGCGAGAAGTAAGTTTTTAACTTGGAAGAATAGGGGACGTCCACTTGCAGGAGTTGAGTTAGAAGAAATGAAGGAGTCTAGAAAGGACTTTAGGAATGTATTGAAACAAGTTAAACAAAATGAGTCTCAAATTAGAACAAATAAGTTAGCTCAATCTCTATCTAATAACAATTTGAAATCATTTTGGAAAGAGGTTAGACAAATTAAGAATAATAAAGTTTTTGTAAGTATGAAAATAGATGGAGAATGTGACCCAAAATGTATTGTAGAGAAATTTTCCAATAAGTTTAAACATGTATATGATGATTGTAAATGTCAGAATGATGATGACTTCATGATAGATAAATTGGTGAAAAATGTACGTGACGGTGAAATATTTGGTAAGGTAAATAGTCATGATGTATCTACAGCAATATCTGACCTCAATTGTGGTATTGGCCCAGATAATATACATTCTTTTCATTTAAAGTATTGTACAAACGAATTGATAGTAGTAATTGCAAAGTTGATTTCTTCTTGTGTTGTACATGGTTGTATGCCTGTAAGAATGAACTTTGGAATTATGGTACCCTTATTGAAAGATAAGTATAAAGATAATACATCACTTGATAATTATAGATCAATTACGTTATCGCCAATATTATTGAAGGTATTTGAATACTGCTTGCAGTACAACATTTTAAGATATGTTAGTTTAAATGATAGGCAGCATGGATTCAGAGAGAGGTATTCTACTTCTACTTCATGTTTAATTCTCAAGGTAACTATTTTAAGGTACACCACGGAGGGATCTAATGTTTTTTCATGTTTTATTGACCTGACAAAAGCTTTTGATAAGGTGAATCATTTCAAACTTGCAAATAAGCTTTTAAAACTAGGATTACCAAATTTCTTGGTTAATATTTTATTTTACTTTTACAGAAACCAACATGTTGTTGTCAAATTTAAAGATTCAATTTCAACTGAATGGACTATGAAAAATGGAGTGAGACAGGGTGGGGTTTTATCTCCCTTGTTGTTTTCAATTTATATTGATGACTTATTAAGTAAATTATCTGCAAGTAATGTAGGCTGTAGACTAGGTTTACAAGTCAGCAATGTGATCGCCTATGCAGACGATCTTGTAATATGGCTCCTTCGGTTAGAGGTCTGCAAACATTGATAGATATTATGGATCATGAAATTAAACAACTAGACTTATCTATTAACTCTGCAAAATCAGTATGTATGATCTTTAAATATAAGTATGGACAGGAAATGAATCCTTTCATATATTTAGACAATAACAAATTAAATATTGTTTCTGAATACAAATATTTGGGTTTTATAATCGATTGTAATCTTAATAATGACTTGGATATGATAAGATGCAGAAATAAGTTTTACAATGAGTTTAATTGTCTTTTAAGAAAGTTTAGCAACACGAGTACTGAAGTATTTTTAAATTTACTGTTTGTAAAGCTACTGTTTGAATTTTTATGGCGCTGAACTTTGGTTTAATAATAGAAAATGTTATATACCGTTTAAGCAGTTTTCCATTGGATACCACAAGGCAATAAAGAAAATATTGAATATGAAGTACTGGGAGAGCAACCACAGTGCTTGTAGAGAATGTGGAGTGATGGTGTTTAGGCATTTGGTTAACTGGATGAAAATAAGATTTGTATATAGAAATCTCATAAAGCCATGTAGTTTTATAGAGAAGAACATGTATTACATGTTACATAGATCTTTTCTTGTAAAGGATGTTGAAAAAATAATCCTACATGAGTATGGATTTACTAACTTATTGCTAAATGATATCAATGCTATCAGATCAAGAATTGTTTATGTACAGAACACAGAACCAACTATGCGCTAAGGACTTTTAGCTTAATGTAGATTACGTAAATAACTCTGTAAAAAGTGTATGTATATGTCTTTTTATGAAATAAAATTATGACTGACTGACTGACTATCTACCGTCCCTCTCTCACAAGTCCAACCTATTAATCTGAGGTAAAAGTAGATATTTCTTAGTGTAATCGCTATATTATGAATGTAAATTAATCTACCTACCTATCTATCTATATATTTACCTATCTATCTATCGATATATCTATCTACCTCTGTCTATCTATCAGTCTATCTAGTTATCCACCAATCTATTTATCTATCAATCTATCTACAGTATCTATCCGTGTACCTATATATCTACCTACCTATCTATCTATCTATCTACCTATCTATCTATCTACCTATCTTACTATCTATCTATCTATCTATCTATCTATAACGCATTAAAATATATTAAAAATAATAAAATCAATATTAGAAATGATAAATTAGCTGAGTCTTTAAGCAATAAAAGATATAATGCATTCTGGAGAGAAGTCAGGAAAACTAAAAATAATAAGTGTTATTTAAATGTTAAAATTGAAGGTGAATGTGACTCCAGTAAAATTGCTGAGAAATTTTCGCAGAATTTTAAAAACGTTTTTGATGACAGCAAATGCCAGAAAAGAGATAAATATGAACTTATAAGAGACAAGTTAAATGTGCATGTGCAAAGAGGCAAATTATTGGGAGTTATCAACACCAAAGATGTTTGTTTGGCATTATCTGAGCTAAATTGGGTCATTGGCCATGAAAACATTCATTCTAATCATGTGAAGTTTTGTTCTGAAAGCGCGGTAAGACTAATTGCTAAAATGTTTTCATCATTTATTGCACATGGACATTTGCCTGATGAGATGACGTCCGGACTTATTTTGCCCCTTATTAAAGATAAATATAAAGATCAAAGCTCCTTGGATAATTATAGACCTATTATATCATCGCCAGTGTTCTTAAAATTATTTGAATATTGCTTAAAATATAAAATTTTGTATTATGTGAACTTTAATGAGAGGCAGCATGGGTTTAGGGCTAATCACTCTACATCCTCAGCGTGCTTGATTTTTAAAGAAACAAGTTTAAGATACAGATTAGAAGACTCAAATGTTTATACAGCTTTCATTGATTTAAAAAAAGCTTTTGATAAAGTTAATCATTTCACATTAATAAGTAAACTTATTGAAGCAGGTATTCCACACTTTTATGCGAACATAATATTATATCTTTATAGAAATCAACTGGTTGCTACTAAGCATAAAGACTCAATATCAAAACCCTGGAAAATAATGAATGGAGTAAGACAGGGAGGAGTCTTGTCTCCGATATTATTTAATCTTTATATAGATAAGCTGGTTGAAAAAGTGTCTAAATGTAAAAAGGGGTGCACACTAGGAAATATATCAAGTAATATTAGTGCTTACGCTGACGATATTGTTGTATTAGCACCATCGTCATCGGGATTACAGTTTTTACTAAATATGCTTGGAAATGAAGCAAAAGAAATTGATATTGACATTAATATTAATAAATCATCATGCATGTATTTCAAAGACAATAAAGATAAAAACTTAAAGCCAAAGTTGATGCTATGTGGAGAGATATTGAATGTTGTTAATGAACAAAAGTATCTAGGGTTTATAATAGATGATAATTTAAATAATGACAAAGACGTAATTAGGTGTCGTAACAAGTTTTATAATGAATTTAATTGTATTTACGGAAATTTTCTAATGTTAATGTTAGGGTTTTTACTCAGTTGTTCCAAAGTTACTGCTCAAGTTTTTATGGTTCTGTATTATGGTTTTATAACAAAAAGTGCAAACTTCCTCTTAAGCAATTTGCAATTGGTTACCACAAAGCAATAAAGAAAATGCTGAAATTAAAATATTGGGAAAGTAATCATCATGCATGTGAATTGGTTGGACTAATGACATTTAATCATTTAATGAATTGGTTAAAAATTAGATTTGCTCACAAATGTCTCCTAAAACCTTGCAAGTTTTTACAGAAATGTTTATTAAACCTTGATGAATACCTATCGTTAGGAAAGGAAGTTAACCATATCCTATTACATGAATATGACGTATCAGATTTGAAAACTAATGATATAAATGCTATCAAGTCAAGAATTATGTTTGTACAAAACCATGAACCTAGAATGCGGTAATGTATGAGGTTACTGTTATCTCTATTGTATATATGTAAAAAGTTAATTGTGTTGCCTTTTATGAAATAAAGATTTGAATCTGAATCTATCTGTATATATGTAAAATGTTACCATGTAACCTTTTATGAAATAAAGAATTACCTAACTAACTAACTATCTTCTATCGTGCCTCAAAGCCATTATTGTGAGTTATTAGGCCAGATATTTCTTGGTGTAATCGCTTTGTTATAGTGTTAATCCTAGCTGATTACAAAATAAACCTGTCTGTCTATCGATCGTATATCTATTAGTCAATCAAACTATCTATGTATCTATATTCAGTCAATCTATCTATCTGTCTATCTATTTTTATATCTATCAATCTATTAACCTTAATATCAAGATGGCACATGCTGTAATAAAAACAGATTTTAATTTTTCACAATTTGTAAATTGGTCGCTATTTTCTTCTAATGAAGCAGCGACGACTTACAAAGAGAGATTAAGTAAATGAAAGCATTATGCAGTTGGGTTTGATGAAATTGGATTTTTTGGACTGTTGTGCATATAAGTGTACAAATACAAATCATATTAAGGAAATTGATTATATATAATTATATAAAACTATTGTGAAAGTTATGTTAAATTCAATTAATGAATATACTTTTGTGCCAAAAAGAAAGGAACACATTAAACCTGGTTGGAATGATCATATATCCCACTTGTATAAATCTGCTTGAGAGAGATTTTTTAATATGGAAAATAATAGAATGTCCCTTATCTGGAGATATACTTGATCATATGAAAGAGACTAGAAAAACATTTAAAAAAACACTAAGATAATATAAAAACAAATGAAAACCTGATTAGAAATTACAAATTAGCTGAATCTTTGGCGAATAAAAGATCTAACGTGTTTTGGAAAGAAGTGAGAAAGACAGAAAATTAAATCCTATATTAATATGAAAATAGAAGGTGAATGTGAAGCAATTCTTATAGCTGAAAAAATCTCTCGGAGGTTTAAAGGCATCTTTGATGACGAAAAATGTAAAAATATATCTAATTTAAAGTACCTTACCACAAAATTAAATGCAAATGTAAGAAAAAGACAGATATTAGGAAATATTAATATATATGATGTATGTAAAGGAATTAGTGACCTTAAGTATGTCATTGGATACGATAATGTACATTCAAATCATATCAAACATAGTTTTGAATATTTAGTTAAGCTATTAGCTAAACTCTTTTCGTCTTTTGTCACACATGGATACTTGCCTGAAAGAATGACTTTTGGAATTATTTTACCTTTAGTAAAAGATAAATTCAAAGATCAGAGTGATATCGAAAATTACAGACCAATTGTATCATCCTCAGTGTTCCTCAAACTGTTTTGTTACGACCGGGACTCGTATAAAACAAGGGCTCTTAATCATTGGACTAGAAAAGCACACAGCCACAACGGTAACACTAGATCCAACCCTCGAACTTATAATGCCGGCGCAGCAAAAACACCTATACCCTCCATAGTTCAATCTGCGCGATAGCGGGGTATCCTCTAACTCGGTATAAATGCACTACTACTACAGGCTGATGATCTCTGATACAGCCTGATCACAACAACATACAATTACGTTAATTATGTATACAAGGAAAAAGATAGAGAGCTTAATTAAATCACTGGAATGATTTAATGCAAACAAGAAGAAGGTATAATTAAAGTTACTCTAAACAATAATAAACTGTCACTCCTATATTAAAGAAAGTGAATGAAAGTCCTAAAGCATCGAACAGGAATCTTCTGAAAAAGTCTGATGCTGCTTAAGATGATCGAATCGGATTTTGAACTGTTATATAAAGCAGGAACAAGATATGACAAGTGTAGGGACATACAGTGTTAACTGGCACGGGAATAACGATAAATGCGCAATAGTATTATCTCCAACAACAAAAGAAGTACTTCCTCAGGCAACGCAAAAGCCTGCTCGGGTTGTGCAACTCAACAACGACCAAGGCTTACAATCAACGTGAATAAAAATGCTGCATACATAACATAAGAGCTTATAATCCTAATTGGGTGTCTGCTAGGCGAATAAAGTCTAGCTGGGATGTCGTAGGCTAGGAAACAATGGCTGAGAAAGCGGCTCGTAGCCTAGCGAGGTCCTTAAGACTGTACGGCCAAATTACGTTAAATGACGGGGGTGGTCTCTTGAGAGATCCAGATCGCTAGTATCTGGTTCTCTCCTGGCGACCCTCTTCAAGTCAAAGCAAAACGAGTTAGCACAGTGTTGGGTGGCAGAGGCAAAAGCCCACACTCGCAACACAGTGCTAAACTCACAAGGTACACAGTCAGAAAGACAACCTAGGCTTCCCACGTATCCGTTGCGATTGTACAAGTTCAACAAAACCTGGTACACATAGGAAATCACAACATCAATGGCCTCACCCCAGTCTAGCATTAAATAGCCCAGCAGACAACCAAGAAATAGGTATGGAGACACCGCGAGTGTGTCGAACCTCTACAGACAAACTGTTAACCCCTCCAAAATGTCTAACTAAGCATGAAATATCTGAGAGCTTCAGCATATAATACGATGGCCGATATATGAAATCATGCAGAACCAAAGGGGAGTTATGATATTAAATAGATTAGAAGCATAAGAGGTAAGAAGTTGAGAGAGAGAGAAAGTGTTCTATAGGTAGAAGTCGGGGACAGGTGGCAAGGGAGGTGTGAAGGGTATGCTGGTCATGCAAGCTCTGAGCAAGGAAGGCACAAAGGCAGCAGGGAGTGCGGGGGGGACTACTTCCTGCCGCGGCAGGAGGGCGGCAAGGTGGCCAGCCACTCAGAGGGCCTGGCCGTGGCATGACGTCATCGAGGCAACACGTAACACTACGCACACAACACTCTGCCTCCTGCACTTACTCACTCACACTCTCTAGCTGTATCATTCAGTCATATACATTAAACTTATAACTGATGATATAAAATATAATGCATTGTCACAGACGAAAATAAAGACCACTTCTATACTGCCGATTACCGATACATGACGATTCACAAGTAAGAAAGTATAACATTCTCTGATAACTGTAGCCCAATTCACTGCCCTGGCGAGCGCTAGTGGCTACCGGGAGGCGATTCTGCCAACGCTGGTAGGCGTCACAGTTTGAGTATTTTTTATAATACCATAGTGAACGGTATGTGACTTTTAATGACAGACAGCATGGATTTAGAGTGAATCACTCTACGTCTACAGCATGCTTAGTTTTAAAGGAAACCATTTTATGATATAATTCTTTAAGCTCAAATATATATGCCTCTTTTATAGATCTGAAGAAAGCTTTTGACAAAGTTAATAATTTTAAGCTTATTCATAAACTTTTAGAATTAAATATTCCTAGTTTTTATGTAAATATTTTATATTTCTTATTGGCCTATAGGAATCAACACGTAGCTACTAAGCATAAAGATGCAATATCAGATCCTTGGACAATTAAAAATGGAGTGAAACAAGGTGGTATTCTGTCAACAGTTCTTTTTATTATTTACATTAATGACTTGATAGAAAAGGTATCTGAGAGTAGTACAGGCTGCAAGTTGGGTAACAGATCTAGCAACATAATTGATTATGCCAATTACCTGGTTCTGTTTTCTCCTTCTTCATCAGGTATACAAGAATTATCGAACATAATTGAAAATGAAGCAAAGGCAATTGATATTGAAATTAATCCAAGTAAGTCCGTCTGTATGTATTTTAAGTACAAAAACGATAATGTCAAGGATCCGATTTTATATTTATATGAAAGTAAGTTAGAAGTTGTACAAGAAAGTAGATATCTTGGCTTTGTGATAGATTGCAATTTACATAATGACAAAGACATAATAAGATGCAGCAGTAAGATTTATAACGAATTCAATTGCCTTTTGCGGAAATTTTCTAGCGTTAGCTGTAATGTATTTAGTAAATTAGTCCAGAGTTATTGCATGAGTTTTTATGGATCAGAAATGTGGTTTTGTAATAAGAAATGTTATGTCCCATTGAAACAATTTGCAATAGGCTTCCATAAAGAAATAACGAAAATTATGAAGCTAAGATACTGGGAGAGCAACCATAAGGCATGTCACCTTGCAGGACTAATGACGTTTAATTATTTTATAAATTGGCAGAGAATCAGGTTTAGTTATAAAATAAACAGTAATCCCTGCAAATATTTAAGAAAATGCCTGGTAAATGTGTCCGAGGATCTGTTCCTGGCTAACGAAGCCAAGTCTGTACTACTTTCAGAGTATAATCTTTATTTTTATTAATTTCACCACAACACCAGACACCCCCAATGAAATTAATTAAAGTATATATGATCCACCGGGATTCGAACCTGGGTTATCACACACATATTTTTGCCACCTTAACCATTACACCACCAGGACAGTTAAAGGTTTATGCACACGCCTACGACTTATTATCCATTCTCGAATACTGGATATTAATCTATTCATGTTCATATTCCCAACCGCGCTATGGTAGCCTACTGTTTAAGTGAGGAAAGAATATTCATGGGGCACAGATCATATAGACCGGGCTCTCGACGAAATATCCCTGTACCTACTAATAATCTTTATTTTTATTAATTTCACCACAACACCAGACACCCCCAATGAAATTAATTAAAGTATATATGATCCACCGGGATTCGAACCTGGGTTATCACACATATTTTTGCCACCTTAACCATTACACCACCAGGACGGTTAAAGGTTTATGCACACGCCTACGACTTATCCATTCTCGAATACTGGATATTAATCTAATCATGTTCATATTCCCAACCGCGCTATGGTAGCCTACTGTTTAAGTGAGAGGAACACTGAAAGCATGATGGAAAATAACATAGATGCCATTAAGTCACTATTACTGTATGTTCAAAATAATAAACCCACCTTGCGGTAGGATGAAATTGTATACACTGTATAATTATGTAAGATGATACCATGTAACCTTTTATGAAATAAAGAATTAACTAACTATATATCTATCTATCTATCTTTCTATCTATCCATCTATCTATCTATCTACCTTCCCTCTCTCACAACTCCAACTTATTATGAGGTAAGAGAGAAGATATTTCCTGGCGTAATCACTATGTTAGGAATGTAAATCAATAAATCAATGTATCTATCTATTTATTTATTTATATATATATCTATATATCTATCTATCTTCTTTTTTGTTTTTTTCTACGTGATTGAGGGAGGCAAAAGGCAGAACTGCCTATAGCGAGTGCCTCCCCCATAGTTGAAAGTGACAAGGCCAAAATCAAGGGACGTTCGAGCCAAAATGCCTGGACACACGGAGTTTGAAGCAATTATAGTCATAGGAAGAGGGAAAGACTGATTCTGGGAGAGAGTTCCAGAGCTCAGCTGTTGAGTAGAAGAAAGACTGAGAGTAACGTTTCACTCTCGGGTTGGAGAGTTGCACAGAGTATGGGTGGGATTGAGTTGCAAGTCGGGTACCATGTGCCCTACGTAAAGGAGGTGGTATACACTGGGAAAGCTCTGAGGAACACTGATTATTATAGTAGCGATAGAATAGCGTAGAGATGCAACATTGCGGCGGAGAGAGAGAGATTGCAGAGAGTTGGTGAGTGGACGGGAGTTAATGATACGAAAGGCCTTCCTTTCAACTTTGTCTAGGAGAGCGGTGTGAGAGGAACCTCCCCACACATGTGAACAATACTCAATACAAGGACGCACTATGCCCCTATACAGAGCAAGAAGCTGTGCAGGGGAAAAGAACCCCCTAAGGCGGTTGAGCACACCCAGCTTCTGGGAGGCTGCTTTAGCAAGACTGGTAATATGGTCCTTCCAACTGAGAGCAGAAGAAAAAGAGACACCGAGAATATTGAGAGAAGATGAAGGATTGATTTTTGTATTGTTGAAGAATAAGGGATAGTCCGCTGGGAGTTCCTTACGAGTAGATAGATGGAGAAATTGGGTTTTGGAAGCATTAAAGGTAACAAGGTTTTCTCTGCCCCAATTGGAGATAGTATTTAGATCAGAATTTTAGAGTGCTATGGCTTAATTACGTTTGTCGTTGAGGGATTGCTGGCTGGGGCGTTCTGAAAAACTAATGGAGTAGTGTAAGGTTGAGTCGTCTGCGTATGAATGGATGGGAATTGAGGTACAGTTGAGGAGATCATTTATAAAAATTAGAAAGAGAATTGGAGATAGGACAGAGCCCTGAGGAACACCGGAGATTATAGGGTGAGGAAGCGAACGATGGCCGTCCACAACCGTGGCTATGGAACGGCCGGAAAGGAAATTAGAGACAAAGGCACAGATGGAGGGATAGAAACCGAAGGAGGGAAGTTTAGAAACTAAAGATTTGTGCCAGACTCTAACGAAGGCTTTCGATATGTCTAGTGCAATAGAAAAAGTCTCACCGAAGTCCCGTAAGGAGGATGACCAAGAGTTAGTAAGATATGAAAGAAGATCACCATAGATCGACCCTTAAGGAAGCCATACTGGCGATCTGAGAGCAGATTATGAGAAGAGAAATGCTTAAGAAATTTGGAAGCAAGAATAGTTTCAAAAACTTTAGAAAGACAAGAGATCAGAGCAATTGGACGATTGTTGGAGGGTTTAGAGCAGTCACCCTTCTTTGGGACAGGTTGAATGTGAGCAAACTTCCAGCATGAAGGGAAGACGTTAGAGGATAGACAGAGACGAAAGAGTTTGCCTAGGCAGGGAGTCAGCACGGAAGCACAGTTTTTGAGAACAACAGGAGGAACACCGTCCGGACCGTACGCCTTATTAGTATTAAGCCCAGAGAGGGTAGAAAGTACGTCTTTAGAAGAGATTAGGATATTAGGCATAAGTAAGAGAGAGGAGGGTGGAGAGGGAGGAATAGCACCGGAATCATCCAAGGTGGAGTTTCTAGCAAAAGTTTGAGTGAAGAGTTTAGCTTTGTCAGAGGAAGAAGTGATGGTTGTGCCATCAGAGTGGGAAAGGGGAGGGAAAGACGAGGAAGATAAATTGTTGGAGAGGTTTTTGGCTAGATGCCAGAAAGCTTGGGAAGAGCTAGAGTTAGATAGTTCAGTGCATTTATTATTGATGAAAGAGTGTTTGGCAAGTCGAAGAACAGATTTGGCTTGATTCCGGGCAGAAACATAGGAAGAATGAGAGTCTTGAGTTTTAAGGCGTCGGTACCGTTTGAATGCTTCCTCCTTATTGCAGACAGCAGTAGAACAGGCGTGAGTTAACCAAGATTTGTTAGCATTAGTCTGAAAAAAAGAGAATGGAATGTATGCTTCCATGCCCGATAGGATTACCTCGGTAATGCGTTCAGCACTCTCCGAGGGTCCCCGGCCACTGAAGCAGATATAATTCCATGGGAAATCAAAGAAGTACTGGCGGAGAGCCTCCCAGTCGGCAGCGGCAAAGTGCCACAAGCGCCGCCGGCTACGAGGATCGGGTGGCCGTACTGGAGAGATAGGACAGTTGACAGAGATAAGTTTATGGTCGGAGAGCCCAAAGGAGACAAAAGATCGACAGTATAAGAAGAAGGGTTAGAAGTTAGAAACAAGTCAAGGATGATGCGATCCGGGATACGGGTGGGTTGCTGAACTAACTGCTCTAGGTCATTTATAATAGAAAAGATGTAGGCTTGTTCACCAGGTGGGTCAGTAGTGTGAGAGGAGAGCCATTGGCGGTGGTGAACGTTGAAATCTCCTAAGATGGAGATTTCTGAGAAAGGAGAAATGGATAGAATATGTTCCACTGTAGAGTTTAGATAGTCAAAGAATTTGGAAAAGTTGGTAGAGTTAGGGGAAAGATAGACAGCACAGAAATATTTAGTAAGAGAATGACAGGAAAGTTTGAGCCATAAAGTTGAGAATTCAGAGGAGTCGAAATTGGGAACGCGAGAGCAAGTGACTTTGTTGTGCACATAAGCACAACATCCGCCTTTGGCTTTGAAACTAGGATAGAGAAAGTAGGAGGATACAGAGAAGGGGCTGCTGGATGTTGCTACAGACACCTACCTACCTATCTATCTAGATATCTACCAATCTATCTATCAATCTATCTATCTATCTATCTCTGTATCTATCTATCTATCTATCCATCTATCAATCTATCTAATGTTTATGCATCATTTAATGATATTAGAAAGGCCTTTGACAAATTAAACCATTTTAAACTAGTTGACAAACTGTTAGATAGAGGTATTCCTAATTTGTATGTAGGCTAAATATTTTATTTTATTTGTATAGAATTCAAATGGTTGCCACCAAACAGAGATTCTGTATCAGAACCCTGGAGAATCATGAATGGGGGTTCGACAAGGAGCAGTTTTATCACCGCTACTTTTTAATATATACATTGATACATTAATTGAGAACTTGTCTAAATGAAAAATAGGATGTACTTTAGGTAATAAGTCAAGCAATGTCATAGCATACGCTGATGACATTGTTATGTTAGCGCTCTCATCAACAGGACTACATTTTTTATTAAACATCCTAGAAGTTGAAGCAAAACATATTGATATTCAGATTAATACTAGTAAATCACTATGTATGTACTGTACTTTATAGGTAATAATGCTACTAATAGTGATCCAAAGATGAGGTTATATGATAAAATATTAAATACTGCTAATGAACATAAATACCTAGGGTTTATTACAGATAATAACCTTAATAATGTCAAGGACATAATTCGATCTAGAAATCAATTTTACAATGAATTTAATTGTATTTCAAGAACATTCTCAAATGTAAATACTAATGTTTTTATTCAATTATTTCAAAGTTACTGTTTGAGTTTCTACGGCTCAGAATTATGGTTTTGTAATAAGAAATGTAAACTTCCTTTGAAACAATTTGCAATAAGGTACCACAAGGCAATAAAGAAAATCGTTAAAATAAAATACTGGGAGAGCAATCATAAAGCATGTGATATGGCTGGTTTAATGACTTTTAGTCATTTGTTCAATTGACAAAAAAATTGATTTGCTTCTAAGCTTTTAAAGAAGCCTTGCACATTTTTAGAAAAGTGTCTTTTGAATATCTGTGAAAGTCTTTATATGATTAACGAAGTAAAAACTATTCTTTTAACTACTTATGATATCTCAAGCTTAGCAGATAATGATATTGATGCCATTAAATCCAGAATAATATAATATGTTCAAAACCATGAACCAACTCTAAGGTAACTTTACCTCATGTACATATGTAAAAAGTTATATGTATGGCTTTTTATGAAATAAAGTATTGACTGACTGACTGACTATCTATCTGTGTACCTATATTTCTAACTATCTATCTATCTATCCATCTATCTACCTATCTATCTATTTATCTATCTATCTACCTTCTCTCGTGCCTCTAAGCCATTATTGTGAGTTATTAGGTCAGATATTTCTTGGTGTAATCGCTATGTTATAAATGTTAATCCTAGCTAATTACAAAAAACACCTGTTTGTCTATCGATCTTGTATCTATTAGTCAATCAAACTATCTATGTATTATATTCAGTCTATCTATCTATCTGTCTATCTATTTTTCTATCTATCCATCTATCTATCTATCTATCTATATATCCAGCTATCCATCCAGCTATCAATCTATCTCTCCATCTATCTATTATCATCCATTTATCTTTCCATCCATCTATCTATTCATGCATCACTCTTTCTGTCTATATATATATATATTTATATATATATATATATATATATATATATATATATATATATATATATATATATATATATATATATATATATATATACTGTATATATATAGATAATATATATATATATATATATATATATATTTATATATATAATATTATATATATATATATATATATATATATATATATATATATATATGTCTATCTCTCTATCAATCTATTTCACTCCACCTCTCTCTCTCTCTCTCTCTCTTTCTATCTGTTATTCTATTACACTCCATTTATATCCCCAGCTCTCTATCTATTTCTCCATCTCTCCATCTCCACTCTCTCACCCTCCCTCCCTGCCCGCCTCTCAGCCATTATTTTGAGGTAACAGGGCAGATATTTCCCGGTGTAATCGCTGTGTTATGAATGCAAATCCCGACTGATTACAAAAACTCCGCATAAGAAACCGCATTAGGGCCTAAGTAAGATACAGATCCGGAGAGAGGGAGATTTACATAGATTTACATAGATACACTGGCCACACAGACCTTACGATCCAAACGAGGTGGTCAGGATTTAATTCTAGTAGAGATGGCATATCAGATAGAAAAGGAAAGTTGAAGGAAAGGATAGAAAAGAAGGCTCTCTCCCCATCCTCCGTTCCCTCCGGCAATTGCCGTACATGAAAAAGTTGGAAGTGATTAACCTTGCTGGGCTTCGATATCCCCTGACGAAATTTACAGGAAAGTTTGGAAAAAAAAGGAAAAAAAAAAGAAATGCAAATTTATGCAACCCTTCACCTTAGCAGCATGTACATTTTGGGGTTAATTGGAATCATCCAACCCATCACCCTTAGTAGTATGTACATATTTAATGATGATTTTTATAATTATTATTCTTGATTTGTTTATTTACTTTTTTTCTTTTCTAACGCTGCTCTCTTCAGCTGAACAAATACTAACGGTCATAATTACTGCCTACTCCATACCCATTTTTCAGTGGTATGAGTACACTTTTTGTTGTGCCGGGTATTGATAGCTTATTTCCCGTGATACAGTCCGTAAAACAATCCAGTTCTGGTGTGATGGACTTAAATATACTTGACAGGGACGTATCGAGTAGGTTCTAGATATAGTAAAAATGGTATTCAAAGGTTCAATATAATACTCAATAACAACACCAGGAAGAACATATACGAAGGTTTTATTTAATAAGCATAAGATTATTGTAATGGTCAGGATCATAAGGGAGGATCCCACAATAGTAACAAATATATATTGTCCTTACTTCAGAACAATGTTACTGATACCAGAATAACTCAATAGTGAGAGTCTAGCATTAAATCAGATCATGTGGAAAACATACATACAGACATAATGTACAAGAATCAATTTTAACCTTCAATGCAATAATAAATGATAGGCGAATATCTTCCGTTTTCAAAGAGACTTCAATACCCTAGATAATGATCCTAGGGTGACTATGACAAGAGTTGAGGTTATAAAGATACGGTCACAAGAGACAAGGTGAATCACACGTGGGGCTCAGCTGACCCTTTTTAAAACAGAGCGCGTGAGCTTGCCCTCTGGTCAGGTCACTGGGAAGGTCACCAAGTGAACTGAGATGGTAAATAATACTTTTTCTAGTTAATGCAACTATGAACCTAGCTGCAGTGCGATGTTAATGTACTTTACAGGGAAAGGCTGAGATTATTAATTAAAATAATTGAGAAGTATCAAAATTGCTCTCAAGGAAGTTATATCTTATTACGGAATTATATTACTTGAACATATGCTACGATAACGAACCGAACTTAGGAATTCGTGTTTCTATATTTTTCTTAGATAAAGCAAAATTATAACGTGAATTTAACAAGAGTGAAAAGGTAGTTCTAATGGATCTACTGGTTGGTATTAATTATATCAAGATATAATCTTCAATATTCGTACTTAAGATGACACACGAAGATAAGCAAAATACTAACCGAGTTCCAAAAGACTCAGACTTGAATGAATACTTATAGTTTTAATCTCAAACAGTGAGAACTGATTGGCTAACAGATATCGATCGGTAGATCGTACTTAGTAATTAAATTGGCGCTAATGACGAAGTTTAGCTCATTGACATTTAACGCAACATCAGATTCGCTTCTGAACTAGTTAACAGGGCGAGGTAAATAAAATGTACAGGCACAATTAGTACATAGGCTTAGGCGACGAAGTCCTACTCATGATACTTAAAACAGGCAGTACCAGGTTCGGGCCTGAATGGGTTAACAGGGCGAAGTGAATAAAATACACAGATACAATTAGTGAATGGTGAATGGAAATGACACGAAACACGGAGGAAAGAATTCCTAAACACGGTATTCGAAATATCACAACATCTAGATTTACAAGAACATAAAAGCACGTCTATAAGATATATTTCATACGCGATTACTGAGAGATTTTAGGAATTCCACTGAGCAATCGTTGGACAATTGGGCGTAGGTTCTAGGTAAATAGCGAATATATAAATGGATTGATCACGTAATATATTGGGACTTCAACTCACAAGTAATAAATCAACATACAAGTAGTCAGTAAATCTGCGAGCGTGGGGGGCCTGAATATATGTAAATGACACTGATAGGTAATGTACACGTAAGTTATAAATTAAATCAAGTCTTGAACAAGGGTCAAGGAATTAAACCAAGATTAACACTGGAATACACAGGTTCAGAAGGATGAAACTTATGACGCAAGTACGGGATCGTGGGCACAGATCACAAGTAAATCAGGGCACAACACGGTTCACATATTTACATAATCAATACCTCACAACAATAACCAACAGAGAAACACACAGAAACACTTAGTATTTGGGAGGGCAGCGGGGCGAGAGTACTGGTCTGGCCGGCGTAGAGGGTAGTAGCCAATCTTGCACAGCTGGTTACCTCCTCGAGCAGGGGTCCTCGATCTAGGCCTGGTTACGAAATTCGAACAGGGGTCCTAGGTCCAGGCCTGTTTACGTAATTCGAGCAGGGGTCCTAGGTCCAGGCCTACGTCCATAGCTCGAGCGGGGGTTCTCGGTTCTGGACGCCAGGCAACAGACAGGTGGCCCTTCAGCAATCCGGAAGGGGGGCCAACGTCCAGGGGGCACTTTCGAGGGGGGGCACCGTAGCAACTCTGACCTTAACTAGGCCGTCCCAAGGAGGTAATGCCTAGTCAGTAAGTGAGGTGGTGAGGGAGGGGAGGGTACCGTAGCAACTCTGACCTTAACTAGACCGTCCCAGTGAGGTAATGTCTAGTCAGTAAGTGTGGTGGTGTGTACTTTCCTCCGGTTTTTCTGAGGTCCTATGCAAATATTTTCTTACTTCAGGTGTCAATGAACTCGAGGGAAAATGGGTATAGAGGAAAGAGGAAAAATGGTTGTTGTGAGGTACATATACATTCTAGCCTTGAAACACAGGTATTATCATATGGGCCTGGTTCCAAGGTATTATTACAATATTTAATGGGGCAGCCGAAAGGTTCAGGGCTGCTATGAAAAATAGGAAACACTTAAAGATAAAATTGGAGCAGTTGTCTTGCAGGTCTTCTAATTATTCTCAGACAGATACATAGAGGATTGTAGTTGTATCTTCGGGAGCATGGATTGGTCTGGCGTCATCAGGTCCATTTGTTCCTGCAATATCCGGGGTGCTGGTGAGTAGATTGCATAAGGGAGTGCTCATCATATTCCCAATCCGGCGGAACAATACAGGGAGCGTCACTTCTGGTGGAGGCTACCTAAAAGGAGGGTTGTAATTGGTGGTCCCAGGGCGGTTGTGGTTGGCTGAGGATGGTGGCTTGTGACTGGCTGAGAGACTCCTTCGTTTTCTTAGATGGCTTGGGGTGTGAAAGAGAACTGTGGAATGGGCGGCTGGGCATGGTCAACTCAGGTAGATTCCGGCAGACTCGTAGGGGGGACTCAGGAAAAAAGTCCTCGTCGTCTGTCCTGGGGTTTTGAGGTTGTCCTGAGTGGTTATGCTGGCCACTCTGTGTATCGTTGGTTGGGGGCCCGTCATCTCACTTTTCTTAAATGTATCTATAGAGGAGCTGTTTATTACTTTATTTGGAAGTTTGTTCCACTCATCAATTTCACTGTGAGTGAAGACATGTTTTGTTGTATCTAGATTCGCTCTCCTACCTATTAACTTTAAATTGTTTCCTCTTGTAGATGTGTCTTCGTTTTTTTTTTAATAACTTAGCTAGGTTAATTTTACTGAAACCTTTTAGAATTCTAAAATACTATCAATGGGCCTCTCATTCTGCTTTTCTTAAGTGAAAACAGATCAAGTTTTCTCAGTCTTTCATCATACGATTTATTTCTCAATGAAGGGATTAGCTTAGTTTAGAGAGAGAGAGAGAGAGAGAGAGAGAGAGAGAGAGAGAGAGAGAGAGAGAGAGAGAGAGACAGAGAGAGACAGAGAGAGAGAGAGAGAGAGAGAGAGAGAGAGAGAGAGAGAGTACACACACACATATATACACACTAACACACACCCCTCTCCTCCCCTCCCCCCTACTCTGAAACACATACCCCGTCGTAAATCCTTGGAGTACACCTTATTGCAGCAGTAAAGTACAACAGTGGTGACCCGCCCAGGACACCCGGGACACATACACACACATCCAGGACATACCCAGGACACATGCATACACACACCCAGGATACATACACACACACACACACACACACATACACATACACATACAGGACACCAGCCATTCACACACACACCCAGGACACACACAGACCCAGGACACACACACACAGGACACCAGACATACACACGCACGCACAAGACACACACACACCCAGGACACACACACACACACACAGAGGACACCAAACATACACACACACCCCCAGGACATATACCCAGGACACAGACACACCCAGGACACACACACATACACACACACATGACACCAAACATACACACACACACCCAGGACATATACTTAGGACACACACACACACACATAGACTGCATCACCGTTGATTCATTTAAACTCCGCCTAGACAAATATCTCTCATCAAACCCGCGACTGACTGCGTTTGTAAATGAATAACTTTATTTTATCCCCCCCTCAGTTACTAACCCATCTGTCCCCTACTAACTTCCTAATCCTGCCACGGACATTAGTTCCAGGGCAGTAATTCCCTTTCCAATGTTCCCTTACCCACTCTAAACCACTGTTTGGACACTTGATCCTCAGTGTTTTGGAGGACAAGCAACCTAGAAGGGTCACTAGATATGTTGTTGCTTGATTTCCTTTGTACTTTGTACATCCAGGACACCACACACACACACACACACACACACGCACACACACTCTATCTCTCTCTGTGTGGTGGTCATGTTGTTTGGTGTTGGGGTCAGTGGGAAGAGTACTTTGCGAGGGACTGTATTTGTGCTCGTTTGCTGTTGTTTTTGCGTTATAATATGGAGAGGGTTAATCACCACGGTCATCTTTCACTCTTGCACCTCCTTATTTTATACACTTGTTACCTAGAGTAAAAAGTCAATTGTTTGACAAGAATAAATGCAAAAACATTTACGGTGGACAGAACAGGAACCCGGGCTATAAGGAGATGTGTATTAGCATTTTAATACACGGAGTCCAGCCTTCAGGGGGTAGTATTTGCTTTTTGGCCTATATATTTAAGTATTAACTACATTTTTTAGTTTCCTCGTTAGACCTCCATCAAGCTTAGAAAAACATCCCTAGACCCTCTTTCAAGATATATTTGTACATTTTTCGGTAGAAAAATTTCCCGGCCGAAGACCGGTTCCTTCTATAATTAGAGACTCGCTATCGCTCGCCAGGAAAAGATCGACACCTAAAGGGAACGAAAGGTCTTAATATTGAAAACAAAGAGTCGAAAGATCCCAAATCGTCAAACTAACAGAACGAACGTCTTAAAACCTCAAAACTAATATGCTAAACATGAGGGAGAAGGGGGTCCATAAAAACCGGTTAGTACCCCCTTTATTCACGGAGCCCAGCCTTAAATAATGGTAATATAATCTTATTAACATACAGTATAAACTAGCTCTTTATGTTACCCGGGACATCCTATTTGGACCCACACAATATTACCAACTCCATCTACTGAAATTATCTCTTACAAAATATACAAGTGTTCTTTCAACGATAACAAAATTATATAAAAAAAAAAAATATATATATATATATACTGCATACAGTATATATATATATATATATATATATATATATATATATATAAGAAGGGAAGGAGGATGAACAAACTTAATGAAAACAAAGTCCATGTGCCTACTGGCATTTTGTCTACCGTCTAATGCACACATTTATCTCGAACATGGGTTTTTATTTTTTGTTATAGCTTGATATAGGTTAAGAGAGGAAAGAAAAAAATCATCTTAAAAATATAAATGCACCAATATACAGTATATAATTATATATATATATATAATCTCCCTTTCAAAATGCCCATATATCAACTGTATACCTTCTTCTTTGTAATCTAACTCCCGAACTAAAATTAAACAAAAAATCCTCCAATGTATGTAAAAATGGCCGGGGCGATTATTGGACGGAGATGAAGATGAACGAGAACCAGGGAAAGAAAAACAAAACAAAGGAGAAAGGGAATATATTAAAAAATGGAAGTGATACAATGAACGTCAAGGGGGAGACAAAGCGAGAGATATACGAGAGAAACAGAAAACGGATAGTGCAAGTAAGAAAACGGGATACACGCACTCACATTTTCGTTGCATACCATACCAGTCTTCTTTTGTATTCATCGATTCTATTTTATCTATTTCGAAAACAAATATTGTACGATTTAAATATTACAGTATCCCTAACTTTGGCTTAATGGGAAAGTGGTTATTTTTTGGGGTCTATTTATTTATATATTCATATATATGTCAGTTTCCTCTCTAGACTTCCACCAAACTATAAAAAAAACATCCATTAGATCCCTTTATGAGATTAATTTGTACATTTTTCGGTAGAAAAATATCACGACCGAAGGCCGGATCCTCCACAATTACAGGCTCGCTATCGCTCGCCCGGAAAAAAATCGACACCTAAAGGGCACGAAAGGTCTTAATATTGACAGAGAAATGGGGCAAAAGGTATTAAAATCGACAAACTAATGGGGCAAACGTCTTAAAATCTCAAAACTAATGGGAAAAGGATGAGGAAAAAAGGGGACCAGAAAAACGGCCCATCTCCCCTTAAACTCAAAATTAAGTGCATATAAACATTAGACATTGGGTAACATTGAAATAATTTTTTGTTTTTGTTTTTAAGAGACAATGAACGGAGGAAGGAAAAACACAGATAAAACAAAAAGGTCCATGTGCCTAAAGGCATCCTCCATTCATAAAATGTTTGTAACAACTGGATTTAAACTTTTGTAGATTGTAAGTTTGTGGAAAGCAACTCGAGGGAAGTGAATTCCAAAGAGTAGTAGTTCTAGGGATAAATTAATTTTGATAAGCAGAAGTTCTGCATTGTGGAGGAGAAAGTGTAAATTCATGGGCGCTCTCAGCTGCCCTAGTTCTACGGGGAAAGATGTGGAGAGGCGGCACAATTGAAGCAAGTTCCTCGGAACAATTGCTGTGAAAATAGCTGTAGAATAATGCAAGAGATGCAACGTTTCTTCGTATGGATAATGTAGGATGGTCCTGTGTGATTGCAGGGTTATTGATTAATCTAATAGCTTATTTTGAACTTTGTCCAACTGCCTCAATGCAACCACTCCACTTCCACTCCACAGAGGTGAAGAGTAATCTATCTGAGAACGCACATGACTTTTATATATTACGGCCAACTGCTCGTCAGTGAAGAATTCTCGAACTCTGTACAGGAGTCCCAGTTTTTTAGAGGCATTCTTAGCAATGCTTCTAACATAATGTGTCCAGCTGAAGTTAGTAGTTAATGTTACACCGAAAATGTCAATACTAGGGGAAGTGGGAATATTTACATCATAAAAAAATATATGGGAGTCAGTGAGATTCTGTCGGTTAGAAAATTGAATGTACTTGGTTTTCTGTGTATTAAAGGAAACTAAATTATTTTGTCCCCATTCATTAATTCTAGAAAGGTCCTGGTTCAGAGAAATTACAGTGTTTATTTTTGAATTAATAAGATCGGGTTGGGTGAAAGAATTGGTAAATGTGAAGGAACTGTGGAGTGTTGAGTCATCTGCGTAGGAATGTATTGGATTATGAGTGGTAGATATGAGATCATTGATATGAATGAGGAACAGAGTTGGGGCCAAAACTGATCCCTGGGGAACACCAGCATTTATTGAGTGAAATTGAGAATAAAGGCCATCTACCATTACACATATTTTTCTGTTATGAAGATAAGAAGAAATTAGTGGAACTAATGATGCAAGGCCGTAGTGTGACATCTTCGACAATAAGGATTGATGCCAGACTCTATCAAATGCCTTTGATATATCCAGTGCTATTGTATGTGTTTCACCATATTGGTCTGTAGCTTGGTTGATTTGATGCGTAAGATGGCAAAGAATGTCTGCAGTTGATTGACATCGTCTAAAACCATATTGCCTATCACTGATTAATTTATTATTCTCAAGATGCTTAATTAAGTGATTATTTAATATAATTTCAAAGACTACCAAGAGTGGAAGTTATAGCTATTGGTCTGTAGTTTGATGGATCTGAAGAGGCACCTTTTTTAGGAACTGGATGGATGTTTGCTTCTTTCCAGTGTACTGGGAAGCATGAGGTATGAGTACACAGACGGAAAATGTTTGCCAATACAGGAGCGAGCACCAAGGAGGAATTCCTAAGTACTATTGGAGGAATTTCATCTGGACCAGGAGCCTTATCTACTGAGAGATTCTGCAAAATATTTTGACATGTCTTGTGTGGATCTTAAGTGAGGGAATTTCAGGCGAATTAAAATTAAGTACAGGGACATCTTGATTTATTTCATCTAAGGTTGAGTTGGTGGAGAAAATATCCGCAAAAAGGTTAGCTTTACCTCGTGGGTCACTTACAAGATTGCCAGTCGGAGATTTTAATGGTGGAATGGATGAAGCAGTAGTGAAGTTGGATTTGAATGAGTTAAGAGTAGACCAAAATATTTTGTTATCATTTGGATTATTTAGAAGTTTGTTTGCCTGCTTGTGGAGAAAGTTTGATTTAGTTAGGTTTAATACAGTTTTGGCATGATTTCTGATGTTTCTAAAAGTAATTAAAGGCTTCATGTGTTTTTGATCTTGTGTATACATTGAAGGCTATTGCTATTTGTTCAGTTACTCTAGCACAATTATGGTCAAACCATTTAGGTGAATTAGATCTTTTACTGTACTTTTGATGAGGAATAAAAGTTTCCATTCCAATGTTTACAAAATCTTGTATGTGGCTCAAGGTGGTGTGTGCATCATTAGAAAAGAAAGAGGTCCAGGGAATATCAATAAAGAAACCTTGAAGACCCTCCCAGTCTGCCCTATCGTAATGCCATTTAGTCACCAAAACAGGTTCAGAGTGGGAAGGTGTGGTAGGTGATAGACAGGTGGCCTGTATGAGACAGTGATCAGAAGATCCAAGCGGGGACCTCACTGTAACATCATAATTTTCTGAATTGGTTGTTAAAAATAAGTCCAGTAGATGGGAATTATGATTAGGATTATCTGGTACACGGGTGACTAGTTGAGAGAGATTAAATGAGTCTGCAAATAGCTCACATTCAATACCAGCATCATCAGTCCTGGCTGAATGAGTGAGCCATTCAACATTATGGACATTAAAATCACCCAACACAGTGATTTCAGAAGAAGCATTTAAGTTGCGGACACTGAGTTGTGAGGACAGAGAATAAAACAAAATTTGCTCTGGAGGAGTATTTGGGGAACGGTAGATGCAACATATGTATTTAAATTTACCATCAGAAATTAATTTGTATATAGAATAATCAAAATAGGGACAATTGAAACTACTAACCTCCTCCAGGGCAATTTCAGATTTTGCGAAGCAACATACACCTCCTTTAGGTCTGAAATTTTGGAGCAGTTGATAACCTGGAAAATTAAATCTAGACGTGTCAGATGTGGATGTTACTTGAGTCTCTGTCAAAAAAAAGAGAGTAGGGGATTCTGCTTGAAGAAATTGATGTACATAATTGATGTTAGAGTGAAGTCCCCTTATATTGCTAAAGACAAAGCTGCACCGACGAGCAGCTTTGGGACGTTGCAATGCTCTTGACACAGTCGCATGATGACGACCGGGAGGGCCCTGTGTCAATGACCCAACCCTGCCGGGGGTGGATATCCGAGGGATCACCAGGTTTGCTCTTAACAATTGTACTGCCATATTTATTTGGTAAAGGTGTATGGTGTTACATGTATGATATGTAGTGGGAAGAGTAGTGTTTTATGGATAGAGGATAGCGATGTAGGGCAATGTCGTGAAGTTGGATGTGTATGTTATATAAAGAGGGTTTTCCTGATACCCCTGATGTGTGAGGCAGAAAGATATGTATCCAGCTACCAAGGCCTGGGAGAGAAAATGGAATTCAGACTCTTCACGGAGTCTCCCGAAACCTTGGTGGTAGTACTTCCCTGGGCGGGGATATACGAAAGAAAGAGTAAAACAATCTTCCCTGGGCGGGGCTGCCTACCCCTAATACCTGCAAAATAGAGTAATTGCCTCAACTATTTAAGGGGAGACTGGCCGTTTGTTTGGTTTAATATTTAATTTATTCATATATTTTTTTAGTTTCCTCCCTAGACCTCCATCAAGCTTAGAAAAACACCCCCTAGACCCCCCTTCAAGATAAATTTTTAAATTAATCGGTAGAAAAAATGTCCCGGCCGAAGGCCGATTCCTCTTAAAATTGCAGGCTCGCTGACGCATGCCAGGAAATAATCGACAACTAAATGGCACGAAAGTTCTTAAAATTGACAACGAAATCGGGCGAAAGGTGTTAAAATCGCCAAACTAATGGGCCGAACGTCATATAATCTCAAAACTAGTGGGGCTAAACATTAGGGAGAAGGGGTCCAAAAAAACGGTCTGCCTCCCCCTAACCTTTTGAGTACCAGCGGCGCGGGTTATTTTTTACTCCAGCTGTATTTAGACGATATTATGTAGCTTAAGAAGGATCTGTGGTAGTTAAAAGGGTTGACTGAGATAGTTTGAAGGCTTAGTATTGCGAGAGGTCCTTCATAAGCTGAATTAAATCGTATAACAGTTGCCAGAATCTGATACAAAAGGACTGAATGGGGTAAGTATTTTATTAAACTGAGAATTATTTATTACTTTTGACCAACAAGCATAGGGGAACGAGAGATATTTACGAGAGAAACAGTAAAGGGTTGGTAGAAAAACAAACAAAAAACACACACACACACACACACACACACACACACACACACACACACACACACACACACACTTTCATTGCATACCATCACATTTTTGGCATCTATTTCGTATGCAAACTGTGACAGATATATAGTGCTGTAGTATATTTTCTGCTATATTGAAAATTGTATATATATATATATATATATATATATATATATATTTTCTTTAATACATACGAGGTTGAAAGAAATGGCACTTTCTGCATTGGAAATTTTATTATTCAAAGTTTCCATGTCTCTGATGAGTTTTCGCTGGGTGGCAGGAAGTAGATGAAGGAGATGAGCAAAATTCATGGTGGTACATTAAAGTACATGAAGATACAGGATATACGACGCGTTTCACTGGACAACCAGCATTATCAAGTACGGAAGGAATGATATAAAAGGTAAACAGGAAGGGTATATATAGAGGGTGGAGGATCAGAGGAGGCAGAAAACAGGGGGCAAAAGTCTGCTATTGGTGGAAGGGTAAACTAGGAGAGAGAAAGGGGGTAACCGCTTCACGCATGCGCACTGGATGCGGGATGGTGGCGGGTAGGTGGGGTCGAAGCTGATTGGCTGCGTGTCGAGGGACGTGGCCTAAGTTGTGTGGCGCCTGCAGAAGACGAAG